>OZ025293.1:137742894-138484422 GCA_964019185.1 Maratus speculifer | reverse complement strand
TAGCATAAGGGTGCACAACCATTTTCAAGAGAAGGGCCACTTACAAAAATGTCTGGGTGGCTGAGGGCCACATCGATAACACAGAGAGAATTCGATTTAAATGAGGTGATCTGTGAACTATGATCGGATAAAAAGTATAATTTTGGAGGGGAGGGAGCAGGTTACCCCTTTAAGTTTGCTTAACCAGTCAAAATAACCAATTCAGATGGTAAGAATATATTGGTAGTTTTTATATGTTTGTATATATGACAGATATAGCAAGGGTTATTTTCTAGATGTAATAATATTCCTTGACTTTATTCAAGAGAATAAATTTCGTTTTATTAAAAGTGAAAAAAAAAAAAAAAAAAACAAGCATAAATGATTGTTGCCGCAAAAACTTTATTATCGAAGGAAAGAGAAGGGGCCGATCAACAAGATTTTTTCCGTTTTTGATAAATGAAGTTCTCGATTTTCTGCGCCCAATCAAAGAAATTGTACTTCTTCCACACCTGATTGACCAAATTTGCACTTTTTATGAAACTAATCGACAAAATTCACAATTTTTACGAAGCCAATCTAGAAAATTCTTATTTCCTCACCTGATCGAGAAATCTCATGATTTTTCACGCCTGATCAACAAAATTCGCTATTTTTATAAAGCTGATCAATGAAATTCTCAATTTTTTTACGCTTAATCGACGACATTTTTGATTTTTCGGCGACAAATAGACGAAATTCTCAATTTTCCGAACCTAATCAACAAAAATTGTAATTTTTACAAAGCCAATCGACGAAATTCTTGATTTTCCTTCGCATGATAGATGAAAATCGTGATTTTTATAAAACCCGCCAAGAAAATTCCAGATCTTTCTGCAACTGATCAACAAAATTTGTGATTATTACGAAGCCGATCGGCAAAATCCACGATTTTCAAGATACTGATTGATAAATTTCATGATTTTTACGAAGCCGATCGACAAAATTAGTGATTTTTACAAAACTGATCGATGGAATTTGCGAATTTTCATGTCTAATCAAAAAAATTCGTGATTCTTAGAAAGGCCATCGACGAAATTCGTGATTTTTCAGCGCCTGATTGACAAAATTTGACTTTTACGAAGGCGGTCGACAAAAATTGAGATTTTTCCTAGCCTGATCAACAAAATTCGCAAATATTAAGATGCCGATCGACGATAATCTCGATTTTTACAAAGCTGATTGAAGAAATTCTCGATTTTTCTATTCCAGATCGGCAAAATTCCCGATTTTTATGAAGCTGATCGACGAAATTCCGAATTTTTGTAAAGTCAATCATCAAAATTTGAGATTTTTCTTTGTATGATCTGCAAATTTTGCAATTTTCCCGCAGTCGATCGACAAACTCACAATTTTATTAGAGCCTGATCGACGTAATTAGCTATTTTTCCACATGTTATCAACAAAATTCAAAATATTCCCGTCTCCAACCAGCGATTTTTCGAAATCTGATCACTAAAAACTCGCAATTTTTCGGTGTCCGATTGACAAAATGTGTGTTTTTTTCATCCTTAATTGACGAAATATGAATTTTTACACGCTCGATAAATAAAATTCGTGACTTTTGTACTAACTCTGGCAAAATCTGCACTTTTTTTCACAAGAAGATGAAATGCGTGATTTTTTTCCTTGATAAACTGATGACATTCAGTGTTTTTTTGCAAATGGTCAACGAAATTTTTATTTTTTTTGCGTGTCTTCGTCAAATTCGAGATTTTTTTCGTACCTTATCAATGAGATTCATGTAATCACATTTCTCTGCAATCATTAGTTGAAAATCATGGATTTTTTGCAATCATTTGACGGAAATCCTGTCTTTTTCACATTGTTTGACCGAGACATCTTTTTCACGAACTTTTGACTGAAATCGCGTCTTTTTTGTTTTCCTTTGACAGGAATCTTGTTTTTCCACAAGCTTTTGAGAGAAAATGCGTCTTTTAGCAATCCTTTGACAGAATTAGCATGTTTTCTGCAATCTTTCATCAAAAGTGGTATGTTTTTTGCGATTTTTTGACGGAATTGGTGTGTTTTTGCGTTCCGTTTACATCCTCGGGAATCACCAGTTTTGCCATACATCTCGGAAAAAACACAAATTTTGACAAGTGATTGTGAAAAAAATGTGAAATTAAAAAAAAAAAAAAAATTCACCAAAAGATCCCGGGAAAAAGACAAATTTCGACAAGCGATGTTGAAAAAAAAAAATTGGCGAATTTTCTAAGCAGATTGCTAAAAATGGTAAATACTGTAAAAAGATTACAAAAAAGACTAACTTCATCAAAGAATTGCGAAAAAACTACAAATGTTGTTAAAAAAAAAAAAAAAAAAAAAAAAAAAAAAAAAGGGCACATTTCAACAAAAATCTTGAAAAAAAAGACAAATCTTCTAAACAGATCGCAAACAAAGGTGAATTTCATTAAAAGACCATGAGAAAACACCTCATTTTATATAGGTATCACAGAAAAAAATGTGAATTTCGTTAAAAAATTGTGAAAAACCTCAGAAAAACAGCAAATTTTGGCAAAAGATCCTAAAAGACAAACTTTGTAAACAGATCTAAAAAAGACAAATTTCATTAAAAGACAATGAGAAAATGACTGTTTTGTTAAAATATTGTGTGAAAACTACTAAATTTGTGAAGAGGTTGAGAGGTTTTGTCCACATATCACAAAAAAATGTGAATTTCTTTAACGGATCATTAAAAAAAAGGCAAATTTTGACAAAAAATCCCTAAAAAGACAAATGTTGTAAACAGATAACGAAGAAAAAAGCAAATTTCATCGAAAAATTGCAAGAAAACCACAAATTTCATCAAAAGATTACGAGAATATGCAAATTTTGTTCATGAATCACTAAAAAATACACAAATTTTGTCAAAAGATCATGAATAAAATGACAAATTTCATAGAAAAATTGTGAAGGAGGGTAGATTTCATGAAAACATCGCAAAAACAGCAAATTTCGACAAATGATAGTAAAAAAAAAAAACGGTATAATCTTTCAAAAAATTTGCTTTGAATTTCAGATAGATACTTTTTTTTTTTTACTCGGAATCCCTTCCCCCTGCTTTTCTATTTGGATTTTTAGCTTTATTATTTTTATAATCAAAATAATTTATATAATCAATTTTATTTTTATAATCAATATTTATATACACAGAAATTTTTACAGAAATTCTCGAGTCGATTGCTTTTAATAGTGAAAGTTGATAATCGGTTAAAAAAAAATAAAATCTACGTATAGGAATTCGCAAATACCAAAACTACAATACTTATCTTATAAAATAAAAATTCACTTACCTTTATTTTAAATACATAATGTCACTTATCACTTTAAATACATGTCACTTATCACTTTAAATACATAATGTCATTATCTTATCAAATTATCAACATTTAGCACAGATATAATTTTATTTGAAAACAAACATATTAACATATAAAAGGCAGAGTTGAATTCATGGAGAAGTCCGAGAGACATTTAACCGTTGGAGCAATGAAATATTTCTCCCCCTCCCCCTCCTCCCCTAGAAGATTTGAGACTGTTTTCATCCCCCCCCCCCACACACACACACGCACACAAGAGCTCTATAAACTCTAGAACTTCTACGAATGAAATAGATACAGGTTTTTCTGAAGTCTGTTTTCAGCCCGTTCCAAAGTAAAAATTTTATTTCAGAATTTTTCCCATGCTGTTTCTCGAAAGGTTTTTTTTAAGAAGTGTGGGACTTTTCACACATAAATTGTCGCCAAACATTAATTTTTAACTATCGTGTCGGTTTATACATCTAAAAAGATTAATAAGAGTAGGAACAATAGCTAAAAAAGAATAAAAATAATAATAAACAAACGAGCGCAGCAAAGCGAAGCGAAGAACGACAACGATTATCCCGCCAAACCAACCCGCGGTCAGATCGTCAGATTGTTTACAAAGTGGAGTGGAGTTGAGAAGATTTCTGTCGTGGCGTCAGTCATGACATTTTGCTAGTAATCAACTACGAACAAACAGTTACAAGGCTGTATTTTTTATTTTGCTTGTATAACTATATCCCGTAGCTAAGTATCTTTATACTTTACAGGCAGTTGTAACATTTTCTATGATTTACATATAAGAAGAAATTAAAGATAGCAATCGTCCTGACGTCATTATCTTGGAAGCGTTTAAAATAAAATTGATTATGTCTGATAGAAAAGAAGTTTAATCATGGGCGTCACCCACTGAGCTGTAATATAAATGGATTTTCTTATAAATATCTATATATATAACGCTAAATCTATGGACATTTTATGTGACAAGAGTTGGATTTCGGGATAGGAAAGGGGGGGGGATGAACATATTTTTAAAACTTTAGATGCAGTTTTTGGTCGGATCTCTCTGTTAAATATTATTCATCAAATATAGAAATTTCAAAGGGATTTCTTATTGGAGGTGGGATGAATTTTCTTTGGGGAATTTTCGTGCGTGTTTAAATACGATTTTAAATATTAATAAAAGGGATTTTGAATTAATTTGAAGATTTTCTTAGAGAGAATTTTTGTTAATTGAAATTTTTGTATGTATTAGAATTCGAGGGGCTATTTTACTGCGGAAATTTGAGAAAAAATTGTGAAAAATTTCAGGGTAAAAAATAGATTTCAACAAGGTTTCGTGCTTTTTTTTTTTTTTTTTTTTTTTTTTTTTAACGAGGAGATTTAAAAATAATTTTGAGATTTTTGTTTTCTTTTAAAGAGATTTGTGGATGGGAATGAAAAATAGTAATTTTAAATGGTAATTAAAAATCTTAACGAGGAAGCCTTAAAATAACTTAGATATTTTTATTTCTAGAACGGGATTTTTATATCGCTGATTTTGAAAAAATTAATTAAAAATTTTAATGAAGGGGCGTTAAGAATTTTCCATTTAACCGCTAACGGGATTTTTGGATGGGATTGAAAAATTGTAATTTCAAATGGTAATTAAGAATCTTAATGAGGGGACTTTAAAATAATTTGAAGATTTATAATTTCTAGAATGGAATTTTTATATCGCTATTTCAAATTATAATTTAAAATGTTAACAAGGTTAATTAAGAATTTTTTATTGAACCGGTGGAAGAAATTGGATTTCTCAGAATTACCTAAAACATTAATTTAAAATAATAATAATAAATATTATGAGGAAATGCAAACATATCAAAATCTTAGATATCATAATGCGCAATGATAAACCTCAATAAAACCTTCAAGTAAAACCTTTATATTGCCTGCGTGAGAAACAGTTTTCATTTTCCTTCAAAATACCTCAAGTGATTTCATGAAAATCTTCTAAGTAATTAAAGGTAGTTTAAAGGTAATAATTTGCTCATAAAAAGCTGCATGAAAACTTTTAAAAAGCTGTATATTTCTCTTAGGGAAACCTTTAGCTTTCATTTTCCTTATAAATACCCGCAAAAACCTTTAATATGCCTGCAAAATTTCAAAATATTTAAAGGTTTTTTTGCTGATTTTTTTACCTGGGATTACTTTCAGAATTTTCAAGCTATAATTTCGAGACTTTTACAAAAGTTGCTCTATACATTTAACTAACATAATATGCAAATGAAATTTTGATATCTTTGAACATGCGCAGTAAAAAATTATTTAGTAAACCTACTCATTTTTCATACAATTTTTATTATTTTTTAATTCTGATTACAGGGTACTGTGTGCAATGTTGTTTGTCATATTTTCTGAAAAAAAAATATTATTTTATATTAAGAACTCTGAAAATTATAAGGGAAAAACTTAGAAAAATTTGGGGCCATTTTTATAAAAACCTTAATTACTCTGCGAGTATGCATGCTATTTGCATAAAAATGAACACAGTGTATTACAATAAGGTATTCAATCATAATCTAGAGTTTGAGCGCTTTTGCTACATTAGTTTTGACAGGGTTATTCAAAAGATATTCATTCTTTTTTAATTTGTTGACGGTCCCCTATGGAGTTTCGGTAAAAAATCTTCACGGAGATGTATGACGTATACTATTATATTTATACACTAAGAGTTTCGAGATGATTCCTAATGTATTTTTCTAGATATTTAGTAAAATGTCTAAAATCGCAAGTGTCCCATAATCAATGGCAATATAGTGTATAATCAATATTTTAAATATTTTTTCAATATAAACTGATTTTTTTATAATTGATATTGATTTGTACAAGAACTTTTTTTACTTTTTCAATTTTAATTGCAAATTTTTTTATGAGGATGCTTCAAATTCCAAGCCGGTTCCGGAAATAAAAGTGTCCTTTTTAAAAATAATTAACAAAATCCATAAAGTAAAAGACAGTCTTTTGTACAGATTGATCTCAGCTATCTAATGCTAAAAATTCATTTAAAAATATTGAGATGCAATTGAGAAATCTTTACATATTCCTTTCATAGGATTAGTATTAACGGGTCTCTTCGATTTACTGAAGTAGCATCGTAAGTGATAGGTCAAGCCTTCTAATATTAAAGTTAAACTAATTATTAGTAAATGTACAATCTTGAAAAACAAAAGTTTTCTTGTTCAGGTTCTGTTATTTTTTATGTATAATCATTGTAGAAGTTTTATTCACAGCACGCATGCACAGCCATTTTAAGTAGCTCACAGCATGTTCAGCAACAGATGAGTTCAATTTTTCTAAAGTCATATATACTTTATTCAGAGGTAACGTATTACATTATCCTGTAACATTTACATTTTGAAATAAATTTTTTCTAAATAATAGCTTTCAATATAAAAGAATAAGCCAAAATGTCAAAAGTTCTTCAATATACGAAAACGTTATATGAATAGTAGAAACGAAACTTCATAGTTCAATTTTATTTTCTTTGAAGATAATGTTATTAGTAATTCAATCTGATAGAATAAATTTACTTGGCTGCATTCATTGACTATTGAAAATGTTCCATGTAGTATTTGAAAGAAAGAACAATTTTCCTTGTAACAAATATGTATATATAATCTCAGACAGAAAAACTATTTGAATTAACGATCAAATGGTACTTCACCACCACAAAATATGAAGACTTTGGGATAATTTTTCCTTTTCATAATAAAAATTTATAAATAAATTAAATAAGGGAATATTTCTATCTTAATTAAGATATATATATATATGAATTCCAACACGAGTCTTTGTACTTCAATATAGCTTTTTTCATTAAATGTTGTTTATTGTATAAGATGAAGTGGAAGGTTTTATGCATAATTTGTCAAACAAATAAACCAAAAGAAATACGAGAAATATGGTTTTGCATTTTATGTAACTTATATTCTATTCCATTTATTTCAATATGATCTACGAATTACTGATCAGAAGGTATGTAATTATACATGAACACTATATAATTTGTAAAACAAATAAACTAAAAGAAATATGAGAAATTATATACTTTTGCAATTTATATAAAGTATTTTTTATTCAATTTATTTCCATATGATCTACGAATGATTGATCAGAAGATATCATAGAAGGCGGCAGCCTTCAAGTGACGCAGCTTTAAGCTTACCATCGTCATAAGGTATCCACGTAAGAGAGATGCAGAACTTCATATATACAGCTAACTCAATATCAAAAGAAACCTGAAAAGCCGCCATCTAATAACTCAGCAAATATTGGTCAGAATGGTCCAATTTTTTTAATATAGTCTTATATTCTCAGTCTAATCCTATCCTATAATTTTTACATTTCTACGTGCCGTATATTTTTAGATCTCGATACCCATTTTTAAACCGAAAACGATGGTGTTTGTTCCTGATAATGAAATCTAGAAAACCGCCGGGGAGATTTTATTAAAACTTATATATAATATGAATCTCTTTAAGATAGAGTGAATAAGACTTGCCTAGTTTCTAGGAAAACTCTTGTTTGTTATATATTGGTCTTGGAAAATTGGACTATATTAGCTCGCCGATTACATGTTATTCTATGGGTTAGCAGAAAAGGCCGGTGCGACAAGGCTTATGTAGTTAGGGTCACAGTTAAAACACCCGAATCGAAGCAATAAATGTTTTTTAAACTACAAAAACATCTTATCGTGTGTTTTAAACATTCAATAAATATATACTAAATCAAATTTCTATTTATATTGCCTTTATTTTTCGTAAAGAAGAAAATATTACGTTTCTTACATTGGATATTTTTGCACTTTGTGGAAAAAATATTTTGAATCCTTTTTTAAAATAGGAAAATATTTTTTAATTATATATATTCAATATACTTTCGACTTATGATTTTTTTTAAGTTTTCAAACAGAAATTATTTTAAATTATTTGTTGTTGGATAGTCATGTATTCATACGCGTAGTGGCGCCACTTATCCAGTTTTGTTTTAAATCCGAACGCGGCAAGTTATGAATATTAATATTAGCATTTTTCATTCAGGTAGGATTTATTTATTTAGAATAGAATTTGATGAAGAAAATGCACAAATTGAAAAACACCGAACAGACATGATAGAATCATTAAGTAATTTTCATGGTTTTAATAATCCACATGGCGGTTTCTTGTTATGCCAATTCAATCTTTTAATGTCTTAATATACAATGAATAAAGTTAACCCGATAATCTTGCAATGGATTTTTAATATAGAATGTATTAACACTTACGGATTAGACTGAGGAGGCAGGATCTATTTAAACTTTTACGAGAATGCCAGATAAAAATCCTGCAAAAAATATTTAGAGATAAAATTATTTATTTTTAAATTTTTTTTGCTGCTTGAGCAAAGAATTGGTTTGCCCCCAATCAAGTGAAACTGATTTGCTTAAAGTATTGTTTTTAAATACAGGGTGCAAAATACATGAATTTTCTTAAATCCCAGTTTATTTCATTAAAAAATTTGTCATTTCATGAAAATAAAAAGTATTGCATATCTTTATCTTTGAGTTTAAATGTTAAAACACTTTTCAATGTTTATATTTTAGCATGTTTTGCAGATAATGCATTTTGTGGATTTCACAGAGTTGACTGTATTATACTCTATTATAAGCATTCATTATGATTTCTAGTCCATTATTACATTCAAACTACTCTTTTTTAAAATGTAAACAAAAGATGAGCACATTATATTTGCACAATGTCTGATCCCAAGTTACACACACTTGAGGGACTTTACAATTTCTATATATTGCTTGTTTTAAACTTAACTGAAATGTTGGATAAAACATTTTCAGTTACATAAATTATTTCTATTATGAAATATTTTAGTAAACGGTATTACTCTGTTATCCCGTCGACCAATTTCGCCAAATTATACAATCACCAAACTAATAGCCAAATTATATATGACATTTTTTTTCAAATAACGAAAAAACAAATAATTAGTAAAATATTAATAAAAAGTCGAAATAAAAATCACTTAATGGCATTTTAAACACACAAATCGTATTTAATGTCATTGAGTGTGACATTCACGATCATCCATTATTGGCATTTAATCTTATAGTTTGGCGATAATTTTTTGGCCGATGGGATAACCTAGTAGTACCTAGTAACCTATAGAGTTAACAAGTAAAATTTATACAACATTTCATTAACTCGATCCCTCTTAATTAAGTAACTATGAATAAGCGGCGGCAAAAATCCATTGCAAGATTCTCCAGTTAACCTTATTGCAGACGTTATTCATTGTATATTAAGACATTGAAAGACTGAATTGGCATAACAAGAAACGGCCATGTGGATTATTAAAACCATGAAAATTACTTAATGATTCTATCATGTCTGTTCAATGTTTTTCAATTTTTGCAGTTTCTTTATCAATTCTGTTCTAAATAAATAAATTCTACCTGAATGAAAAATGCTAACACCAATTTCCATAACTTGCCGCGTTCTGATTAAAAACAAAACCAAACAAGTGGCACCTTGTTAATATAGAATATAATATAGAATGCATGAAAACTTATGGATTAGAGAGGGAAAGCAGGATATATTCAAAATTTTACGAGAATGCCAGGTAAAAATCCTGTACTGTACTTTTTTTTGGTTTGTTTTCAATAATTTTTTTTCTCATGTCTATGAATAAATTACTCCTTGCACCAACATAAAATTGTCTTGTTCAAGAATATTTACTGAAGGAAATATGTATGAGTTTTGTTTGATTTTGATTAAAAAAAAAATTAGAGATAAAATTATTTTTAAAATTTTTTTGCTGCTTGAGCAAAGAATAGGTGTGCATTAATCATACCCAATCAACTGAAACATACTGACTTGCTTAAAGTAATGTTATTAAAAAATACAGGGTGCAAAATACATGAATTTTCTTAAATCCCAGTTTATTTCATTAAAACATTTGTGATTTCATGAAAATAAAAAGTATTGCATATTTTTATCTTTGAGTTTAAATGTTAAAACACTTTTGAATGTTTACATTTTAGCACATTTTGCAGATAATGCATTTTGTGGATTTCACAGAGTTGACTGTATTATACTCTATTATAAGCGTTCATTACGACTTCTAGTCCATTATTACATTCAAATTACTCTTTTTAAAAATATAAACAAAAGATGAGCACATTATATTTGCAATATGTCTCGTCCCAAGTTACACACACTTGAGGGACTTTACAATTTCTATATATTGCTTGTTTTAAACTTAAGTGAAATGTTGGATAAAACATTTTCAGTTACATAAATTATTTCTGTTATGAAATATTTTAGTAATCGGTACTATTCTGTTATCCTGTCGTTTAATTTCGCCAAATTGTACAAATCACCAAACTAATAGCCAAACTATACATAATGATATATTTTTTTATTTTAAATAAGGAAAAAACAAATAATTAGTAAAATATTAATAAAAAGTCAAAATAAAAATCACTGAATGACATTTTAAATACACAAATCGTATTTAATGTCATTGAATGTGACACTCACGATCATCATAATTGGCATTTAATCTTATTGTTAGGCGATAATTTTTTGATCGACGGAATAACCTAATATACCTAGTAATCTATAGAGTTTTCAATTAATATTTATAGAACATTTCATTAACTTGATCACTCTTAATTAAGTAAATTTGAATAATGCCACACTACTTAATTTCATAAATTTTTGTGACGCTTTCTGAGTTGTTTATTTTATTTATAACTGATTAATAGGTCAGAGGTGGATCTTGATTGATGAATATTATTTTACATGATTTATATCAAAAGAAACAAAAAAAAAAGAATTTTTCACATCGTCAATTTCAAGATATATCGTACAATGTTTAAAAAAAATGAAGACTTGATGTATTGCACTGCAAGTGTAATATTTTGTAGTTCAAGAGTTTTTACTGAAGCAAATTTTTTTCAAGTATCATGAAAAAATACAAATTTTGTCCAAGTATCACAAAAAAAACCACGAAATTCATCAAAGAAATGCAAAAAAACTGCAAATTTCATCAAAAGATCTCGAAAAAACGACTAACTGAGCGACCAACACGCTAAAAGTGAAATTTTCTTCATAAAAACCATGACAAACTGCAAAATTTGGCAAAAGATTCTGAAAAAACAATAAATTATGTCAAAAGAACCCGAAAAATGGTAATTTCGACAAAAGATCCAGATAAACACGGCAAGTTTTGCATATTGCAAAAAAAAGAGAAATTTTGCAAAAGATCATGACAAAACGACAAATATTCCAAAAGATTGCAAAAAAATGAAAAGTTGTCCAGGAATTAAGAAAAAACGTGAATTTCGTCAGAGATATCCCAAAATAACACAAATTTTGTCCAGGTATCACAAAAGAAACTTGAATTTCGTCAAAGGATTGTGTAAAAACAGAAAATTTCGTCAAAACATCTCGAAATAACAGTAAAAATTCGACAATAATCCTGGCAAATTTTGTAAACAAATCGCAAAAAAGGCGAATTTCGTCAAAAGATCATGATTAGGGTCAATGATTGTATCATGATAATTTCATAAAATAAAAAATTGTGAGAAAACAACACATTTCATGAAAAGATCGCAAAAAAACCCAGCAAAATTCTCAAAAGATCATGAAAAAACAAATTTTGTCCAAGTATCAGAAAAAAACCACTTACTTTGCCAAAGAATCGCTAAGAAGCTGCAAATTTTGTCAAAAGATCCCGAAAAAATGACAAACTTATAAAAATCGCAATAAAAGTGCAATTTTCTTCAAAACATCATGACAAAACTGCAAAATTTGGGAAAAGATCCTGAAAAAAAAAACCCAATAAATTTTGTCAAAAAAACCCGAAAAAGAGTAAATTTTGACAAAAGATCCCGATAAACACCACAAGTTTTGCATATTACAAAACAATGACAAATTTCCTCAAAAGATAGTGAAAAAACAAAAAATTTCCCCCAACAGATTGCGAAAAAACGACAAATTCTGTCCAGGAATTAAGAAAAAATGAAAATTTCATCAAAGATATCCCCAAAATAATACAAATTTTGTCAAGCTATCACGAAAGAAACGTAAATTTCGTCAAAGGATTGTGTAAAAACAGAAAATTTCGTTGAAACATCTCTAAATAACAGTAAAATTTTGACAAATTCCGGCAAATTTTGTAAACAGATCGCAAAAAAGACTAATTTCGACAAAAGATCATGAGAAGGGTCTGATTTTATCGTGACAAATTTCATCAAAAAATTGTGAGAAAACAACAAATTTCATGAAAAGATCGCAAAAAAACTCAGCAAAATTCTCAAAATATCATGAAAAAACACAAATTTATCCAAGTATCACAAAAGAAACATGAACTTCGTCAAAGAATCGCAAAAACACTGCAAATTTCATCAAAATATCGGGAAAAAAAGACAAAAACTATAAAAGTGAAATTTTCTTCAAAACATCTCGCCAAACTGCAAAATTTGGCAAAAGATCCTGAAAAAACAATAAATTTTGTCTAAAGAACCCGAAAAACTGAATTTCGACAAGAGATCCCGATATTCACCGCAAGTTTTGCATATTGCAAAAAATGACAAATTTCCCCCAAAAGATTGTGGAAAAACGTCAAATTCTGTCCAGGAATTAAGAAAAATGCGAATTTCGTCAAAGATAACCCAAAATAACACAAATTTCGTCCACATATCACGAACAAAAACATAAATTTCGTCAAAACCTCTCGAAATAACAGTAAAATTTTGACAAAAATCCTGGCAAATTTTGTAAACAAATCGCAAAAAAGGCGAATTTCGTCAAAAGATCATGAGAAGGATCAATGATTGCATCGTGACAAATTTCATCAAAAAATTGTGAGAAAACGATAAATTTATGTGATTATTTGATCGCAATTACTATGATCACAAAAATAAATGTCAATTTAATCAACAGATCTTATAAAAAATGAGTTTTGCAAAACCATCACCGAAAGAAAGTGTGAGTTTTGGTAAACATTTGAGGGAAAATATTGTAAATTTCATAAAAAAAAAAGCCGAAACACATAGCAAATTTTATCAAAAAATTGCAGTATCAGAATGAATTTTCGTAATCTGTCACAGAAAAATATTACAAACTTCGACAAATGTTCGCAGAACAAAATCACAGATTTCCTCTATTGATTATGGGAACAAGCACATGTTTCATGAAATGATCATTGAGACAAGTCATGAAACGATTGTAAGCAACAACAAATTTCTAAAGTAATATTTTTTAGTTTTAATGAAATTCCAAAGGTAAATTTTTATTCATATTTTGCATGGGATTATTCCGATTTAGTTATTGTGTGTTTTTGAAAACTACCATTGCTAATTTGGGGGAAGGAAACAGGCCTGAATATATTTAAATTTTCAGATTTTTCTAACTATACCAATCAAAATTTGTGTAAAAAGGATAAAACAATACTACTTAGGTACAATTATATATTTTTATCTTTTGATTACTACCCTTGAATAATGCAGTAATTTTTGTTTAAATAATTGCAAAAAGAGGAATTTGTTCATACTCTACATATCATTGTTAAAATGTTGCTATGTTTCTCTTTTTGAAAACTTATGGATTAGAGAAGGAGGGGAAGGAAGTATATTCTGAATTTTGCGAGATTGCCAGGTAAAAGCTCTGTACTCTATTTTATTTTTGTTTATTGTCAGTCATTTTTTCCTCTAGTTTATGAACACAAATTACTCCTTGAACCAATATAAAACTTTCTGGTTCAAGAAAATTTACTGAAGGAAATATTCATGTATATTGTGAAAGAAGCAAAAACTTTGTAGGGATAAAATCACTTATTGTTAAAGATTTATCACTGTTTTAACGAAGAATAGATTTTCATTAGGCATAACCAATCGAGCATACATCACTTCCTCGCTCAAATTATTATTTTTAAATGCTGAAAAAAAATACTTGAATTTTCTTGCCTCCTAGCTTATTTCATTAAAAAATTGTTATTCCATGAAAAAATAAGTATCACTTAACTTCATCCATGAGCTTATATTGAGATGCTTTTCAATGTTTACATTCTAACATGCATTGCATATAATACATTTTGTGTATTTCACAGTGTTGACTTTATTATACATTACTGTATGCATTTATAGTGATTTCTAGCTCATTATTACATATAAATTACTGTTTTTAAAATGTAAATAAACCCAGAAGTCTGTATCATTCTATTTGCACAATATTTATCCTAAGCTATACAGATTTCAGCTACTTTACACTTTTTAAATATTGCGTGCTTCATACTTAGCGACTGAAATGTTGGATTAAAAAGGTTTCACATAGATAAATAATATTTTTTATGATGCTTTTTAGTGATCTATAATGTTAACAATTAAAATTTTTACTAGTTTCGTTAATTTGGTTTTAGTTCAGAGAATCGAATAATGCTTAAATATGTACACATAAGTTCTTTTCATAAATTATTTTTAAATGAAAGGTACAAAATACATGAATTTTCTTACATCTTTGTTTATTTCATTAAAAAATTATTTCATGAAAAAGAAGTATGACATAACTTCAACTATAAGTTTAAATATTAGGACATTTTTCAATGTTTACATTCTAACAAACATTGCATATAATATATTTTGCTGATTTTACAGTGTTGACTGTATTGTACATTATTTTAAGCATTCATTATGATTTCTAATCCATTATTACATTCAAATTACTGCTTTTAAAATATAAACAATATCCAGACCAGAAGTCCTATTTGCAAAATTCTTCAACTCAAGCTATACATATTTTAGCAACGCTAAAATTTCCAAATTATGCTTGTTTTATGCTTAGCAACTGAAATGTTGTATAAAAAGGTTTCACATAGATAAATATTTTTTTATGATGCTTTTTAGTGATCTATAGTGTTAACAATTAAAATTTTTACTAGATTTGTTAATTTGGTTTTAGAACTAAATCTGAATAATGCTTAAATATGTACACTGTACACACAAATCCTTTTCATAAATTCTTGTGATGCTTTCTGAATTGTAAATCAAAGGTGGTTCTTAATGGATTAATATTATTTTACATGATTTATGAGAAAAAAAATAAGAATTTTTCAAGTCGTCAATTTCAAAATACTCGTACAATGTTGAAAATTTAAAAAAAGACTTTTATATATTGCACTGCAAGATTTAAAGCCCCTAGCAAATATGGAATATTTTTTAATAGCTGTCTATTTTTTTTTCACAAAATTGTGTTTTTATTCTTAAAAAAAAGTAAAATCTTAAAAACATGAAATGTGTAAATTTCCATACTTTGCATGTTTTGACTGAAATGTTTGATAAAAGTATATTATTTATATTTTGAAAGTTAAGTTGCCCAAGAATGGAAAGTTTCATATGAAATGAAAACATTTAATAAATAATAGAGTCCTTATTTTCTTTTCTTTGTCAGCTAAACATTTTCCTAATTGAAGTATGAAACTTATAGGGTGGACCGGGGTAATTTGTGATAAAAAAACACTAACATCTAAATATCTTTTTAATGTTTACAATTGATGTGACCAAATTTAGCATAGTTAATGATTTGCTATGAGTCTATTCAGTAAAATATAGACTTTGAATAAAATATTTTTTAAAGTTTGTTTAATAAAAAAATTTTTATGATCGGAAACTACCCTGGGAACATTGTAATTATTGATCACACCCGGGCAATTACCAATCAGGTCATTCTTTGTACAAATTATAAGTACATTGATCAATTTAGAATATATATTATCAATTTTAATATAAACCTGATTTAATTATATGTTTATAGATGTTATCAAGAAGAAATAAGCATACTTAATTTACTGTTTTCATTGATTTTGAAATTAATCCAAATTTCTCGATAGAACGTTTTATAACATTTTAAAGCACTATATCATTAGACAGCCATTTCTTCACTCTTTCATATAATGCACTTGCCTTTCCCATCTGCCTAATGTTCCTCCTTAAGGGCATTTTTACCAAACCCCTCAAGAATGAAAAATCATGCGCACATCATAGATCATGAAATACTTTACAACACTTTTTTGAATATGTTAATACCTTCATTCATCTGCAATAATTTTATCTTTGTGTAGGGGGAAAAAACTAACAAGAACGAAAAATCATGCGTGCAGCATAGATTATGATGCAACTTCCAACATATTCTGAATAGTGTTAACCTACTATTTTCATCCATATGCAGTAATTTCCCACCTTGTGCAAAGAACAAAACATAACTAACAAGAACGAAGAGTCATGCATACTGCATCGATTATGATGCATTTTCTGACTGATTCTAAATATTGTAAACTTATTGTAATTCATGTACAATAATTTTACCATTCTGTGCAAAAAAACAAAGCATAATTAACGAGAATAAAATTTTTTCCATTAAACGTGTTTATATACTTTCCATTTTATTCTGAATACTTTAAACCTATCAGTTTCATCTTTGTACAGTAATCTTCCCATCCAAACCTCCCCCCCCCCCTTGTTAGTTTATTTATGTATTGTGCAAACAGCAAAACATAAATAAACTAACAAGAATGAAAAGTTACACATACAGTATAGATTTTGAAACACTTTCCAACACATTTTCATTATTGTAAGCCTATCATTTTAATCCATTTGCAGTAATTTTACCACTCTATATAAAGAACAAATCATAATTAACAAGAAAGAAAAACCTGTGTGCAACATAAATTATGAAACACTTTCCAGCATATTCTCAATATTGTAAAGGATATAGTTTTAATCAATCTGCAATATTACCAACCTATACAAAGGTTGAAACATAATTAACAAGAATCATGCGCGCAGCATAGGTTATGAAATACTTTCCAGCACTTCTAAATACTGTATCCCTGATCATTTTAATCCATCTGCAGTATATGTATCATCATGTGTAAAAAATAAACATAGTTAGCTAGCATGAGAAATGATACATACAGCATAGATTATGAAATCCTTTCTGAGAAATACGGTGCTGTGTACATTACTTTCTTATCTTATACTAACGTACTTTACTACAGAGTTGTTTTTAACGAAATCAAGTAGCACAGCATATATTAATAATAAAATATGAAATATCTTTTTTTAAGTGGGTGGGGTAGGGGTAATTAAAGGTGATCAGAAATCATGAATATGAATTTTTTGCATTAGTCTTTATTTTTTTGTTTTTATCTTTTTATTATTAACCTAAAAAAAGCACTGATATCAATGCAAAAAACCCTGAACGGGTTAAAAGCTTGTGACGCAGCACTTTATCTTATATCTCTAAGAATTTTAAATTTGGGACTTAAAACTAATGATATCAAAATTTATGTGACGCTATGCTATTAATTAATATATACATATATTAAAATTTATTCATTAAGGTTTTGTCAATTACATCTTTCATAAATTCAAAATATGAATCTAAAAAGATATGATATCAAAATTTAAGTGACGCCTTGACGAGGCTTTAAACAATGTTTTAAAATTCCATTTATTTATTTGTCTAAATACATTTTCATATCTAAACAATACTTTTCATTTTCCAATACACTGTTAAATACATCACTTTCACTGAATATATATAATGCACTGAAATGTATTTATTTGAATAAATAGATTTATCGGGATTATTATATATTTTTTTATTGGGCTACCCTATCCAAAAGAAAAAATAACATTTAAATAAATAGTTTTTGCGTCATTGTACCTATTTGCATCTATTTAACTTACTTTGGATACAATAACGCAAAAAATATTTATTTAAATGTTATTTTTGATTTTGGATAGCGTAGTCCAAAATATAAATCTATTTATTCAAATAAATACATTTCAGTGCATTATATATATTTAGTGAAAGTGATGTATTTAACAGTGTATTGGAAAATAAAAAGTATTCTTTAGATATGAAAATGTATTTAGACAATAAATAAATAAATGGAATTTTAAAACATTGTTTAAAGCCTCGTCAAGGCGTCACTTAAATTTTGATATCATATCTTTTAAGATACATCTTTTATAAATTCAAAATATGAAATTGATAAAACCTTAATGAATAAATTTTAATATATGTATAAATTAATTAATAGCATAGCGTCACATACATTTTGATATCATTAGTTTTAAGTCCCAAATTTAAAATTCTTACGCTCTTATTCACCAACTACTTCGACCTCGAGTTACATCGAAAACCTCGGTCGAATGTTCAAACGGTATTCATCTTTAATCCTGATTGGACGTCCCCTTGATAATGTCCAATCAAATGTCATAGTTAATTTCACTTGCGAGTTCGATCAAGCTTTTCTAGGTTGAGGTAGATGGTGAATAAGAGCATTAGAGATATAAGATAAAGTGCTGCGTCACAAGCTTTTAACCCGTTCAGGGTTTTTTGTATTGATGTAATTATACAGGAACACTATATTTAAATTAACGCGCCTGCAGTTTAATAGCCACATGAGTGATATTTAATTAATAATTTGCAGTAATAATGTATATGTGACAATTTAAAGTTAGGGGGGCAGAAACATCATCGCCAGGTTTCCCTTTCTCCGCACAGTAGTCATGGCCAGCAAGAAAAAACAAAATAAATAAATGTAGAAGGTCAAAATAATCACTCCTTGGCAACTGCAAGTTCATTTTATTAAACTGTAGCTATAATAGAGGGAAAAGTTCCTGTTTCAGACAATATTTTACGAAAATTCCAACATTATTTCAGCGAGCCGTACTCATGCAAGAGATCACCCAAAAAATCTTCTTCCTCTTCCTCCTACCACCTCTCGAGCTTCCTCTTTTAAATCTAAAAAGAAAATTCTGGAGCATTCTCTAACCTCAAACTATCATTCTTTTATGTAAACAGAATTCTTGTCCAGCTACGAGACTATTTTCCACAGACGATAATTTTATTTAAAAAAATATTTAACCAATTTATAATCGACTCAGCATTTTAAATATCTTAGGCAGACGATTTTTATGGACGCTTAATTTTAAGAGAAAAAGAAAAGAAATGAATTTATTGATATGCACAGTATCAAAGGTTGACTGAGGGAAAATAAATAAATAGATAAAATAAAATAATGATATTTTTTGAAAGTTATGGTTTTGGAATAAATTTAATAAGACTTTCTTAAAAAGGGTTATTAAAAGCATAGAAAAAATTAGTTTTTGGAATATTGCAAAATAAAATTTAATTAAGAATATTTTTAATTTAGAGCCATCTTTTAAATTTACGCGTATTGGAATAAATGTTTTTTAAGGCGAATTTAGAATTTATATTGTCTCCATAAAGATTAACAGATTAGATCTAGAAACAAGATTGTAATTTATTAATTTGAAGTAAGTACGGAATGTTATTATAAGAAAATTAAGATAGTATAAAGGTTACTTTTGGCGAGAAAAAAAATTAAAATTTGCAATATATATATATATATATATATATATATATATATATATATATACAGGGTGATTCCAAATTTTCTTTACAATAAAAGACTGGTGATAGTACACGTCAAGACAAACAATTTTAAATAGGAGACCAAGGGTCCAAAACGTTTTCCTAAGGAGATAGCCGCCATTAAAGTTTAGGGACCAAAATTTGAAATAAACATAAAAAACGGAAAAATCGGTCGATTGATTTGCGGTTTTCACTAAAATTATTCTTTATGGCGGCATTTTCTTGAAATTAAATTATAAAGATAAATTTCAAAAAATGCCGATAGAGGGCGCTTTAGACTTTGGAGTAACGAACAACTATTTTTTGCCGGTATTTTTTGCATCTCATTAAATGTTTTCGTAAGCTTAGACTCAAACTTAAATTTTGAGCTCAAAAGCTGTAGTTGGGAGTGGTTAAGTAACACAAACTGAGCTGTGTTCAGAGGGTTCAAATTTCAAATGATTATAAAAAACGGAAAAATTGGTCGATTGATTTGCGGTTTTCACTAAAACTGTTCTTTATTTAGGTATTTTCGTGAAAATAAATTATAAAGATAAATTTCAAAAAATGCCGATAGGAGGCGCTTTAGACTTTGGAGTAACGAACAACTATTTTTTGCCGTTAATGTTTGCATCTCTTTAAATGATTTCGGAAGCTTAGACTTAAACTTAAATTTTCAGCTCAAAATCTGAATAGTAGGGAGTGGTTAAGTAGCACAAACTGAACTGTGTTCAAGGGGGAGGGGGAGGTTCAAATTTAAAGTAATTATAGAAAATGGAAAAATTGGTCGATTCGTTTGCGGTTTAAAATAAAACTATTCTTTAAGTCAGTATCTTCTTGAAAATAATTTTTAAAGATAAATCTCAAAAAATTCCGTCAGAGGGCGCCTTAAACTTCAGAGTAACCAACAATTCATTTTAACCATTATTTCTTGGTTCTAATTAAATGCTTGCAAAAGCATTTTAAATGTTCTCAGAAGCTTAGATTTAAACTTAAATTTTGATCTCAAATCCTGAATCGTTATGAGGAGTTAAGAAGCGCAAACTGAAGTGTGTTCAGGAGTTGAAATTTAACCCTCTTTCCTCCTCCAACACAATTCAATTTTTCGCTACTTAAACACTCCCTATGATTCAGAATTTCAGCCCAAAATTTAAGTCTATGCATTTGAAAGCATTTAATGAGATAAAAAAAATAACAGTTAAAAATAGTTACTCCAAAGTAAGGCGCCCTCTATCGGCATTTTGTGAAATTTATCTTTAAAAATTATTCTCAAGAAAACACTGATTGATCAAGAAAACTGCTGATTTAAAAATTAGTTTTAGCAAAAACCGCAATCGAATCGACCAATTTTTCCGTTTTTTACAATTATTTGAAATTTGAACCCTCTGAACACAGCTAAGTTTGTCTACTTAACCACTCCCAGCTATTCAGATTTTGAGCTCAAAATTTAAGTTCAAGTCTAAGCTTACGAAAGCATTTAATAATATGCAAAAAATAACGCCAAAAAAGAGTGTTTCGTTACTCCAAAGTCTAAAGCACCTCCTATCGGCATTTTTTGAAATTTATCTTTATAATTTATTTTCACAAAAATACCTAAATAAAGAATAGTTTCAGTAAAAACCGCAAATCAATCGACCGATTTTTCCGTTTTTTATAATCATTTGAAATTTGAACCCTCTGAACACTGCTCAGTTTGTGTTACTTAACCACTCCCAATTACAGATTTTGAGCTCAAAATTTAAGTTTGAGTCTAAGCTTACGAAAACATTTAATGAGATGCAAAAAATACCGGCAAAAAATAGTTGTTCGTTACTCCAAAGTCTAAAGCGCCCTCTATCGGCATTTTTGGAAATTTATCTTTATAATGTAATTTCAAGAAAATGCCGACATAAAGAATAATTTTAGTAAAAACCGCAAATCAATCGACCGATTTTTCCGTTTTTTATGTTTATTTGAAATTTTGTTCCCTAAACTTTAATGGCGGCTATCTCCTTAGGAAAACGTTTCGGACCCTTGGTCTCCTATTTAATATTGCTTGTCTTGATGTGTAGTATCACCCCTCTTTTATTGTAAAGAAAATTTGGAATCACCCTGTATATATATATATATATATATTATATATATATATATTATATATATATATATATATATATTATCATCATCATCATCATCATCAACCGTTTTCGATCCACTGCTGGATGTAGGTCTCCCCCAGATTTTTCCAATGTTTTATATATATATATATATATATATAAAATATACAACAACGTTTATTTCAAAGAAACTTACTGGAGAAAAACTTATAAAAAAACCTAAAAATCATCCCAAATTTTTCCGTACTTTTGCAACTTACAATACCGAACACACAATATACCTACAATAATATGCCACGCATTCACACACAATTACCATAGATTTATACAAAACACATTCTAGCAAAATAAGTTATATTAAATTAAAATATAGTCCTACAACCACTTTTGTAGATCTTCTTGAACTTTTTTTCTTGAACACTTCTTGAACTTTTTTTCTTGTTTTTTAATTCAATGCAAATTTTAATCTTTAACAACGGATTTTATCAAATATGGCTTGATACATGAATTTGATAAATTTGTTCGAAGCAAGATTTATAGCAATAAAAAGTAAAGTTCTCAAGTACATTTATACTGAAAAAAATTGTTCTTTCGCAGAAATTTCGTTCATGTAAAGAAACACTTTTTTTAATTCTCAGAAAATTCCAAGTATACTTATTTTGCAGCAATTCCATTCATTTTAGAATATGTGGAGAAAATATTTAAAAAAAATGATACATGAGATGTAAAGAACTTGGAAAACAATTGTAAAGAAATAAAGTTTTACTGTAAAATAAAGAAAAATGTCTGAAAATGTATAATGCTAAATTTATGTTATAGATTTTTTATTTATATTTCATTTTTAAGCTATAATATTATATTTATTTACCATTTCACACATAACTAGATTTTTAAAGCCATCATTAAATTTAAATGAAATAGAATAAATTTAAATGTAGAATAAAATAAGTAACTATTAAGTAAATAAGTAGAAGAATAAAATAAGTAACTACATTTTTTTTTTTTTTTTTTGGGGGGGGGGGGTGGCTTGAAAAAGATATTTAATAAAGTGGCTGAATAAGTGATAGCTAGTTGCAATCAAGTATGAATATGATTTGTTTATAAAGTATGGAGACATTTTATGGAATATACTAAAAAAACATCTTGTAGTATTAATTTTTAAGAGACAATTTACTAGAAATGTCTAGAATGTCAGCTCATAAATAAGTCGTTAATACCGCGCATACAAATGATTTAATGGGTTTAATGTTTTATTTTGACTTTTCTTAGTCTGATCCGACGTTACAGGACACCTGATAAAAAAATTAAAAAAAATGTTATAAGGTAAGACTTTTTTAGCATGTGGATCGTACTAAATAAGCGTTTCGAATTCTATTGTTAAGAAAATTAATTCCCATTGTTTTTAATGAGAAATTAACACATTCAAAACAAACTAGTAAATAGAAGACATCCTCAACTGAGAGAAATATTTTAATTTTCATGCCATCTCATATAATACCTAACATGATGAAATTTGCAATGTAATAATGTTAGATTATACACTATTTGGACATTAATAACCCGACACTTTCAATTTTAGACATTTTGTGGAATATTTGAACATTTTATTCTCGGATTCTTGTAGAGCTTTGGGATTATAAGGAATATGTTTGATGTCATATTTATCAACGTCGATTTGATAAGGAGAGAAATTTGGAGGTCAACAAAAATCGCAGAAGAATTAATAGTTGGAATTACCATGTAAATTAAAATGCGCGAAATGATCTATCTCTGCAGAGTAGAAATTTCTCGATACTGCACAACATGTTTATTGAAATGCGTAAGAAGAGAAAAAATATATTTATGAAAATATAGCGATATCTTAAAATATTTCAAAAAAATTTTGCATGTTTTATGTCATCAAGGTTTTCAAAAAAATTATGGTATAAAAAAATAGGTATTTATGGAATAGTAGAAAAAAATGTCATTCAGTCCAATAATGTTAGATATATTTAAATAAACAAATTAATTTTACAATTTTGGAAAGTTTCAATTGTTTAACTAAAATACAATTTTAGGCCAAAGCATAAAAAAAAACACATTTCGAAAGAAAGCCAAAAACCATATACACACCCGCAATGCTCAAAACATTATTTTAAAATTTTTCAGTGCCGTAATATTTTAGGCCTATAACTATTTAGCACCATAATATTTTAGATATATTTCTTAGCTCGATATTAAAAACTAAAAAAGTGAATTATTGTATGTTCCATGTGCCCTTAAAATGTTTTGTCGCATCAGCGAGCGAAGAGCGATGTTCAAGTGCTTATTCCATGAATATCCATATAGTTGAAGGTGTTTATGATTTCGGTTTGTCTTATCTCTCTGATCTTCCATCTGCCTGTAATAAAGCAATCGTAAATGTGCTCAAGATCTCGTGTAGTTTTTATATGTTATTGATGTTTATTTTACAGCTCTCGGCAATTAAGTGAATTATTTGGTATTTATAGCCTTTTATAGAGACAGAACCATTTCGGCCCATAATGTTATATGGAGAAAATCTTAATAAAATATAATTTATTGATGTTACATCATTTCAAATATATAAATATATTCATATGCATCACCAAGGTAGGGTCAGCGTGTTTTCACAGAAGTATATAACAAATAGCATTTATTGTTCATTTACAGGAGTGCACAAATGAATTCCCATACATTGTGAATTATCAGAGAAAAATTAGTTGTGGAGCCTTTTAATGGTGTTATGATGTTTGAAATATAATAAAATTAAAAAGAAACACTATAATACATAAGCAACAATGGATCTGGAGAATAACATCAGCATAATAATACGATGTCTACAACATAGATAAACAATATCTAGAGAATTTAATGTGTGCACAAACTAATACTGTCAAGAATTCTTATTTGCTATCTTCATTAAATTTAAGATATTGGACATTGCTCAGTGGAAAAAAAAGTAAAACAGTTGATGCTATCGCAATTTAAATAAGCATTTTACCTTAATAATGTAAAAATCTATGAAGTGTTATAAATATAAATAATTTACATTTATAAATAGCATTCAATTTATCATGAAAAATATAAAACGACTTATGAAACATTATTAAATAAATTAAAAGAAAAAAATCTGAAAAGACAGCGCTTGTTTTCACCTTAGATAGCACAAACGCAAGACCACTGTTCTGATCACTTGGTGCTTCTCCTATTGATGCAACAAAGCATTTAGAAGTAATAATATTTGAATGATTTTTAAATTCATTTTTCTCCATTATTGAAAGTTTGAGACTTATTACCGCTAGGTCATTTTGAATCCTTCGGTTTGAACTAACAGGGATTGACTATAGGAATACAAATTATCCCAAAATCTCCTGGTATCCTGGTAAGTAATGATTGGGAAAAGTTATTTGTAGTCTTCCTGTACTCTGGAATTAAGAACTTCTGATAAGTTCTGCTCTAAGCTAGTAGTTATTCCACGTAATGCATTAGTGACGTAGATATCTTGCGCTGTTAGAATTTTCCCAATTTAAAATTAGTGACCTAATTCTATACAACTTCACTGATGTTGTCGATCCTATTCGCTATGTTAAGTTCGTCGCAATAACGCTGGACTACTGATAAAATATCTACATTTTCTACAATTACATGCATATACAGGTTGTTTCGCTACCAGACCGACAAACTTTGAGGGATGATAGTACACATGAAGACAGACATTATTAAATAGGAAACCATGGGGCGCAAACGTCTTCTGTAGGAGCTAGGGACCATTAAAGTTTAGGGTCTAAAACTTCAAACGATGGTAGAAAATGAAAAAAAGGGTCGATTCGTTTGCGGTTTTCACTAAAATCATTCTTTATATTACGATTTCTTTAGAAAAAAATTTTAAAGGTTACTTTAAAAAATTGTCGATAGAGGGCGCTTTAGACTTTAGAGTAACGAACAACTACTTTTTACCGTTATTTTCTCAATGTGGTTGAAATTATTCTAAAGTTTAGAATTTAACTTAAATTTTAAGCTCAAAATCGGAAACATTCGGATAGGGTAACTAGCGAAAATTTAACTGTGAACAAAGGAGGATATTTTAAATGCTCATAAACATTGGACAAACGCATAGATTTTATTGCTGTTTGAATGCAGATCATTCCCTTGGTAATTATTTTATTCAAAACGACGTACAGCTTTGGTGTCCTGATTTTTTGATACAGGGCGCTTCCGACACATCTCCGACATTTCAATGGTATTACTCCTGGGTGTTTAACTACTAGAGCAACATACTTCCAGGAAGTGTTAGGTGTGCAAAGACGATTCAGAATTACATAGGAATGTAATGTTGAAAATGCCTTTTTTGCGAGTTACGGTTAAAGAAAGCAGAGAAAAAAGGCAACAGAAACAGCATAGAAAGAGCAGTACGTTAACGAGACAGAAAGCAAATTATTTAAATGTTTTACAACATTAAGTGTTCGAAATTACGACCAGAAGTAGTTTGGCATGCTTGAAAGCGGTGTCGCATGGAATTCCTCACGCTTTGAAAGATTCCTGGCATCTCTGATAGCTTTCTGACAAGTTACAGAAATACCAGATGCGAGGCCTTTAACTGATGGTACGGGAATTTCATGCACCCAACTTTTCATTTGACCCCAGCAGAAGAAGTCGATACATGATAAGTCCGGCGATCCGGCAGGCCACCACGACCTATCCACCGTTGCCCAGATGTTACTTTGAAGTGTCGGGAAACATCATTAATAAAATGTGGAGGAGCCCCATCGAGCTGTTCATCTTTCAAATACTTCTTTTTGCTATCTTTAGAGCCGGTTCGCGAATAATCACTTCAAAGTGATCGCTGTTAACACGCATTACCGTTTAGCGACATCTACCGCAAGGAAACCGCAGCGCCATCTACCGTCGCTGTTAAACATGCCGGACTACTTCTGGTCGTAATTTCGAACACCTTTTGTGGTAAAACCTTTAAATAAACTGTTTTCTGTCACATTAACGTGTTACTCTTTCTCAGTTGTTTCTATTGCTATCTTCTCTGCTTTATTTAACCTTAACTCGCAAAAAAGGCATTTCCAACGTTACATTCTTATGTGATTCCGAGTCATCTTTGTGCCCCTAACACTTCCTGGAAGTAAGTTGGTCTGGTAGTAGAACACCCAGGAGTAATGCCATTGAAATATCGGAGATGTGTCGGAAGCGCCCTCTATCAAGAAATGAGGACGCCAGAGCTGTACGTCATTTTGAATAAAATAATTACCAAGGAAATGACTTTCACGGAAACTGCAACAAAATCGATTAGTTTATCCAATGTTTACGAGCGCTTATGATCTCCCCCTCTGTTCACAGTTCAATTTTCGCTAAGTTACCCCACCCCAATGTTTTCGATTTTGGGCTTAAAATTTAAGTTAAAGTCTAAACTTTGGAATAATTTTAACCCCATGCAGAAAATAACGGTAAAAAGTAGTTGTTCGTTACTCTAAATTCTAAAGCGCCCTCTATCGATAATTTTTGAAAGTAACTTTTAAATTATTTTTCTAAAGAAATCGTAATATAAAGAATGATTTTAGTGGAAACCGCAAACGAATCGACCCTTTTTTCCGTTTTCTATCATCGTTTGAAGTTTTCGACCCTAAACTTTAATGACTCCTAGCTCCTATAGAAGACGTTTGCGCCCCATGGTTTCCCATTTAATAATGTTCGTCTTCATGTGTACAATCATCCCTCAAAGTTTGTCGGTCTGGTAGCGAAACACCCTGTATTAACATAACTGGGCAAAAATATCTGATTAAATACCAGGTGATTAAGAGACGAAATTTATAAAAGGCGACATTAAAGACACAGAAACTAAGGGGACCAAAACTGAGATTCAAATTCAATGTCAAAACTACCACAGTTAAAATTTAACAAAAAGTACTTTGAATCAAACATAGATTAGAAAACGTTTTCCAGCTTTATCCAGAATATGTTTAAAATTTTTCAATTTTTCATGCAATAAAATGCACCAAAAATGATCTACGATTTTAAAAAATACCCTTATGAGAAAAAAAAGATATACATATAACACATGTAATTTACTAAAAGTATCACATAACACAGTTTAAATCCACTTATATCAATTCCTGTTCAAAGCTTGTAATATATGCGAAATCTTTTAGCAACCCCGGCTTCAGATTTTTAGGCTGAAAACAAAAATCTACAACAAAGTGCTTAAGAGCCCACACTACTGATTGAAAATGACCCGAATGGTAATGTTAAGTCTTTGTCATTTTTGAAAATCAAACATCAATTTTCATTTTAAAAGCATGTCACATCCTTCCATCACATGAGGGTGGAATGGGATATTTTTCTTGTTAATTTAATTGGTTTAATAATCTAGAATTTTAATTATCATCCAATTCACATTTTTTAAGATGTTAAACTGTTTCAAGGTCTTATTCTGAGAATAATCATTTTGTACTAGCAAAACATAATTAAAAAAATATTTCTCTCTCCCTATTCTCCTCTAACAGTTAAAATTCACTTTCCATAGCTTGTAATATATGTGAAGTCTTTTGCGCATCTCTGTATAAGATTTGCAGATTTTTAAAGTGGAATTACAAACTGCAGCAAACGCTTAAAGTGTTTAATTTAAACATATTTTTCTTCAAAAAACCACGAATGACATTGCATCCATACTCTTTTCTGCAGCCATGTATCTAAATTTATTATAACACTAGTTTACAAAATTAAACTTTTTGTCTATTGCCGCGAATTCTGTGGTTGATAATGTTCACTTATGACTTGTTTTTGTCAATCTAACCGAAAAATCTTTTGAGCAGCTCGAGTTGCTTTTTTTTTATCATTTAAGTATATATATTAATCGATAACAGGCGTATTTTACTGTTTTAAGATTAGTTTTTCAAGCTTTTACGTCAGGAGTAGTTCAAAAATACGTTGTTTAAACAATCCAGATCATTTTTGCTATGTATGCGGCAAATATGTGTTTAACAATTGTAGAAAAGTTACATCAGAGTTGGTGAAAAATACCTATTTTAAGTATTTTGGGCTGCTCTTGGATAAAAATGAGAAGTCTTGAACTCCCAATTGTGTTTGTAAATTGTGTGTGGAATATTTAAGATACGTGCCTTTAAATTTGGAACACCGACTATTTGGCGAGAACCACGAAATCATCTCGAGGACGGTTATTTTTGTAGCATGAACATAAACGGTTTAAACACTAAAAATCGAGCTAAATGGTAGTACCCAAGTACTAGTTGTGTTCAACGTCCAGTGCAGCGTTTACCCGACTCTTCAGAATCTAAAAATATATCTGAACCATTAGAACAAGACAATGAAGGACCAAGCTCATCACAAAATGTTGCGGACTTTGAAGGTATGTCAAATGAGCCAAAATGCTTTTCCCAAAATGAGTTAGATGATCTTGTAAGAGATTTAAATCTTTCTAAATAAGCTTCGAAATTGTTAACATCAAGACTAAAAGAAAAAAATGCTTTCTTCAGATACTAAAATAGGTTTTTCGGAAATAAAAAATCTGAAAATCATAGTGAACTTGTAGAAGACTTTCTACTTCAATTAAAAAATATCTGGTGCAATATGAGCATAAAACTCCTCTTCCGCAATAGATACCTGGACAGATTTCCGGAAAATTTAGGAGATATGAGCGAAGAGCAGGGAGAGCGTATGCATCAGGACTTATGCGTCATGGAAGAGCTCTATCAGGGGATACGTATATGATGTTTGATTATTGTTGGTCTCTGATACGTCATTTTCCAAAGTTTACACATCGAAGAAGAGCTTTAAAACTCAGTATTTTAGAACTCGATGATTAATTACTTTTTTAGTAAAGTTTTTCTCAGTAAATGCATGTTTTTCCTGTTTAATACCTGCATAGCTAAAACTCAGAAACTAGAGCTGATTAAAATATTCTAATTATATTTTTGAAAATAGCATATCATATGTAGTCAGCAACAGCTAAAATTTTTTCGGCAACAGATGTACTGTAAACTAGTGTTGTAACGGTTGGGTGCTCGTGCTGGGAGTTAAATGCAGACTACTCAGAAATTAAGATAAAAACACAGTTTATTAAAACGATAAGGGCTCAAGGGGAGTGGAGCAAGTCAGTACTTTTAACAACTGAGAGCACTATTAAAAGATTAAACTCGTACTCACGTCTCCGGAACTAGCTCAATCGGGGCACCTCCGATTACTTCCCAGCTAACTTTCGGCTAAGCTGCTAGATAAAACTAATTAGACAGCCCGTGGCTGTAGGTATCCTTTATTCACTTTGAGATAATCAAATGCAATTACTATTAAATTCCTTACCACCGGCCAACTTCTCTAGTCGAATTCCCAAACTCACTGGAAGCTCGATGCTACTTGATACTACTCACGCTGGATCAACCAACGCAGCTAGACCCAATCTGCTAGACACCAGCGGGCAATTGCCGCTAGAGAGACACTTCGCTGGGTAATATCACTAGACACGTTCTGCTGGCTATCGCCAGAGACACCCCACACACACTCAAACTCCAAGCTTTTATATGTTGCAAACTGAGATACTTCAAATTTACATATTACTACTAACCGCGAGCCTAACTGCAGAATCCGAAAGAGACACACACACTGTAGAAAGTTAAAGTAAAAGAGAGGATAGATGTCGCTTTTACGCTTACACATGTTAAATTATTGACGTCACGATCTCAGAAATACCAGAGTGCCTTTATGACAAAGGTCACTCCCTCACAGTATAATTCTGTACTAACAATTCTGTAATCTGATTCTACTCATACTCATTTCATATGCAAAAATGTGTAATAAAGTTTAAATTCAATATTCTAAAAATCCCTCCCATAGGCATTAATCAAAATTCTTCAAGGTAAGCATTCACTGCAGAAACTGAACAACTGAAGATTTACTGCCTATTGCGTAACATACCAAAGGAAAACCTGTAACGCAATAAAACACTTCACTGATTTGCCCTTATGTGATACGGGCAACGTGCTTTTTAATTCTATGATTTATTCGTACCACATACGGGAAAATGATTTCAGGGCCATAATTTATTGTTCTCACCAGTAAATTTTTATTGTAAATTTTGCATTATTTAATCCTATCATTTTTCTGATTCAGTTAGGCAAAAATTTGTTTTTTTAAACCGGTGATAAAACGATAAAAAATTCTGTAAAAGGCGCAAAAATAGGCATTATTTGAAAGCAAAAAAAATATATATTGTTCAGTTAAGTGTTTGAAACTTCACCTTCAAGTAAATATAAGACGACAATACATAGAACGGGAAGTGGAGAACAGGCAATCAACCTCATCGAGTTCACGGTCGAAATTAGAGAATTAGTTAAAATTCGATTCGAATATTATAACGCAATCGGTCTTTAAAGTCATATGTTGGTGGAAAACACCTGAAAAGCTGATTTTAGCGGTTTTCTCTTAGGTTTACGATTGTGTTTTACTGCTCCTATAGTATGAAAACATGGAGGGATGGGAGCAGGAAAACACAATTGTAGATCAATGAGACAAAGACTAAAATAGTGTTTTTAAGTGTCTTGTTCATAATCCGAAGAACCAGCTGCAACCTGAAGTACACAAACAATTTGTAGTCCATCTGATATTTCAGCTCTTTTCAAAATCTAGACCACGTAAAAGTTCAAACAGAAGACAAAAACTTAGGCCCATAATTGCAATAACCAACACAGATTTTAGAAATCATTTGGTTACAGAAGAACAAGAGAAAAAATGCCAAAAGAGTTAAGAAATTCGTAAAAGTTTTGGTTCGAAATCAACACTACTTGAAGAATATGGAAATGTCCAGAAAAAGAAAGGGGTCCACTACAGTCTCTTACGATTCAAAAGATGAATATTTCTGTCTTATTTGTGGATAATCATTTTCAAATTTGATGCCAAACGAAAAGTGGATACAATGCACCAGATGTAAAAAATAAACTCATGAAAAAAGCACAGACTATTATACTTATTATGATTTTATTCATTGTAAATAAGACAACAATCTGCAATGCTGTAGTTTTGCTTTATGCACATGTAACAATTTATCCCAAAATTATAACAACCATTCGAAGAAAGGGGCAGATTTTTACAGTTTGTTTCTTCGAAAGTAATCTTCGTTTTCGCAAAACTGTTTTACTATGTGTAATACACTACCAGTAATTTTAAGTAGGTGATAATTGCATATTTTTAAAATTGTTTTAAAAAAATCGTTTAACACTTTCAGGAGCAAAGCATTTCCATTCCAATAACGTTGAAATGAATGAAAGACACCGTAATTTACGAGTAAATTTATTTAGAAATATATAAAACTTATATTTCACATTCATAATAAACCAAACTTTTGTTTTACCAAATTAGGCATTTCATAAATAAAATCAAGTGGTTTCATAAACGTACCACCACCCTTGAAAAGGTTAAATGTCACCAAATCGTTATAATATATTCTGAAGTAAAATCTTGACAATCAACACTGGTCTACCATGATTTAAGAAATAGCTATAACTTTTACCTGTTTTTAAAACTTTATCTAAATAGTATTTTTAACGGTTTATAAACATTTACTTTTTCCTCGTTTGAAAATATTCGTTCGCAAATTGTTTGCAAGAGATAACAGTAGAAAAATTACTCGAAAATATGTTCCTTATTTGTGACTAAGAAAGAGAATAGCTTGCATTTAACTAAGTGGAAACGAAAACTAGTAATATTTAAAGTTTCATAAGTTAACTTTCTACCTGCTGAATTTCACAATAAAGATTTAAAACTATCCAGAGAAGAGGGGGTGGAGCACTGGTGAACATTTTTTACATTTTTGGCTATACTCAGGATTATTATGAGCTATTGAAACAAAAATTAATTTATATGAATATTTACACTACGTGTATTCTTTTGGTTAAAATTTTGAATACATTTATCAGGAATTTCTAATGTATATCAACATTTAAAAAATTGTCTAAATTTGTTCACATATATCCCACTGTAGGAGTAATTTTCAACAGGCCTGAGGAACATGTGAACATATGCATAAATGGGACTAAAAATATTTTTTTGTTAATAAAAACTGTGATAAAAACTAATTATATGCCTTATTTCTAGTTGTGTGGATAAATCAATAAATGTTTCAACATAGATACAAGAAATTACTCCAAAAAATATACGCTAATATATCCTTTTAAGTCAAGCATAGCAAAACTATATTTCTTTTTAATAAGTTATTGAATAATTTTGTTATTGTGTTTTTACATTTTTTTAATTGTTATGCAATATGTATCACAAAATTGTGCATCATAATTTTAAAAATTGATAAATTTTCGATATCAAAAATTGGTGATTAACACAATACTACTTATCACATTTTTGGGCAATTAAATTTTACTTTCATAAAATAAAAATAAAACTTTAATTAGGGCTAAGGAAAAATAAATGAGTTTAATACTGGAATTCATTAAAGAATAATAAATGAACATATGTATTTTTACAGAAAACCGCCACGTTTAATTGATATCTAACTTCCAGAAAAATAAAACTACGAAGAAATCAGAAAATTTTACTTTACAGTGAATTTATGAATTTATGGACAAAGCATTTTTAACAAAGATAATTAAATTTTAAACTTAAAAAAAATCCATTCACAGACTTAAAAAATACACTTGTGAACTGTTCCCATCTTTCCTACAGACTTCTCATATAAGTAGACGCCACATTCCAGTGTTCTCTCGGCAAGGTTTCGAATCCAACATCTTTGGCAAAAAGATGCCTTTTTTGGCGGTGATCGCTTTATTGGCAACTTTCAGATTTCACAAAGAGAAAAACAGATGTGTGGTCAACTCAAGACAAACATAAGAATATGAGTTTCGGCGGAAGAAAAAACGATTTGGCGCGCTAAATTTGCAACTCCGTCACGTGACGGAAAGCAAAGATCCCAACGTAAGAAAAGGCTGCCGATGTGGAGTCTTTTCCCCATATGTTCTGTTCACAAGTGCCCCATCTACTTGCGCTTAATTTAAAAAGATATTATTAATTAAAATATGGAAATAAAACTTTCTGTAGACTTACCTAATTAATAACACTATAGAATATAATGCTGATATTCAACTTTTAAAAATGCCTTGTTTGAAATTTTACTTTGATAACTTTGGAAATTTTTTACTTAACACCTTGTTATATAAACAAATTACATCAAACGAAAATTAAAATGGCTGATTGTTCTGAAAATTCTGTTAGAAGATTGCACTAGTACTGCCTTTTATTGGTAATTTTTTGAATTTTTTTACTTCAAATTAATTGAATGAAATATATACTGTTCACATGTTACTCTTCCCTACTATTAAAAAATAAATGAAACTTATTTCTTTTGGAAGAATGCCATGATGTTTTAATAGAAGTTCCAAACTCTTCACTTAACGCCTTTTTTTATACAAACAGTAAAAACAATTCATTAAAAAAAAATCTGTGCTTATCAATTAGGCAGAGCAATTTACTTTTAAGACTCTTACAAAAAACATCTTCAGAAAAGAATTATTTCGGCGAAAATATTTTGCATGTTAACTGAAATTTGATTCAGTAAATTAAAGGTTATATTAAAATTAATGTGAGATTGTAATTTTGGTGTTATTTTGTATAATAAGATTTACCGAAGTTTGAAAAAATAAGTTTTGATTGAAGTATCAATTGCAGATTAAACCAAAAAATATTAGTAAATTTTGATTATAGTTGAAATAATATTAGATGTTAAAAAGTCCTTCCGGTCAGTGCCGGGAGGAAGAAATAGCTTTCATAATCCTTATTTACTTATTTATTTATTTTAAATCAAATTATATTATTCAAACATACGAAGCACCAGTGTGTTATTTAGTCCCAAATCATGACCAAAAATGATTTTTTTTTAATCTGTTTCCCACTTTTTTTTATTATTCTTCAAATCGTTAAGTAGTTACTGTATCCAAAAGCGAAACGTGCAAAGTGCTTGCACGAGATAGTACGCGATGTGATCAGTCGGAAGCTGCTATTCACTTACATAGTTTGTGTGATTTTCCGATGCGCTCAGATTTTAAAGTTTTAAAACCTCTTGTAATTTTGTGCTTAAACTATTTAGTGGTAATTGTTGAAATGGATTATTTTGAACCAGGTATGTACTTTATGCACCATACTGTATTTACATACTGTATTTACATATGAAATATTCATCCGATTTTTGTCTATATGATCGATAATGTAGGCATAATTAATAGTGGCATAAATATGATTACTATAATATTTAGAAAGGATTTTATTATATTTCTAAACATATCGAAGAAATAAAAACGATTGTGTAACATGCAGTATTTAATATACAGTATCGTTATAAAACAATCAGCCTCCTGAAACCGTCCCCTTTTATAACGGATGTTTTTTGTTATTTTCCACAATTTCTGGTATAAAATACTACTATTTTGTTTTTTATTTATTTTTTAACGGGACCTTCTGGATTGAAGTCTATGACTCGAAATGAGTTGTTTGCCATCATGCAACACTGAAACGAGTCAAATTTTGATAGAAATTTATATTTATGGAACAAAAATTATTAAAAAAATTATTCTAAAAGGGATCTAAGGATAACTGAGATGAAGCAAAAATTCTCCGTTATTAAAAACCCCAATAGAAACAAAAAAATGTTAGTTCTCATACAAACTAATTCAAGATTCGCAGAAAACAATATCAAATGGTTCAATGATACTATGATGCTGTTTATTATAGATAGTAAAAACAGAAGCAAATCCTTTATTTTATTATTATTTTGTACTTCACTTTTTGCTTGTATTTTGTCTTTTGTCAAATAAAACGAAATTTACTTTTATCATTAGATACAGGGGTTGGACAAAAATATGGAAACACCTTTTGAAATGCACGTTTGAAAAGAAAGATTGATTATAATGAACTATGTTGATGGCACTGGAGTTTTCGCCTACTGACGCCACCTATACAACTTCGTAAAATCGCTGCACCGTTCAGTCGTTCTTGGAGCACTGTTATGTGAGATTATCATTGCATCATGTTAGAGTTAACAGACTTCGAACGTGGACAAATTGTTGGTGCGTGTATGGTGGGTGCTTCCGTAAGCAAGGTAGCCGAAGTTTTTAATGTTCCAAGAGGGTGTCGAAGATTTATTCCGCATATTTGAAATGCGGAAAAAACATCATCCGATAAATCACAGCGTGGACGAAAGTGTGTGCTGAGTGATTGTGTCAGACGATCATTAAGGAGGATTATCGCGAAAAATAAGCAGTCTACAGCTGCAAAAGTTACTGCTGAAATGAATGTCGTGTTACCAAATCCTGTGAGTACCAAAACCATTAGAAGGGAGCTTCATAAATAGGGAATTGCTGGTCGTGTTGCAATTGAAAAGCCATCCATCAGTAATGCTAATGCCTGTAACAGGAAAAAGTGGTCTTTAAGTCATAAAGCCTGGACTATAGAGCAGTGGAAGAGCGTAATATGGTCTGATGAGTCTTCTTTCACGTTGTTCCCCACTTCTGGCCGAGTTTACGTCTGGAGAACGCCATCTCAAGCCTATAATACAGACTGCTTGTTGCCAAGAGTAAAACATGACGGGGGTTCGGTGATGGTTTAGGCAGCCATATCGTGGTTCTCTTCTGCCCATATGATAACTCTGTAAGGGAGTATTACTGCTCAGACTTATGTGAACATTTTGGCCGATCAATTCCATCCAATGGTACAAGCTTTGTTCCCCAATGATGATGGTATCTTCCAAGACGACAACGTCCCCGTTCACACAGCTCACATTGTCCAGGGCTGATTTTCTGAGCACGAGAATGAATTTTCGCATCTCCCCAGGCCACCAAAGTCATCAGACTTGATTATTATCGAACCTTTGTGGTCTACATTGGAGCGGAAAGTGCGTTCTTGCTATTCACCGCCAACATCGTTATCTGAACTTGCCACCGTTTTGCAGGAATAATGGTACAATATTCCCTTGGCAAACATACAGAAACTGTATTTATCCATTCCGAGAAGATTGCAAACTGTTTTGAATAACAACGGGTACCGTACACAATACTTGGCAAGGAAACGTGTTTTTTTTAAGGTGTTTCCATATTTTTGTCCAATCCCTGTATATATTAAATAAATACTTGTTACTATTACAGAGCTATTTTTTTAATTATGGATTGTTGATTAACTTTCAATTAATTTGAGGTCATTCATCCTGAAGATATTTTATGAAGGTAGTTATGATGAAAAGTTTACTAAATGTATGTTTTTTAGAGCATAATTTTATTCGAATAAAACTTTTGTACATAGATTCTCAAGAAAGCAGAAAGTTATCTTTATTGCCATGTCATCATGTTATTCATGGGCCAAAAACAATTCGCCGATTGTCGATGTAGAATACAGGTTACATTCAAATAATCTTTTTTTAATGAAATAACAAACAAATGTATGTTATAAGCCAAGTTATACCTTAAGAAGTTATTGTATAAAGTATAATTTATTTAGTTAAAAGTTTAGTTTATTTACTTTTTCATAATAATAATACTCCCTTGTTTTAGCATGATATGTTATCGATAAATAGTTCTGCGCTGCCTGAAACAGTAAGGATACTAAAATTAATATAAAAACTAGCGAGCTACGCCCTATAGCTGTGCCACTTTTTCCGAACGAACCTCGATATTAAGCAGTATATAATAAGCAAAAAAATTCATTTAATAAGCATGTTTTGGTGTTCGAATCCTCAAGCACAAAAAAAAGTAAATTAAAGGGCTATGGTTGTTATGCGCCCATTATCCCGTTAAAAATATGCGATTTCGCACAGTGGGCGCTACGCCCCCACCGGCCTACCGCCCACCGGCGCTACGCGCCATGGTCGCCATCGTCCCGTTAAAAATATTTGGTTTTGCACGATTGGCGCTGAGCGCCCATAAGACATTTTCTTGTATTTTTTGGTTCATCAGAAGCAGACTTTTACGCAGATTCTGAATATGTAATCAGTTTTTTTCCACTTTAAAAACTGTCTGCATGATGGTTTAAGAAAAAACGCCCAAAAAAAGAAGTTTCGATAGTCCTGTTTTATTTCTAAGTTCAATATTTTAGCGAAAACTACGGTAAATATTCTACGGCAAGTCAAAAAAATTGATGCGGAAAAAAAACGCAATTAGCGCCGGTAGAAAAAGAGGTTTTCGGCTGTTTCTTCTTTTAGCCAAAGGGGAAAAATTCATGTCCTTCATCGCAAGGTGGCGCAGTGTTCTGATTCGGAGCTCCGTTTGGGAATTGAGACATTTTTCGTTCCGATTCCCAAGGGGTTTTAAATTCATAACTTTTTTAATTTTGGTCCCACGGTCTCGAAATTGCCCGAAATGACTTTAACGGAATTTTTCGAATCGAAAGACACCTCTCGCGACATCCAACTCGCCCGCGTTGCGAACTGTAATCGGCTTCAAGCAGACAGACAAAGAGAGGCGCACGGATTTTATTAGTATAGACTAGCGAGCTACGCCCGCTAGCTGGGCCACTTTTCCCAAACGAACCTCGATATTAAGCAATATATAATAAACAAAAAAATTAATTTAATAAGCAAGTCTTGGTGTTCGAATCCTCAAGCACAAAAAAAAAAATTAAAGAGCTATGGTTGTTATGCGCCCATCATCCCGTTAAAAATATGTGATTTCGCACAGTGGGCTCTACGCTCCATGGTCGCCATCGTCCCATTAAAAATATTTGGTTTTGTACGGTTGGCTCTGCGCGCCCATAAGACATTTTCTCGTATTTTTTGGTTCATCAGAAGCAGACTTCTATGCAGATTCTAAATATGTAATCAGTTTTTTCTACTTTAAAAACTGTCTGCATGACGGTTTAAGAAAAAACGCGCAAAAAAGGGAGAAAAAGAGGTTTTCGACTGCTTCTTCTTTTAGCCAAAGGGGAAAGTTCTTTTCCTTCACCGCAAGGTGGCGCAGTGTTCTGCCTCAGAGCTCCGTTTGAGCGCCGTTTGGGATTTGAGACATTTTTCGTTCCGATTCCCAAGGGGTTTTTTAATTCATAACTTTTTTAATTTTGGTCCCACGGTCTCGAAAATGCCTGAAATGACTTCCCCGGAATTTTTCCGATCGAAAGACACCTCTCGCGACTTCCAACTCGTCCGCGTTGCGAACTGTAATCGGCTTCCAGCAGACAGACAGAGGCGCACGGATTTTATTAGTATAGACTAGCGAGCTACGCCCGCTAGCTGGGCCACTTTTTCCAAACGAACCTCGATATTAAGCAATATATAATAAACAAAAAAATTCATTTAATAAGCAAGTCTTGGTGTTCGAATCCTCAGCACAAAAAAAGTAAATTAAAGAGCTATGGTTGTTATGCGCTCATTATCCCGTTAAAAATATGTGATTTCGCACAGTGGGCGCTACGCGCCATATTCGCCATCGTCCCGTTAAAAATATTTGGTTTTGCACGGTTTGCGCTGCGCGCCCATAATACATTTTCTCGTATTTTTTGGTTCATCAGAAGCAGACTTTTACGCAGATTCTGAATATGTAATCAGTTTTTTTCTACTTTAAAAACTGTCTGCATGATGGTTTAAGAAAAAAACGCGCAAAAAAAAGTTTGGGTATTAAAAACTGCAAAAGACTGCTATAAAAAGAAAATAAGTAATTTCATTCATATCACAAACAACATAACTAATAAATAATTTTGGCAGCTCGTTTTCCGTTTGTACTAACAGAAATTAGTATTAATCGCGTAAATCTTAGGTTACACAATATTCGTATATGCTACCAAAGAGAAAAAGTATGAAAATGAGCTACAACGATTAATACTCACATACAGAATAAATATATGAATAGCCAGTTATATCTGAGATTCTCAAAATATTAATTAGCAACACTATCACCTCTTAGTGAACATATCTTGCTGTGCTTAAATAGTTGTACTTATTATATTAATTAAACCGTTTTTAACATATTTTACCAATCAGTTATTTTTCTCTTATACATTCTTTGACAAAATGACATTGGAGAAAAAGGGGTTTTCGGCTGCTTCTTCTTTTAGCCAAAGGGGAAAAGTTCTGGTCGATCACCGCAAGGTGGCGCAGTGTTTTGCCTGAGAGGTCCGTTTGAGCCCCGTTTGGGAAATGTGACGTTTTCCGCTCCGATTCCCGACCGGTTTTTAATTCATAACTTTTTTAATTTTGGTCCCACGGCCTCAAAAATGCCAGAAAAGACTTTCCCGGAATTTTTCGAATCGAAAGACACCTCTCGCGATTTCCAACTCGCCCGCGTTACGAACTGTAATCGGCTTCAAGCAGACAGACAGAGGCGCACGGATTTTATTAGTATAGACTAGCGAGCTACGCCCGCTAGCTGGGCCACTTTTTCCAAACGAACCTCGATATTAAGCAATATATAGTAAACAAAAAAATTCATTTAATAAGCAAGTCTTGGTGTTCGAATCCTCAGCACAAAAAAAAGTAAATTAAAGAGCTATGGTTGTTATGCGCTCATTATCCCGTTAAAAATATGTGATTTCGCACAGTGGGCGCTACGCGCCATATTCGCCATCGTCTCGTTAAAAATATTTGGTTTTGCACGGTTTGCGCTGCGCGCCCATAATACATTTACTCGTATTTTTTGGTTCATCAGAAGCAGACTTTTACGCAGATTCTGAATATGTAATCAGTTTTTTTCTACTTTAAAAACTGTCTGCATGATGGTTTAAGAAAAAAACGCGCAAAAAAAAGTTTGGGTATTAAAAACTGCAAAAGATTGCTATAAAAAGAAAATAAGTAATTTCATTCATATCACAAACAACATAACTAATAAATAATTTTGGCAGCTCGTTTTCCGTTTGTACTAACAGAAATTAGTATTAATCGCGTAAATCTTAGGTTACACAATATTCGTATATGCTACCAAAGAGAAAAAGTATGAAAATGAGCTACAACGATTAATACTCACATACAGAATAAATATATGAATAGCCAGTTATATCTGAGATTCTCAAAATATTAATTAGCAACACTATCACCTCTTAGTGAACGTATCTTGCTGTGCTTAAATAGTTGTACTTATTATATTAATTAAACCGTTTTTAACATTTTTTACCAATCAGTTATTTTTCTCTTATACATTCTTTGACAAAATGACATTGGAGAAAAAGGGGTTTTCGGCTGCTTCTTCTTTTAGCCAAAGGGGAAAAGTTCTGGTCGATCACCGCAAGGTGGCGCAGTGTTCTGCCTGAGAGGTCCGTTTGAGCCCCGTTTGGGAAATGTGACGTTTTCCGCTCCGATTCCCGACCGGTTTTTAATTCATAACTTTTTTAATTTTGGTCCCACGGTCTCAAAAATGCCCGAAAAGACTTTCCCGAAATTTTTCCAACTCGCCCGCGTTACGAACTGTAATCGGCTTCAAGCAGACAGACAGACAGAGGCGCACGGATTTTATTAGTATAGACTAGCGAGCTACGCCCGCTAGCTGGGCCACTTTTTCCAAACGAACCTCGATATTAAGCAATATATAATAAACAAAAAAATTCATTTAATAAGCAAGTCTTGGTGTTCGAATCCTCAGCACAAAAAAAGTAAATTAAAGAGCTATGGTTGTTATGCGCTCATTATCCCGTTAAAAATATGTGATTTCGCACAGTGGGCTCTACGCTCCATGGTCGGCATCGTCCCATTAAAAATATTTGGTTTTGTACGGTTGGCTCTGCGCGCCCATAAGACATTTTCTCGTATTTTTTGGTTCATCAGAAGCAGACTTTTACGCAGATTCTGAATATGTAATCAGTTTTTTCTACTTTAAAAACTGTCTGCATGATGGTTTAAGAAAAAACGCGCAAAAAAGGGAGAAAAAGAGGTTTTCGACTGCTTCTTCTTTTAGCCAAAGGGGAAAAGTTCTTTTCCTTCACCGCAAGGTGGCGCAATGTTCTGCCTCAGAGCTCCGTTTGAGTGCCGTTTGGGATTTGAGACATTTTTCGTTCCGATTCCCAAGGGGTTTTTAATTCATAACTTTTATAATTTTGATACCACGGTCTCGAAAATGCCCAAAATGACTTCCCCGGAATTTTTCCAATCGAAAGACACCTCTCGCGACTTCCGACTCGCCCGCGTTGCAAACTGTAATCGGCTTCAAGCAGACAGACAGACAGACTGAGGCGCACGGATTTTATTAGTATAGACTAGCGAGCTACGCCCGCTAGCTGGGCCACTTTCTCCAAACGAACCTCGATATTAAGCAGTATATAATAAGCAAAAAAATTCATTTAATAAGCAAGTCTTGGTGTTCGAATCCTCAAGCACAAAAAAGGTAAATTAAAGAGGTATGGTTGTTATGCGCCCATTATCCCGTTAAAAATATGTGATTTCGCACAGTGGGCGCTACGCTCCGTGGTCGCCATCGTCCCGTTAAAAATATTTGGTTTTGCACGGTTGGCGCTGCGCGCCCATAAGACCTTTTCTCGTTTTTTTTGGTTCATCAGAAGCAGACTTTTACGCAGATTCTGAATATGTAATCAGTTTTTTCTACTTTAAAAACTGTCTGCATGATGGTTTAAGAAAAAACGCGCAAAAAAATTTTCACTAATATCACAAAGAACTTTACTAACAAATAATTTTGGCAGCTCGTTTTCCGTTTGTACTAACAGAAATTAGTATTATTCTCGTAAATCTTAGGTTACACAATAGTCGTGTATGAAACCAAAAAGTAAAAGTATGAAAATGAGCTACAACGATTAATACTCACATACAGAATAAATATATGAATAGCCAGTTACATCTGAGATCCTCAAAATATTAATTAGCAACACTATTACCTCTAAGTGAACATATCTTGCTGTGCTTTAATAGTTGTACTTATTATATTAATTAAACCATGTTTAACATTTTTTACCAATCAGTTATTTTTCTCTTATACATTCTTTGACAAAACGACGAGAGAAAAAGGGGTTTTCGGCTGCTTCTTCTTTTAGCCAAAGGGGAAAAGTTCTAGTCGATCACCGCAAAGTGGCGCAGTGTTCTGCCTCAGAGCTCCGTTTGAGAACCGTTTGGGAAATGTGACGTTTTCCGTTCCAATTCCCGACCGGTTTTTAATTCATAACTTTTTTAATTTTGGTCCCACGGTCTCGAAAATGCCCGAAATGGTTTTCCCGGAATTTTTCGAATCGAAAGACACCTCTCGCGACTTCCAACTCGCCCGCGTTACGAACTGTAATCGGCTTCAAGCAGACAGACAGACATACAGAGGTGCACGGATTTTATTAGTATAGATTTGGATAAAAATTCATTCAGTTTTCACACTTAAACAAGTCGACAATTACACGTTAAACGTAGCAAATGAACTGCGTTCGTACTATAATGAGGTTTTTAATATATACTGTACTTCGGGTACAGTACAGTATCCGAAATCTTTTGAGTGTCCCCGTAAACACTATACGCTTTCTATTATACAGGAATACTATTATATATCTATTACACTTTTAGCAAACCTCAGCAACAAATATTAATTTCATAAAATGTGAAATAGTTTATTATACTTAAAACGCACCTCAAATATTGTTTCCCCCTATATCATTATGTAATATAATATATTTGTGTAGTTTTGCAAATTAATAACAAATATTCTTTTCGCCACAGATTGTACAGAATGATATTTCACTATATATTTCATAGATGCATATGAATTCTATTATGTTCGACAGACTGTAGCAGCATTTAAATGCACTTGAAACTATTTAACCCATTGATAGTAATATAACGGAATTCTTTCGATTGTTCCTGTAATTGAACTATACATCCGATTTTCATAAAATTTGAAAAAGCTTAACAAAATTATATAATAATTGTATATTTTAAGTTTCAAACGATTCGGTTCGATGGTTTTTGCGCTGTTATATGCGGACAGACGGATGGACGGACTGAAGGATTACTGTAGGTGTTACGTATTTAAATAATTACGAACGCACCTAAAAATGAAGCCTGTGTTATTTTAAATATTTTTAGAATCTTAGAACATTTAACTGATCCATAATTCTCATGGAAAATCTGTCGAAAACTTGGAAAATACGTTATAGATTACGTTGTTCTATTTAGATTTCGCTACATTTAAAAATACAAAACAATATATTTCGGTGAAAATGCATTTTGAAATGTCTTAATATCTCAGCATATTTTATTTTGCTATTCATAATCAGTCCCCTTTCAATAAAAAACGATTAATCTTTTTTTTTAAATTTATTTATTTATTTATTTATTTACTTTTTTTTTTGTATGAATGAACATTTGAAGCAATTTGACTGTAGAAATCGCTTGAAGTAATTGCTTAAAATTTCCAAAAAGGAATACATCTTTATAAAGATATATTAACTTTTTTGAAGGGGATAACAGGATGCACGTAGCAATCGTTTTTTAATTCACTAAATGATTATAAAATATGAATTTTAATGTATCAATCAAAGTGATATCTGCCTACGAATTTGTATATAATCAATATAAATTAATACTGTCTCAAGCCATTGGATTTAGATTAATTTTAGCATAAATATGAACGGCTTTGAAACTCTTACAAGGAGAAGCTAGATGCAAAAGATTTTATAGCAATTCAGTCTTTGTTCATATTACCAAAATACAAATAAGGATTACAATCAGAGAAAATCGAAATATATTCTCAACCTTAAGTTGTCCCGTGCTCTTGTCTGTAAAATTTCACAAATAAGATATCCTGGGATAATAACGCCACGTTAAGGTCTACCAATTTTTACGGCTTAGTTTTAGACTGTATTTTTCAAAAAAATGTAGGATTTGATACAGCAACTCATTGACTATCTGTATAAAAAAAAAAAACAGATATGTATTCATAAAATATAATGACGGGATTTCTTGACCAATGCAATTTGGCGTTATTACCCACCTATATGGGTAATAAAGCCATGTAAACAAAACTAAAAAATAAGATGGAATAATGGCATGTAGATTGCCCAATTCTAAAAATGCAAACTCTACAGCTCTAGAAACTGTCAAATTGCATTCTCAGCTATTGAAAATGTTCAATTTCTTTTGTGAAAGTGTAAGAAAAAGAAAGTTGTTGTTGGGGGGGGGGGGGAGACAAAAGAATATCAGATTCTAAGCTACTTTTTGCTTAAAAAGGACCGTTAGGACAGTTTAAATAGAATTATTAGAAACACTGCACGGTTTTAACTGTGTTTATTTGAATCCGTATTTATAGGGGCCACAGCGTCCCTAAAATTTTCGCACTTTTCTACCAGTATTTTAAATCAAATATCTTCCATTCATATTCCTTTAAGATCTACAATAAAATCTTAGAATAAATGTTATCGTTCAAAAATTGTGGTATAAAAGTGTGAAAATTTTAGGGACGCTGCGATCCCTGTATTTATATTCCCATGTATGCCTTCTATGCGATAGAAAATATTCAATTTTTTTTAAACTAAAAGAAAAAGGAGTGAGGGAGAGCTTCAACAGAATATAATACCCTGTGCACCCCTTTGCTTAAAAAAACCCGCTTAAATATAATTATAAGAAACATTGCATGGTTTTAACCATTTACAATGTAATATTTTAATTATGTGAAATTTTATAATAACTAGAGTTATATGTAATTAATATTTTGTTAATACTATTATAGTAGTCTTGTAAATAGTTTTTAACCCATAATTCCACACTAATGTGGATTCTCCAAATCTAAAGTTAAATTGTCGGCGTCATATAAAACATGCTTTAATAAATTTTTAATTAATTAAATAAGATTTTTTATAAAAATATTATCCCAATGAGATCTCTTATTACATTTTATAAATGATTCATGTGGTTATATATCATTATCTCTATATTAGCAACAAAATTAATCTTTAACTGCTGTTAGCAATCTCACTGAACGCTGCCCCCCGCCCCCTCAAATTTTAGAGTTTAACTTGAATTATCCAACTTAACTATAGTTAAAACTGAAATTCTCTCTCGTTTGTTGTAATCCTACTATTGATTGATCCTACTATTGTTGTAATCCTACTATTGAAATATTTGAATAGATTAAATTTAATTAGAATTAATTCTGTATGAAAAGTTTAGTGCAGGAACAGTATTCTTTGATTTTTAATCATTGGTCGCCTTTTAACCTTTAACTAATGTTACCGGTCTCACAGACCATTGCTTTTCTTTTAATTTTTATAGATTAACTTGTAATTTTCAGTTTAACCACAAACACAACCGAAATTTTGTTTCATTTGGAACTTTAGTACTTTCAAGAAACTTTTAAATAGGTGAATATTAAGTATAATAGTCTTGTATAAAAAGTTTAGTACAAAAATACAATCCTATGAGTTATTTCCGCCTTTTATTCATCTTTCAATTTTGCGGTCTCACAAACCACTTTACATTAGTCACATTACAATTTCTATCACGTCGGTTGAAGGTTAAATTTGTAAAATTTTGAAAAACCGAACGCTGAGAAAGCGGACAGTTAAAATTTAAAACTCTCTTGAAAAATCCCTGTCGGCATGGCCTATAGGCGGAGGTAGATTTCGAAAAATTTTCATCTCAAGAAAAAAAAAAGGATTAGCGATAAACGCAGTTTAACTACGTTATTCAGCCGCTTTTAAAATTTTTTTAATTTCATTTTTCTGTAAGAACTGGTTTTATCAAAATCATCTTAAACGAAATTCGACTCAAATGCCTATTTTGGCAACATATTTTGAATTATATTCTTACTTTATTTAAAAAACTGACCAATATGCTCATTATATAGTTCCTAAATAACAAAAAACTGTTAATTAAATTCGTTTGACAGCAAAACTGAATTTAAAAATGAGTCATAAAATAACCAATTTATTATTTTAATACATCCACAATTTTTCATCAAGATCGCTTTGGGAAATTTTGTGCGAAGTGCCCACTTTGACAGCTTTTTTTAAATATATATTTAGCCTTTATCAAAAATCTGACCAATACGGCACATTACACAGTTCCTAAATAACAAATAACTGTCAATTGAATGCGTTTGAGGGCAAAATTGAATTTAAAAATGAGTCATAAAATAAACAATTTGTTATTTGAATACAACCTCAATTCTTGTATCATGATCGCTTTGGGAAATTTTTTTGCGAAGTGCTTACTTTGACAGCTTTTAAAAAATATATATTCATCCTTTATCAAAAAATCGACGAATACGCACATTATATAGTTCCTAAGTAACAAAAAACTGTCAATTGAATGCGTTTCAGAGCAAAATTGGATTTAAAAATGAGTCATAAAATAACCAATTTGTTATTTGAATACCCACAGTTCATTAATCAAGATCGCTTTGGGAAATTTTGTGCTAAGTGCCCATTTTGGCAGCCTTTTTAAAAATATATTCTGCCTTTATCAAAAAACTGGCCAATCCGTCACATTACATAGTTCCTAAATAAGAGGACCTGTAAATTGGAAGGGTTTGAGAACAAAAATGAATTTAAAAATGACTCAGAAAAAACGCAATTTGTTATACTTAATCAATTTTCTAATGACGATGACTTCGGGAAATCTGTTCAAAATGCCCTTTTTGGCAGCCTTTTTAAAAATATATTCTGCCTTTATCAAAAAACTGGCCAATACGTCAAGTTATATAGTTCCTAAATAAGAGGATCTGTCATTTGGATGCGTTTAAAATAAAAAATGAACTTAAAAATGAGTCAGAATATAAGCAGTTTGGATTTGAGGTTTTTTTCTTCAACTCCTATTTTTGTTTAATTTTTTTTTGCTTTAAAAATTGGTTCTATGAAAAACTTGTTGTTATAAAAGTTGTAGGTATTATTGTGAAGATGTAAAATAAATTTAATTAGATTTCATTGCTTAAGAATTGAGTAAGTTATGGATTTTTTTCTTTTTAACCCCCGCTTTTTCTTTTCGTTTTTAATTTTTTTCATCGGTAAAAGTTAGTCCTATCAAAAACTTGTAAAACAAAAGTTTTAGATAATATTAAGTACATTTATATAAAATTTAGTTGGATTTGATATCTTGAGAATTGACGAAGTTATGAATTTTTTCTCCCAAAAACCATGTTTTTTTCGTTCCTTGAGCCCATTTTTAACTTTATCAAAAATCTGTCATGCATAAACTTTTTGCCTATTTATTAGAAGTAATATAAACTTTAAACTGATTCGATATCTATTTTAATTAAGAAGTTATCGCGTTTTTTTTCGGTTTTCAGAAAAACCCTCCCTATTTCAACCCCCTTGGTCCGATTTTGCCCATTAACGAACTCGACCGAGATTTTAAGCTCCTTGATTTTATGTAAAAGTTTGAAGAAGATCTAAGCATAATTATGGAAGTTATCGTGTCTAGAAGAAAGTGATATACACCGATAGATAGATAGATACATAGATAAACTTTTTTACTGGTGGTAGTTTTGGGGTCTAGGAGTCATGATTCGTGTAGATCCGCAAAATTTTTTCAAAAATTCCAACATGGGAGAGAATGCAATAGGTAGTATTTCATACGAAATCTACCTAATAATCCAGTGGAAATTTAATAGAAACCTGATTTTGTAGGTGTTCGAATTAGAATATCGGAAACATGTTGATATAGTTTTTTTTTTTTTTTTTTTTTTTTATAAGAGTTTAAAATTATTTTTTAGATTAGTATTAAAAAATAGATTAGTTTCGGGTATTGGACACCCCCCCCCCCTTAATCTTACCATTTCAACAATAATAATAATGTTGCCCCAAAATAATAAATAAACCCCCTTTGGATGTAGTTGACCACTGCTGGGAATCAACTGGTGTAATAACGCCTATTCTTGTCGTTATTACCCCGGTATACTTATTGCGCAGTACATTTTAAACTACAAATTATCTCGAGAACATATCCGAAATCTTCTATAATATTTTGAAAGTACATGAAATGCACTACAAATTTATGTAATAAACAAAGTATTTCAGGATAAAAAATATAGTCTTCAGATCACAAAACTTATCTCGCAAATTTTAGATCAAGCATCAATTTTAGTTGCTGGCAAAAGCAATAAGATCTACAAATGGGAAAATTAACTTTAAGCTGTTTTTTGCAATTTATATGACTCAAAACCCTTCTGCGCAGTAAACATGGGTGTCATTTACCGGATTATTTCATAATTATGCATAATATTAGCACTTGGCATTATTTCCCCGCCTGGCATTATTACACCAAACACCTTATTTGAATGTTTATAACTAAATGTTTGACATTATTTATTGTAGAATATGAGTGGAACAGAGTTATTTAAACAACTGCATTTTTAATATTTTATGGATATATCATAATTTTGAGTCTATCAAATTAAAAGATACAGGGTGTCCAGCAAATAACACACTGATTTCAAAATTAAATTTCTCAAAAACAAAGATCAATAGACTTATTCAGTAAACGGTTTGTTTATCAGGTAAGCTGTAAAAATCTTATGCAAAAGTTTCGAACGGTAAATACTTTGAAAAGATTGTGTTCTGATTGCAAAAAATGCTTTGATTTGACATTTTTCTTACTTTAGATTGCTGCCAGAGAATGTGTTTTCGGCTTGAAGTGCCATATTTCATATTTTTTTCAAATTAAATTTTTGAAATTTTGAAATTTAAAAAATTTACTTCGAAAAATCTTTAAAAATATTGCACTTTAAGCTGAAAAATTATTTCTCTGCAGGAAATCTAAAACAAGAAAATTGTCAAATCAAAGCATTCTATGCAATCAGAACGCAATTTTTTCAAAATATTCACTGTTTGAAAGGGGGTAGCGGGTTAAGGGGGGTCTGGCGGCCCCCACCGAATCTGGTAAAATCGTTCCAAAAATCTTGAAGAGGGTTGAAAAACAAGCAGTATAAGCTTTTTACCGACATTACAACCCCAAACGAAAACACAGTAATGGCGAAAAATATGATTTTTTGTGATTTTTATTTTTTTAAACCAGTTCAATTTATTTTTAAATGGTTTAAACGCAATTAAAAATTTGTTTTGGATGTGTGGAAGTCCCCTGAATTTTTTCAGATTTTTTGGTCAAGTAAAAACATGTGAATTTTAGGTTTAAATGCGAAAAAATCGTGAAAAACGCGTCATTTTCAAGATTCAACCCTCTAATTTTTAGGGTTGTTTTCATTTTCCTGAGGGGTGCTGTATAGTATAGATAGCGGCAATCGTCTTCTTTCGAATGCAGACAACTGGACTCAATTTGGTCAATTTTGGTAAGCGGGGCGATTTTTTGAAAAAAACTCGAATTTTCAACTTTCGGTAAATTACGGCGCGTACTTGGTATAATGCGTCTTTGCTATAAGAAATACATCTCTATAGGGGTTTTTGAGGTCGCTGATCACGAATTTGATGTCAAAAAAATTTTTGACAACAAATTCACCCATAAATACATATTAACACAGGTTTGATAATGTAAAAATATTAATGAAAGATTTTTTTTAATTTCTCTCAATTAACTGTTTTTTAGTTTTTATTCCAGAAAAAGTTAATAATATTAATAGTAATATTAATAGTATTAATAATATTATTAATAATATTAACATTAATTTTAAAAAAAATTATGTGTCGTTGAATTTTTATCGTTATTTTGTTTAGTCAAAAATATAATAATTACCGATAACGTAATATGAATTTTAACTGCATTGATAATGGTAATTTGAAATTCAAATGAGTTGACTGAACCGCCATCTGGTAAAAGACTACATTACTAGGCCCACGACTCGAGGCATTAGGCCCAACCCGAAGTCATGCTACTGCGCATGCGCCATAGCGCTGTGGCGTTGTCATAGCGCTGTAGAATCACTCTAGCTTTATTTTCCTCGTCAGCGTTCGTCGCATACACGTGTCAAGTGTCACCGCTGCAACACGTAGTTGTACCTTCTTTACTACATTTTATAAAAGGTAATGAATTGTTATTTCTTGTACATTAAATCAAATGTTTTTTACATTCTTCGTTTTACTAAGTTATATATTTTTCAGACCGGCAGGAAAAATTCTATGAAATAGTTCTATCCAAACAAAAGATTTCGTGTAGAGACGTGGTTTTCCTAGACCTTGAAGGAAGACTATAAGTTTTAAAAAAAAATATTGTTTTAAAAAAAATATTTTTTATAGATATTTTCATTCATAAAAACCTGTTTTTCAGTACATTTGAGATGCCGCCTAAAAAACGGAAATCTTATGTAGGTGAAAGGTGCGTCTCATGCAACACTCAGCTTCGTCATGATACTGGACTGCAAAACGTCATCCTAACAAACGATGAAGCACAAACATTTTCAGTCTGTTTGGGCGTACAAATGAATATAGGAGACATCTCATGCCACAAATGCCGGTCAAAAGCATATAAAATGAAGACAAAACTTGATGAACCTTCAACAAGTCGCAGCCATTCATCGCCAGAGGTCGCTTCAGCCAATCTTCTGCCAGAAATGGATCTAGATGAACCTGACGATCCCAGGCCGCAGCCGGATTCACCAGAACCAGAAAACACTCCGTCAGAAGCTGATCCAATGGAAAGGCAGTCATCACGATTGTTCAATTTGTCAGAATCAGGTAACGAACCTCAGTCAGCACATCCGCCCCGTCTCGCTCAACAAGCAGTGACGCAGTCTTCATCTTCTTTATCTTCACAATCAGTAACGCAATCTTCGTCATCTCTGTCTTCACGATCGCAATCGTCTTCGTCTAGTGACCCGACTTTTGTTGTCCGAGAGAAAAAACAAAGCAAACCGATAATTATGCCAATCAACAGAGTTACCGCGTCTCATAAACATTGTTGTGTTTGTCTTGTTCAAGATAGAAACTTCGTCGTTGTTCCTTTCAGAGCTCGGTTACAAGTTTTTATTAATTCAAGAATTTTCATAACCAAAAACAATCGGTGTTGTTCTGAACATCTTATCGGTGAACGCTTCTATGCTGATGAAATTTCTTAACTGCAGGTCTTCGCAAATACGTGCAAAATCGATTCGGATGAATTAGTAAATTTTTTAAATGTACTTTCAGATTCATGTAATAACAGTATTTTAGACAGATTAGAAGATAACTATTTATCCGATGAACGGATCAAGTCGTTGACCGGATATGACATTGAATAAATCAGCACATTAAAAAAAATGTTAATTTCAATGCGCAATTCCGGTAATCGCAGCGTGAATCAAGCTCTTTTTGTATTTCTTTTTATACTCAGAACTAGCAATTCCAACAGCATAGCAGCGTCAATATTTGATATTAAATACGATCAATAAGTATCTGATTATTGCGATTCGGTCTTGAATTCCTTCAATAAAGACGTTTTTCCATATCATTTTGGGGTGCAAGCGTGTTCACGAGAAGACTTGATAGCTAATCACACTTCTCCGTACGTGAAAAAATTACACGGTTTTGAGAATCTACTAGTTTTGATAGCTGATGGATCGTATGTTCAACATGAAAAAAGTAGCAACAATTGTTATCAACAAAAATCGTATTCAGGGCAAAAAAAAAGTTCCACTTTTTAAACCCTTCACGGTTTGTACCACGGATGGATTTGTGGTTGATGTTTTCGGGACTTACGAAGCAACGGTTAATGATGCTACAATCATGATGGAGATTTTTAAAGATCCAAGCGGTTTGAGATCACTTCTTCAAAAAGGCGACGTCTTTATACTTGATAGAGGATTTCGAGATGTAAAAAATTTCTTACAGTCTGAAGGATTTTTTGTTTTGATGCCTGCGTTAAAAGGAAAAAGAAAACAACTAACGACTCAAGAGGCGAATGACAGTCGATTTGTAACTAAACTAAGATGGGTAGTAGAGGCTGTTCATGGGATCATTGGCAGCAAATTCCAACTCTTGCATCATGAGTTTGACAATAAACGTTTGCTATCAGCTAAAACTTATTGCAAAATAGCAAATTTTCTGGTTAACTTGTTCGAAAAACGACTCAATTGTGATAGTGAATTACAAGATGAGATCACTAACGAAATGTTGCTCAGAAAAAACGTTAATAATGATTTAGCGAAAGTGGTAGAAGAGAAAAACTGGAACAGAAAAAAAAAGGATCTTCAGACCTCTGACGTCAAATGATGTTGTAGACTTTCCGGAGTTGACAGAAAGAGATCTGAAGATACTTTTTACATGGTCTTACCAGTTATCATAGACCGTTTCTTATTTAGCAGAATTATGTACTGAAGATGGAGTTCTTAATATGCATTACTTGTTGGAAGATAAATCAATTTTGAAATGCTAAGTTCAATCGAGGCACATAAGTCGGAAAAAGTACAGGTGTTACGTAAAATACGTTCCTAACGCTATTGGAAGAAGTGGTATAGAAGAATACGTATGTGATTGTGCGAATGGCCTCAGAACTGTCGGTTGTTGTGCACATGTGGCCACTATCATTTACTTCTTAGGGCATGCGAGATATTTGTCGCGAATTATTCGTCCAGCACAGATTCTCACAAATCTTTTCTATGTTCAAAGCGTTGAACCTGTTATTGAAGAAGATAGTGACTAGGATTAAAACTGTAAAATTGCTAACTTAGCTCTGTAAAAAAGTGTTATGCAATTTTATATTAATGTGTGACTATTACGTAAGCTTGAATAAAATATGATTTATACCAGAAAATTTAGTTTCATTGATTATATTAGTTGAACACGATATTAAAATTGTTTAAATGCTGTGATTCAATGATATTTTTTACATTATCAAACCTGTGTTAATAAGTAATTATGGGTGAATTTGTTGTCAAAAATTTTTTGACATCAAATTCGTGATCAGCGACCTCAAAAACCCCTATAGAGATGTATTTTTTATAGCAAAGACGCACTGTACCAAGTACGCGCCGTAATTTACCGAAAGTTGAAAATTCGAGTTTTTTTCAAAAAATCGCCCCGCTCACCAAAATTGACCAAATTGAGTCCCGTTGCCTGCATTCAAAAGAGGACGATTGCCGCTATCTATACTATACAGCACCCCTCGGGAAAATGAAAACAACCCTAAAAATTAGAGGGTTGAATCTTGAAAATGACGCTTTTTTCACGATTTTTTCGCATTTAAACCTAAAATTCACAAGTTTTTACTTGACCAAAAAATCTGAAAAAAATCAGGGGACTTTCACACATCCAAAACAAATTTTTAATTGCGTTTAAACCATTTAAAAATAAATTAAACTGGTTGAAAAAAATAAAAATCACAAAAAATCATATTTTTCGCCATTACTGTGTTTTCGTTTGCGGTCGTAATGTCGGTAAAAAGCTTATACTGCTTGTTTTTCGACCCTCTTCAAGATTTTTGGAACGATTTTACCAGATTCGGTGGGGGCCACCAGACCCCCCCTTAACCCGCTACTCCCTTTCTGTATAAGATTTTTACAGCTTACCTAATGAAAAAATCGTTTACCGCATATTACTATCGATCTTTGTTTTTGAGAAATTTAATTTTGAAACCAGGGTGTTATTTGCTGGACAGCCTGTATATTTTATGCTTTCCAACAACGTTCCTTTATGAAAAATTAAAGTTTCATTTGAGTTAACTGGCAAAAAATTGTTAAATCCAAATTTTAAAGGTCTGACTTACGAAAACTCCACTTTCATTTAACTCGTTGATTGATAAACTTTTATACCAACTTTTTCCATATATTTCTTAAAAGTTAAATTAGTTACTGTCTCGACATTTAAAAGACTTTTCAGATTCACTCATTTCATAAAGTTTCTCAAGATGGAAATTTCAAGAAGATTTGTGAAAATTCGATCCAGAGTAGGAATATATTACCTTAGAAATAATTACTCGAATTAGTTATTTTCAAGTAGTTGAGTTAAGAAATTGCTCATAATTTCTTTTAACTATGATATTTTGATTTATAACACATGAATATGAATTTATGACTGCATTTAATTTGTAATGATGATGAACATAACGCCTAAACATAAATGTGCCAGCTTTTTTGTTACAGAAAATAAATGTGTACTTTAAACAATAATAAATGAAGCCATTTCGATTGTTGAATTTCAAAATCAATATATTATATCTGTGGCTTCCAGTAATAACCAGGTAAGGCACATTTTTGAAAAAAAATTGAAATAATTTAAGAAAATGTAGATTTAAAAGAGTACTTTCATCTGCCATAGTACAGAAAAATGAAAATCAAATACTTCCCGTCATAGGGCGATTATAAATTTTCATTTAAAAATTGAAAAACAGTAATAACTGTTCTCAATTAATAAAAACCATTTTTATATAACTATTTTGAAAAAAAGAGGTTTTTATACCCTAATTGAATGTAGTGAAAATTATTAAGTTCTAATCTATTTAATCAAAGTAATGATAAAAAGACTTTTGAAAACTTTAAACGTTATTTACTCAAAATATTAAAAATGTGCCTTACTTGGTTATTACCGGAAGCCACAGATATATGAATCTGTATTCTTTTTACCCCGCTTTTATTAACTTCACCTGTATGTTTGTGAGTTTGTAACTCTCCTTATTTTATGTATGTTCACCGATTACTCTGAAACCATGCAACCGATAACTTGGTTTTGGTGTTAAATGAAAAACGATGCTCTCGAATTGGTACCACTTCAGTTTCATCGAAATTGGTTCAGAACTTTTTTAGTAATTAGGCAAAAACTAATAAAATTAGTGATTTTTCGCTAATTAAAAATGTTGAATACGTTCACTGAATGGAGTGTAGACAGCATGGCCGAGCGGTCTAAGGCGCCGGATTGAAGCTCTGTTTTTCGAAAGAGATTGTGGGTTCGAACCCCACTCCTGACATTATTTACATCTATGTAAAATTAAAAAAAAATCCGTATTACAATTTTTATTTTTACCGGCTTCAGAAAAGGAAGAAGTTATAAATTCGACGCGTATGTATTTTTTTTTCTATGTATGTTCACCAATTACTCTGAAACTATCCAACCGATTAATTTGGTTTTTGTATTAAATATAAATATAGTTTAAAAAAACTAAAAACCATGCTTTTAAAGTAATCAAACTAAAAAGTGAAAAATAAATATAGTTTAAAAAAACTAAAAAACACGCTTTTTAAGTATATCAAACTAAAAAGTGAAAAATAATTCGTACTATAAGCTGAAAACTAAAATAGATGAAAAATACTATATTACTATAAAATCATTGTTATTATAGAAATCAATAGGCAATAAATAAAATTATCGTGGAAAAAAGGCGTGGGGTGCTTCTTAAGAACTGGTAGATGGAGTATGGTAGATGGAGCACCCCCATGCTTTTTAACGATAATTTTATTTATTGCTTATTAATTGATTTCTATAATAACAATGATTTTATAGTAATATAGTATTTTTCAACTATTTTCGTTTTCAGCTTATAGTACGAATTATTTTTCACTTTTTAGTTTGATATACTTAAAAGCGTGTTTTTTAGTTTTTTTAAACTATATTTATTAAAATTAGATCCTTAAAACTAATCGAAAAATATCATAATCCTTTAGGTTTTACCCAGAAAACCTTTTAATTTAAAATGAAAAACGCGATTACATATATATTCACCATTCTTCTAAATTAAACAGATTCCAATTAAATGAAATATAAAAGTTACTTTCTAAGATTTAATTTTTTTAATTTTCTATAAAACCATCACTTAAGATAATTTTAATTTACATTTTGATTAACGGTATTGGTACAAGAAAATATATTTTAAACATTGCGTCAATAATAAAAAAAAATATTTAAATGAAATTCTTTCAAAAATTTAAATCTCGATTATAACAAGACATTATAATATTCTTAAAAGCTTAAAATATCGAAACAATTATAAATACAGGGTCTTACAACGTTCGAAGACTAATTCCTTAACCGTTTGTCATGGATAAAGTTCCAATTACAAAAATTTTAAGTAAAGAAGTATATTAAATACAATAGAAAAGCTTGTTTAAAATTTACGAAATTTATTTTTTTATAAGATCAATCCGGTTCTGTAAGTTATATATACAAGGAAACCTTTTTTTATTATTATTTTGTTTTGCTCGCACTGAGATTTTCTGCATTTTTAAGCCCTATATTAGGGAGTTTGAGAATCGAAAACATTTTTCTGTTAAAATCTTTTTATTTTTAATTTGCAGCAATGTAATTTTCTAAAAATAATTTTTTCGGGGCTCTTTATCGGACTATTACCAGTGATTTTTTTTTTTTTTTTTTTTTTGAAAGAAAAACATTTATAAATATAAATTAGTTAATAATAAATAAAAGTTTTTGAAAAACTTTAAAAATTAACCTTCTAAAACCTACGAATTTAGTTTCGAAAAATTACATTACATTCACATTTTTGGCGGGGGAAAAGTTGGCGTATTTTCTAAAGTAGAGTTTTACGGCAACCCTAGCCTAATGTCATAGCCCCAAAATATGGCAACAGAAAACTTTTTAGCGCCAAATTTGTCGACTTAACTCACTTTTGACTGTGAAATAAATAAAAATCCAAAACTAAAATTTAAAGTATAAAAATATGTTTAAAATATGATTTTATCAGAGAATTTTTATTGGTTCTCTAACTTTTTTGTATAGCACTACAAAATGCACCAGGTCTCGATGCTAGGTGCAGGCAACAAAGAAAATTACACTGCCAATTACATTGCCAAGTATGACAAAAAATTTCCATTATTCTACTACTAAAGCTGATCGTGTAATAGCAGTTAAAAATTTTAACGTACTTTTTGCTTCGAAATAAGGGGTCATTCACAAATTTAGTAGAAATAAATAATCATCAGATGTATGCCTTTTAAAAGGTTGGGAGTAAAATTCATATTGCAATATAAATTTGAAATCTATAAACAATATAATATATTAATGCAAGAGATAGAAGTTTTACTAAATATAGAAGAGGGGAAAAAACAGAATTTTTATAAAATAAAATGATGAAAAGCAACAGCTTCAATTCTTAACAAAATGATACATGTTATTAGATTACACTAGCTTGAAAAATTTTGGTTGTGTCATGTTTTTTAGATTTCAATAATTGATTCCTATGTATTTTGTAGCGCTGAATCGGAAAATTACCTTAATGTTTTTTTTTTTTTTTTTTTTTTTTTTTTTTTTTTTTTTTTTTAAATCATGTCAGGATTTTTCGCAAATTTTGAAAGTTTAAAAGTTTAGTGTTAAAATTAAACCCGTCCACACCTCATCGGACTAATGATATATAAACTGTGTGAAACCCAGTATAAGCCAAAAAATTCAAATTATTGAAAGCATAAAATAAAATAGAATAGAAAGTTTTACTTCAATATTATAGTGTATCAGATTTTCAAAAACGACTTTAGTTTTTTTTTTTCCATGAGTAAAACAATATTCTTTCAACTTGATTGCGTCGTATAAGACTTAAGAGTACAAAATTTAAGAACATCTTCCATTTTTCCGTATCTAGAACGGTTCGGCCGCAGTGCGCTAAGACAAACGGCCAAAAAATATAACAATTTGTTTTCTGGGATGCTACAGAACTGAGCATGCTCCAACACGCCTCCGTCGATTTTCAAAAAAAAGGACAGATTTTAATGAATTTTTAATAAATATATCGGCTAATTATCAAAATGAAAACTCTGACCTCAGGAGCATCAAGAACCTATCTCCTTAAACCTCATACAAATTTTCTGATTCGTACATGCGATAGATTTTACTAGCGATCGCCAAGAAGCACAGAGACAGAACGATCACAACTTTTATTAGTACAAATAAGTGTTTAGAGATGGAGAATATCTTTTCCCAAAAGTGGACACTTGCATCTTAATCATTTACTTATAAATTTGATAGCTAATTTCCATTTCAATTTAAAAGTAATTAATTGTCTAGAATTTTTTTTTTTTATAATTTACAGTAATATTTGATTATTTATTATATGCTATACTTTTCTCTTATAATACTTGATATGAAAATTTTGTTAAATATTTTTTCACTTACAGTAGTCTCGTCACTTCTTTAAAATGATTAATCAGTTTTCCCGCGGTAGCCTTTAAGATTACTGTAATTAACTTTATATTCACATATTTACCAATTATATCAGGTATTATCGTAAGTTCAAAATGGGGGAGTTTTCTACGTCCAACTACCAAAAAATTCAAAATTCTTTTTCAAAAGATAGCATATAAATATATACACATATAAGCACATACTCTATGTATATTTCAACATGTTTATTTATATTATATCAGTTATTAATATAGTATTCTGTACAATTTATTACATACAATAAATCCAATTCACAAATCCTTTTTTTAAACAGTAAGCATATTGCATCGAGTCTTTTAAAGTGTTTAAAAATGATGATAATGATAGTTCGAAGTTTAAGTTAAAAAAATAGATTTGTCCACAAAGTATTCTGTACAATTTATTGTACAATAAATTGTACAGAATACTTTGTGGACAAATCTATTTTTTTAACTTAAACTTCGAACTATCATTATCATCATTTTTAAACACTTTAAAAGACTCGATGCAATATGCTTACTGTTTAAAAAAAGGATTTGTGAATTGGATTTATTGTATGTAATAAATTGTACAGAATACTATATTAATAACTGATATAATATAAATAAACATGTTGAAATATACATAGAATATGTGCTTATATGTGTATATATTTATATGCTATCTTTTGAAAAAGAATTTTGAATTTTTTGGTAGTTGGACGTAGAAAACTCCCCCATTTTGAACTTACGATAATACCTGATATAATTGGTAAATATGTGAATATAAAGTTGTTAATACAGGTATTAAAAAAACTTTATAGATAAAAAACTTTGGTTTTTTTCTTAATCCATCTTGAATACTGTAATTAATTTCTACTTTATTTTAAAAATATTCCAAATCTAATGTAACGAATTATTCAGTCAGGATTATTTCTTATATAGCGTTTAATTTACTTATGCATTTTTATATTTATAAGAACAATAGTATAGCCTTTTGTGTAGCCTTTATAAGTAAGTTATCTTGGATTTTTGTCATGGGTTCCCATGTGAAATCGCAAATAAAATAAAATCGTTACATTTATACATCGCCCTGAATTTCAACAGCATCTCTACATACTAGTCAAACAAACACAGCTCTGGATATCATTTACATGTACTTTGAGGAAATATTTTTAAAAATATGTCAAAGATTTTTTCAAAACCTCACATTGCAAAACTTATGAAGCAATTCCACTGATAAGTTAAATTGCGGTTTCAATTGTCGGTGTGTTTTAGAAGGAGTACGCTGATATTTAATCAAAACCTGTTAATAGACTTTTTACAATTCTTCAATATAGCAAAAATATTTAAATAATATTTAGATTTTTTAATTTTAAATATAAGCAATGTTAAGTGGCGTTCGCGCACCAACTATTTTTAAATGTTCACAACCGGCAGCTAAAAAACGGTAAAAAAGGAAGTTTAAATCTTATTAAAGGCTAGAAGAAGATATAGAAGAATTGGTGTACGGACCTGGAATTGTACGGAACCAGGTATTTTTTCTTACCTTTGCACGTGTAAAACTTTAAATAGGATTTTCTCTAAACATTTTTAAAAATTGATTGTACAAATACAAAAAAAAAATAATAATTTTTTAAATTAAGGGGGTCCGAGACACATTTTAAAAAATTATTATTTATTGAGTTAAAATTTTGAATTTTTTTGTGATGGTTAACCAAATTATTTGTGAACAAAATCACATGAAACTTCTCATATATAATTTTTTTATTTTAGAATTCAACATTTATTTAAAAAAGCGTGGTAATTTAAAATCCTTAAAACTCGAAATGTTACTTGTAGATATTTTTTTCATTTAAATGAAAATAAATATTTAAATTTAAATTTTGATTGATAATTTTTAAAAACATTACTTTTTTAAATTAAAAATATTTAATAAATTAAATTTTTTTAAATGATCTAACTTCTATTAAAAAATCACAATTTCAAAAGTAAATATTGTTTTCAAATTTGCTAAATCAAAATTAAAGTAGAATTATAAAAAAAAGACATGTTCCAAGTTTGAAGCTTTCATCTTTAACGGTTCTTGAGTTATAACAATGTATATCCGAGAAATTGTTTAAAAACCCATCATGAAGAAAAACTCATTTTCACAAGAAATCAGTTCAAGACAACCATGACTTGAAAGCTATATTTTGAAAAAAAAAACAAATCAAAAATGTAATATTTCCTCTTTTAATTGAGATAGAAGCCTGATTTAAGCTCATTTTGAGCATACAAAAAAGAGAAATTTTTAAAGCAATTAAATATTTTTAGAAAATTTAAAGATTTTTGTGTCTCAGACCCTCATAAAAACTGATTTTTTTTTTTTTTTTTTTTTTTTTTTTTTTTTTGAGGCAGTAAATATTTAAAAGCTGAAGTTGGTATTAATTTACTAATTTTTATGCCTGTACTAAACGCTTGTACTTACGCCTGTACTATGCCTGTACAAAACTATTAATTGAAATGAGCAAGATGGAAGTGTGTTACTTTAACTTACTGCAATAGTCTCCAACTAACCCAAAACTAAATGTTTATACTTTCTAATAGGAAAATTTCCTAAAATGCCTTCTCTTTACAGCAGACAGGTGAAACGAATGTAAAAACAGATTAATCAAGATCCAATAAATAAATAAATAAAATAAAATAAAAATATATGCCCAGTATCACGTATAAAACTCATTCCAGATTGAAATGGAGCAATATTTCAGAAATTTTATCAACTACTGAAAGGGTACCAATCATTGGTCGTGTCATCCTATGCACTGTCGAAATCTACCGTAACCCAGTGCCTTAGTAAATTTAAATGTGTCCGCACAAGCAGCAACAATGCCCCACTTTCTGGAAGACCATTTAAGATAATAACAGCGCAAAATCCAAAAAAACCCATAATAATCTTTTGTATGATCGCAAAGTAAAAGTTTGGAAAATCGCTGACGTCTGATAGATATGGGCAAAATTTATGAGAAATATTTTGCATGAACTGTTCCATATGAAAATTCTTTGTGCGATATACATGCTTCATTTCTTAAAAAAACAATTTTAAGGGTTTTGTTAGGATATTTTGCGGTTTTCCCAGAGAAGTATCGATGTTGGTAAAATTTTAACGTAATTTAAATGAGGTTTTTCGCGGATTCTTTACGCTGCAAGAAATATGAATCCACCATTATACACTTGAGTGAAACATGAAGTCATCCGGGTGGTTAGAATAAGTCAAAAGCCACAGAAAACAAGCAACGACGTAAGAATAAACTGGATAAGCATTAACCAGTATTTTTAAGTTGAACGAGGCATAATATCTATGTACTATTATGAAGGAAAAAATCAGTAACAAGATAGTGCCATACGGCATTATTGGATCGTTTGAACGAAGAAATCAAAATATAAACGCTTCAAATGGCAAAGAAGAATGTTTTGTTTCACCAAGACAAGATATCAGATCACACATCCATGAAAGCGTTGCAAAATTGCACGAACTGAACTGCAAATTCCACCACCACCTTTCGTATTCTCTTAAGATTCCCCATGACTATTATTAATTTTCCAAACTCGAGAAAGGATTCAGAGAAACAGTTTTGAATTATATCAAATAAGTACGGGTAAAATGCGAAAATCTATACATATAATAAAACAGTAGGACCCGGTGTGTCTGTACATTGAAGATAATTGACAAAAATGGAGTCAGGGCGATAAAAGAAAACCAATGAAACACAAAAAAATTTTTTTTGAATTTTTTGTCTGTCTGTCTGTCTGTCTGTCTGTTTGTTCGAGGTTATCTTCGTAACTACTGAATGGATTTTTATGCGGTTTTCACTAATGAAGAATGCACACTCCCGGGCAGTGTATAGGCTTTGTTTCATCAAAATCGGACAACAGACAAAAAAGTAACAAAAAGAAACAAAAGAAACTATTAGGTGCGCTGCTCACGTTTTTTAGTACATAACGTTTTTTAGTACATATAAAATCCAATAGATGTCACTGTGCGATTTTAAAACGCGCTATCGTTATGTTTTCGCCAGTCTACTTAAGTATGAGAAAGTTTCAAGCTGGCTGTCGTTCCATGTGGTTTAGTCGGTAGAACGTCAGTGCGCCATACTGATGGCCCGGGTTCGATTCCCAGCATGGAATTTTTTTTCACTATGTTGGCATTAACGCCTATAAGCAATTAAAAGAATTTGAAATATTGTATTCAAGGCGAATTTTCTCTCTGGGAAAATTTCCTTGCATTAATATGTCAGTGTAATTTTTTTTTCGATTTAATTTTTTTTTTCGAAACTTTGTTTTTCTTAAAAAATTACAGTAAATATTTGATATTTCCCAACGTTTTTTGAATGATCGACTTGCTTTTTTTTTTTTAATGTATGTCTGAACCTTATCTAACTACTTCTTCAAGATTTCTTTAGATAAACCGACCAGCGTAGCGGGCGAAGGCCGCTAGTGATACATATTTTGTAATCCTTCAGAAAACGCACCAATTATATCCAAATGATAAAAAGACCGTTGGGATAAGTATATCGCATTTGAGGGAAACTATGTTCAAAAACGAAATCAGTTTTTGGTGAGAAAAATGATCATTACTAGTTACGGGACTTTTCGTTCTATGTAATATTTTGAAGAATTGATGGCTTTTTTCAAACTCGTTTGAGTTTCACAAGTATTTCTATATTTCAATATAACAATTTTGAGAAATATTTCAATAGTTTCATGCTGTGTGTCAGAAATCTATTAAATACATAACGAAGAAAATTTCATTCAGTATTTTTGGAAAAATTTTATCATGTATTTCTGAACTGTAACAAGGAAAAAAATATATTACATATCAGACCATAAAAAAATCCAAATGCAAAATGCTGATTGTCAATAAATGTAATAATCATGATACGCCAAATGATTTCGGTTTGACTATTAAGTGCACAATCTGTTTTAAGAAGTTGCTTGGAATAAAATAAACATAAATATTCATGTTACTTGTTTAGTATTCTGTTAGAATGTGGTCACATTTATTATTATCCACATTAACTTATTTATATGCAGGAGCTAGCACCAGCTCCTACTTTCACACATAAAATATAGGGTAGATGTGCCAGTAACACTACCCAACATTAAAAATGTTTCGGGCCCAAAAATAGGTATTTCTGAAGTATTTTGTCTCCCTAAACACGAAAATCAACATAAAAAGTTGAGATTAGCTCTTGTTTCCAAGATAGGAGCCAACTTGAGAAATCTCACTATGGCTGTTATATGGGAAATCGAATGTTTGGAAATTGGTACGCCTAATAGCTGTAATTCCCCTCAACTGTATTCACTGTATAGAATCCAACCAGAAGTCAAGATCACAGAATACAGGACTCGTCACAAGAACCTTCTTTATTTCTTTGAGAAGAAAGAACATGTAGTTGCTTGTACTGATGTTAATGGTTTGATGAATTCAATGAACATAACTAATGAACCACAGAAGTGGAGGTTATTTATAGACTCTTCCAAGCTTAGTTTGAAAGCAGTCTTACTACCTAAGGCAACATTATTCCTGCCATTCCCAATGAACATTCCGTTCACATGCAGGAAACTTAAGGGAATGTGAAATTACTTCTCGAGTCAATCAAATACGAGGATCATAAATGGCAAGTTTGTGGTGCCTTGGAAGTAATTGCTTTATTCCTGGGAATGCAATTAGGCTATACACTGTAAAAAAAAAAAAACTCCCTTACTTTACACCAAAAAGGGTGGCAACTAAGTTGCCACCCCAAGTGGTGTAATGAAATTCCACTTGTAAATTAGTGTAATGAGCCACCAACTATCAAATGCTATAAACAAACACCATTTGTAGTGGCAACTTAGTTGCCACCATTTTGGGTGTAAAGTAAGTAATATGTTTAAAATGTACGTTATAATAAATTGTCTCAATTAAAGGGAAATTTAGCACACTCTTTGCGTGAAGCTATTTTTTTAAAATTATGGCTGTATTAAATTTGAAATGTAATTTTTTAATTATTTTTTATTTTGCTACCATTTATTAAAGTACACTAAATAAATAGATGGTAAAAAAGGAAATTTTCTAATAAAATAAAAAATAATTTAAAGATTACATTTTAAATTTAACACAGCCATAAATTAAAATAATTAGTTTCATGCAAAAAGGCTGCGAAACTCCCTTTTAATTGAGGTAATTTATTATAACATGCATTTTAAACATAATACTCAGTTATTAAACAATATGTAATTTCCTATATTTACATACTTAAAAACATCGTTATATGGGTCACATAGTGTGCTTGGGGGTTGTTCGGGGGAGGGGGTAGAATGTATCTGCAGCACCTCTAAATTTCAGTATAGTTTCATTACTGTTTGTCACAGGTGTCACAAAATTGAAAAGTGTAAAAGCACAAATAAATTCTATTAAATACATGTTTTTCGTCTATTTTGAAACTTTAAAAGATTTAATATTACAACTAAATACTATAAAAGAACATTGCGCTTATATTTTGGCAAAGGTGATCAGGAAAACATATGTGAAAAAAATGTATATAACAGTATTGTATGACCATTTTTGGATTTCAAGAATGAAATAACATGCTATTTTGAAAATGTATGTTTTTTTCACACAAAAATACCAATATGTTTATATATATAATTTTTTTTACAAAAAAACCGAAGAAACAAAAGACGATAATAACATACATTTGGCACCCCCTCAGTTTCCGCGCCCGGGGCGACCGCCCCCTTCGCCCCCCGTTTCACACAGCTCTGAATGAACATACCGGCAGCCCCCCCCCCTTTCATTGAAGCTCTAAGATTTTCCATTAAATGTATTCAAATTAAAATAGGCATTAATGATGATTTTAATTATGTTTTACTAATTTAATAAATAGAAAACTAAAACCATGACAATCTCTTTAACTCTTTCAGTATCAACATATATATAAAAAAAAGAAAAAAAAGAAATAAAAATAATGAAATTTTTGCTTCTAATAATCTAAAAACACATCAAAATACAAATATAAATTGAAAAAATGAATGTTTAAAACAAGATATAACACTATGTTTAGTTAATTTCGTGTTAGTTCAAGTTATGCGGAATTTAAAGCAGTAAAACACTATAAAATCAAAACTAAATATTTCAGAGCTCTGTACGAAAGTGACAATTTTACGACTTCTTTTATTATTAATTTTCATTTTTAAAAGATCAAAATAGCTAGACTGCAAAATCACATTTTGCAAGTATCATGCATTTATATATATATACGTACAACAAATATAACACAAATACAAGCTTTTACAGAGATTAAGAGTTATTGTATACAAAACAGAAAGAAAATAAACGTTACTTACTTATTTGAAAAAAATCCAAAACTTTGCAACAACACTGTGTTGCAACTGTTTATGTTACGACGGCTATCATAGAATAGACTCTAATTCATCATATAATAGATTATTACTGATTTCTAAAATTGTCGAAACTAATTTAAATAATCACAGCTGTAAGTCGATAAAAGTTCTTAATATGAACTTTGTCAGCAATTTTTTAATCATTCATTATTGCTACGAAATATAATCGAAATTCACAGAACATTTTTCAGGGAACACAACACAAAGTTTCAACCACGGCGCCAATTTGCATATCCAATAATCCCACCCCCCGCCCTGGATTACATAATCACCGACTTGCTGTCGCTGAATTAAAAAAACACCTGCCGTTGTGTTAATGAATTCTATAAAGTCTTTCATAGAGCGAATTATAACGATTTCCAGTGATTGAGAACGCCTATTTTTTTTTTTTAAAGAGGTGTGATATTTCATTCAAAGTGTAACATAACATTTATTTTGGTATTGGCACTCAAAAAATAATATATTTACACCTTATTTCGCATCTCATACAACTGAAATAAATGTGATAAAACTCTTTATTTTTTACAGTGTACCAAGTATTGCTGTTTTCTGTGTTTGTGGGATAGTTGCGATAAAAACTCTCACTACATGAAAGGCAGATGGCCTTCAAGAAATATAAGTCCCGAGGACAGAAATGTCCAAAATGAGTTGAACCAAACTCATTAGGAACTCTGGTTGAACCAAAAAACATTATGCTTCCACCCTGTCATTAAGGTGGGATTAATGAACTTCGTGAAAGCCATGAACAAGGATGGAGAAGCTTTCCAGTAACTTAGAACGAAATTTCCTAGACTGGGTGAATCAAAGGTTAAAGAGGGAATCTTTGTGAGCCCTCAAATACGCACAATAATGTAGGATCCTGCTTTTAATAAAGTTTTGGAAGGGAATGAGAAAGAATCTTGGGAAGGTGTGGTACGAGGATTTCTAAGCAACACAAAAGCCGAGAACTACCAACAGTTGGTGAAAAGACTCCTACAAAAGTACCATGATCTTGGATGCAACATGTCCCTGAAACTTCATTTCCTCCACTTCCATCTTGATTTTTTTACTAAAAACTGTGAAGTTGTAAGGGTGAGCACGGTGAAAGGTTGCACAAAAATATCTATGTAATGATACGCAGATATCGGGTTGTTGGGATTAGTCAATGCTGGTCGGCTACCGCTGGACTGTTACAAGAGATGCTCCGGCGTTTACATAAAAGAGGCAATTCAAAAGGAAACATTTGCAAGAATAGGCTAAAAACAACCACTGTTTTCTGAAAAATGAACATTATTTAGTGAAACATGCCTATTGTATTGTATTTATTACATAGGAATTTGTTTCTTTTTCAATTTGTTTTTTAAATTTATGTATGGGATGTTGTGTGTCTTTCTCAAGTGGGCTGTATTGTATCTGGAAAACAAGAGCTAATAAAAAAATTTCATTTACATATTCGTTTTTTTCAACCCAAAATTAGTAGGAATTGGCTGCCTAGAACCAGGAAACTGACAAAAATATTTTTTTGTTGGCTAGTGTATTTTTTTGTTGTACTAGTGTAGGACCTCCTTCCAGTAATGGGCCACCTCGCACTTTTTGGTTTATAAAAAAAATAGTAAATAACAATTAAGCTTTTATTATTTTTTTCTGAACTCCACCTTGCATGCTTTATAAGCTGGATTAATTTTTTACACTTTTCGTCAAAACAATTAGGAAGCAGAAAATAAAGTTTCACAGTTTTTCTGTTTTTCACTGAAAATCTTAATGAACATGCTAAGAGCTGACTTTACCTACTTAGTTTATATCTTTTTTATTTTTCAGTAAAAATTGAATGTTTTTGTTGGGTTAGCAATTTAAAACATTGAATTTAATATACCAATGGCCATTTACAAAATTTTATTTATTTTTAAGATTTTAGGAGGGGTGGTCCATTACTGGATTGCTTATTTCGTGATTTTCCAGTAATGGACCACCCAAGTGACTAATACAAAAATTGTAATTTCAGTAGAGATAAAATATTTTGATTTAACTGAAAAGCTAAATAATCAAATTTAATACTTAAATTTTACCTATTAGAGTTTAATAAAGGCAATTTCTTTATAAATAGTTGTTTTTAAAAAGTCATCCAAAATTAGTACAAAAAACAAGCAGAACATTTGACAAAATCTAGATGTGCCGTTACAAAAGAAGTTGTTTTAAGTTGGTTCAGAAATGTAAAATCCTATTTGGAAGAAGATATTATTATTATTTTCTTCCGAATTCTAAAACATACAGAGAGAATTTTCAATCAGGTTAAAACAAGGTTTCTTTTGTGCTCTTAAAACAAGGAAAATTTTGGGACCAAAATCAGTTAAAGATGTGTATTATGTAGTACCAAATCCCGAAAAAGAACAAATTACTGTTGTGGGATGTTTTTTAGCAAATAATGTTCCATTTGTGATAATATATCCATATAAGCATCTCTGAAGTGAAATTGTAGAATAAATCTGTGCCAAATTGATGGGCTATATGATTATCTAAAAATGGTTGGATAGTGCAACACATTTATCATTTTAAATGCATTCTAAAATTCCATATTGAATAGTTTGGACTATCGAAAAGGAATGATATAATTGAAGATCTGTTATTTATATTTCATAGTTGCACAGCACATCATTTAGATAATGATATGAATGAAGATTGGAAACTTTTTTTTAATGCCTTATTTTATCTAAACTTGATTTCAGTAAAACATTGTCTTTATCTTAAAAATACTTTAAATTTAAATATTTTGTTTTATATCTTTACAATATAAATCCTTTAATGTTAGTTAATAATAAACAGTTAATAATATCATTAATATTTTGTTTTATATCCACATTATAAATCCTTGATTATAATAAATTCATAACTTAAACTTAAATATTTTGTTTTATGTTTTTTCATTATAAATCCTTTAATGTAATGAATTTCTAACTTAAGTTTTAATATTTTGTTTTATTAGTATGCTTTCATTAAGTTCTGGGACAAAATACAATTGAAACAAGTTGGAAACTGTACGTGAAGCGTAGCAAATGAAGTGCGTTAGTAACGAAGTTTTGAAAATATACAGATCTTCCTGATATAGTAGACAATACTTCGGACACAGTACAGTGATTAAACTCTTTGTGTTCCTATAAACATACAGGAAGTAATTTTCATTACACCTCAGCAACGTCTATCATATTCATAAAATGTGGCACAGTTTAATATAATTAAAACATGTCCCACACAATGTTTCCCTGTATAGCAATATGTAGTGGAATACTTTTATGTGGCCCTGTAATTTAATAATAAATATTCTTTGCATCTCAGATTGTACAGAATTTATATTTTAGTATATATATACGTCATAAGTTTATGTTAATTTAGTATGTTCGAATGAGTGTAACACCATTAAAATGCATTTGCCACTTTTTTCCCCATTGACTGTAATGTAACGAAATACTTTTGATAGTCCCTGTAATTGATCGGTGCATCTGATTACCATAAGATCTGAAATAACTCGACAAAATTATGTAATTTTAAACGATTAAAATGCATTTCAAACTTTTTTTCCCAGTGACCGCAATGCAACGGAATACCTTTGATTTTCCCTGTAATTGATCTATTCATCCGATTTTCATAAAATTTGAAATGATTCGACAAAATTATGTAATAATTATGTATTTCAAATTTCAAACGATTCGGTTGGATAGTTTTTGCGTTGTTATATGCGGACAGACAGACAGACAGACAGACAGACAGACAGACAGACGGACAAACAGACGGACAGACAGATGGACAGACAGACATACGAACAGACTGAACGACAACAATAGGTGCTACATATTTACATAATTAGGAACGCACCTAGAAACAATTATCTGTTATTTTTTGTAGGGTGGCCCATTACTGGAACATAGGCGGTCCATTACTGGAACATAGGTGGTCCATTACTGGGCTTTTGGGTGTTAAGACATATTTCTGTTATTTAAAATTAAATTTTTATTTCTATTGAGAAATGTAACTATGGGATTAGTTAAATATTGTTGAAAGATTAATATAATATGAAAAAAATTGGAATACAATAATTATAACTATTAATAAAAAATTATTTTTTAGAGAAATTCCTTAAGGGGGTCCATACTGGCACATCTACCCTAGATTTAGAAAGCAGTTTATAAAAGGTCTCTGTCGCAAAAGCTGATGTGAATTATACTATAAATAAATTGCTTCAAGCCTACAGAAACATGATGTATGACATTTACAATTACTGTAATTAAATTAAGAAAAATAGATTTGCAAATTTACGCATGAGATCGTTACGTACTTTCAAATTCACGAAGTAAATTCATTTTTCAGAGATGTTTCGAGATATTATTCAGTTGCCATATTTGTTTTACTCTTTTTGTCGGATTAAACTTTTTTAAATATTAACTGTTAAACTATTTTATTCGTTTAATTGTACACTTCAATTTCTCGAAATAGAGACTATAACTTCATAATATTTAGATTAAAAAATCAAATATTATAGTTTTTAATGTGTTAATAATAATTTTTAACGGAAATTTCCTTTTGGTATCGCGTCTTGTATTTTATTTTAATCGACACAATTATTATTAAAATTTTTCCATCACAATACTTTTAACGTTAAAGCCACTGTTAAAGTTACCATATTTTCAGCTTTAATGCTTTTGAATTGTCCTAATTTCATGTTTTTATTGTGGTTATTTATTGAAAGATTCCAGTTTGGAACTCTTAGAAATAAAGCCTTTAAAATTTCTACAATTGTTTAGATATATATACTTTCTATTTCCACTTTTTATCGTTTAGAGCGTCATCGCCCTTTTCCAAATTCATTTTCAAAAAAGCCAACACTTACACTGTGTATATATCGTTACATTTAGATTACGTTAAAATCAAATTCTCTTAATTCTGTTCATAGCATTAATTTTTTATTTAAATTTTATTTAAAAAAAGTTATTGTTTGTAGTTAACATCATTTTAAATTATTTTATTAAGTGAAAACTAGCGACATTTAGTTATATTTATAAATTTTTAGACAAACGCACGTTGCTAGTTGTTTTTCTGTCATAAAATAAAAGAACGTGCCATTGCGTGTTTCACACTTTGCGACAAGAATTTCGAAATAACTCTTGTGACTCAAACAGTTAATGACTATAATTTTAAAGTACATGGGATATTTTAAAGCAAATTCTAAATTTAATATGAAATGATTGCATAATAAGCATCTTTACGTAACTTTACTGTCGTTATATTGAGTTGAATAAAAGTTCTTCATGAAGTTATTCCTTCTGTATTTAAAGATTTCACTTATCTCCAAAACTGTTATGCAAATCATTTGATAAGTAGAAAATAAATAATTCCTTATAATTTGCATTCAGTAAACATTTACATCGATGTAATTAACTATTCCGGTAACCTCGAATCAACTGTACAACTCCTGTTTAGCTACTTAGATAACTATGAATATATCTTGTTTCCCGCAAGCATTTTATGCACGCACACATATACATACCTACATACATTCATAAACATGCATGAAATATCATCTCTTTGTACATTCTTTTAATAATATGTTAACAGAATAATTTAAAATTTCTGAACTTTAATCTACATGGTGAAAGGGAAACAATGTGTACATTACTAGAAAAATCTAGATGCAGAAGAAATTTTGATAAAAGTCTATAAAAAAAAAAGCCATTAGCTATAACCAATCGCATTAGAGGAGCATTTTTACATCCCAAGAATTTAACGTCTATTTTTAATGAAGCTATTTATGAAAATGATTTTCTAGAAACTTGCTTGAAGGAGTGAAATAGAGAAGAAGAATTCCTCTTTGTAATAGTTTAGCATGCTGATTCAGAACAAAAGGGAATTTAGGATTTTACTCTCTTAATGATGCTATTAATCCGGCACATACTGTTTTAGTGGCATTTATGGCTGCAAATGGATTAAATAAGCATAAGCTTTTATCATTCATGAATATTAATGAGATGTAGCTTAATGAACAGTCGCCTCTTAATTTACATCTTCTAGAACTAAAAAAGTTTTGTAACATTCAATAAAAAGCCACCTGATTTAAAAGATTCATGACTGTAAAATGCATTTTCTTTATTTCTTCAATGCTTTACAGCACAAGAGGAATGACAAGGGTTATTCCATACAAAATGAGAAAATCATGTGTGGCTGACATGTCACAGATATTAAAGAAAATCATCATATAAATAGATCATAGTCAATTATGAACAAACATAAAATGATAGATTTCAGGATTATTTATTTGGCTTTGAAAATTTACATTAAATTTGATACAAAATCGAGATTTTCTGTGCATGCTTGAAATTTCAGTTTTCGTCATTAACCTTAGGAAAGGAAAGAGTATATTAAAAATTATTTGCAATTAAGAATGAACAATAAGTAAGAGATTAATGTAATTTAGGTATTATGTTTTTATTCCGTAATGAAAAAATCTATACATATAATAAAACAGTAGGACCCGGTGTGTCTGTACTTTGAAGATAATTGACAAAAATGGAGTCAGGGCGATAAAAGAAAACCAATGAAACACAAAAAAAATTTTTTTGAATTTTTTGTCTGTCTGTCTGTCTGTCTGTCTGTCTGTCTGTCTGTCTGTTTGTTCGAGGTTATCTTCGTAACTACTGAATGGATTTTTATGCGGTTTTCACTAATGAAGAATGCACACTCCCGGGCAGTGTATAGGCTTTGTTTCATCAAAATCGGACAACAGACAAAAAAGTAACAAAAAGAAACAAAAGAAACTATTAGGTGCGCTGCTCACGTTTTTTAGTACATAACGTTTTTTAGTACATATAAAATCCAATAGATGTCACTGTGCGATTTTAAAACGCGCTATCGTTATGTTTTCGCCAGTCTACTTAAGTATGAGAAAGTTTCAAGCTGGCTGTCGTTCCATGTGGTTTAGTCGGTAGAACGTCAGTGCGCCATACTGATGGCCCGGGTTCGATTCCCAGCATGGAATTTTTTTTCACTATGTTGGCATTAACGCCTATAAGCAATTAAAAGAATTTGAAATATTGTATTCAAGGCGAATTTTCTCTCTGGGAAAATTTCCTTGCATTAATATGTCAGTGTAATTTTTTTTTCGATTTAATTTTTTTTTTCGAAACTTTGTTTTTCTTAAAAAATTACAGTAAATATTTGATATTTCCCAACGTTTTTTGAATGATCGACTTGCTTTTTTTTTTTTTAATGTATGTCTGAACCTTATCTAACTACTTCTTCAAGATTTCTTTAGATAAACCGACCAGCGTAGCGGGCGAAGGCCGCTAGTGATACATATTTTGTAATCCTTCAGAAAACGCACCAATTATATCCAAATGATAAAAAGACCGTTGGGATAAGTATATCGCATTTGAGGGAAACTATGTTCAAAAACGAAATCAGTTTTTGGTGAGAAAAATGATCATTACTAGTTACGGGACTTTTCGTTCTATGTAATATTTTGAAGAATTGATGGCTTTTTTCAAACTCGTTTGAGTTTCACAAGTATTTCTATATTTCAATATAACAATTTTGAGAAATATTTCAATAGTTTCATGCTGTGTGTCAGAAATCTATTAAATACATAACGAAGAAAATTTCATTCAGTATTTTTGGAAAAATTTTATCATGTATTTCTGAACTGTAACAAGGAAAAAAATATATTACATATCAGACCATAAAAAAATCCAAATGCAAAATGCTGATTGTCAATAAATGTAATAATCATGATACGCCAAATGATTTCGGTTTGACTATTAAGTGCACAATCTGTTTTAAGAAGTTGCTTGGAATAAAATAAACATAAATATTCATGTTACTTGTTTAGTATTCTGTTAGAATGTGGTCACATTTATTATTATCCACATTAACTTATTTATATGCAGGAGCTAGCACCAGCTCCTACTTTCACACATAAAATATAGGGTAGATGTGCCAGTAACACTACCCAACATTAAAAATGTTTCGGGCCCAAAAATAGGTATTTCTGAAGTATTTTGTCTCCCTAAACACGAAAATCAACATAAAAAGTTGAGATTAGCTCTTGTTTCCAAGATAGGAGCCAACTTGAGAAATCTCACTATGGCTGTTATATGGGAAATCGAATGTTTGGAAATTGGTACGCCTAATAGCTGTAATTCCCCTCAACTGTATTCACTGTATAGAATCCAACCAGAAGTCAAGATCACAGAATACAGGACTCGTCACAAGAACCTTCTTTATTTCTTTGAGAAGAAAGAACATGTAGTTGCTTGTACTGATGTTAATGGTTTGATGAATTCAATGAACATAACTAATGAACCACAGAAGTGGAGGTTATTTATAGACTCTTCCAAGCTTAGTTTGAAAGCAGTCTTACTACCTAAGGCAACATTATTCCTGCCATTCCCAATGAACATTCCGTTCACATGCAGGAAACTTAAGGGAATGTGAAATTACTTCTCGAGTCAATCAAATACGAGGATCATAAATGGCAAGTTTGTGGTGCCTTGGAAGTAATTGCTTTATTCCTGGGAATGCAATTAGGCTATACACTGTAAAAAAAAAAAACTCCCTTACTTTACACCAAAAAGGGTGGCAACTAAGTTGCCACCCCAAGTGGTGTAATGAAATTCCACTTGTAAATTAGTGTAATGAGCCACCAACTATCAAATGCTATAAACAAACACCATTTGTAGTGGCAACTTAGTTGCCACCATTTTGGGTGTAAAGTAAGTAATATGTTTAAAATGTACGTTATAATAAATTGTCTCAATTAAAGGGAAATTTAGCACACTCTTTGCGTGAAGCTATTTTTTTAAAATTATGGCTGTATTAAATTTGAAATGTAATTTTTTAATTATTTTTTATTTTGCTACCATTTATTAAAGTACACTAAATAAATAGATGGTAAAAAAGGAAATTTTCTAATAAAATAAAAAATAATTTAAAGATTACATTTTAAATTTAACACTGCCATAAATTAAAATAATTAGTTTCATGCAAAAAGGCTGCGAAACTCCCTTTTAATTGAGGTAATTTATTATAACATGCATTTTAAACATAATACTCAGTTATTAAACAATATGTAATTTCCTATATTTACATACTTAAAAACATCGTTATATGGGTCACATAGTGTGCTTGGGGGTTGTTCGGGGGAGGGGGTAGAATGTATCTGCAGCACCTCTAAATTTCAGTATAGTTTCATTACTGTTTGTCACAGGTGTCACAAAATTGAAAAGTGTAAAAGCACAAATAAATTCTATTAAATACATGTTTTTCGTCTATTTTGAAACTTTAAAAGATTTAATATTACAACTAAATACTATAAAAGAACATTGCGCTTATATTTTGGCAAAGGTGATCAGGAAAACATATGTGAAAAAAATGTATATAACAGTATTGTATGACCATTTTTGGATTTCAAGAATGAAATAACATGCTATTTTGAAAATGTATGTTTTTTTCACACAAAAATACCAATATGTTTATATATATAATTTTTTTTACAAAAAAACCGAAGAAACAAAAGACGATAATAACATACATTTGGCACCCCCTCAGTTTCCGCGCCCGGGGCGACCGCCCCCTTCGCCCCCCGTTTCACACAGCTCTGAATGAACATACCGGCAGCCCCCCCCTTTCATTGAAGCTCTAAGATTTTCCATTAAATGTATTCAAATTAAAATAGGCATTAATGATGATTTTAATTATGTTTTACTAATTTAATAAATAGAAAACTAAAACCATGACAATCTCTTTAACTCTTTCAGTATCAACATATATATAAAAAAAAGAAAAAAAAGAAATAAAAATAATGAAATTTTTGCTTCTAATAATCTAAAAACACATCAAAATACAAATATAAATTGAAAAAATGAATGTTTAAAACAAGATATAACACTATGTTTAGTTAATTTCGTGTTAGTTCAAGTTATGCGGAATTTAAAGCAGTAAAACACTATAAAATCAAAACTAAATATTTCAGAGCTCTGTACGAAAGTGACAATTTTACGACTTCTTTTATTATTAATTTTCATTTTTAAAAGATCAAAATAGCTAGACTGCAAAATCACATTTTGCAAGTATCATGCATTTATATATATATACGTACAACAAATATAACACAAATACAAGCTTTTACAGAGATTAAGAGTTATTGTATACAAAACAGAAAGAAAATAAACGTTACTTACTTATTTGAAAAAAATCCAAAACTTTGCAACAACACTGTGTTGCAACTGTTTATGTTACGACGGCTATCATAGAATAGACTCTAATTCATCATATAATAGATTATTACTGATTTCTAAAATTGTCGAAACTAATTTAAATAATCACAGCTGTAAGTCGATAAAAGTTCTTAATATGAACTTTGTCAGCAATTTTTTAATCATTCATTATTGCTACGAAATATAATCGAAATTCACAGAACATTTTTCAGGGAACACAACACAAAGTTTCAACCACGGCGCCAATTTGCATATCCAATAATCCCACCCCCCGCCCTGGATTACATAATCACCGACTTGCTGTCGCTGAATTAAAAAAACACCTGCCGTTGTGTTAATGAATTCTATAAAGTCTTTCATAGAGCGAATTATAACGATTTCCAGTGATTCAGAACGCCTATTTTTTTTTTTTTAAAGAGGTGTGATATTTCATTCAAAGTGTAACATAACATTTATTTTGGTATTGGCACTCAAAAAATAATATATTTACACCTTATTTCGCATCTCATACAACTGAAATAAATGTGATAAAACTCTTTATTTTTTACAGTGTACCAAGTATTGCTGTTTTCTGTGTTTGTGGGATAGTTGCGATAAAAACTCTCACTACATGAAAGGCAGATGGCCTTCAAGAAATATAAGTCCCGAGGACAGAAATGTCCAAAATGAGTTGAACCAAACTCATTAGGAACTCTGGTTGAACCAAAAAACATTATGCTTCCACCCTGTCATTAAGGTGGGATTAATGAACTTCGTGAAAGCCATGAACAAGGATGGAGAAGCTTTCCAGTAACTTAGAACGAAATTTCCTAGACTGGGTGAATCAAAGGTTAAAGAGGGAATCTTTGTGAGCCCTCAAATACGCACAATAATGTAGGATCCTGCTTTTAATAAAGTTTTGGAAGGGAATGAGAAAGAATCTTGGGAAGGTGTGGTACGAGGATTTCTAAGCAACACAAAAGCCGAGAACTACCAACAGTTGGTGAAAAGACTCCTACAAAAGTACCATGATCTTGGATGCAACATGTCCCTGAAACTTCATTTCCTCCACTTCCATCTTGATTTTTTTACTAAAAACTGTGAAGTTGTAAGGGTGAGCACGGTGAAAGGTTGCACAAAAATATCTATGTAATGATACGCAGATATCGGGTTGTTGGGATTAGTCAATGCTGGTCGGCTACCGCTGGACTGTTACAAGAGATGCTCCGGCGTTTACATAAAAGAGGCAATTCAAAAGGAAACATTTGCAAGAATAGGCTAAAAACAACCACTGTTTTCTGAAAAATGAACATTATTTAGTGAAACATGCCTATTGTATTGTATTTATTACATAGGAATTTGTTTCTTTTTCAATTTGTTTTTTAAATTTATGTATGGGATGTTGTGTGTCTTTCTCAAGTGGGCTGTATTGTATCTGGAAAACAAGAGCTAATAAAAAAATTTCATTTACATATTCGTTTTTTTCAACCCAAAATTAGTAGGAATTGGCTGCCTAGAACCAGGAAACTGACAAAAATATTTTTTTGTTGGCTAGTGTATTTTTTTGTTGTACTAGTGTAGGACCTCCTTCCAGTAATGGGCCACCTCGCACTTTTTGGTTTATAAAAAAAATAGTAAATAACAATTAAGCTTTTATTATTTTTTTCTGAACTCCACCTTGCATGCTTTATAAGCTGGATTAATTTTTTACACTTTTCGTCAAAACAATTAGGAAGCAGAAAATAAAGTTTCACAGTTTTTCTGTTTTTCACTGAAAATCTTAATGAACATGCTAAGAGCTGACTTTACCTACTTAGTTTATATCTTTTTTATTTTTCAGTAAAAATTGAATGTTTTTGTTGGGTTAGCAATTTAAAACATTGAATTTAATATACCAATGGCCATTTACAAAATTTTATTTATTTTTAAGATTTTAGGAGGGGTGGTCCATTACTGGATTGCTTATTTCGTGATTTTCCAGTAATGGACCACCCAAGTGACTAATACAAAAATTGTAATTTCAGTAGAGATAAAATATTTTGATTTAACTGAAAAGCTAAATAATCAAATTTAATACTTAAATTTTACCTATTAGAGTTTAATAAAGGCAATTTCTTTATAAATAGTTGTTTTTAAAAAGTCATCCAAAATTAGTACAAAAAACAAGCAGAACATTTGACAAAATCTAGATGTGCCGTTACAAAAGAAGTTGTTTTAAGTTGGTTCAGAAATGTAAAATCCTATTTGGAAGAAGATATTATTATTATTTTCTTCCGAATTCTAAAACATACAGAGAGAATTTTCAATCAGGTTAAAACAAGGTTTCTTTTGTGCTCTTAAAACAAGGAAAATTTTGGGACCAAAATCAGTTAAAGATGTGTATTATGTAGTACCAAATCCCGAAAAAGAACAAATTACTGTTGTGGGATGTTTTTTAGCAAATAATGTTCCATTTGTGATAATATATCCATATAAGCATCTCTGAAGTGAAATTGTAGAATAAATCTGTGCCAAATTGATGGGCTATATGATTATCTAAAAATGGTTGGATAGTGCAACACATTTATCATTTTAAATGCATTCTAAAATTCCATATTGAATAGTTTGGACTATCGAAAAGGAATGATATAATTGAAGATCTGTTATTTATATTTCATAGTTGCACAGCACATCATTTAGATAATGATATGAATGAAGATTGGAAACTTTTTTTTAATGCCTTATTTTATCTAAACTTGATTTCAGTAAAACATTGTCTTTATCTTAAAAATACTTTAAATTTAAATATTTTGTTTTATATCTTTACAATATAAATCCTTTAATGTTAGTTAATAATAAACAGTTAATAATATCATTAATATTTTGTTTTATATCCACATTATAAATCCTTGATTATAATAAATTCATAACTTAAACTTAAATATTTTGTTTTATGTTTTTTCATTATAAATCCTTTAATGTAATGAATTTCTAACTTAAGTTTTAATATTTTGTTTTATTAGTATGCTTTCATTAAGTTCTGGGACAAAATACAATTGAAACAAGTTGGAAACTGTACGTGAAGCGTAGCAAATGAAGTGCGTTAGTAACGAAGTTTTGAAAATATACAGATCTTCCTGATATAGTAGACAATACTTCGGACACAGTACAGTGATTAAACTCTTTGTGTTCCTATAAACATACAGGAAGTAATTTTCATTACACCTCAGCAACGTCTATCATATTCATAAAATGTGGCACAGTTTAATATAATTAAAATATGTCCCACACAATGTTTCCCTGTATAGCAATATGTAGTGGAATACTTTTATGTGGCCCTGTAATTTAATAATAAATATTCTTTGCATCTCAGATTGTACAGAATTTATATTTTAGTATATATATACGTCATAAGTTTATGTTAATTTAGTATGTTCGAATGAGTGTAACACCATTAAAATGCATTTGCCACTTTTTTCCCCATTGACTGTAATGTAACGAAATACTTTTGATAGTCCCTGTAATTGATCGGTGCATCTGATTACCATAAGATCTGAAATAACTCGACAAAATTATGTAATTTTAAACGATTAAAATGCATTTCAAACTTTTTTTCCCAGTGACCGCAATGCAACGGAATACCTTTGATTTTCCCTGTAATTGATCTATTCATCCGATTTTCATAAAATTTGAAATGATTCGACAAAATTATGTAATAATTATGTATTTCAAATTTCAAACGATTCGGTTGGATAGTTTTTGCGTTGTTATATGCGGACAGACAGACAGACAGACAGACAGACAGACAGACAGACGGACAAACAGACGGACAGACAGATGGACAGACAGACATACGAACAGACTGAACGACAACAATAGGTGCTACATATTTACATAATTAGGAACGCACCTAGAAACAATTATCTGTTATTTTTTGTAGGGTGGCCCATTACTGGAACATAGGCGGTCCATTACTGGAACATAGGTGGTCCATTACTGGGCTTTTGGGTGTTAAGACATATTTCTGTTATTTAAAATTAAATTTTTATTTCTATTGAGAAATGTAACTATGGGATTAGTTAAATATTGTTGAAAGATTAATATAATATGAAAAAAATTGGAATACAATAATTATAACTATTAATAAAAAATTATTTTTTAGAGAAATTCCTTAAGGGGGTCCATACTGGCACATCTACCCTAGATTTAGAAAGCAGTTTATAAAAGGTCTCTGTCGCAAAAGCTGATGTGAATTATACTATAAATAAATTGCTTCAAGCCTACAGAAACATGATGTATGACATTTACAATTACTGTAATTAAATTAAGAAAAATAGATTTGCAAATTTACGCATGAGATCGTTACGTACTTTCAAATTCACGAAGTAAATTCATTTTTCAGAGATGTTTCGAGATATTATTCAGTTGCCATATTTGTTTTACTCTTTTTGTCGGATTAAACTTTTTTAAATATTAACTGTTAAACTATTTTATTCGTTTAATTGTACACTTCAATTTCTCGAAATAGAGACTATAACTTCATAATATTTAGATTAAAAAATCAAATATTATAGTTTTTAATGTGTTAATAATAATTTTTAACGGAAATTTCCTTTTGGTATCGCGTCTTGTATTTTATTTTAATCGACACAATTATTATTAAAATTTTTCCATCACAATACTTTTAACGTTAAAGCCACTGTTAAAGTTACCATATTTTCAGCTTTAATGCTTTTGAATTGTCCTAATTTCATATTTTTATTGTGGTTATTTATTGAAAGATTCCAGTTTGGAACTCTTAGAAATAAAGCCTTTAAAATTTCTACAATTGTTTAGATATATATACTTTCTATTTCCACTTTTTATCGTTTAGAGCGTCATCGCCCTTTTCCAAATTCATTTTCAAAAAAGCCAACACTTGTATATATCGTTACATTTAGATTACGTTAAAATCAAATTCTCTTAATTCTGTTCATAGCATTAATTTTTTATTTAAATTTTATTTAAAAAAAGTTATTGTTTGTAGTTAACATCATTTTAAATTATTTTATTAAGTGAAAACTAGCGACATTTAGTTATATTTATAAATTTTTAGACAAACGCACGTTGCTAGTTGTTTTTCTGTCATAAAATAAAAGAACGTGCCATTGCGTGTTTCACACTTTGCGACAAGAATTTCGAAATAACTCTTGTGACTCAAACAGTTAATGACTATAATTTTAAAGTACATGGGATATTTTAAAGCAAATTCTAAATTTAATATGAAATGATTGCATAATAAGCATCTTTACGTAACTTTACTGTCGTTATATTGAGTTGAATAAAAGTTCTTCATGAAGTTATTCCTTCTGTATTTAAAGATTTCACTTATCTCCAAAACTGTTATGCAAATCATTTGATAAGTAGAAAATAAATAATTCCTTATAATTTGCATTCAGTAAACATTTACATCGATGTAATTAACTATTCCGGTAACCTCGAATCAACTGTACAACTCCTGTTTAGCTACTTAGATAACTATGAATATATCTTGTTTCCCGCAAGCATTTTATGCACGCACACATATACATACCTACATACATTCATAAACATGCATGAAATATCATCTCTTTGTACATTCTTTTAATAATATGTTAACAGAATAATTTAAAATTTCTGAACTTTAATCTACATGGTGAAAGGGAAACAATGTGTACATTACTAGAAAAATCTAGATGCAGAAGAAATTTTGATAAAAGTCTATAAAAAAAAAAAGCCATTAGCTATAACCAATCGCATTAGAGGAGCATTTTTACATCCCAAGAATTTAACGTCTATTTTTAATGAAGCTATTTATGAAAATGATTTTCTAGAAACTTGCTTGAAGGAGTGAAATAGAGAAGAAGAATTCCTCTTTGTAATAGTTTAGCATGCTGATTCAGAACAAAAGGGAATTTAGGATTTTACTCTCTTAATGATGCTATTAATCCGGCACATACTGTTTTAGTGGCATTTATGGCTGCAAATGGATTAAATAAGCATAAGCTTTTATCATTCATGAATATTAATGAGATGTAGCTTAATGAACAGTCGCCTCTTAATTTACATCTTCTAGAACTAAAAAAGTTTTGTAACATTCAATAAAAAGCCACCTGATTTAAAAGATTCATGACTGTAAAATGCATTTTCTTTATTTCTTCAATGCTTTACAGCACAAGAGGAATGACAAGGGTTATTCCATACAAAATGAGAAAATCATGTGTGGCTGACATGTCACAGATATTAAAGAAAATCATCATATAAATAGATCATAGTCAATTATGAACAAACATAAAATGATAGATTTCAGGATTATTTATTTGGCTTTGAAAATTTACATTAAATTTGATACAAAATCGAGATTTTCTGTGCATGCTTGAAATTTCAGTTTTCGTCATTAACCTTAGGAAAGGAAAGAGTATATTAAAAATTATTTGCAATTAAGAATGAACAATAAGTAAGAGATTAATGTAATTTAGGTATTATGTTTTTATTCCGTAATGAAAAAATCTATACATATAATAAAACAGTAGGACCCGGTGTGTCTGTACATTGAAGATAATTGACAAAAATGGAGTCAGGGCGATAAAATAAAACCAATGAAACACAAAAAATTTTTTTTTGAATTTTTTGTCTGTCTGTCTGTCTGTCTGTCTGTCTGTCTGTTTGTTCGAGGTTATCTTCGTAACTACTGAATGGATTTTTATGCGGTTTTCACTAATGAAGAATGCACACTCCCGGGCAGTGTATAGGCTTTGTTTCATCAAAATCGGACAACAGACAAAAAAGTAACAAAAAGAAACAAAAGAAACTATTAGGTGCGCTGCTCACGTTTTTTAGTACATAACGTTTTTTAGTACATATAAAATCCAATAGATGTCACTGTGCGATTTTAAAACGCGCTATCGTTATGTTTTCGCCAGTCTACTTAAGTATGAGAAAGTTTCAAGCTGGCTGTCGTTCCATGTGGTTTAGTCGGTAGAACGTCAGTGCGCCATACTGATGGCCCGGGTTCGATTCCCAGCATGGAATTTTTTTTCACTATGTTGGCATTAACGCCTATAAGCAATTAAAAGAATTTGAAATATTGTATTCAAGGTGAATTTTCTCTCTGGGAAAATTTCCTTGCATTAATATGTCAGTGTAATTTTTTTTTCGATTTAATTTTTTTTTTCGAAACTTTGTTTTTCTTAAAAAATTACAGTAAATATTTGATATTTCCCAACGTTTTTTGAATGATCGACTTGCTTTTTTTTTTTTTTAATGTATGTCTGAACCTTATCTAACTACTTCTTCAAGATTTCTTTAGATAAACCGACCAGCGTAGCGGGCGAAGGCCGCTAGTAATAAATAAATAACGCAAAATTTTGAGGGAAAATGAACTATTTCTATTACTACCTTGAACATAAAGGATATCTTTTACAGTTTTAAAATTATTCGACGTTATAGCTAATTTAATAGTATACATTTCGAATATCAAAACATTCATTCTTGCCTTTTTATTCCTTAATGAGGAAAAAAATAAATAATAAAAAATATTGAAAGAAATATTCAATATTTCTATCACTTGTTTGAACATGAAATAAAGTCTTGAAAATTTTGAAATTATTTGATATTATAGATGAAAATGTATATTTTAAATAAACTTTCATTCTTGCTTTCAGTTTATTTTTGAGTCAAGAATATTTTAAATTAGAGTAGAAAAAAGTCAGTTGAACAGAAAATTGTATATTAACCCTGAATCCAAATACAAAAAGTAGATGGCAGCATTAATTTATTTTTCCTTCAAATCCTTCATTATTTAAGAAATGTGAATTCAGAGAAGAATAGCCACTGGGATGTAAAAAATGTTACCTTTTTGTACCTTTTTTTCAATGTTAGGAACCAAAAGGCAATCTTGAATATTTTTGAGTATATCATGCATATATTGATCTTATGATTGTGCAATATTATTAATGTCGGACCTTTTTTGCAGATACACAAGAGGAAAAATTATAAATTTGTAATTATTTTTAAAGTTTCTATATTTTTTTAAAGGTGAAGGAAATAAATGACAATTTTCAAACTTGTGTAATTCAATCTTTATATACAATACTACATCAGGCATCAATTTCACAGATGACTTTTAATTCCTTTGATTTGTATAACGTTTCTAATTTTCTCCAAATTCACACATTTCCAACATTTACAATCAATTTGAGATTAATCATGGTGTTTACATATTATTAGTACTCAATAAATATGAAGGTAATATTTCAGAGGTTCCAATAATATATTAAAATAATCTTTCTGTTAAATAGTTTGGAGATACAAAACTTCAAAAACTTACAACTTTGGAAGATTGCACGCATGCCATTCTTTATCACTTTTTTAAAATGTCCAAAATTGCTAAAATAATTTATTTTTTGTCAAACTATTTTGCAGAGTTTTATTTTAATATAAACTGACCATACGTATCAAATTTTGTTAAAACCGGTTACTATGTGGTCATGACGTTTTTGAAATTTTTGCTAATGACTCACAATGGTATTAAATCACTTCTGTTATGCAGGGTGTCCAGCAAATAACACCCTGATTTCAAATTTAAATTTCTCAAAAAAAAAAAATCGATAGAACTATGCGGTAAACGGTTTCTTTATTAGGTAAGCTGTAAAAATGTTATACTAATGTTTCGAATGGTGAATATTTTGAAAAGATTATGTTGTGATTGCAAAGAATGCTCGACTTGACGTTTTTCTTGCTTTAGATTGCTTGTAGAGAACGAGTTTTTCGGGGTACTTAGCCATATTTTTAGAACTAAATTTTTGAAATTTCTGAAATTCCAAAACACTTTAAAATATGGCGTTGTCCGCCCAAAATCTCATTCAAACCAAGCAATTTAAAGCAAGAAAAATGTTAAGACAAGCATTCTTTGCAATCAGAACATAATCTTTTCAAAATATCCACCCTTCGAAACTTCTGTATAACATTTTTACAGCTTTCCTAATAAAGAAACCGTTTACCGCATAGTTCTATCGATTTTTGTTTTTGAGAAATTTAAATTTGAAATCAGGATGTTATTAGCTGGACACCCTGTATTATAATTATTCATTACACATTATGTGAACTTTATCTATTTTAACATAAAATTCTAAAGCACCAGGGTCTAATTTAGCGTGTTCACGGTATTTTTCTAACATGATTGTAACTTTACGAACATCATAAATGTATTCGTATCATATTTTAAATTTGCTTACTTTTTTAATCTAAAGTGGAATTATGCCACAAGGGAAGTTAAATATATGTTGAGAAATTTATTTTTAAGGTAATTTATGTACTGTAAAATATAAGAATTTATTCTCAACGACAATTTTATTTACACTTAAATCGCATTAACAGGAGGTAAAATGTTTGTCCATTTGAATCACCTTTGAAAGGCTCACACATTTTTGTGTACAATACACATTTTATTTACACTATACATTTTTGTATAAAATTTTTATATATCAGATGCATCGGGAATTTTTTTAATCCTGAAATAACTCGAATGGATAAAGCTAGAATTGTGAAACACGCGTTTATTTATAATAAAACTAGTAAGCGTTATCAAATTGAAATAACCATAGCGCATAGCTGCCAACTTTTACGCATTCTTCCTACCACAAAAATTTTATAATAAATAGTGTTACTTAATCGTGGAAATCGTACGATTAAACTAATGGAAAATCTCTGTAGAATTTTAGTGGTAGCAAAAATGCGTAGAAGTTGGTAGCTATGCCATAGCGTCTTTAGGGTTGGAATTCGAAAATTATTCATATTATTTAGAAAACGAATGTATAGTAATTCTGTAAAGTCTTTGACTATGAAATAATGTTTTACGTGCGAAAATAATATGAACTTCTAAAAAGTTAAAATTTTTAATACCAAATGACCGATTTAAATAAGCTGGTGTCATTAATAACATTAATTTGATATTATCAGGCAGATGCTTTTTTACTAATAAAACAAAACTGTTTGCAAGGTAAAATTTATTTTTATAGGGAAAGAGAAAAAGTACGCTGAATATCTTTTTCTGCAGCAATGTATAAGGGTACATGCGTATTTATACCGGTGTTAGAAACATTAAGTATCTTGATTTTCTCATTAAAGTAAATTGTACCTTGCTTACATTACTGAAAATGAATCCTCTATATAATTACTTCTACTACAAATTAGTGATGTATTTAAACCGGTGATTGGTAATATAAAAATTAAAATTTGAGAATTTTTAATAAAGATATTTGTACACCTAATACATCATTTTAATTAAATAGAGAATGTCCTACCCTTTTGTATTAGACATTCACTCCTTCTCTCTCATATAGTTTTCGAGTATAGTATTATATAGTTTCTCTATAACTTCCAAATTTCATCAAAAGGAATGTTGCAACATCCTCATATTGAGTGAACTTTATCGTTGTACTATGTTTTAGACATTTATTCCGCATTTTTTAGCTTTATTTTTTCATCCCAGGAGAAAAGGACTTACCAAGACCCACACACATGCAGAGAGAGAATGGTTCAAAAAAATTGAGACGCGTTTTTATTTTTAAACAGCCATTACGAAGGCAGTGTAAATAACAAAAAGTATTCATAATAAGGTGGGAATTATGCCGATGGTTTAATCCTGGCTTATTTTTTTTTAAATTGTTTTTTTAATTTTGTACCTATCACTGGCTATAATAAGTTATGTTTCGAAAAATGTATTCGATGCTCCTAGAAGAGCAACAGTAAAAAAGTCTTTCTAAAACAAAATCTCACCGGACAATGTTACTTTGAATTCGAAGAATTTTCAGAGGTTTCTGGGACTAAAAAAAGCACAGATTTTTTTAATAATATTTTACAAATTAAATAATACTAAATGTAAAAAAAGGAGTATCAATTCTTCATATAAAACGCTAATTATTATTCTAATAAGTTTAAAAGAAAATACATCATTATAATTAAAATGCATTCAAGGGACTTTCTCGTAATGATATACTTTAAATCTGAATCTAACTTTTGAAAAATGAATCTGAACTTTCAAAAATCTGTCTCCAGTGTACAACTGCTTTGAAAATGACGTTATCATACTCATTTAAAATACAGAGGTAAAATTTCTGCATTCTTTGAGTTAGAACATGAAGATGCTTTAAACTTTAAATGTTTTAAAGATTCCAAATATTTTTAGTCACAGATATATTAATAAAACTTAAAATACAATTTAATACAGAATTTAACTTTTTCGTATACAGACTTTGAATACATTGTTGCCCAGGAAAATTAAATGCTACAAATGAGTTTTTAATTAAATCTATTTTTCTGTTTAATTGCATATCTCCTTTAATTATATGGAAAATGAAGTTTCATTTCAATTTTTTGACATTGTTGAAAGTGTTTCATAATCTATGCGTTTTTGTTCACGTTATAATATGTTCGTATCTGCAGCTCTTTCAATCTCTTTAATTCACTACTTATATTTTTAATTGTTTTGTCTATTCTCAATATCTCAATTTTCTCTCTAATATTAGACTTAATATAATGATTTAATATAGCATCATAGTAAGACTGCAATCATGTTTATTAATTTTAAAGTGTAAATCTTTTATTATCTATGTAATAGAAACAAACTAATGTGCTTCTTCCAGAAGTCTTCAAATCACTTTGTAAAGCAGAATCCTGTCACTCAATATTTTAAGAAACATCTATTTTCGTAAAACGTATGGTTGTTTCACACATTTGAGAATTCAATTGAGTGAATCAAACTTATTACAAATTAGTTCCAGAAATTATTTAAATGTTACCAAATCAAATTATTTTAACCTTTCTACATAAATTTGAAGCTTTCTTTGTAAATATAGCTGTCGACATCTAGTATGCAAGTCAAGATTTCAATAGTAAAACGTATTGTAAAAATGAAAAGAAATATCGTGAAAGGAAACGATACGCGTGTTTTAGTTTTAAAATGTTAAAGTTATTTAACAAAAGAACAATTTGTTATAGAAAAGAAAACATTCTTAAGCATGATTAATTATTCTATATTCTTCAGATTATGCAAAATTACAAATAAAACTTCCTCTATTTTTCTCCATTTACAACTTTTTATAATAATTGAATGTATATTTTCTGAGAGCTTAAGTCAAAATTTGTTTTCTATGATCTTCAAAGGTTGTCTGAGTAAAACGTGCGCAATCTGTATTAACCTATGCGTAAAAACAATAAAAAAAGTCTTTCCGGACAGTATTGGGAGGAAGAGGTAGCTTTCATATTCCTTATTGTAATATTGTCATATTCCTTTTGTAAAATATATTCAAGTTCTATTATTTAAACATACGAAGCTCGAATTAGTGGAATACGATTATAGAAGATTCAATATTTCTTTTTGTCAATGCTAAATACGAATGGGAATTTCGACAAACTAATCAACTTTGTACAGGCTGGTTTTAATTAAAGTGGTTTATTTTCGCAAAATTTGGTATTTTTTAGAAAAATTCGGCGATATAATGAAGTGCCAGCCGTTTAAAAGGAATATTATGAGAGAAACTAACTAATGAGCTTGATCATGATCTTATTACGTCCAGTGCACATGCTCACTCACATTGAAATTGGTTGATATATGTAAGGCTGTCGCAGGCAAATAGATTTTTCAAAAAATGTCACTCACATTAGAAATTCAAAGAGTTACATATAAAACATTTTTTAAAGATAAAAACAAAAAAAAATGCTCCGGAAAACTTGTATCAAGATCAAATACTTCAGAAAAAACTTTTTCTTTTCCTTTTTTTTCTTTTTTACATTATTATAAATTAAATTTTTTTTGTCAATTTTAAATGACCGCCATTTTGAAACAAGATGGAGGGTGAACTTGAACAACGAACTCGGTCAAGACATTGGTTTGCTCTATGTACATATTAGTTATATACAAATGGGTTCATAAAAAATGGGCTTGTTATGGGCTATGAGACAAAAATCAGAACATTTCAAAATGTGAGCTACACTAAAAATCCAAAGTGCTACAACTCCGCCATTATTTCAGATATAAACAAAACAAAATTGCTTCAAATTCTTTGTAACTAGGTCAAACGCATGAGAAAAAAAATCTTTTGCAATATCTATCTAATTATTTTTGTACCTCATTTTAAATTTAAAATTTAAAAAAAATTCAAATAGCCTCCATTTTGAAACAAGTTGACGTATGAAGTTAGCCAACGAACTCGGTCGAGGTATCTGTATGTTCTACGAACACACCAAGTTACATCCCTATCGGTTCATTAATTCGCGTATTATCACGTGACAAATATCAGAATATTTCATAATGTCAGTCACACTAGAAATTCAAAGTGCTATAACTGAGCCATTTTTTAAGATATTAGCAAATCAAAAAATGCTCTGGAATCTTGGTATCAAGGTAAAACACATAAAATAATTTTTTTATCCTGTAATTTTGGTGTATTTAATTTTGAATTTTAAATTTTTTAAAAAAATTTAAAAAGGCTATCATTTTGAAAGAAGAGGGCGGATAAAACTGGCCAACAAACTCGGTTCAGACATCGGCAAATACTATGTACACACGAAGTTACATCCAAATTGGCTCATAAATACTCGTGTTATCACGTGACAAAAATCAGTGTTTCAAAATGTCAGCCGCATTAGAAATTCAAAGTGCTATAACTCAATCATTTTTTAAGATATAGACAAAACAAAAAATGTTCTGAAATGTTTGTTTCAAGATCAAATATATAGAATTAAAGGATTTTTTAATTTCTGTTTTTTTTTCGTACAAAATTAAATTGCCGCCGTTTTAAAACAATATGGCGAATGAAGATGGCCAACGAACTCGTTAGAGACATTAGTATTTCCGATATACGCACCAAGTTTTATTCAAATCGGTTCATAGATACGATAGTTGCAGCATGACAAAGATCATATGTCAACATTTGAACTTAGGGTGGTTTTGGGGTCTGAGGGCCTTGATCGGTGAAAATATACCAAAATTTTCCGGAAGTATCTTTCTCCAGACGGCTGCAATAGGTAGCTTTTAGCTTTTAGGTAGTTTTCATTAAAAAAGTAAAATGCTACCTATTGCTTAACTTGGACAAAACACGTCCGGTTAATTTTTGTATATTTTCACCGATCATGACTCCCCCCCCCCCAGACTCCAAAACCACCTTCCGTTCAAATGTTGACATATATATCTAATTCTATTATTATTGGTCCAATATATGTCTTGTTTTTTCATTGACTTAAATTTTGAGGTTATGATTAATCGGGTAATATAGAAAACATTTTTAAGATTTTAGGGTTTCATCTTATAAGATATTCAGCTTAGGTTAGCTAGTCAAATTAAATGATTTTGTTTTACATCTTATTAGGGTAAACTATGGTGTATGGTATATTTTTTCTGTTATCACATTGCAAATGCGATAACTTCGTTTTTAATTTATTTTATTGTTTTATTTATTTATTTATTTTATCTTTTTATTGGTCTATCCATTTAGTAATTTTGAAACGTCTTGTTTTTGATGTTTTTCTTAATTTGGTTTTGGTTTTGCGTGTGTTAGTTGCTCCAAATTCGTATTATTTTACTTTTTCTTGGATAATACGAAGATGAAACCACGCACTTCATTTGTAGTTCCAAAGTATTTGGGGCCTGACGATTCTCTTTGATTCTGCAAATTCCATTTGTATTTTTTTTCTCCCATCTTTCAATGTGGTAGTTTTCTATTAAATTCAATGGTTCATATATTGTAATACAATTAATGGTTAAAGATATATATCTGATGTTTGTCATGCTGTAACTATAGTATTTATGAACCGATTTGAATGAAACTTGGTGTGTATATAGTACATATTAAAGTCTCGACCGAGCTCTTTGACCAGCGCCATCTGACATCTTGTTTCAAAATGACAACCATTTCAATTTTTTCTAAAAAAATTAGGAATTGAAAAATATTTTTCTTTTGTGCGTTTAACCTTGTTACAAAGATTCCGGAGCATGTTTTGTTTTGTCTATATGTGTAGTCTGAGTTATAGGACTTTGAATTTCCAGTATGGCTGATCTTTTGAAACATTCGGGTTTCTGTTACGTAATAACACACGCATTTATGAACCGATTTGGATGTAATTTGGTGTGTACATATTATATACGGATATCTGAATCAAGTTCGTTGGCCAGTTTTATCCGCCACTTTGTTTCAAAATGGTGACAATTTAAAATTTAAAGAAATATTCAAAATTTAAAATTAAGTACAAAAAATTTTGAAATTGAAAAATACTTTTCTTCTATTTGTTTGACCTTGATATAAAGATTCCAGAGATTTTTTTTGTCCATATCTTAAAAAACGGTTGAGTTATAGCACTTTGAATTTCTAGTGTGGTTGAAACGGTCTGATTTTTGTCACGTGGTAACATGTGTATTTATGAACCAATTTGGATGTAACGTGATGCGCACATTGTATATACCGATGTATGAACCGAGTTAGTTGGACAGTTTCATTCGCCATCTCGTTTCAAGATGGAGGCCATTTAAATTTAAAATAAAAAATTAAATTAAAGTACACTAAAGCTTAAAAAAGATTTTAAAATTTAAATAAGATTTTTCTTTTAAGCGTTTTAGCTTGATACAAAAACGGAGCATTTTCTGTTTCGTCTGTATCTTAAAAAATGTCTGAGTGAATGTCTGCACGTTGAATTTCTAGTATGGCTGATATGATTTGAAATGATCTGATATTTGTCACGTGACAGCATATGTACAGATGAACCGATTTGGATGTATCTTGCGAAAGCACTCACATATATCAACGGATTTCCTTGTGAGTGACTTACAAAGTTCTTAATCAAGGTCATTGATTGATTTCACCCACCATGTGGTTTTAAAATGGCAGGTACTTCATTATATCACTGAATTTGGCCAAGAAACATAAATCGCTTTAAAAAACTAGTGTGTATAAAGTTGATTAATTTCTCGAAATTCCCATTCGCATTAAGTATTGACAAAAATAAGTAATGAATCTTCTATTATCGTGTTGTAATAATTTGACCCTTGTATAGTTGAATAATATATCTTGATTTAAGTAAGGAATATGAAAGCTATCTCTTCCTCCCGGTACTTTCCGGAAGGACTTTTTGTAATGAAAGCTACCTAAAAAGGTTTTTTTTTTTTTTTTTTTTTTTTTTTCAGAGAACACTTAAAGTAATTTTTTGTTAAAGTTTTAACGAAGAAAATCTGTTAGCCAAAATTATGTATTATTCAAAATGCAAGTTTCTCTTTTCTGTATAAAAATAGTGCAAAAGTAGGATATTTATGCTTTGAAAAAAAGCAAACTCTGGAAAAATGAAGCTGTCTTGAAGTTCTTTCAAATACCAGTTTGAGAAAAAGTTTCCATTTAAAAGAAATCTTTTTATTTTATCCTATTTTGTTTATTGTCCGCCCAAAAGTGAAATTTGTAAAAAGGTTTAAGATTTTTAAAAAATGAGAAAAAAATAGCTGAGATAAATGTCATTCAAAATTGGAAATCTCTGTGGAATTCTATTTATATGACCTTTACCCTTTCAGAATAAACAACATGTATATTATTTTTCCATCTTTATTAGAGAATTGAAATTAGTTCTTCATCAAACACTATAATTTTATTAATTAAGAAAAGAGTATATATCTTTCTATTTATTTAGTTGCATCATTTAATTAATTTTTTTTAACTAAGTATTCAAAAAATAAAATGGGAAATATTTTTTATTAGCTGATTAAAATAATGTAATTAATTTGCTAGACGTGTCTAAAAATTTCTTTCAATACTGTATCAATAAAAAAATATTCAAGAAACATCATTGAAATATAAGAATGCTTTCTCTGGATATTTTTAAAATGAGGTAGTTTTTCCTTTGGCAGATTTCATCATTAAAAATGTTATCTTAAATGAAAAAAACATTTTAGAAAATATTAAAAAGAAATTTGAATCCATATGTCAAATACAAAGATTTTTCTTTTATCTCAGTTCAAAAAATTATAAAAACGCTTTTACGAAAATCATAAGACTGCATGTACAACCTTGAAAGAAAAAAAACGCACCATTTCCTATGAACTCTGCAGAAAATCACCGTACAAAAATGTAACGGGTACCAATCGAAAAGTAATAAACATTTACTAAATAATGCTACGATTAAAGTTTGATTCGTGGGTCGTTTACGTATAAAAATTGAAACGAACTTTAAAAATTTTCATTACTCACATCTAGGTTTGATATATTTGAATTATTCATTAAATGCTAAGATTCCCGACGGGAAGTCATTCGATCATGTACACTAGTGTCCAGAAGTTAAGCATAATTGGTAATTAAGTAAGTAATGAAAGAAATGTAAACCGGAATGTCGTGAAACGTAATATACGAGTTTAAAACGGTTATAAAGTAAGGAAAAATTCAAAAGAACGATAATATTTGCTTTTATTAGCCAAAGTAGCAGTTTGAAAGAAAACTGAGCATAGTAAGGGTTCTCACTTTAAAGGAAATGTGAAAGAAAACATTAAATAAAATAGTGATGCTGCAGTTTAATAAGGCGTGTGGTCACCTCTGACAGCCAGACACGCTGCACAGCGATTTCCCATACCTGCTATGAGATTAGGAATGATTTGTGGGCTCAAACAATTCCAAATTTCTTTGAGAGCTCCATTCAGTTCTGGAATAGAGCGTGGTGGGTGCGAAAGGACTGCAAGTTGTCTCCCGAGCACATCCCATACATGCTCGATAGGATTTAAATCCGGAGAGCTCGCAGGCCACGACATGTGCTGGATATTTTCCGTTTCAAAGATGTCGTCAACCAGTAACACAAATTGACAAGGCGCATTATCATCCATGAATATGAAGTCAAGACCGACAGAACCTCGAAACAAGAGAACATAAGTCTCACGAACTTCGTCCCTATATCTTTTAGCAGTCACAGATCCCGTGTCAAACATATAAAGGTCTATGTGGCTGAGCAAAATGATGCTTGCCCATACCGTTACTCCCCCTGGTGGATAAAGATGTATTTCTATAATATGCCTTGGTTCATAATGTGTTCCAAGTTCCCTCCATACCGTTACCCGGCTAGAATCACTACTCAGACTAAACCGGGACTGAACATCACATTAGCCCACTCTCTCTCACTCTAATGTTGATGTTTCAAACTCCAGTTTTTGCGTGTTTATGCGCAGACGTGAGGGAAATGCAAATTGTTGGTCTTCTGGTATACAGGCCAGCATGATTGAACCTCCTGTAAACAGTTTGTCTCGAAATTGGAGTTCCTGTGGCGATTGTGAGCGCCGAACCCAGTTCTTTGGCAGTACTACCCCTCTGACGTCGTGCGCCTATTGCCGGATATCGGTTTTGCCGAAGGGTTGTGACTCTTGATCGACCTGGTACTGGTCGTCGGGTAACATTTCCCTTACTTTGAAACCTTTGCCACAGTCTTGAGATCACAGACTGGTCCATGTTCAGAATTCGAGACACTTCGATTTGTGATCGTCCGGATTCCAGCATGCCAACGATTCTTCCTTTCGCAAGCATGTCCAGTTGGCTTCTTTGTGCTATCTTTAATCCTGTTTTATCGTAACAATGTTTCTTGGCACATTAGTTGTATGAAATTCGTCTGAACTGCCTATACCGAGTGAACCGATTTATAAGTGTTCCGACATGCGTAGGTATTTCGCGCATGACGTAGTCGACTGAAAAGTTTTGCAAAAACCCAATGCTTCATCTTCAAACAATTAATCTCCGCAAGCAATTTTGAATAATTTTACGAATATTTGCTCCACGTTTTTAGCATTTTACGAATTATGCTTAACTTTTGGACACCAGTGTAGTTTAATAATTATGATCTCTTAAAGTTTGGAACTTCTAATGTTAATTTTATTTTTAGTCGTTTCAAAAAAAAGTTTAAATACTCGTAAGATATGTAAATAGGCGGTAGCAAACAGATAACTTTCGTCTTAATAAATCAAACTAATTGATTTAAACAGTACAAGAATCGTGAAGTTTCCTTAAATTATGTGAGTGTAAACAACTGGTATTATAAGCTTTACCTAGTTAAAATAAATCATGAAATTTCGTTACCTCGTCTTAGATGGCAGCAACCAAAGTTGAATGATAATCTTTTCCTATCAAAAGGATTCTAAATTTGGTTAAATTCTATACACGTAAACTGGAGATATAAGCATCACATAAATCGAACAAATCATCGATTTGAGGACCCCCCCCCCTCCTATCAGTGGGTTTTGCCCAAAATTAATCAACGCCAGTTCACATAGCGATAGATCTTCCTATGAAATTTCATCTTATACTAGGTACGTTCGTAATTATGTAGGTACGTATAGTACCTATACGTCGTAGTTAAGGCCATCCGTCCGTTTGCCGGTCTGTCTGTCTGTCTGTCTGTCTTTCCACATGTAACAGAGCAAAAACTACCCAACTTTATCGTTTGAAATTTAAAATCTATGTTTGTTGCATAATTTAGACGAATCATTTTAAATTTTATGAAAATCAGATGCACAGTTCAGTTTAATTACAGGGACATTCAAAATTATTCCATTCCATAACGACCAATGGAAAAAAATAGTTTCAAGCGCATTTAATGATGTTACATGCTTTTGAAAACAATAAAGTTGATATGAATTTATGAAGCATATGCTAAGATATACTCTGTAAAATATATAAATATCACTTTACACCAAAAACTGTGGCAACTAAGGATACACCACCAATAGATTAGTGCAATAAACCACCAGCAATCAAATGGCATACACAAACACTACTTTTGGTAGCTACGTAGTTGCCACCATGTTCGGTGTGAAGTCACACTACCTCTAGTAGTATTGGTTGGTGTACTTTAACAACAAAATAAAAAACAAATTGAAGAAAATATTTTAAATCTAATACAACCATAATTTAAAATAAATAGTTTCACGTTTAGAGGCTGTGCTAAACTTCTTTTAATTGAAATAATTTTTTATAACATGCATTTTAAACATATTAATTGGTAACAACGAAATTTTCTATTTGTTTACATGCTTAAAAATATCTTTTTAATATGTCCCGTATTGAGGAGGGGGGGGGAGTGGAGTTAGAATACCGTTAAATTTTAATATAGTCAAATTCATTATACATGTTTAGCCTGATTAAAATTACCCATTTTTGGAAGCATCTAAAAGGTAATTACTTAATGAACATCTCTCCCGCCCCCGCATGGAATTGCTGAATTTTCCCAATAATTGTAATCATTTGGGCGCCCTTAATGTTAAGTACATTTTACCAATATAAACACATGAATAAGAGTATGACAATCGCTTTCACTTTATCAACATTTAAAATATGAAATAAAAATTATGAAATTTTCTCACATAGTTAATAATGCTAATAAGTTTAAATGTGCACCCAATAAGCTAAAAAAACATCTATTAATGAAATCCTGGTGAAAATATTTTTTGTTGAAGAACGAAGAAACGTCATGATCACATATTTTAAAATAATTTTGTAACATAAATCATAATTACTTATAACTAACACTATAAATTTACTTCGGCGTTTTTAGTTTTCTTATCAAATGTAAGCTGGGGTATAAAATTACATTAGAGCTATACAATTTAATTCATATTATAAATTGCTTAACAATGCCTGCTAACAAATAAACAAAGCTGGATAAAAAGAATTGCCTTCAATAGTTATACAAAATGTGTATCTTTTGTTAAATTCAACCATGTCGTCACTATTCTTAAATTGGCAGTACCGTGTTAATAGCATGATCTAATTTTAAAAAGTACCCACAAATATTAAAAGTTTTACATTTTTAATCTGCAAAAAAAATCATATTGCTTACCTTGCGTATGTTATTTTATCTAAAATTAGAAAGATAAAACATTCGTTCAGTACATCCGCTTTTTAAGTCGCGAATACCAACTCTGTTTTTTGTAAATTTAGCACAAGCTTGACACAACTAAATAAATCAAGAAATTAAACTAAACACCTGCAGATCAGGAAACTTGCAACAGAAAATGCGTTACTTTTAATCATTAATGAGTACATAGGGGAAATTACAGACAAAATTCTGATGGAACTTCGCTAATTTAAAGGAATTTGAAAATGGCGCACTGGTATGATACATACAATTTTCCTCTTAATTTGGGGTAATGTTTCCACATCTTCTTTAAAGGTGTAAAATTACACAATTTTTAATATATTAAATCATTTAAAATTGTGTTGAAACAAGAAACGACCAGAAGGAGTGTATATGTAAACTCCATTCGTTATTTTAGAAACCCATATTAAATATAACAATATACCTTTTTTTTACAGTGTACATTCTGTCCAATCTGTGGTGTAAAGAATATTTTTTATTAATTTACAGGGCCACGTAAAAGTATTCCATTACATAATGGTATTGGAGTAAACATTGTTTGGAGTGTCTTTTAATTACATTAAATTATTTCACATTTTATGAAATTGATATAAGTTGCTGAAGTTAACTACAATAGTTACTTCATGTATAAGCAGACAATATTTACAGTGACAGACAAAAGATTTCGGCTACTATAATGTATCTGAAGTACGGTATATTATTACACCAAGATCTGAATGTTTTTTGAACCTCGTTATAGTACGAAAGCACCACATTTGCTACGTTTCATGTGCAATTACTAATTTGTTGTGCAGTAGCTGTATACGAGTATGGAATAAAATAAAAACTACTTGTAAGAGTGGGCTGCAATTTTGAATTCGCAATGTTTGATATTCCTGGAAATCCATTTATTATTAATAATATTTTTAAAAGTCACTTTAAAGTATCTTTTTTTTTTTGAAAAATTTATTAAATAATATAAGATAAAGAGTAAGGGACGGAAAATTGTAGATGAGGAATTTTTAACTGCTGGTTGAATCCATCACAAGTGATATAGAAAATATATATTTGGTTGCTTGACTATTTTTAAAAAATTAGACATTTTTTGTGCAACAACCCTAACATGATGGAAGTTCAAAGTGACTATTATTTTAATTTAAAGTAAAGTAATTTAAAATTACTTTATTTTTTGTTTATGCATGCTGACCATCTAGTGCAGCAATTTTCTCACATTAAAGTGTTTACGAAGTTGTAATTATCTTTTATTTGTACTCTTCAAATGGGGTTTTTAGCAATTTGTTCAGAATGAAAGTTGCTTAAATTTTATTGTAGAGTATTGTCTTAAAATTAACCTTTATTGGTGAAATTTCAGCATAGGGGACGCCGGGACACATTGGTACGTGGGGTACATTGGTACAAGGTAGATATTTTAGTTGATTTATTTAAAAGTTTTTTAATTTCTCTCCTAAAAGTTGGCAACAGTGAAGACTTTCTTCAGCTGAAAGTTTGCTGGTATAGGATTTGCAGTTTCTTGGAAAAGGTAACTAACTGTTTTACTTAAATATGTATTCTTTTGGAAATCTACTTGTAACATTATAACCAGAATTCCATTTAATCTATCACTTTGACTATAATAGCACATTATAACGTATGTTAATGACATTTATTTGCACACTGTCTTGAACTACAATGTAAACAACAAATGTCCACCATGACACTTTTTTTCAAAAATCTGCTACTGAGGTAGTTTGGTACTGTCCTATTGGGGCACATTGGTACATGTAGCAATGAGCTCCATAATAGACTGTAAACTGTTCGCTCATACCCAAAGTCTGCAAGATGCAAGTCAAATAATACACGTGGGTGAAGAAAGGGAAAGTCAAGAATCCTAACTTTAACCCATGAGAAGAACAGGCTAGTTGAGGAAGCTTTGAGACGGTCAAAGAAGATAAAACCAGAAGGGTTAAATAAAATTCTACTAGGTGAATGAAAAACTCCAAAACAACCTGCACACGCTTCAGAAACAGAAAGTAAAACAGCTGACTTCAATTATAGTCTCTAGAGCTCAGAAGATAGCATTACTGACATCACTTATGAAGAGGAATGCCAAATTATCCAACCCAGAATATATGAGTCTGGTACATCCAATGTCTCAGTGATTATGTATTAGGGAAATTTGCTGGAAAGAGATTTAATTATTATGTTGGCCAGATTGAAGTTAAGAATACAGAATACAGAGTTTTCCTTGAAGTGTTTGCGAAAGAAACCTGACTGCTCAAAATTTTACGGATACAAGGCATTTGCACTTTTCTATTTATTGTTGAGTTGATGCGATTAATTTGTTCGAAAAGAAATTTTATACTACGATGGATAAATTTTAGATTCTGCAATACTTAAATTAGATTTCTATTTGATTGAAGAAAATGCAAAATTTTCTGCGGTCATTATGCAATAAATAAAATACAGGGATACCATGATAGGGAAGACACAAATATTTCAGCAATTTGTTTAAATTATACAACTCGACAAAAAAAAAGCGTAGAGGAGGCACATGTGAAAATTACATGTTTCACTCCGCTAATCCGGAGTAAAAAGAAAATAAAAAATATCAATAGATGCCAGTACTGGTACAATCTTTTGGCTGAATTTTCTGAACAATCAGCTATTTTGATTTCTTCGTATTGTAATTTGCTTGTTTTAGAAGATAAGTAAAGTCTTCTAAAATTATTGAAGTAAAACTTTATTTATGACGGTTTTTAAAACAAAATGTCAGCATAACATTCTACCGTGGCATTAATTATGTAAGCCTACAAAAAGTTTTGTTTCCTTATTTGTATTAAAAATATCTTATTTTATAAGTTGGGTTCAAGTTGGTAGATGGGGCACTTGTGAACAGTACATATGGAGGTAGATGTGAACAGTTCACAAATGGATTTTTCAAATCTGTAAATGCAATTTTTTATTTTAAAATTTAATTAACTTTGTCAGACATTGAGCTATAATATCAATGTTTTCAGGATTACTTTACAGTTTTAATTTACTGAAACTTAGATAACAATTAAAAGTGATGGCTTTCTGTAAAAAAGCAATATGTTTATTTGTTATTCGTCAATGATTTACAGTTTTAATTATCTGACAGTTTTGCAAAAGGGCAAAATTGTAATGTATCTTTCTCTGCATTTTGTTTTAAATGCTAACAAAAGAGGGATTCTTTCATTATTATATAAAAAAAGCAGTTGTATGTATGAATTTAATCTTTAGAGTATTTATCAATACTCAGTGCATTGAAAAAGCATGAATTGAATAGAATTATGTTCCACTTATGCTGCAGTGTAGAGCTTAGTGAACATATTAACACGGACTTGTCATTGAGAGTGTTGAACGTGTTTTGTTTTTCTTGGCCGATATTAAAGTACTTGTAACATGTTTTATGAAAGTAAAATTTAGTTGGTCAAAAAAGTAATAAATAGTATTGTGATAATCACCAAATTTTTATATCACGATTTTACCAATTTTTAAAATTATTATGCAAACTTTTGTCATATACTTTGCATAACATTTAGAAAAAAGTAAAAACACAATGACAGAATTATTCAATAACTTACATAAAAGCAACACAGCTTTGCTATGCTTGACTCATAAAAGAGTACATTACTTTAGTGTATAATTTCATGAATAATTTCTTGCATCTGTGTTTTAACATTAATTGATTTATTCATACAACTAGAAAGAGTGCATTTAATTAGTTTTTATCACAGTTTTATTCACAAAGAAATATTTTTTTCTTATTTATGCATATGTTCACAGTTCTCCAGATATTTTCATAACTACTCCTTCATCGGAGCGAATACAAATTTAGACATTTTTAGAGGTACGATATAAGCTAAAAATCCTTAATAAATGCTTTCAAAAGTTAAAAAAAACAACAAAGTAAGTTTAAATATTTTTATAAATCAACTTTTGTTGATAGCTGATAACAATTTTGAGAAATAGTTAAAAATGTAAATATTTTTCACATGTGCCCCTTTCTCCCCTAATAGTTTTCGAAAGATTATTTTTCATAAAATTATTTTGTCAAATGTTTTAATAAGATTGTCCTAAATGTGAAAGCTTAATAAAATTATTGCATAATAGATCCAATTTTTCTCATAAAAATAACCATTATTTTGTTTTAGATTATTAAATCGATAAGTCGCATGTCATTTTCATTCATTGACATTCAACTGAAATACTTTTTAATATAAGCAAAATATTTCATTTTTTTTCCATGTATATTTTTGTTAAATATCACTGTTTAGTCCTTTATTCCTCGACAGTACTTCAAAATATAGTTAAAAGAACTTTTTATAAAAATTCATGTCTAACATCGATTGGTGGCAGTGAAATTTAAATAATATTTAAAATAATTATTGGTTATTTACTTTACCACGTTCTAAAAGCAATAAGCTTTGTATGAAACAAGCATTTTTAAATGAATATTTTTCCTAATTACATAATTCTTCAGTTTTCTCACTGCTGAAAGACAAGTGGTGGAAGAAAGTTTCATTTCTGAATAGCATCTACATTTACACAATGAAATTTGGATAATTCGAACTTGTTTAATAGAAAATTATGGGTAATTTGAATATTTTTTTGCACGGTCCCTATAACTAGGTTTTAAAAAAATCTTTAAAATCGTGAATATTTCAAATTTTATTTTCAATAGTTGAATTTTTTGTTCGATATCCTTTTGAGTTTTGCGGCAAAAATTGTTACCAAGACTTTTTTAGTTAAGATGGGAAATATTTTAATAGTTTGATTAAATGGTCTTTCTAAGGAAAAGGGTGGTGATAGTTTGGAATGTCACTAATTGGAGATTTCAAAGGAAATTTCTAGTTCAAGCAAAACCTAGCTAGGTAAAATCTCGAAATTAGCCCTTCGTAATGAGAATCCATTTTACTTAGGGCTGAAATAATCGAAGCTTAGGGATTGCGGTTGGAGATTCGCACCACTTACACTTTCTCCTCCTTTTTTTCTACAGAAGTGCAGCTAGATTTATTTTTGTATTTGACTCACGTGCGCTGCCACATGCGTAAAAGATTTTATACGATTTTAAGTTATGCTTGTGATTTAAGTATTGTTTTAATGCTCTTACTATGGCCCTATCAAAATTTAAAATAAAATTTTACCTTTTCAGACCTCAGAGTTTACTTTTAAGTTTTTTAAAATTTCAGTTATGAATTTATACTTACAAAGTAACAAATAAGATTGAAAAGCGAAAAAAATAAAAATTTATTTTTTGTACATAAAAATTGATGATAAGTGGACTCAATAAGTACATTTTTTAAAATTTCCGTTAGGATAATTTATGTTATTTTCCTTTTTGTGCATTGCAAAAACATTAAAAAAATGTGTATGTAATCTGTAGGATATAATCCTTTAATACACGTGCTGATACGCTTTTTTAAAAAATATTCTTATGATAAACTATAATTTATGTGCTAACAAGGACAACACTCATTGCATGAGAAATAGTTTTGCTTTGGTAGATAAATGAAAGAGTATATCTAATGTCAGTAATATTATCACTTTGGATTTCAAAGATTTATTAAATAATATCATTTTAGCAAATTTACATTTGACTAATAATGCTTTAATCATAGAATATTTCTCATTATTAAATTTTCCAGCAAATATAGACATTGACTACTTCAAATCTTTGACAAAATGTTCTACCTTATCATAATTATATTTTTCAAAATAATGCTATTTTTAAACAAATACAAGTAAATTTGAAGGGGGCATTTGCCTCCAGTATGATTTCGGATTTACATTTATATTTCTATGAAAGAAAGTTTATTAACAATAATATTTTGCTCTTTAGATATATAGATAGCATAATTATTGGTTCTCTAAATAATAATAAATCTATATCTCTTGTAAATTATCCCTCTAATCTCGAACTAAATACTACATATCTTAATAATTCTAGTATTATTTTTTTGGATGTTAACATAAATATTTCATATAATAATACTCTAACATATAATATTTATGATAAACGAAATGATTTTTCTTTTAAAGTAATTAACTTCACTAATTTTAACTCCTGCTTGCATATTTACGTATATAGAAATACTAGCGGCCTTCGCCCGCTACGCTGGTCGGTTTATCTAAAGAAATCTTGAAGAAGTAGTTAGATAAGGTTCAGACATACATTAAAAAAAAAAAAAAGCAAGTCGATCATTCAAAAAACGTTGGGAAATATCAAATATTTACTGTAATTTTTTAAGAAAAACAAAGTTTCGAAAAAAAAAAATTAAATCGAAAAAAAAATTACACTGACATATTAATGCAAGGAAATTTTCCCAGAGAGAAAATTCGCCTTGAATACAATATTTCAAATTCTTTTAATTGCTTATAGGCGTTAATGCCAACATAGTGAAAAAAAATTCCATGCTGGGAATCGAACCCGGGCCATCAGTATGGCGCACTGACGTTCTACCGACTAAACCACATGGAACGACAGCCAGCTTGAAACTTTCTCATACTTAAGTAGACTGGCGAAAACATAACGATAGCGCGTTTTAAAATCGCACAGTGACATCTATTGGATTTTATATGTACTAAAAAACGTTATGTACTAAAAAACGTGAGCAGCGCACCTAATAGTTTCTTTTGTTTCTTTTTGTTACTTTTTTGTCTGTTGTCCGATTTTGATGAAACAAAGCCTATACACTGCCCGGGAGTGTGAATTCTTCATTAGTGAAAACCGCATAAAAATCCATTCAGTAGTTACGAAGATAACCTCGAACAAACAGACAGACAGACAGACAGACAGACAGACAGACAAAAAATTCAAAAAATTTTTTTTTGTGTTTCATTGGTTTTCTTTTATCGCCCTGACTCCATTTTTGTCAATTATCTTCAATGTACAGACACACCGGGTCCTACTGTTTTATTATATGTATAGATTGCCTCCATATAAAAAATTTATGTTCCTTCCATTATATATGATCTAATATTTCTAATGTGCAACATACAGCTATGTCTTATAATTACCCCCTACAATTTATTTTATCATGGATTATACATTAATTTTGATTGGGCATATGGTATATAAACAAAATTTAAATTTAAATTTATACAAAAACATATAAAATTTAAAAAAAAAAAAATAGAAAATCGAAAACACTATTACGGAGGGTTGGTAGAGAATTGCTGAAAAAATTATTAAAACAATTATAAAATATTTTCCAAAAAAATATAAAATGCTAATATAAAAAAAACTGGGTTTTTGCTTTTAATACATGTATTTATCATCATAATTTTCACTTATTGAAAACTTATGTACGGCTATGGAATTCTGTATTGGATTTATAAATGTTAGTATTTTCTATAACATCTAACTCATCCTTTCATTTATTTTTTCTATTCTATTTTAATTACAGCTTGATTTTCTTGAGTTATTGCATTGTTTTTGTTCCATATTTCAACAGTTCCTTCATATAAATTTTATGATATCTGTTTTTCATGCATATTCCACCAGTTTCACAAACATATTCACAGCTTTGGATTTCGGTTTTTCCCTAACAGAGGGCTGCACTAAAAAATACCGTAATTCATCGTTTCACGTTCATTTAAATTTTGATGATTCATGTTAGTTTGTGTATAATTCTAATTATCAATAGAATGACGGTATTTTTTCTGGTGAGTTTCAAGTATTGGATTTTATTTTCTATTTCATTTCATTTGTTCACTGATTCATTTCTTTTTTCTACAATTCTTTCAACAGTTTTTGTCTTCCGATATTTTATAAAATACTTAATTTTGTTTTTTTTTATAGCATATTGCAGACAAAATGCGACGAAATAGCATATATTTTCTATGAACTAGCATGTATGGTACCTCTTATGAATCTGTATGTTAGTCATAGATTTAAGGCCTTCCACATTATTATTCATCTTGTTTTTTTATTTGTCCTCATTTATTTATGTTTACATTTGGGATTTCAATTTTATTATATATATATATACACCTTTTGTATGCGTATAAGTTAAAACACCTTCATGCAACTGGCGCCAAGCAGCTCTATTTTGTACAAAGTCCATATAGTTTTATATGAAAATATGAAAGTGATCAAAAAGATGAAAAAAGGGTGCAATAACAATGAATTAGAACAAGAACATCATCAAAAAACAACATAAAACAAATTGTTTTATGTTGTTTTTTGATGATGTTCTTGTTCTAATTCATTGTTATTGCACCCGTTTTTTCATCTTTTTCATCACTTTCATATAAAACTACATATATATATATCAGTAACTTTAATACAAAATTACCACATTGACTCATGGAAAAAATGAGTTAAGATTAATATAATTCTAATTTGTAGAGCCAACGTAGAATATTCAGGCCCACAAATACTTTGGAATTACCAATAAAGTGTGTAGTTTCATCTTCGTATTAGCCATGAAAAAGCAAACTGATACTACTTTCGGGGCTACCAACAGACATAAAACAAAAATATGGAAAAAAAACATTAAAAATAAATTATAATAACATTATTAAAATGGATAGTCAGAAAAAAACATACGAGGCAATATACTTACACTTAAAATGATGTAGCAAAGAATAGACTATTATGACAATTAATTAAATGCATTATATATCCATTGGAAGATGCCTTAAGTATATACTCTCAATAAATATATAAGTAAAATTTAAATTATTTATTTAAGGAAAAAATTATTAAAAATAATGTATTATTGATTTATTAAATATTAAAAATAGTATAAATAAAAAGAATATTGCCCAGTTAAACTGATGGCATTGAGCTCACAGGTTACGCATACTAATTGTACATTACAGCCTTATATTTTCAAGGGTTAATTCCGTTCGAAAAACAAATTAAGAAGGGGGAATCAGCTCCCCCTTTCCTCTTTTTTATACTTAATCATTGAACCTCCTAAACAATCAAGGACATGCTTTATCATATAAAAAATCTATATCCAAAATTCAGAGCAAATCGGATAATTCTTAATAAAATCCCATTTAGCATTTTATATAATTTAAGAGGAGTTATCCCCCTCTTTTATACTTAACCATTAAACTTCCAAAACTATTCAGTGATTTGAACGAAATCTGACAATTCTGCTTGAAAAACCCTATTATATCAATTAAGGGGAGGGGCATTAGAACCCCCGTTCCCCCTGTTTATACTTATTCAATGAACACCCAATAACAGTCACGAAATCGCCTCATCAAAATGATCCTATATCTAAATTTTGAACGAAAACTTAATTCTGCATGAAAAATCCATTAAATCAATTAAGGGGAGGGGCATGAGCCCCCATCCCCCTCTTATACATATCGAATGAACTCCAAAAACTAATCAGGAAAGCGCCTTATCAGGATATACCTATATACAAAATTTCAAGTGGATCCGATATTTTTATCATGAGTTATCGCGTTACGCACGTACGAACGTACATACAGAACGGGCGGGCACATAAGCTCTCAGGCTATGATAGCCTGTGAGCTAAAAATTAATATGGATAAATCATTATAATGATTCCTTTAATTACCACATTATAAAATCTCAATGATTAAGCATATATAATATACAAATATACATATTATATATATATATATATATATATACAAATATATATACAATGCTAAAAAAAATCAGAGGAGCAAACAAATAAGTTAAGAAAACCGTGCAAGACAGTCATGTATTGGCATAATGTGGATAGTACACGCATATCGATGCGTAATATAGAAAAGAGACAGATAAAATTTGTAATTAAGCTTTAATTCTTTGAAATGATGGAGGAAAAAAGCAGGGGGGGGAGTACTGGAAGTTTGGCCCGTTTAAACCTCTTGTGTAGACGTTCAGCATATTTAACGCAAAATCTATAGTGTTATTTTATGTAGATTTCGCATGAAATACTACCTATTGCGATCGCTCCCATGTTGGAATTTCTGAAAATTTTTTGCAGATCTACACCGATCACGACCCCTAGACTCCAAAACTACCATTAGTAATAAAGTTTATCTATCTATCTATTTATCTATCTATATCACTTTCTTCTGGACACGATAACTTCCATAATTATGCTCAGATCTTCTTCAAACTTTTACATAAAATCAAGGGGTATATAATCTTGGTTAAGTTCGTTAATGGGCCAAATCGGACCAAGGAGGTGGAAGTTAGGGGGGTTTTGTGAAAACAGAAAAAACGCGATAACTTCTAAATTAAAATAGATATCGAATCAGTTTAAAGTTTATATTACTTCTAAAGAATGGGTCTAAAGTTTATGCATGACAGATTTTTGATAAAGTTAAAAATGGGCTCAAGGGGCGAAATATAATTTGCGTATTGGTCGATTTTTTAATAATAAAGTCAGAATATATTTCAAAATATGTTGTCAAAATGGGCATTTGAGCCGAATTTCGCTTAAGATGATTTTGATAAAAACCAGTTCTTACATAAAAATAAATTAAAAATTTTTCAAAAGCGCCCAAAGAAAATTGTCGAACTGGATTTATCTCTAATCATATTTTATTGTTTGTTGCTGAAATGAGCACTCTTCGAAATCTACCTCCGCCTATAGGCCAAGCCGACAGGGATTTTTTTATGTCTAAAATAAGAAACACTGACATATCGACTTTTAATTACATGTAACTTGTGGATGATGCCTGTCTTATTACAATTCCATGAATATCGTTTCCCTCAGATGTATGCATAAGTGATGTGAGTCACGAATTTTACATTTTAATAACTGATTCTTGTAGATATCTGTTATGTTTAATTTACAAATATATTATGAAAGTTTAAATGGAAATTTTAGTCTAAAGAGACCATATGAAAATTTAATTATTGCATTTTCTCAAATGAATTGCACCTTATGTCATCAAATTTTGCATCTTTTTTATAAAAAATTTCCAATTGGTAGTATGGCTCTAAGGGCATTGTTTAAGTGAAAAGGCTAATGTTTCGACCTACACATCAACATACACACTCATTGTAAGTAAGTTTTCATAATATTGTTTCACTGTTCATGAACAACTATAAAAGTTCGTTAAATGCTTTGGAAGTACTGAAGTTGTCTAAAATGCATCAAAGAAATTTTCTTTATCCAACATATTAGGATTTTTAAAAAAACATCTCATTTGGATTGTACTTGCAAAATTTGGTGTACGGAGGTGTACTAAATTAAAAAGAAAAACTAAAAAGAAAAAGCAAGTAGACTGTAAATTTAATGGAATGTTTATTTTTTCTAAGAGTCCCTGCTTGATGCAGCATTAGAGCTTGTTGCTAAGAGACTGTTTCTCTCAATCCACTGCGTCACACAACACGTGAGCAGGGTTACAGTAAATTGCCGATTGGCGTATAATTGGCGTGGGCTGTGTGTTTGTCGCCAAGGCGATGTTACAAGAACACAATACAGAAGCGGAACATCCCGCCCGGCGTTGAAATATTTTTATATTTCAAGCTACATATGCAATACAAGTAATAATACAATATGATACAGATTATAAGCAAAAATAAATAAATAAAATAAATAAACACAAATAATACATGAAAAATTAATACATAATAAAGCACATTTAAAGTTTAGGATCTATGATGTTGTCCTCAATGGGTAATATACTTATTTTTGAAATAGGTCGTTTAAAATTACCCTTAGCGGTACGAACTTCAACTACCCTGACTATCCCGTCCGCGCCTGGGAAAACCTTATTAATGCGGCCTAGTGACCAAGTGCAAATGGGTAATTGTGAGTCCTTAAGCAAAACTAGCATTCCTGGCAGAATATTAGGCTTTTTAAATAGCCACTTGTTTCTTTCTTGTAACTGGCTCAGATAATTATTCTGCCAACGTTTCCATATTAACTGCGTTAATTTTTGAGTCCTTTGCCATTTATTTAGCAAATTATCTTTGACCTCACTTAAATTGGGTTCTGGAATTAAATTAAGAGGCTTTCCTATGAGAAAGTGACCAGGAGTCAACACCTGAAGATCGTCAGGATCTGTTGACAAAGGACAAAGCGGTCGCGAATTTAAAATAGCCTCTATCTGTGTGATAACTGTCAGGAATTCCTCGATCGTGAGATGAGCTGAACCCACAGCTCTTTTTAAGTGGTATTTGAAAGATTTGACTCCTGCCTCCCAAAGGCCACCAAAATTTGGCGCCCTAGGAGGGGGGAACTTCCAGTTAATACCTTCAGAAGCTAAAAAGTTCGAAACTTCATCACTCGTAACAAGTCTACGTAAATGTTTTAGTTCTGCTGAAGCCCCAACGAAATTTGTAGCATTGTCGCTAAAGATTACAGAGCTTTTCCCACGACGAGCGAAGAATCTTTTTAGAGTCGCTATTATAGCCTCGGATGTCAAACCTGAGACAAAATCCAAGTGCACAGCTTTAGTGACCATACATACAAATATGGCAACATAGATTTTCTGAAAAGTACCCTTTCTTTGACCTTTATATTTTATTTCAAAAGGCCCACTTAAATCTAATCCCACATTTGAAAATGGGGAACTGGGCACTATTCTTTCAGGAGGGAGATCCCCCATCATTTGACTAGCCGTTATAGGTTTAATTTTAAAGCATTGTAAACACTCATGTACAATTTTACGCGCAATATTTCTGCCACCGAGAGGCCAATATTTTTGACGCACAGTGTTCAAAAGAGCTTGGGGTCCTACATGAAAATCTCGTTTATGATAATATTGAAAAATTAGTTTCGTCAAGCGACAGCTCGACGGAAGTATAATGGGGTGTTTATGATCAAAATTCAAATTTGATTTTGCTAGTCTTCCTCCCACCCTCAATAAGCTATCTCCATCTAAAAAGGGATTTAAGAATTTTAACTTACTTGCGCGATGAACCGAAGATCCCGCTTGGAGGGCCGAAATTTCATTTTTGAAATACTTTACCTGTTCATTTTTTATTAAATAAACCTCTGCCTTTCTTAATTCCTCCAGCAACAGAGGGCCGGTTGCAGATGTTGCTTTTTTACATTTATGTATGAATCTGAAAATATAAGCTAAAATTCTAATTAATTTTTGGAAATTATTGCTAAGATTAATTAAATTATCACAGAAATTAGAGTCATTATGAATAGCGAATGTCAAGTTGCTGGGAGCTTTAAGCTCACTAGAATAATGTTCATCTTTAATGTCACTTATATTAGAGTCAGTTTTTGCTATTGTTTCTTCAAGAATTGAAAGAGGCGGGCCATGCCACCACAACTGGTTAGAAGACAGGTTTTCCACACTTGCACCTCTTGATATCAAGTCAGCTGGATTGTGTTCTGACGGAATATGAAACCATGGAAAGTTCTTAGTTTGTTCCTTAATTTGCACAACGCGGTTTCCCACAAACGTTTTCAGGAGATGAGGAGCAGTGTCTATCCACGCTAAAGCAATAGTTGAATCAGAAAACAAATTGACTGAAGCTACTTGTTTGTCTAATGAATTTAAGACCTTGTTAGTGAGTTTAGCCAGAAGAAGACATGCTGACAGTTCGAGACGTGGCACTGTTATTACTTTGGTTGGACACACGCGGGATTTACTACATAATAAGTAACTGATGGTTTCACTAGAATTAAATGTTTGCATGTATATCACTGCGCCATAAGCCTTGGAAGACGCATCTGCGAAACCATTTAGCACCACTGATTGGTTCACAGCTAGGAAGCATCTTGGTACTTCAATGGATTTCAGTTCTTTAAGACTTTCGAGGAAGGTTTCCCATAGTTTGGCGACATGAGAGGGCAGCTTCTCATTCCACTCTATTTTAAGAAGCCATAGCTCCTGCATGAATATTTTTGCTTTAGCAATCACTGGCCCTAAGAGACCGAGAGGATCATAAATGCGGGCAATTTGCGAAAGTACATCTCTTTTTGTGAAATCACTCTTTGTGTTGATATTAACTTTATACCTAAACGTATCATTGAAACTGTTCCACAACATCCCTAATGTTTTAACAGTTATTTCTTCAGAATTTCTGTCCAGGGGAAACATGTGATTATCAGTAGATTGGACCTCATTGGTACACCATTTGTGTAAAACCATCCCTCCCTTTAGGAGGAGTTCAGTTAATTGCGATTTCATTAATCTGAATTCTTCTAAATTGGATGAGCCCGATAGGCAATCATCCATATAAAAGTCCTTCAAAACAATTTTCGATGCTAACGGGAATTCCTTTTTCTCATCTAGAGCTAATTGTTGTAATACTTTGGTGGCTAAGTAGGGAGCACAAGATGTTCCATACGAAACTGTTGTTAGCTGAAATACCTTAACCGGGGATGACATACTGTCTTTCCACAAAATTTTTAAATATTTGTACTGGGATGGATTTATTTCTATCATCCTAAACATTTGTTTAATATCCGCAGTAAAAGCATAAATATGCTTTCTAAATCTAATTAATATCGAAAAAAGATCATCTTGCAGAACTCCACCCTTACATAATAAATCGTTCAAAGATTTTCCGTTGGTTGACTTGGCACTAGCGTCAAAAACGACGCGTAGTTTTGTGGTTTTACTAGAGGGTCGTAAAACGCCGTGATGTGGTAAGTAATAGCCATCATTAAAGTTCGTGTTTTCTTTTATTTCATGCATGTGATTTAAATCTCTATATTCTTTAATAAATTCTGTGTATAAATTTTTCATAACAGGATCTCGATCTAAACGTTGCCACAGAGAGTTTAATCTTTTCAAAGCAAGATTTTTGGAATTTCCCAAATCGGGTTCTAAAACCTGTGGTTTAAACGGCATCGTGACCACAAACCTACCATCCGGTTTTCTGAAGTGCGTTTTATCGAAGTGATCATTACAATATTCTAATTCCTCACTGTTACAGGGTTTTAAATTTTGCACTTCTTCAATTTCCCAAAAAGACTTCAAAGTGTCATTAAGTAAATCAAGATTTTTTGTTAAGAAACAATAATTAGTATTATTATTATTTACTGTTTTGTCATAAATACAACCAGATACTAAATATCCAAAAATACTTGATTGCAAATATAAATTATTGCCTAACTTTATTTTTTCTTCATTTAAAAGAGAAAAATACAGTTCAGCACCGATAATTATCTCCACACTGCTTGGAATGTTAAATTTTTTATCCGCTAAACAAATATTTGCTGGAATTTTTAAATCTGATATGTTTATCTTTTTCGAGGGCGTGAAGTCACAAATGTTTGGAACGATTAATAACTCAATATCATAACTGGCACTATTCATTTTATTTGACAACTTTGATTTGATTCTAGATTTAATGTAAATAGGCAATTTATTTATTCCACTTACAGGAATATTTATTTTCTTCTTTTTCAAGCCTAATATTTGTGCTGCTTTAAATGTACAAAAACAATTCTGAGATGCGGAATCTAATATTGCCCTGAAAGGAATTTTGATGCCATTTACATCTGTCAAATAAATTATTGCAGTGCTAATTAAAACAGATTTATTATTATCATTTTCATATGAAAAAAATGAATGAGCAGTAGTTTCGTTTTGTGATAAATCTTCCGAAACAAAATTGCTATTTATTGTTTCATGTATTGGGAGATTGTTTATAGGATTGTTTACGGGTGTTGTATAATTATGTAATGATGAATGATGGCTTGCGCTCTTGCAAACATGACAAGTGCTTTTTGAATTACAATAATTAATGAGGTGGGCTGAACTTAAACAATTGAAGCAAAGTTTATTTTTCTTAACAAGGTTAATTCGCTCACTTAACTTCATATTTTTATATTTAACACAATGATATAAGGGGTGGTTTTCGGTTTTACAAATTACGCAACATTTACTTTGAGGTTTGTTTGTTTTTATGAATAAGGATTTTGCAGTATATTTAGAGGATACATTAGAACTTATACTATTTAAGATTTGACATCTTCGCTCAAGAAATTCTAAAAATTCATCAAAATTAGGCATTTCATTATCTTTTAATGTTAGTTCATATTGTTTACGAGTTTCGTTATCTAGTTTGTTTAGAATAATATTCAGCAAAATTGCGTTCGAGAAATTATCTCTATCATACTTTAAGATCTTTAAAGCCCTTAAATTTTTCTTCACGTTATCCAATAAAATGCGGAGATCCTTAGCGGATTCCTGTTTAATTACACAAAGATTTAAAATATTCTTTATATGACAATCTACCATAACTCTTTTATTCTCGTATCTTTGTTCTAACGCATTGAAAAGTGAAACATAATTTTCATCTGGTGTAAGCAAACTCCTCGCTTCACCAGTCAAAGCAGAACGCAAATAAAATAATTTTTCATTATCTTTTAAATTTGAATTATCATTAATAAGCTCGTTAAATGTACTTTTAAATACGGACCATTCTTCAATTCTGCCACTAAAAACCGGCAATATGACCCTAGGTAGCTTAATGCTAGACGTTTTAGCTTGGTCCTGTTCAATAGATTTTTTATTAGAATCAGTATTTTCATAATAAGCATTAATAAGGATTTTAAGCTTACCTCTAGTTTTAGAATATCCTCGTCCAGTTGACTGAGTGCTTTTTCAATTTCTTCCAACTTTTCTTCCTCTATTATTCGATAATACTCTAGTTTAAGAGCTTCAAACTTTTCTTCTGTTTTCGACAGTAAGTCCAGGTGGGCTTTCCATTCGGATAAATTAAATGTTTTTCCATCCGTTGCGTTAAATATCCTGGTGACTTGGGCCTTGATATTCCCTCGCCTTCTGTTCAATGCTTTTATCTCAGTTTCCGACATTATTCATCTTGTTGACGAAATTCGATAAATTCAATATTTAATTCAATAGAAAAGACACTGATTCGTTCATACCTCCGGGTCGCTAGGACCAAATGTACGGAGGTGTACTAAATTAAAAAGAAAAACTAAAAAGAAAAAGCAAGTAGACTGTAAATTTAATGGAATGTTTATTTTTTCTAAGAGTCGCTGCTTGATGCAGCATTAGAGCTTGTTGCTAAGAGACTGTTTCTCTCAATCCACTGCGTCACACAACACGTGAGCAGGGTTACAGTAAATTGCCGATTGGCGTATAATTGGCGTGGGCTGTGTGTTTGTCGCCAAGGCGATGTTACAAGAACACAATACAGAAGCGGAACATCTGGCATAAGCATCTTATATTTGAATTTATACACCAATACCAACATTATTAAATTTTTCTTTTTATAATTAAAATATCTTTCACATGAAAGGTTTTTCAATGAACATTTACTAGAAAATAAATTGCCGACAGTTTTCAAAAAATTTTAAATTCACTTTGCAAATAATATTTGAAAATATTATCTCTATACATATTTAATTTCACTATGTAAACTAAAAATAAAATAAGCTTTTAAAAAAAAAATATCAACCGACTTCAAAAAAAGCGCTTAAGAGAATGAAATAATTCTTTAAAATTCTTTAATGACAAAATGTTATCCAAAAATCAGACATCGGATATCAGGTACCGGCATAAAAACAGTTAAATTTAATATATGTAATTTAATATCCACCAAACATGGATTTTAGAGAGAATATTTTTTAGAAGAGATGAATTTGCATATTTATCATTTAATTTATGAATATATACATATAAATGTAATGAATTACTTTTTGAAGTTGGTGCCAAACAAGAAAAACGATAATGATTTTCGCCATTTTAATTTTGGTACTAGGCACATTATACCCACAATTCTTATTATATTGAAGATAGTTTGGCACCAACTTCAAAAATTTCATCAAAAATATTGAAAGTCGCGAAAGTCTGAAAATATGATTAGTTTTCTGGAATAATATTTTATATTTTTTAAAGGCTCTATTACGTGTCTGTGTACATCACAAACTCCTCTATTTGTTATACCAGAACGTATGTGCATATGACTTCATTTTAATAAGTCTAGATTGAAGGAATCTTCTAAGTATCTGTAATTTATTTTGCGTCACTAATTCTATTGTGATTGGCCAAGAATGATGAAATTTAATATGTCTGGTGTTCCGCATACTAACACTAAATAAAATAAGGTGCTTAAAGGGGTCAAGGATGTTTATTTTTTGATTTAGTTATATATATTTGAGTCAAACTATATTTAGTATACTAAGAGATGTTTGAAGAGTATATATTAATCTACTGGACTACGCCAAGAACTTGATACATTTCAATCTATGGATGGTAATTTCTGAAAGTATGTATGCAGTTGTTTTTGCTTCTTTCTTCTTGAATTGAATGTAGTTTCACGTGTTAAAAATATGTAGATATTAATACAGGGTTGTACATAAATATTATAGTGCGATTCTGTCAATTGGTGGACTCGCTAAAGGTAAATTTAAGACTATTATACTTTTTCCAGCAAAGTTAATTTTTAGAACAAAATCTAATGTATATATAGATCTATAAATCATGTATAGTGATACACAAAATTAATGTACAGACCGACAAAAGATTGTAAGTGCTGAAGTCTAGTCCTCAAATAAATAATTATTGTTACATATATCTTCTATGTTAGATAAATATAATTTCCTGGTAGTATTTTGAAATTGATGTAAAAGGTTTCATAATTTTTGTGTTTCTTGTGCATACTTTGCTTTTAAAAGTAAATACTATTCCTTGAAGGATTATCTCTCTATAAAACTTAATTTTAAATTTCAATGGGTAACACTCAATTTAGATACTTTCTGGAGTTCCTTTGATTCAAGTAGCGCGGAATAGTATACAGGGTAACCATTCTCAACTTTGGACAATGGTTAATTACTTAACCGCTACTCATAGATATATAGTTTAAGTTTCAAAAATGTTTTAAACGAGGCAAAGAAATATTTTAAAAACTATTTGACTCAGTAAAATACTTCTTAAAAAATTTAAATTTTTACACAGTATCCCTTTTCTGTAAGTTATATTTAGTAAAATTTATCTGTTATACTGACAACTAAGATAAAAAAAAAAGTCCTGTTATTCTACGATTAAAATTGATAGCTTTTTAAAGTTGAAGAATATTTTTTGCTGCAAATTAGGGGTCATTCACAAATTTAGTAGAAATATAATTTCGTCAGAAATATTTTTCAAAAATGCAATATAAATTTGTAATAATTAATCATTCTAAAAGTATTAATGTATAATATACAATTTGTGATAAATATATAAAGAAAAAAATTGTTACATAAAATGATGAAAAATAACTGCCTATAAAATAATACATATTTTAATATGTTTTTAGATAACACTAGCCTGCAAAATTTGGGTTACGTCATGTTTTTTAGCTTTTGATAATTGTATCTTAAGTATTTTGTACACCTGAATCAGAAATTGATCTTAATTGTTTACCATTATGTAAAGATATTTTACAAATCATAAATTTTAAAGTTAAAAAAGAAAAAAAATTAGCAAAAATTTGATGTTTTAAAATAGATAAGTTTTTAACTTTTGATATTTATTTTTTGTGTATTTTTTACCGCTAAAACCAAATTTCAAAAATTGACCAAAACCAAAAAGGACCTTTATTTTTAACTGTCACGTCAGGATTTTTCGTAAATTGTAAATTTGAAAGTTAAAATTGATCCTCGTCCCCATCTCATCAGACCCTCACAGCTGTTTAGCTGTAAGAATCCCAATATAAGCCAAAAACAATAATAAATTGTTGAATTAAATAAAATTTAATTTAATAAAAATAGTTTTACATATTTTTTATAGTATTAAATTTTCGCTATATTTTAAGTTTGACATTTACGATTTTCAAAAAAATTCTGACGTAATGACTTGATGATTATAAAAATATCATCGCCTCTATTTTATAGTATCCAATTTTTGTTATTTTTTAACGATGACAGTTTATGATTTATTAAAAATGCTTACATGGTGATTAAAATTTAAGATAATTTTCGTTTTCAGCGATAAAAATACATAAAAGTTAAAAACAAACTTCGTCGTCTTGCATTTTCTAATTTAAAACTTTTCTTAAATTTCTTAGCAATAATCTATCCTAGATTTTTTGTCTTATCCTGTGAAAAGAATATAAATGCTAACCATCTAAAATCATAATATTAAGTTGTCGTCGGATTTACTTCAATGTGTAAAATTTAATCTCTATCATATATTTGAAAGTGATTTCATGTTCTGGAATCCAAAAATTTACAGAAGCCTTGTTAAGTTAGACGGTTTGTTCGTTCAACCCAAAAAATTTTAGTCGGGCCGAATCGGGCTTACGATTTTGAAAACGCTGAGAATTTTGTCAATATTGAGTTGAGTTAAAAAATTACAATGTGGACTTTCCTTACTTATGGCAAACGTATTCTATAATTATCCAAAATGGGCCCAATAATTTTGTTCTGTAAGGGATAGGATTTTAAGCTACAGTATTTAAATAAAAAAAAAATAATAATGGAAAGGACATTTGATTAAATTTTATTTATTTATTTATTTATTTATTTATTTATTTATTTATTTATTTATTTTTTGGTAGCATACATTTGATATGTTAACAAGTTCTGTTAAATTAGCTTAGAAATATTTATTAAAATTTCAATTTCCAGTATTAAAAATCAATAATAAATAAGTAACGTAAGAAAAGGAATGTCTCGTATATTCAAGATATCAATTAACATGTTAGTAAGATCGTGACTGATTAAAATCTTTAGTTTTTCATATTTTAGATTACTTCATAGAACTTTCATTCTTATAATAATTTGACAAAATGTGGCATAACATCATATTCCATTAAAACTGTTCCATCTCTCATTCTATGAACGAATTCGTATCCCAAGCATCCTGATTTCTACTGCATCACACACATTATGCTGTACAAATTTTTAGTCTTTCTTTGTTTCTGTATTTTATATTTAGATCTTTTCAAACTGTTATAGAAACTGAAGCCTCGTGCGCGTTCGAATTTGTTCTTTCCCTGCTATAAAATTGAATTTATGTTTTTTAAGCCGCTTATTTACTTAAATTTTGTCGCAAATAATTTCTATTCAGTAAACTCCTTCAATTAACTGTCCTGAAGTTATATAAATGTGCATGTAAGTTTTTAAATATTTAAAAATTTGTTCTTATAATTACTTTAGAACTTTTACAACTATTTACACAACAATTCGGATAAGCCGAAAGTTATAATTAATATGCGAAAAATGTGAAAAGGTTATGCTTTTGAAGTAATTAATGTTAGTTATCTCACAATTTGGGAAAGTAATTTATGAAAGTAGAAATCTTCGTATAAATTTTCAAAATAAGGAAATTTCTGATATTTCTTTTCAGACTTTAAAATTCTTTAAACCAAATAAGTTCTCGTTATACAAATAAAAGTACTTTTCAGAATCAAAAAAGTTTCTCCAACTTTCATGGTATTTTACTTTTGAATAAAATGCTGGAAAATGAATAAAATACTGGAGTGTGCTATGGTCTAGAGTTTTGAATGTATTCGTATAAAGGCAATTGCATACGAGCAGTAAATTGAAGCTCATTACAGAAAACTCATTATCTAAAAAACACGAAGAAATTCAAAAGATAATATTACATTTATAACATTAAATTTCTGATTCATTTTCTCTTTAGATTGTGTTTTTCCAATAATGCGTAAGTAGTTTCATAAAATGAATGCCTTCATCAAAAACATAAAATTTTAATTTTCTTGTTCATTATTTCTCTATTTATCTATACTTGAATTTCTAATTGATTCTATGGGATTATATAGCAACATATTAAAGATAATTTTGAAATGAATATTTTTCTTCTATTACTAAAGATATAAAATAATAAGTGTCGAGCTCTGGCTGAAATGTAATGTTTAAAAATATTTACTAAAAATGTAACCAAAAAGTTAACTTCTCTAATATGTATATTTTTCTTTATGTATATTATTTACATAAGCAAATCTAAACTGAAAAGGCCTTCTGAAATATACCAATAGTAAATAAACTTCCATATTCTTCGTTTTTTAACTCACAGGCTATCATAGCCTGAGAGCTTATGCGCCCGCCCGTTCTGTATGTATATTCGTACGTGCGTAACGCGATAACTCATGATAAAAATATCCGATCCACTTGAAATTTTGCATATAGGTATATCCTGACAAGGCGCTTCCCTGATTAGTTTTTGGAGTTCATTCGATATGTCTAAGAGGGGGAACGGGGGCTCATGTCCCTCCCCTTAATTGATATAAATGGGTTTTTCATGCAGAATTAAGTTTTCGTTCAAAATTTAGATATAGTATCATTCTGATGAGGCGATTCCGTGACTGTTATTGGGTGTTCATTGAATAAGTATAAACAGGGGGAACGGGGGTTCTAATGCCCCTCCCCTTAATTTATATAAATGGGTTTTTCAAGCAGAACTGTCAAGTTTCGTTCAAATAGTTTTGGAAGTTTAATGGTTAAGTATAAAAGAGGGGGATAACTCCTCTTAAATTATATAAATGCTAAATGGGTTTTTATTAAGAATTATCTGATTTGCTCTGAATTTTGGATATAGATTTTTTATATGATAAAGCATGTCTTTGACAGTTTAGGAGGTTCAATGATTAAGTATAAAAAAGAAGAAAGGGGAGAGCTGTTTCCCCTTCTTATTTTTTTTTCGAACGGAATTAACCCTTGAAAATATAAGGCTGTAATATACAATTAGTATGCGGGGCCTGTGAGCTCAATGCCATCAGTTTAACTGGGCAATATTCTTTTTATTAAATTTCAGCTAATTTTACAAAAACACATGACGTTAAAATGCTTGAACCAAACTATAGAAGATTTAATTCCAGTTTGCTTTAATTTTGAATATAAATGAGAATTTTGCCACATACGACAGCAATATCAAAGTTGGATTTATTTAATTTGACTTATTTTTTGGCGACAAGTTTGCGGGTATTTCAGCAAGTCTAGTGAAACTTGACAAGAATTAGATAATTGCGAATATGACGATTAATTTAATTGTATAAAAATATCAGCACTGGTTACAACAATTAATTTAAATTTGCGAGAAACAATGATTTCTAAAACCCACAAATGAAACCTAATTACGAGAGAACAGGGAGGGATGGGACAACTTTTACAAAACATACATTTTATTAACTATGTATTGTTACTTCAAAATAAAATCTTGAAACATTTTAAGATACTTAAAAACTGTCACTTTGATTGTTATAATTCTAAATTATTAAACTAATTATATAAGCAAGAAAAATGTCTCACCTCTCTCTCATGCGAAGAGGAGATAGAACATGTTTTTAAAATGAAAATTTATATTTACTTTTTAGAAATGTGGGTAAGAAATAGCAAAGATAATCGATAATGGACATTTAAATTTTGACATTACAAAAAGATTACACTACAAAAATGTTTATTGTAAACTACTACGTTTATTTTATTATACTTTATAAAGTCCAAATCAAGCGAAAAATATGTTTGTGCCCGACTAATACTGCCAGCTAATTTAGGTGGATATAGATTTGTAATTATTTGTTGTTCATCAATCATAGAAAGTCAATTTTTGGTGAGAAGATGAATCTGTTTTTCTCTCTTTTTTTCATTTTTCAAACACAAATAGTGTATTGCCATGTAAAAATAAAAGTTTCAAATGTGAGTTCAATAATTATGATAGATTTCATATAGTATATTTCAAAACCGTAATTTTTTATTATTTAAAAAACAAAAGAAATTATGAAAAATAAATGTTAATATTGCAAAATAATTAATGAGTAAGAATTTATAAATTTTAAGTACTTTAATTTTTCAATTTTTGAACTTGAAAAATAATAAGTTTTACTTGTTACACTAGTCAATTTCAAAACAAAATAGTCGTATAAACTACCTAAAAATTATATGTTATTAAACATAATTATTTGGATAAAGATATCATTTAGGGAGGATGGGACATGTCCTATCCCTCTCCGAGTCCAATCCCTTCCTTACAGCAACATACAAATAAATAGGTTTTTACAACAAGCATGGGATCTCCAAGCTATACAACTACTCTTTAATTGCTCCTTATTTAAAGAAAAAGATCGTGAAACCGTGAGTGAATGGTGAAGAAAATTTTCTCGTGAACAGGAGGTCCCAGGTTTCTATCACTTCTTGGGAAAGTGCTAAATGTTTACAGTTCTTGAACTGAATATATAAGTTATGTATAATATATGTGACTACGGAAAATGGTGGTTGAAAAACGGGGGAGAGGGTTTGTCTTTGAACAATTATATTTCATCTTTTCAATGGAAATTTTTAAATACAGAACTATGCAAAAAGTATGAATATTAAAATTATGTAAAAATAGTATGTAAATAGTACTGGAGTCTGGAGTGGCAATATAATTTCTATATTTTAAGGATTTTATCTTGTTTTTTTTCAATGTATAATGCTTACACAAGGAAAATATAAGATGAAAAAATGACTGTCGAAGTGCTCAAACATTTTTGCAATTCAGACGCATAACACGTGTCTTAAAAATTAACAGAACTTTAAGATGTCTAAAATTTGAACACTCCGCTTAAGACACGTATATCTCTGAATTTCAGACATTTCAATTTACAGTGAAGTCATAGCTTAAATTAATACACGAATTTCATATCATTAGAATTCGTATGATGGGCATATATTGCCATTTAATTTTGGAACTGTAATAGAGAATTTTTAAGTATTAATATGTATGAGTTGAAGAAAGTTTGAAGATTGCCACACCCGACTAGTTTAAGTAGTATTTTAACAAATGTTAGAGGACCATTAAGAAATCAATCTTATGATTAACTTTTTTTTACCTCCTACCAAATTTATCAGCTGAGCCTTTCAAATATAACAGAGTTGTGTTTTTAAAACAAAGAATTTAAGAAACCTTTAAAATGCGGTAAAAAAAAAAAATTGCTATTTTTCATAAAATATATTTTCACAAAACTCAATATTTGGAAAGCTTTATGATGTTTTTTTTCACTGAAGTTATTTAACACAAAAAATAGCGGAATGAAGAAAATTTTCATGTAAAATGAAACATTTGTTTTTGAAACACGTGTACACTGTGTATTTTAAATCTTGAAAAAAAAAACTCTTTCAAAATACAGGGTTCTTATAATTAAGTTATCCTTTTCGGACCTACGTAGAGTCCGCACTAGTTGACAGATATCAATGAAACTTAAAATACATGTTATATGAACCATGTGGAAAAGAAATCTGCAATAAAATATTTTTGTTGATATTTCGATCACCAGATGAGAACAGGGTGCATGAGGAGCAAAAATATCTTATTTTATTTACAGAACGTTTCAATGTTCATTCCATTTAGGTGTGTTCAATGTGCATTCCATTTATGTTCAAGCACACATTCAAGGCGTATTATAGTGTGTTCAATCGCAGCGTGAAAGGATTTTTCGAACATGACGAGTTATATATTTGTTTTCAAATCAGAGTCCATATGCTTTCTCTACACACGATGTTTCAAGAATCCCCACAATCAGAAGTCACAGGGTTTCAATGCCGGAAAACGAAGAGGCCAAGTTGTCGGAAAATTTCTTGAAATTACTCGATCATCTCAAAGAGGACACAAAACATTGTCATTACTGTTCGGGCTATGTGAGATGGTGCACCATCTTGCATGAATATGGTAGCCTTAAACACTTTCCCTTTTGTAAGGAAATAAGGATCTATTTCTGAAAAAGATCATAGTAACGGATACCCTTAATGAAATATTTTTTAAGACTCTGAGAAGTGTTCTCCTGAAAGAAAAATGATCAAGAATGAAATTAGCCGTAAAACCAATCCATACAGTAATGTAATTAAGGTGCAAAGGCTGTTCATGGGCAACATTAAGAAGCAACACCGCTCGAGCACTTATTGAAGAATATTGAGAACTGGACGCTCTTTTTACAACTGCCAGAGCGGTATCTTCGGCAGATTCATTTAAAATCCGTTGCTATCCCTTCCTTGCTACACAGAAAGTTCCACAGTCTCTTCAAATTCAGACATCATCTTTTTCAAAGTCTACTTCGGCATCGGTTCTTTTCGTAATCATTTTTAAGCGCCGATATCTTCGCAATGCATTTGACAAATTACTGCTTTTCTGATAACAGTTTCACCAGTAACGCTCTTTCTTTCTTCTTTAACGGTATGGTGCATAATGATTTTACGGCAGAAGCTACTGTTTTTTTAAATAGTTCCAAATTTGCCTAAAGTCTTTTTGCGCAGTTGAGAACGCCATCTATCAGTCGAAATATTAAATAAAAAAAATTATTGCAGAGTTTTTCTTCAAGCCCCAGATTACTTATATTCCAAGTTTCACCGATATCTGTCAAACAGAGAGGTTTCTAGGTAGGTCTTAACAGAGTAACTTTAATTATAACCACCTTGTATATACTTTGTAAAATATGCAATGAAAAAGTCAGTAGAATCTTAAAAAAAAATAAATAAATAAAAAAACGTAGTGTAAAACCTAAAAATTATTTTGCAATACATTTATTACTGAATGTTGCTGTAAATTATAGGAAGCATATAGAACTATCTCGTTAGAAATTTTGGTTTTTCCTTGCATATAGATATGTCGAATGTGCATGTAAAATTTCAGGAAATAGCTAAGCACAAAGACAATCATAGATAAAAGAAAAAATGAATGAAAGGCACCCCGAAAAATAAAAATACATGCAAAAATAATTTTTAAATCATCATTACTGTACTTTCCTTACTATATTTATGGAAAATGTGACTGTCATTTTATTAAATACGTATATCTCCCACATATAAAGAAAATCCCTGGCGTGTCGGCCTATGCGCGGAGGTAGATTTCGAAAGTAATTATTAATATCACTAACAAAAACTAAATCAAGATTAGATATAAACCCAGTTTAGTAATTTTATGTGGCTGCTTTTGATGTGTTTTTAATTATATTTTTTTGAAAGAGCCGGTTTTATCCCAATCTGCTAAGGCGGGATTCAAAAGTATATTTTTCCAAGCTTCACAACGCGACTCTTTTGAGACATTTTCACGAGTAAAAACATGAAAGTTTCTGACATGATTTTTTGAAAGGATTTATAAGCGACGTGTGTTTATTTTTCTTTCATTTAATTAGAACTTGATTTACCAACAATTCTTTTTTCATTACGACCATTTTTTTTATTTGGTACTACTCTGTTATCCCGTCGACCGATTTCGCCAAATAATACAAATCGCCAAACTAATAGCCAAATTATACATATTGACATAATTTTTATTTTAAATAACGAAAAAACAAATAATTAGTAGAATATTAATAAAAATACAAATAAAAAGTCGAAATAAAAATCACTTAATGACGTTTTAAACACGTGTATCGTATTTAATGTCATTGAATTGAGATTCACGATCATCCATTATTGGCATTTAATGTTATAATTTGGCGATAGTATTTTGGTCGACGGGATAACAAAGTAGTACCTTTTTTGTTGTTGTTGTTTCCAGAATTATTACTTCGGAAAATTCAGTTCAAAATGACAACGTTTTTTGAAATACATTCTGCTTTTATCAAAAAATTGATATCCGGCGCGTTATATAGTTTCTGAATAAGAGAACCTGCCAAATGAATGCGTTTCATAACAAAAATGAATTTAAAAGTGAGTCAGAAAATTTGGATTTGAGTACAACTTTAATACGATAACTTCTTCATACTCCTTTTATTTCTTTTTTCTTGTTATTTTTTCGGTAAGAGTTGGTCCTAATAAAATCTTGTCAATATAAAAGTTGTAGATAGTATTAATAAGGTTTTTAATAAATTTAGGTGAGCTTGATATCTTGAGAATTGACGAAGTTCTGGATATTTTTTCCCGAAAACCCAATTTTTTTCGCCCTTGAGCACATTTTAAAATTTATCAAAAATCTGCGATATATAAACTTTTGGCTCTTTTCCTAGAAGTAATATGTGAAATAACTTCAAACTAATTCGATTTGTATTATAATTAAGAAGTTGTGGTTTTTTTTTCAGTTTTCACCAACCTCCTCCCTACTTCTATTGCGAATTCTTGCCCATTAACGAACTTGACCGAAATTTTCTGTGAATTTTCTCCGAAATTTTCCTAAATTTTATGTGACAATTTGGAAGAAATTTGGAAGAAAGTAGAGAGGTTAACGTGTCCATAAAAATTATGCATTATATATATATATATATATATATATATATATATATATATATATATATATATGCAGTTAGATAGATAAGATAGATAAAGTTTTTAACTGGAATAGGGTGATTTTAAGCTCTAGGGGTCATGATAGAGTTCATCTGCAAAGATATTACAGAAATTCCAACATAGGGCAGAATGTAAAAGGTGCTATATCTTACGAAATCTTCCTAAAATAGGAAGCTACAAATTTACAAGAATTTTAAACCAATGGTCGATTAAATAATTCTAATTGAAAAGAAATATGTAAATATATTTTTACTGAATAAGTTTTCCTTTCGTTAGGAAAAAAATATTTGATAGTCTGAGTATGGATTGAGAAGATTAAAATTAATTTTAAATATTATTTTAAAATCCTAATTCTTGAGTTTTAGTTTTTGATGCATGAATGGTAGAAAATTTTAATATTTTTTTGAGCAGCTATTATTGATGTGACAAAAAGACTACTTAAGCTAACAAAGACCACACATTTACAGCTTTTAAAACAAGAGATTAACATTTATGCATAGACCAGTACAACATACGGGCTTCATTACATTTTATTTTATGGTTTATTGCATATCCGATGTATTACGGAAACTCTTGTTTAGCATTAAATATTATTAATACAAATATTAAAAATTCATGAATAGTAAAAAGTACTTTTGATCATTAGAATCAACGTGAATCCACAAAAATTTATTTTCATCCCAAATATTGTTTGACAAGTTAATTAAAAATGTATAAAATCGGTAACGTTAAGAGAAGATTTTAACACTATATTCAGTCAGCAAATAATATTGCCAAATCCAGCAGATTTTTTTATTCAGAAATATAGAGTTTAGACAAGAAAATTTTTAATACTGTGTTTATTTTATTTATTCAAACTTTCTGGGAAGAATTTAGAATTTCTTAACTATACTTTATAAATGACATTTAAATACGCCAGTGGCCTGTGTAGTGTTAAATTCAAATTAAAAAGCCATTTCAGAAACACAAAGTACTAGAAAACAATTTTAATATTATGTATGGTTCTGCAGATAAACCAGTTTACAGCAGATTAAAAAAAGTTATTCTTAGTGTAATTGTAAATAACCGCGTTTTCATTTAACTTCCAAAGTATTTACAAAGTTCCAAAATGCCTTTCAGCTCCTATTTAAAACTTTCTCCTCTTCTCCCTCCCTCAACATAAAACATTGAAAATAAAAATACGGGTTATATCAAAACTTATTAAAAGCGTTAAAGATGGCAGAATACATCTAGAAAACACAAGGCAGTTGATAATGAATATTTAGGACTTTTGGGAAAACTGTTTCTCAAAAAATCAAAAATACATTTTACTTCACAATTTTAAATAAAATATTACTTTTGTGTGATAAGTCGACTTGGCTTTTAAAAAAATTGAGAAAGTGGTTTTTAGGGTTTATCGAGTCTTCACAATTCCCATCCTTGGCAATGTTTCTTAATTTCTTAAAAGTTTTACGTTTGTGCATTTTTAATTCAAAAATATCAAATTTTAGTTATTTGTACATGTTGAACGCCAAACTGAGATCTCTAAACATGCTTGGGGGGGGGGGAGCAAAATATAAAAATTGACAAAATAAAAAATACATAAAATAATCGTCAGCGTCTGTGAGGCATGATGACATCACGGTGACGTAGTTGTGAAGTCACACTATGACTTTGTGGCTGTCGTTGTAACATCACGCGACATCGATGTAAAGTCAGGGTGACTACAAAGTGAAGTCGTTATGGTCGGTTTAGAGTTCATTTGTGACGTCACATTGTGACTACTTTGTAAAGTTACGGTGTGACAAATTTGTGAAAAGTGCATCATTTGTGACTATTTTGGCATTTACTTTGTAACGAGCCTGTGACGAAAGTGACAATGCTTTGAAGTCACATTGTTTGTGAATTATGCATCATTTGTGACGGTTTTGCCATTAACTGTAACGGATATGTGAATAAAGTAACAATGTTGTGACAGTGTTAAGATGCAAAGTATTTATTGAAAAATGGAAATGCTATTCGTTTAAATGCTACACACTTATATTTACACACAAAATAGGTATATTGATGAAACAAAGATGATTTGTTTGTGTGCATAGCTGCCAACTCTTCCGATTCTTCGGCCCGGAAAAAAGGAATAAAAATATTTCCTTTATTTAATTGGCAGATTAAGGCGATTTGAAATGGTAAAATCTACTATACAATTTATCCGGGACAAAAAAAGCGGAAGATGTTTGCAGCTATTATATGTGTAACTTGGGGTAGAGTGACTATTCACTCCTCTTCAGTGAATAGTAAATTTTGTTTATTTAGATTGTAGAAGGAAAGCGATTGATTTCCAGAAATTTATTAATTTGTCAATAAACACATTTGAGTTAGTTATACCTTACTATGTATTTTACGATTCAAAGATTACCATGTAAATGAGTTTTATAATTTATGACGATGCATTTCACTTTCACTGTATTTACAGAACAATGTCTCATATGAAGCACTTAAATTATGTTGAAATAAAAAATTAACCAGATTTAATACAAAGCATATGAGGCTATTTCCATGACTACTTTTGCTACAATGCAACGTTTTTTGTCTACAAGTATTTTAGAACGGAAAAATTGACTTTTTACCGAAGATAGCTCTTTAGTTGAAAGCCAAGTAAACTTTACACAAGTTGGAAATTACACGTCAATTCTATCAAATGAGGTGCATTCTTACTATAACGAAGTTTTAAAAATATTCAGATCTTGATGCAATAATATACAGTATAATAGCTGAAATCTTTTGTGTACCCCTGTAAATAATATCTCATTTCTACTATACATATTATACAGGAAGTAACGTATAGTAAATTTCAGAAATGTATAGCAATTTCGTAAAATGTGAAGTAGATTAATATAATTAAAACGCGCCCCAAACATTATCCTTCCCCTTATACCATTATGCAATGAAATACTTTTGTGTGGCCCTGCAAATTAATAACAAATATTCTTTGTGCCACAGATTATACAGAATGTGTATTTCAGTACATACATCCTAGACGTATATCAATTTTATTATGTTAAAAAAAGTGTAACAGCATTAAACTGAAATTGAAACCTTTTTTTACGCTAATGGACGTAATGTAAAGGATACCTTTGATTGTCCCTGTAATTAAACAATACCTCCGGTTTTCATAAAATTTGAAGTGACTCGAGAAAATTATACAAGAATTATACACTTTAATTTTCAAACGATTCGGTTGAGTAGTATTTCCTCTGTTATATGCGGACAGACGGACGGATTGAACGACGACTATATGTGTTACGTATTTATACAATTACGAACGCACCTAAAACAACGGTGGCCAAAAAACTCAGGAGTTACTAGCAATGTGACTTGCACTACGGAAACCAATAGAACTTATCATGAATGATAAACTTATTTTTAAATTAATAAAATTTGGTCTTTAAAAATTTTATTTTAACATCTAAAATTATTATACCACAATCGAAACAGAACTATTTAACACAATGATACTTTATGTGACATAATCAGTTATATTTTAAGAAAATTATTTCATTGAAATAAATAAATAAATACAAAACCATTACATAAACATATTATGTTAACATGTTTATGGTAAATTACATAAGGGTCATTCCACACCAAATGAGCAAATCAGGTGTGGCTGACATGTCACAGACTTTATTGAAAATCATCATATAATTAGATCACAATCATTTACGAGGAAACGCAAAGTAGTAGAGTTCAGACTAGTTTATTTCAGTATAAAAAATTACATTAAAGTTGAGCCGAAATCGAGGTCTTGTGTACATGTTTGAAATTTCAAGTTTGATTATTTGCCGTAGGAATGGAAAGATTGTAATAAAAATTATTTACACTTAAGAATGAACTATAAGTAACAGATTAGCATAATTTAGTAATTGTATTTTATAATTTAAAAATAAATAAATAATAAAAAAAATCGTGGAAAAAATTAAGTATTTCAGTTATATGTTTTAAAATGAAGGACACTTATTCCAAATTCAATTTTTTTTGCCATTATAGCTAATTGAATATATTTAATACATCTATAATTTAATTCATGCTTTTTTCATTCCTTTATGAGAAAAAAAATAAATAGTGAAAACTGCTGATTAAAAAGTCAACATTTTTTTTTCATTTTTTTGGAGACGAATAAAAGCTTTTAAAAGTTTTAAACTCTTTGATATTACAGATAAAAGTGTATATTTTAAGTATACGTAGTTTTATTCTTGCTTTCAGTTTATTTTTGCCTCAAGAATATTTTAAATTTGTGTAGAAAAAAAGTATTTTTTTCTTAAAATAACTGTATTTTAATCTTAAAGTCAATTAACAAACATAGATGACAGCACACGTCTATTTTTAGCCAGAAATTTCCAAAAAAGCGCGTGTTTTCAAAGAAAGATTGTCTTTAGAATTTCTCAAATATTAGTTTTTTGAACCCATTTTTGTTATGTTAGAAATTAAAAAGGCAGTATTGAAACTTTTTTAGTGTGTCATGGACTTATTAATTCTTATGTATGTGTAATATTGTTCATGTAGAAGTTGTCCTTTAATTGTTTTTTGAGGTAACATAAGAGGAATAATTATGATTTTGTCATTTTTTAAAAAGTTTCTAAGTTTTTTTGAAGATGAAGGAAATAAATAACAACTTTGAAACTTTGAGAATTCGATCTTTATACATAGTACTACATCTTGCATCAATTTCAGAGATGTTTTTTAAATCCTTTCATTTTTATAACATTTCAAAATTTTTAAAAAATTAAAAAATTTCAATATTTACAACCAATTTTTGATTAATTATGATATTACCAAATTATTGTTACTCGATAAATATAAAGATTGATATCCAGAGATTTCAATATCATAAAAAAACTTCATTTTTGTTAAATAGTTTTCAAAATATAGAACTTGAAACTTGCAACTTTCGACGATTATCCGCAAGCCATTCTATATCACAAGTTTTTTAAATGTCCAAAATTGATAAAATAATTATTTTTTTCTGAAAATATTGTGCACACATACATTTGAATATGAAATGAACACGTATCTCAAATTTTATTAAAATCGGATTCTCTGCAGCCACGGCTTTTTTTCCATTTTTGCTCATTTGACGTGGAATGACCCATAACATAGACATAAAAATAATTGGGAAAACAAATTCGTCATTCGGAAACCTTCTCGCAATACAATCAATGAAAATGATGTTTCATAATTTATAACACAAACGTTATCAATCAAACGCACTGCTCGTTACTTATTAACGCCAGGGAAGCATTTTAGTAAATTGTCATCACTTTGCCAAGGAGACTACACAGGAAATTGATGTTGTTTGTTTCAAAAGTCACAAATACAATGATTAATAAATGAAAAAATTGTTTTGTCATCGTAATTATGCAGTAAATATTTCTGCGTTATTTTCTTTAACATAGAGGCCTTTCAGTATTTCAATTTAATATGCTTCAAAATTGAAATGCAGTATAATTATAAATTAATTTCTTGTACACAAATTTTTCTGTGACACTTTATTTCTTTTGTGAGACATATTTGTTAACTCCTTCGCGACGGGAGCCTTTTTCGAAAATTTTAATGTTATATCGCCGGTTTTTAAAAACAGAAATTTGCGCCTTATTAAATTGAGAAAAGGCTCCGATTAAATAAGGAAAAATTTTCAGTATAATTTTACTAATGGGGATTAACAAAGATATTCTTAAGCCTTTTTGCGGCACGTATACGTGTCGCTCATCCCAAAGTTGTTAATCCCTTAATTCCCAAACTATTTTCTTCATAAAAAATGAAATTTTGTGTTTCCCACCACTTTTAAAAGACGAATAACTTTTATCTTATTTTATTGAGGAATTTTTCTCGTAAAAAATAGTGCTTGTTTATCTTCCGTTTACTGGTGTGAAAAGTGCTTTATTGCCTTTTTTAAAAGCGTCCCGAAAAAGGGAACTAGGCACTAATGGGTTAATATATAGAGTAAACGTAGATCAAAATAACATAATATTTATATGCAGAGTTTTCCCATTCAAGACGAACACTATACTTTTGCGTATGATGCTTGTCAGCAGCAAATATTTAATTTAGTCGTACAACTTTTTTCAAATCAATTTTAATCGAATACTTTTACGACAAGTACTACAGAGATCTACCTCGATGACTGTTTCGAACAAGGGTGTAGTGGTGTGTATGCTGTGATATACGCCTTACATCTTCTGATTTTTTTTTTTAAATAAATCCCTATGTTGTTCTTAAAATAAATCTATACTATTCACTCTCCACATATATAACATAAAAAGAGTCATAAGTGACACACCTGATATTATAAAAAAATGCGTTACTGAGAACGGAATTATAGAAATACTACACGGTACCGCTATAAATTAAAGAGATGTTATTACTATTATTTCAACCCTAAGGACCATTTTAGATCACGTAACATACATTCCAATAAAGTCACATATGTAAACATGCGCATAATGTATGCAAATTAATCTCAGAGTCTTCATAAAATAGGTTTGAATACCCATCATGGTGTTCAAATGTACGATATCTCTTGTTTATGAATTCAATTTCCATATTTTCATTTAAAAGAAGAACCCAACTCTCGTTCCCATATACACGTCTTATCATCAGTTTTCGAATAATGTGTTATCGGTGGAATGATTTGACGATCCAGGTGGACAAAATTATTTCATCTTGTTTAATTAGTTTCATCTAGATTAATTTTTCGAATGTATTCCTAAGAAAATACGCAAATTGTGATAAATATTTGGTTTATTTAACAATAATGTCTCAAAATAAAAATATAATGAATAATAAAAAATGTGTCAAACATACCTATTTTACTATGAAGTAAAAAACAATTTAATGCATACTTGTAAGTTTAAATTCATTTCTTTTTTTTATTTTTGTCAATTCAGATTTGCTCTAGAAACTTGTGTAGTCATCCTAAAAAGTAAAAACGCATTAAAAAAACTTATGCTTTGTATGATCTTGTAAGGAAAATAAATGCTACTCAAATTATAATTGCTGCTGTGTGACTCAAATTATAATTTAAAAATGCTGCTCTGTGAATAAATAAATTATACAAATTATATTCAATTTAAAACAAAATTTCTGCTTATAAACGGTGATGTATCCATTTTTCTGTGTCTATGCAAAAGAAGTACAACCGCTACGCACTTTTTTTTTCACTTAAGAAATGCTATTTTGTATACCAATAATCTATGGCAATTTTGTTTAAATCTAATTAAAATTTCCGCTTATTAGCAACAATCTTTCCCCAATCTTTTATGTGGCCCTGTAAAAAATGCATTATTTCTACGTTCGTCAAATCATAGTTCAATTGAGTTGTCGGTAAAACACATGAAAGCAGTTTCAGCACAATCAGATGATTGAAAATGGTTTAGAATGGTTCAACTAAAATTCATTTGGCCCTGTAAAAATCGTCTAAATGCTACTTTCCATAAATAATAATATTATTGCATTGGTATTAGAACTACAAGTATAAATAAAGTTTCAGCTAAAGCAAATGAACTTGCTTTAAAATTAACTTGCAAAATCTAAACTAAATTTTGTATAAGTCTGTATAAAAAGTATAACTTTTACACTCCTCAAATTGTAATAATATTTTTTCTACCATTAAAAATACACGAATATTCAAAGATTCAGCTCAATAAGATAATGAAAAGTAGTTTAAAATTTACCTGCAATATTTGAGCTAAACCTGCGTACTTAAACTGCAAGTAAATATGAATCTTGCTTATTAATAACTCAATGATTTGAAGACATTTACGAGAGAATTTTTTAGTTTCTAATACTATAGGAATTGCACTTTGATTTTTTTGAAATGCTTATTTTTGAATAATGCAGAAAAATATTTTAAAAGTCAGGATGAAATTGTTAAACATCATGGAATATCCAGAATCACAATCTTTGAAAAAATTGGTTAAGAGGGTTTGATATCGCTTATTCAAACAAAAATGATTTGAATCTGACCTTGACAAACTTGTTACATATGTTCAGCAAACTCCTATTTTCAAAAAAGTGTATATTGTCACAGGCTATCTCCTATGCGTTGGTTCCCGATATTAATAAGAATGAGTGAGACAAAATAACATATGCCTCTAACAAAAAAAATATTGTTTGATTAACATTAAACAACAAAAAATATACATGTACAGATGAATAGTATTTAGTCCTAAGCTAACGGCTATTTTCTGTGAGCATTAACAATAAACAAAAACCAGCTGGTCAGAAACACGACCATAAACTCTCTCTCTCTCTCTCTCTCTCTCTTTCTCTCTCTCCAGCCCTAACATCTCGGTAGAGATTTCTTTCCAGCGATGCGCCGGGAGTCTGGGTGGTAGACTGATAAAACTTCGTACTCTTTTTAGACACGAACATGACATATATAGTCACGACGTTTGTTGAAACTTAGAGGAAGCTAGTGAAAACTTTGAAACTCTTTCAAGTCAACAACGAAAATGTCTTCTTTAAAAGTACAGAGTACCTTTGGAACCATTTATTCAATTTTGAATAATACTGTAATATATGTCGTTGCATAATACTTAGTATTAAAAAAAAAAATAAAAATTTTTAAAAAAATCTTGCAAAACAGCTTATTTCTCTAAAGTTAATTAAAAAAAAATAATAATAATTACTACATTTACAAGTAAGAATATTTTTCCTTTGATTTTTTCCAAATTTATTAGAATATATTACAAAAAACTGTGCATGGATTTTACATTTAATATGATTTTCTTCTCTCGTATATGTCAAAAAATGAAGAAAATTCAACAAATTCTCAATTTAAATATTTTATAAAAAAAAAATAACTATAAACTTGAATGCTAAATCCATGCGCAAAAATATTAAACACAACATGGAGAACAATGAAGAATAATTCAAACCTCTATCTAAATTAGCAAAAAAGCCTTAGTATTTATCAAAGCAAGTTATAAGAATATGAGTAGGGAGAAAAATCAATTTAAAGTTCTTATTTGTATGGGCAATTGCGCAGGATTTATTAACAAAATTTACAATATTTTGCAATATACCTGTCGCATGGGTAAAAATGAGGTGTCAAAATATTCACAATTAAGTTAATGTGAAAAAAAGCAAATCGGTATTTTCATCAATTTCAAGGTACTAGGTCTCTTTTAAGGTAGTAGTTAATCGATATCGCGGATTTTTTCGACAAAACGTGCATGGATCTTGAAAATCTTGATTTCTCTTTAATCTTGAGATACTCAGTATACGCTTTTTCGTTCAATTCCGAGATAATCGGAAATTTGTATTTTGTTAACCTAGATTATCGAAACGCTCAAATGTGCGACGCCAAAAGCACACGAAAGAAGCTTTATGTACTTCATATTCTCGCGTTTTGTGTTTTTCTATGAAAATATACAAAACTGTCACAGAAATTCAACAACTGATTTATTTGCCAGAAATGTTAATATATTCCCGTATGAGACTTATCATATTAGGAATAATTGAAGATACGAGTGGGAGATCTGTAACAAAATTTAAATAGAAAATGCTTAAATCAATTTTGATTTATATTGTTCTTTGTCGCATGTTTTAACACATTTAACAAACGGTATTTTCTCGAAAAATGTATTAAAATTGAAATACAAGATAATTATTAAATATACAAATATTAAAATTTTAAATTATTACATATGCAAATGTTAAACATTTAAATTTTTAAATAGACAAATATTAAATATTCAAAGAATTAAATATACAAACGTTAAAATTATCTCATATCTTCAAAAACAAATAGAATCTTATATATTATTTATCATTATAACAGACTACCTCATAACACCTTCTGACTTAAAATAAATCGCAATTTCTGAAAAAAAAAAATTTCAATCTTCCACTAGTGTCTCCAGTTTCCAAAATACTTTGACTATTTTTTCTAAAAGCAGATCACAGGTGTTTTTTTTTTTTTTTTTTTTTCAAATGCAACTATTTTTTATGTTTCTTAGACAATATTTGATTTTTCAAAAATATGAACTGTCTGCTCTGCGCTATTGTAATAGTAAGTTACAAAAAAATTCTGCCTTTTGAATATACAGTCACAGAAAGAAAAGAAAATCTTAACATTTGTGATTTCATACGTTTTGTTAAATATCTAAAAATATACATAAGGTATGACTCTGAAACTCTAGATGTATAAACAAAATAGTGCAGGTCATACACTTTAGAGAAGATTTTTTTCCAAATTCCAATAGGGGACCGTCAACAAATTGAAACAGAACGAATATCTTTTGAATAACCCTGTCAAAACTAATGTAGCAAAAGCGTGCAAACTGCAGATTATGATTAAGTGGTTTATGGTAATAAAATGTGTTCATTTTTATGCGGATAGCATGTGTACTCGTAGAGAAATTAAGGTTTTTATAAAAACGGTCCCAAAATTTGTCAAGTTTTTTTGCTTATAATTTGCAAATATCTTAACAAAAAACAATGTTCTTTTCAGAAAAATATGCAAAATAACATTGTACATAATACTCTGTAATCAAAATTTAAAAAAATATTAATAATTGTATGAAAAATGAGTAGGTTTACTAAATAAATTTTCATTGCGCATGCGTCAACTCTATATAAAAAAATTATTTGCATATTGTGTTAGCTAAATGTATAGAGCAACTTTTGTTAAAGTTCCAAAATCATAGCTTGAAAATTCTGAAAGTTACTGTCGATAGAAGAAGATCAAAATCCGTTATTTCCAAAATGAAGCAAAAAGATGAGGAGCTGTATCCAAATAACGTCCAAAGTTAATCCAAATAGTCCAAATAATATCCAAAGTACGTGCAATACTGTGTAGACACTACTCAATGGAATATGGATACAAACCCTCATTTTTTTTGTTTCATTTTGGGAATATCGGATTTTGATCATATTCTTTAGCCGATAATTTTCAGAATTTTCAAGCTATGATTTTGAAACTTTAACAAAAGTTGCTCTATACATTTAGCTAACACAATATGCAAATGAAATTTTTATAGAGTTGACGCATGCGCAATGAAAATTTATTTAGTTAACCTGCTCATTTTTCATACAAACATTAATATTTTTTAATTTTGATTACAGTGTGTTATGTACAATATTGTTTCTCATATTTTCTGAAAAGAACATTGTTTTTATTAAGAACTCTGCAAATTATAAGCAAAAAACTTGGCAAAATTTGGAACAGTTTTTTTATAAAATTCTTAATTTCTCTACGAGTATACATGGTATCCACATACTAATGAACACAGACTATTGCCATAAGCCACTTAATCATAATTTGCAGTTTGAACAGTTTTGCTACATTAGTTTTGACAGGGTTATTCAAAAGATATTCGTTCTTTTTCAATTTGTTAACGGTCCCCTATAGGATTTTAGAAAAAATATTCTCGAAAATATATGACCTGTACTATTTTGTTTATACATCTGGAGTTTCAGAGTCATTCCTCATATATATTTCTAGATATTTAGCAAAACATCTAAAATCGCAAATGTCAAGATTTTTTTTTTTCGGTGATTGTAAATGATATTCTTCTAATGTTCTATTAAATTACATTTAAGTTAACAATCTTGAAAAGATTATCTTCGAAAAAAGCAAATTACCAGATCAGTGAAAAGAAATAAAAAATGAAAATTATTTGCTATCGAATGCTGCATCAACAATTCAGAAAACTTTCTCATCCCATAATGATTTTTTTTAAAGAAATAGTTTGTATGATACTGCATATTATGCTACAGTACAACTATTTTTGTACCTTGTTCAGAATTACACATTGTCAAAAAAGTATATTAAATTATGAGGCATTTTTAAATAAACAATTTTCGTACGCTTAGAAAGCATGCTATTCTGTTCATTCTGCCCAGAAAACTGAAAAAAATTGGAAATTACGTTTGTTCCTTGCACGCATGCGTATTGGGTATATTAATAATAAACTTTGAATTTATTATTAATAAGAAATTCAATAAATTAAAATTTCTAATTTATTTTTTAAATTATAATGCTCTCAAATATAATAAAGCAACAAACTTTTCATTCATTTAAGCTTACTCGTAATTTATTAAAAACAATATTCACATGTAAAATATATTCGAAATGAACTTATTTAAAAATATATATAGTAGTCCAATGAAGTTAAAGTAATCGATTTTATTAAAAAAAAACAATTGTTTATTCACAAATTTAATTTAAAATATTCTATTCATAGTTTACATCTAACAATTTTCAATAAGGCATAAACAAATGTCTCATTTAAAACTAAGACTAATATGTAATGATTTTTATTCTATAAATTTTAAAACCCCAACCATCATTTCATAATAACGAAATATCCCTGCAGTTAAGTTTAATTTCCGAGCTTTGAGAACAAGCAATTTGACAAGGCTTACCAATCCTCCATTTGAAGAAAACTCATATTTTTATTTTAAACTCGCTTTCTATCAAGAGCTCGCTTGCCTTAAGAAGCTAGCCCTCGTTAGCCTTAGGGCTAAGTTGCTCGATTCCAAACACGCGATCCCAGGTTCAAAGCCATTGAGATCCACGGATGAACGAACGAAATATGTATTTTTTTCTTTAAATATATTTTTTTTAACATTGCGGAAATTTTCTGTCCTAGAGCGTAAATTTCTTCAATTTTATTATATTAACCGGTAGCAATTCGGTGAGGAATATTTTTGTGAATTGAAGAAAGCATTTCTAAAAGTAAACGTAAAAATCTTCCCGCCAAATTATCATAAGCAGCAATTTGAAAAAATCATTTCATATCGCAAATTGTGTTATGGTGTACCTAAAAATCTAATGCAAATTTTGAAGAAGTTAATGTACAGTATAAAGTGTGTCCCAGAAAATGGGGTTGGAGGAAATTCTCGAGAAATGTAAGGAAACGAATTCCATTCTGTACTCTTCATTCTATTGGTTGCATGTTATTCAGAAATTGTTTATTCTTTAGAACAGCGGATATTTCTTGACTTTGAATTTCACCGCCAGAACAACGCAGCATTATTCAAAGAAAGTGCATTTTCCAGAGAAAGTTTAATGTCACAAAAGCACCAAAATGGGTTAACTATGGCATTCATTAAAAAGCTTCAACAAACTGGAAACATTAATGACAATCGTACTGGAAACGCAAGGGTCTCCCACGCGGTAGTAACGAGGCAAATGTTCATGTCATTCAACAAATAGTCGAATAGCTACCTCGGATTTCCGTTCGAAGTGTTTCAGCTCAGGTGGACTATAATGTATTTCCTCGCACAGTAACATGAGTCACACCCTCTAATTTTTCCTTATATTTAAACCCACCAACAACTTATTGTACAACTTATTGTCAATAATGTACATGAGACATTCACGTACGGCTTGCTGCAGAAGCAGAACGCAGGGGAAATCAGTGCGAGCAGCATTTTGTATTCCAGTTAAGCATATTCGTTTCTGAACGCCTTCGTCAACAAACAGAATTGGCTCATTTGGGGAATTACGAACTCTCACTTGCCACAATATCGCCAATGCATTCCCTAGAAGTGCTGATTTCGGTCACCATTTTCCACCAAATGACTCGTTGGTCACTTTTTCCGTTGCAAAAATATTACTTCAACTGTCTCTCTTGGCATTCTGTTTGGATTTATGGAGGTACAAAATGTCTCAAATGACTGTAAAAGTACTTCATGGTTAATGAGAAACAGTTCTTACCCACATAGGACGGTTTAAGTGTAATCTTTTCAACAAAAATGTCGATGATCGAGTCGTATCTTTGTATCATTGCAAACATGGGAAACGGCGTGGATTGACAGCAATCTTCACCCGATTTGGATTACTGTGGCGTTTTCTGTGTAAGGGGGTACCTTAATGAGGAGATATGTACTTCCAAAATCTACAAATGACTATTAAATAAAATAGATCTCTTTTGCGTGTGGGAACATTCCAGGTATAACACTAGTGTGAACTCTTAACATGCATGGCTATGCATTGAAATACCTTCTATCTATTCGTGCATATGAATTTATTTATATTATACTCACCGACACAGAACAGAAAAAATGAATTCAGCTGAAAAATAAGTAATGGTGTTGAACGCGCATTAAAATATTTCGCGACTATAAAAAAAATTACTTTTGATTATTTGACCCGAATCGTACTGAACTGTAAATAAATCATACGAGATGTAAATTTTCGTATTGGGTTAAAAACTGTTCAGACCACAATACTAACTTTGGGTTTGCTCTGCTAACATTCTTTCATTTAAGCTACATAGAAACAGGCTGACAAAATTCACTGTGACTACCTTTGGCTAATATCATCTAGTTTGCCAAGCAGAAAGTTCAACAAAGTAAACCGAACGTAATGAAACACCAATATGCTATTGAAATAAATGTACATGAATCAACTTAACAGTTTCTATTGTAGGGTATGCATAAATTACACTCATTCCAAATTCTTTATTATCGAATGCTGCATAGTTAGATTAGGAAAATTTCATTAACTAATTCATTTACGAAAAGTTTTCAATTATATTTTGTAGTAGGATCCATACGTATCATTGCCATGATATATAATTTTCATTTTAAAACTTCCATTTATTTATCAAAAATTGTATGGATAACTTTTTAAGTGTCGATGCAAAAGTACTGAAATAAAATAATCTGTTACAATTAAAATAATTGCATGTGTATTTTTCAATTTTCTTAAAGGAAATCTCATTAAAAAATATCTTGCATTTTTTCCTTTTTTTGTAAAGAAGGCAAAATTAAACTAAATAACATTTATGTATGTGACATCATTTATTTTATTTTTTCTTGCATTAGTTTCTAGTTTTTAATGTTTGCACAATCCACTAACTTCACGTATAGGAAACTACTTCCCAGCACGTAAAATTTTCTAACAAAATGAGCATGAAAAGCCAGAAAATTTTATGAATCCGGTTGAACCATAAAACTACTGATTTTTATTTACGTCCAAAATGATTAATTTGAGTGACATTTCACGCACTGAATTAATTATATAATTACACTAGTTTACAGTACATCTGTTTCCGAAAAAATTTTAGCTGTTGCTGACTACATATGATATGCTATTTTCAAAAATATAATTAGAATATTTTAATCAGCTCTAGTTTCTGAGAAGTATCTCAGAAGCCGTTTCAGGTAGAAACGTGAAATTGAAGTCAATAAACGTATTTAAAAAATAATTAAATGCGTATTTTAGTGACTTTAGAAATTATTCCCTAAAGATGATTAACACTAGAACCGCGGGAAATTTGACGTTAGTTTTATATTAATATTTCACACCAGAATGTTTATTTAAAACAATTTAACTTATGTATGTAAGCTATTTGTGTACAGGATATATTTAACATATCTTATAAAATGTTTTCTGGTTCAAATCGACATCTATTCATTTGTTATGGGTCAAAATGATCCGTCACCGCGGTTCTAGTGTTAAAAGTCGGGAGGAGTTCAGAACATTTCTCATATCTCAACAGCCGTTTTAGGCAGGAGCCTTAAATTACGGAAAATAAATTACTAAAAAAATAAATAAACTTTCATTTCAGTGATTTTAGGAACTATCTCCTTAAGATGATTAAAGCGGGGATCGGAAGTTTCAGAACGTTTGGCCATATCTAAGAAACTATTTTAGGTAGGACCTGAAATTTAAGAAAATAAATATAATAAATAAATACTTATTCCAGAATTTTTGGGAAATATTCACCTAAGGGTATCAAAAGGAATCCAAAATTTTAGACCATTTTCCATATCGCAGCAGCAGTTTTAGGTAGGAGCGTAAAATTCCAGAAAGCAAATCTACTTAAAAAAATAAATACCTATTTATTTTGATGTTAGAAAATCACTCCTAAGGAGGATAAAGAAATTAACTTTTCGTTATATCTCAGCAGCAATTTTATATAGATGTGTGGAATTCCAGAATATGTAGCAATTAAAAAATAGGGAAACATATGTTTCAGTAATATTTGAAAAACCCCTCCCCCTATAGGTGTTAAAGTTGGACAAAAATTTTAAAGTATTTGGCCACATCTCAGCAGCCGTTTTAGGTAGAAAGGATGTCGAAAAATTTGGAACATTTGGCCATATCTTAGCAGCCGTTTTAGAAAATTGATGATAACAAACCTGCTAAAAAATAATAAAATTGGTGCATCAGTGTTATTTGATTAGATGCTCAGAAAATATTTTTCTGCATTATTATTTCCTCTTTGCTAGATATATTTTGTTTAATTCAAGAATCTTTTAGGGAAATCGACCAGCGTACAGGAAGGAGGTTGTTAGTTTTCAATACGTAAAACTCCCTTGCAACAAAAACTGCATTTGATTAGACAGAAATTTATGCGAATTAAAATAGCGTTTTTGTTTTTTCCATTAATTAGAAATGGAATTATAGCAATTATTTGGATTTTTCAAGAGGGGGTGTATTTATTTAGTATGCATTTGGCGACTGGTAACAAAGATTGAATTTTGTACCGCAAAGCAGGCACATTTTCCAATGAGGCTCCTGAAGCTAGACCTCAGCAACGGAACAATAAAATTTTGATGAACTATGCCGTTTTCACTGTGAGAACAAAAGAAGATGTATTAAGTTTTAGTCAGACGGACTAAAGTGGTGCTCCAATATCTTGGAGCGGATAATGTTCATCTTTCATTTATATGTAAATTGTCCATTTGTATATAGTTTTATCCATTTATAATCAAGAAACATTAAAATTTCATTATCAAGTTCAATGAAGTCTCCTAGACACCTTATTGCCAATTAAATTCATTTAAAATTGGTTATCTCGAATCTAACAACGAATGTATTTTACAACATACATAAATCAGCATTAGGGACATAGAATTAAATACAAAGAAGAATAATACGTCCACAACTTACATTTTTAATTGTCTTCATAATGATCAGGCAATTAAAACGTATCACACAAGATTTAAAATGGAAAGGTATACATTTATATAGCGAAAATACATTATAATGAGATACATCCGATTTTAAAGTTTCATTGATTTTATTTTCTTTTGTGGAAACATTTTTTTCAGACAATACAATTTGAAAATACAAAGACGCCGATTTCGATTATTTTATCTGAAAAGCAAGGAAAATATATTTTTTTTCCTTTTAATTTGATAAGGTTTATGTTTACAACTGATATTCTTCCAATTTATTTTGGTTCTAAAATTGAATCTAGAGGGGTTTTTTTTCCAAAAGATCCTTAGTACTCTTATTATTCTAGTTTCTAGTCATCCTAGTTCAATAGCGTACGAGTTTATGAAACAATTATCTTGCACTTTCAATTTATGTCATCATCTATACAATAACTTCGTCTTGTAGCGAGGATTATTAATGAACTATATATCTAAAGTTCGAAGATATATAGTAAAGTACAAGAAAAAAAGAAAATAGATTCTCATACATCCAAGTCACATTCGAGCACAGCGAGTTCAAAGATCATTTTCATTTATTAAAGCGTTAAAATACACATACAGTGCAAAAGTATAGTGTAGTTATATGATTAAAGTATAGTGTAGTTATATGATTAATGTATAGTGTAGTTATATGATTGAAGTAGTCATATGATTTTTTGTAGCATATGATTGTAGAATACGATTAAAGAGGCACGTAAAAAAGTCTAAAAAGCAAATTTTACAAAAAGATTTTGCCTTGCTATTCAGTATTTATGCTTCAATCGTGTCTTAAGTACGGACAGAGGAGTCTTAATGAAAATTAAGCTTTTTACTAATATGAAAGCGATATTGTCTAAATTAGAATTTCTCATTAGAAAAAAATAAAATAGTCTTTAAATTTGAAAATTAACAGCTTCAGGGCAACTTACTAAGTATTTGAAACTAAAGCAAAATACCGTATTTTATTGCTTTTTTAATTTAGAAAAGCACTACAATGAAAAACACCGAGATTTCCAAATCTCTAAAAATAAATATCTCAGGCTGATATTTCCTAAATCAAATAAGAAAAAAAAACGCAAGATATACTTTTCTAAGTGAAATATACATTTTGAAGCAAGTATTCATATTATTTTTCATGCATTTTAAATTTAACGTATCATGACTGCTGTGCAAAATATCTTCATTTATATAGAATACATTCAGATTTATGCATAAAAAGCAAGAAGCAATTTTAATTTTTTTCATTATTAGGAATGAAATAAACAGATATTCTCAATAAATATATGCTATTTTAAAAATATCTCAATTTAAAAATTAAGAAAACGATACTTTCTGGATTATAAAAAAAATTCCGAATGTGAATAAACCAATCATAACAGATAATGCTTTTTCTGTTACGTAAACAATTTCAAAAGCGAGAAATAATGTTTAAAATAAAAGACTAGATTGCCTGTTTTCATCCTAGTTAATTATTCGCAAAAAATTAGTAAATATTAATATTCATTTCATCATTAACTTGTACCACATTTATCATTTCATAAAAACTAAAAGAATAAGATAATTCATAACATTATATTTATCAGTGAAGTCTTTTTTGGTTTTGAAATTTCAAGATGAAATCTTATAATTTGACTTTATTTAAAAATATTCCCATCAAAGTTTGATTTTCTTTTTGAAAGCGAAAATATATTTCTGAAATAACTTTCAATGTTTATTAGAAATGCTTTTTCATATTTTATTCTTTTTTTTCAAAAATAAAATCTAAATAAATGAATAAAACAATTATACTGAAAGAAAGTTTCTATAATGGACAGGTACCAGTACAAAATATTTTTTGATATAAAATGTAATTAAACATAGTACTTATTGACACTGAAATTACTTTATAAGAAAAACAAGAAAGAAAAGACCTCATGCTTCAAGCAGAGATTATGAAACACTTCCCAACCCCATTTAGAATAATGTAATAAAAATGCAATGGTTAGTAAGTTAAAATGTTATGTCTAATGCAACCACATGCAACCGAAAAATAGAACTGAAAACGTGAATTCAGCTGTGTCCAATTACAATCGAAGAAATATCCTAATCCTTTGAGCAACTCTGTATACGGTATATAGATTTGTATACATTAACTACATGCATGCCAATATTTAGTTGAAATAAGAAATACGTATACATGTTAGATATACGTATACACTATATTGCCATTGATTATGGGACACTTGCGATTTTAGACATTTTACTAAATATTTAGAAAAATACATGAGGAATCATCTCGAAACTCTTAGTCTATAAATATAATAGTATACGTCACACATCTCCGTGAAGATTTTTTACCGAAACTCCATAGGGGACCGTCAACAAATTAAAAAAGAATGAATATCTTTTGAATAACCCTGTCAAAACTAATGTAGCAAAAGCGCTCAAACTCTAGATTATGATTGAATGCCGTATTGTAATACGCCTTGTTCATTTTTATGCAAATAGCATGCATACTCGCAGAGTAATTAAAGTTTTTATAAAAATGGTCCCAAATTTTTCCAAGTTTTTTCCTTATAATTTTCAGAGTTCTTAATATAAATTAATATTTTTTTCAGAAAATATGACAAACAACATTGCACACAGTACCCTGTAATCAGAATTAAAAAATAGTGAAAATTGTACACAAAATGAGTTGGTTTACTAAATAATTTTTTACTGCGCATGCGTCAACGATATCAAAATTTCATTTGCATATTATGTTAGCTAAATTTACAAAGCAACTTTTGTGAAAGTCACAAAATCATAATTTGAAAATTCTGAAAATAATCGTCAATTGAATAGGTTGAAAATCCGTTATTCTCAAAATGAAGCAAAAACAAGAGGGGTTGTATCCATATATTCATTGATTAGTGTCAATATAGAATACACAATACGGGATGTACTACTACATTTGGATAAAATCCCTCATTTTTTTGCTTCATTTTGGAAACAACGGATTTTGTCCTTTTTCTATAGACGATTACTTTCAGAATTTTCAAGCTATGATTTTGAGACTTTTACAAAAGTTGCTCTGTACATTTAGCTAACATAATATGCAAATGAAATTTTGATATCTTTGACGCATGCGCAGTAAAAAATGTAGTAAACCTACTCATTTTTCTTACAATTTTTATTATTTTTCAATTCTGATTACAGGGTACTGTGTGCAATGTTGTTTGTCATATTTTCTAAAAAAAATATTATTTTATATTAAGAACTCTGAAAATTATAAGGGGATAACTTGGAAAAATTTGGGACCATTTTTATAAAAACCTTAATTACTCTGAGAGTATGCATGCTATTTGCATAAAAATGAACACAGTGTATTACAATACGGCATTCAATCATAATCTAGAGTTTGAGCGCTTTTGCTACATTAGTTTTGACAGGGTTATTCAAAAGATATTCATTCTTTTTTAATTTGTTGACGGTCCCTATAGAGTTTCGGTAAAAAATCTTCACGGAGATGTATGACGTATACTATTATATTTATACACTAAGAGTTTCGAGATGATTCCTCATGTATTTTTCTAAATATTTAGTAAAATGTCTAAAATCGCAAGTGTCCCATAATCAATGGCAATATAGTGTATACACTGACGGAAAAAAAATCCCAACACCAAGAAAAACTTATTGTAGAGTAATGAAATTTGGACAGTGCATTTGTCTAGTTAACATGTTTAATTGATTAGATTTTCGAGATCACAGGTTAATTTAAGGTCAATAAAATGCATCTCAAAGTTGAAATGCCGTTACAATAATAGTCGCTATAACCTCCAGAATTTCGAATGCAAGCTTGCACACGTGCATGCATTGTGTCATACAGGTGCCGAATGTCACTTTGTGGTATAGAGTTCCATGCTTGTTGTACAAGCAGTGTCAATACGTGATGTTTAATGCTGGCTGGGGATGACACTGGAGTTCTCATCCAATGATATCCCATACGCGCTCAATGGGAGACAGATCTGGTGATCTCATTGGCCAAGGTAACATGTCAGCACTCTGTAGTGCGTGTTGCGTCACAACAGCGGCATTAGGGCGAGCGTTATCCTGCTGAAAAACTCCCCTTGAATGCTTTTTTTGAATGACAGCACTACAGGCTGAATTACCAGACTGACGTATACATTTGCAGTCAGTGTGCTTGGGAGAACCACGAGAGTACTTATGCTGTCATAGGAAATCGCTCCCTATCCATGACCCCAGATTGTAAGTCCAGTGTGTTTAGACCGCAGACAGTTTGGTTGCAGACGTTCCCCTGGCCTCCTTCTGACCAGCACATGGCCGTCATTGGCACCAAAGCAGAACCTGCTTTCATCAAAAAACACAACAAATCTCTACTCCATCCTTCATTTAGCTCTGGATTGACACCATTGACGTCGCAAACAGCAATGACTTAGAGTCAGTGGAATGAATGCCTTGCATCGAGCTGTTCTTGAAATAACCGATTTCTAACAGTTCGTTGTGTCACTGTGGTACCAACTGCAGCTCGAATTTCTGTCGCAGACGCAGTACGATGCGCCACAGCCGTACGCCGAATACGACGGTTTTCCCTCTCATTAGTGCCACGTGTTCACCCGGAACCTGGTCTTCTTGTGGCAGTACTATCCCTTAACCACTAATCCCAACAATCATGCACAGTGGATACATTCCGTCCAAGTCTTTCTGCAAAATCGCGGAAAGAAAATCCACTTTCTTGTAGCCCTAAATTACGACCTCTTTCCAACTCGGGAGCTGATGATAATAGCTTCTTCGTCTTCTTAAAGGCATTCATGATCAACCTCAACGCAATTCGTCAAATTTTGAAGAGAAATAATGCTCACGGACTTTACAGCACGCATTTAAAGCAAACCTGATTTTAAAGTTGTGAGTGGCGCTACTAGCGCCACACGTATGTGCGAAGCATGAAATTTAAATCAATGTCATCTTTCAGATGTATAAACACGCCTACAAAATTTCGTTTAGCTAACACAAGTCTTTCATGGTGTTGGGATTTTTTTTTTCCGTCAGTGTATGTATGTACGTGATATACGTATGGATGTTGACACTAATGAATGGACATATGGATACAGCTCCTCATCTTCTTCTTTTATTTTGAGAATAATTTTGAGCTTATTCTATAGACGATAATTTTCAGAATTTTTAAGCTATGTTTTTGAGACTTTCACAAAAGTTGTTCAATATATTTAGCTAACATATTATGCAAATTATATTTTGATTGCTTTCACGCATGCGCAGTGAAGCATTTAGTAAACCTGCTCATTTCCGTACAATTTTTATTATTTTTTAATTCTGATTACATGGTGTTGGATACAATATTGGTTGTCATATTTTCAGTAAAGAATTTCTTTTTATTTAGAGCTCTGCAAATTATAAGCAAAGAGACTTGGCAAAATTTGAGACTTATTAAAAAGGTTTTAATTTCTCTACAATATCCATTTTATCCTCATAAAATTTAACAAAGTTGATTACAATAAATCACTTAATCATAATCTGCAGTTTGGACGCTTTTGCTACATTAGTTTTCTCAAAGTTATCCAAAAGATTTTCGTTCTTTTTCAATTTGTTGGTGGTCCCCTATGAGATTTCGGGGAAAAAAATCTTACTGAAAATATATGACCTGTAGTATTTTGTTTACAAACTTGAAGTTTCAGAATAGTTCCTCATGCATTTTTCTGTATATTTAACAAAGTGTCTAAAATCGCAAATGCCCTGTCATTAATGGCAATATAGTGAATATTACAAAAAACATGACCACGAATAAGGCTGACGTAATTTTGCGAGTGGTAGCAATTGACGATGACATTTCAGTTTTGCTACTGCAATAATTTTAGTTTCTGAAAAACGCACATTTTCAATTTTTACACAGGTCAGAAAGAAAAGAAAATCTTATTGAATGATTTATTCCGTCTTTTAAAAAATGTTCATACCTGTTTTATTATTATTTTTTTTAATCTATCTCCATCACGAGCAGACTCCATTACGAAATAACACATTCGCACTTAAAACAGTATAAATACATCAGTATTTGACTCTGGCTAATATTTCATAATGAAATTAAAGCTTCATAAATCCGTTATGTTAAAAAGTGTTTTTAATTTTACAGCTTCTCCTAGATTATGGAACTTTGGATGATCAAATTATAATCCCAGTTCTCCACATAGATCCAAGGATGCCAAATATTATCTAAGAATTTTAAAATTGAATGAGTTTTCTAGATATTAATATTTCGTAATTTTTAATGACATTTCTGTATCTATGGAAACTAAATTTCTGTAGTTTTGTGGAGAAAAGGGAAAACGATAGGCAGTATTAGATTTATATGGAGATCATGCGATTTATACTTTTGAGCTGTCTAAATAACAGACCAGGTGTTATTATCAATAAGTTTATCTGAGCGAAGAATGCTCGCTGTTGTTGGCCCAGTTAGCTTAAACGGTAAAGCGTTATCCCTGTAAGGCAAGGCAAATATCTGGGCTCGATTCCCATCTTGAGCATTTTTTCACTCAGTTCGAAATATTCAATTCGTATGGAAACTTTACTACATCTACATGGGGCTGAAAAGTTTCGGGGCTAACAATGAAAAAGCTTTTTTTTTGTCAAAAGTTGTTTTTATTCTTCAACATAGCTTCCTTCCAGAGTGATACATTTCTTCCAACAGTCGTCTTGCATTTGAATATCTTTCATAAAGTAAGATTTGTCAAAGCTTTCAAAATATGCATCAATTTTGCTATGCCATCCTCATTTGATGAAAATCTCTTCCCTTTTTCAAGTTAGGAAACAAATAATAGTAGCTGGGTGTCAGATATGAAGATTAACCTCTTCAGTCCCTGAGTACCCAAATGGGTACATCAGTTTTGTCCCATTTTATTAATGATACTCAAATATAAATGAAATTTCGATATAAGAATAATATGTTTCGAATTCTAAGATTCGAGCTAATGAAAATAAAACAAAAATCTCGCTCAGAAGTCAAACGAGAGAAGAAATGATTCAGTAATAATTAAAAATACTGTAATAATCGCCAGTAGCGAAGAGGTTAAAAGGTCTGAGGGAGCTATTCATAATTTATTTCATTCAATTCTGCTATCGTTTTCATTGATGTGTGAACCGGTGCGTTGTCTTTGTGAAGCAGCACTTGTCTCTTACACGACCAGAACTCATAAAAAAATGGCCGACGTATTATGAAACTTTGACATCAGTCTTTCGAAGATTGATACTAGCAAAACATAATATGGGTATTTGATGGTTGCTACCATCTAGTGACGAGTCCCGGGATTTTTCACCCCATGTAGTATCAACCAGTTTGATTGTGTTAAAATTTCAGTTAATCTTAGATTTCTTTCTTTGATATCATTAATTCATTTTAAAACTGAAATTAATTCTAATTTGAATAGATTGTAAAAATAATATTGTGATTTAAATGTATTTTCAGAAAATTTCGAAAAAGTACAAATTTACTTTCAGATATTCAAATTTCAGGAATAGGTTTATTTTAGAAAGCAAAAGACAAAGAAAATATACAGAAAAATATAAACTCGACAGAATTTGATTTTGTTTAAAGTATATTCAAACTAATGGGTGCTTTTTGGGAATATTGAATCGTATTTATACGCATAAAAATGGTTTTATATTGCGAAAACCATTTACGTTTTACATTACCCTAGATGAAATTTAATCTTTGCGGCATTGCAAAATCAAAAGGCTTATTACCAAAGTAATGTTTATGACAGCATTGGTAAGGCCAAGATTGGATTCGTATGCAAACGAAATATTTCATAGAAAATCTGTAACATATCTTTTTATTTATTCAGAAAATGCAAAAAGAAACTCAAGCAGCTAAAGCAAAAGGAACTGTTGTGACAAAAGTTGTAGAAATTGTTAACAAAGTAGAAAACCGAAAGAGCTGATTTTATTAATTGGTTTAAAACAACACCAACATTAAAAGATCTTAAAATGCTAGAAAAGTTATCAGAAATATCTTTATAATAAGGGATGCACATGAAAGAATCTGGTTTAGTACGTTGAAAAGGAGGAAGAGTAGAATTTACAGAATCTAAAGTATTTTTAGAAATTTCCTAATAAGCCAAATAGGGTAGCTATTATTAACCAAATCGTGATAAAGTTTACTTTTTTGATAAAATTTCTGGCATTTTTAAAATCATTCAATGTTAGTGTTTTTTTTACCTAATTAAAAAAGTTAGTTCTTTTTTTAATAAGCATAAATTTCATTACGTTAAGTCTAAATTACCCAGCGTTGTTTATGTCATTTCCTGTGGAGATTGTGAAAGTGTATACATTGGTGAAATAGTCAGATCTTTTGAAATTCGCCTAAAGGAACATACCAGTGCTCTAAAAAGCGGTAATTTAAATTCTAAAGTTGTCCAGCATTGTCTTCAAACGAAACACATCCCGCAGTTTGTGAACGACAGTACCTGAATATTGGGTTATAAGAGTTATTATGGTAGATTACTCCTCGAAGGTTGGTTCACATATTTACGATCGCCAACTCTGAATGATGTTCGTTCTGTCCCTAATGAATATTATCTTTTTTCTAAAAAATAACTAACTGTTACTGTTCTTGATTTGTTCCAATGTTTGTTATGCAATGGATATTTATTTGCACAGATGATGCCTTGCGAGTAGTTTGGCGAAATGTTTACTTTTTGTATTTTTAAATGTTTTTTAGTATTTTTATTTTTTGTACATAAATTTTAATTTTTTAAATGTATTCAAGTCTGTCTTAATTTACATTATTCAATCTTTTAAAATTTTTTTTTTATTCAGACGTTAAATGTATATGTATTGCGAAAATCATCAGTATCAATAATTAGTACAAAAGTAACTAAATGTAGCAACTAATTTGGGATAGATGGAGTACCGTAAAATGGGGTGAATAGGAACAGCGGGGTGAATAGGAAAGAAACTTCCCAGTTATACAAATAAATTCATTATAAATATATGTGATGACATTTTTAATTGCCAATTTTTTTTTTATAAAAAGGTAATAACATTAAGAGTTGGTAAATACAGTTTTGACATGTTTGCAGAACTACTGGGGTATATAAAAAAAACTTCAAGAGGATCCTCAAAAACCTCATTTTTTCAACGTCTTCAAAACTTTGTATGTAACTACAGTATTTTTCGCATTCTAAACCTAAGAGAGGGGATTTTTAATTAATGATAGACCTGTAAACGATATTCTGTATTAAATTCTACTTATTTCTAAACTACATATTGAAAAAATGAAAAATGGCTTGTAACATCAGAAATTTAAGATTTATGGGGTGAATCGGAACACGTTTTCTCTTATGGTTTATTTTTCTATACGGTAATAGTTTCATGTAATATATGAAAACACATGTATGAATGAGTATTGTAACAATATTTTGTTTGTTCTAAATACTTGAAGAGTTTAAAGGTGCCAAGAAATTACTTGGTTAAACAAAAAGTCTTAGCCTAATCCAACAGACATGGAACACACAATAAAAGAATTTAAAAATAGCAAATTTGTTCGAAAAACTGCACAGAATTATTCTTTTACATCCACAACATTACACAAATATCTCAAAATGAAAAACTAATTAAAAGAGAAAGGGATGCAACCAGTACTAAGGGCTGGGGATGAGGGCGTATTAGTAGATAGTATTAATACATACAGCGATTGGGCTACTAAATAGATTTACTTACCAAATGATTACTAGTAAAGGATAACATAGAACAGGGTTAAATTTGTATTAAATTCTACTTCTGCAATTCGAATACAATTTCTTAAAATAAATTTTATTTTTTCTTGATTTAAAAGTTGTTTTCTAATTTTTAAAAAGGCATATCTTTACTTGTACATAAAATAAAGGCTTGATTTCACAGTAACTACGTGCTCCTATTCCTCCCTTACCATTATTAGCTGTGTTTATTAACCAAGTTAAAGTCTGAATCGGAATAAATAAAGATTATAACATTTGTTCCGATTCACTCCTATCTGCGGGTTGAATCGGAACACTATTTAAAAATATATAATATATATATATATATATATAAACAGTAAAAATGTTTTGTTTTTGATTAAAAAGTAAAGAACAAAACAAGACCGAAGTTTCTAGTAGAAAAATAAAAAAAATAGAAAAATCTTTTTTAACGTTAAAGTTGAAAAGTGTTCCGATTCACCCCAATTTACGGCATATATATTATTTTTAACATCAATTTCAGAGCGTAAGGTAAGTGATGCAAATATGGGCAATGCATGTAATACGGCCAACCTACAATATTGTTATACATTTTAGTGAAATCCAAAACATGATGCTTGGATCTATTACCTAGATATCCGAATAACTAAGTTTAGCACTGTGGTGGCCGCAATTTTTTATCACGTGCGTAGGGGGGCAGTCATTGTTGATTTGTTGTTAATTGCATTGGCATCTTATAAATTTTTCTCTAGTAAGTTTGTCATTTTTCTTATTTAAACAAAGCATTTAGATTTATTGTTATACATAATATTGTAGCTGGTTTAAAGGCCTTTTCAATTGTAACGATCAATTTTAATATATGAGTGTGTAGGCAGACGAACACTTTCTCAAAACTCATCATTGTTATTAATATGCCCATTGGTCATATTACCTGCACATAAGGCATACTACATTCATATGAATAAATTTTTTATATTTATTTATTTATACAAATAACTAGGTTAAAAATTTAATGCACTACTATCATTAAATACCAAATAAACTTTTAAAAATATATATTACTACCAAGTTAACACAAAAGAAATCAAATGTAATAAGTTTGAAATAAATTATATTACGTAAAATTGAATAAGATTTAGAAAATTTCGTTTTCGAAAATACTCTGTCGTTTTTATTTTTGATTATGAATCCCTTGAAGCCAGGAAAGCCTTAGAGTAATAAAATATTGTAAATTATCGCAAAATGCTACTTTTAAAAGGTACACAATTCCTAGATGAACTGTTCACCGTCATGTTGTTAGTAATAAGATTTGTAAAATACTATTGGATAGAAAACCAGTTCTTACAACAGACCAAAAAAAAAAAAAAAAAAGATATCCCCACAAGAATTTTTAAGCTCGCTCATTTCGGTTATTCCGCTACATCAAAAATCGCTAAACTCTGCATTTTTGAATATTGCAGTAAAAATGAAATAACGCACAATTTGTCATTTAGAAAAGGCATGGCTGGCCTGTTTTTGAAAGCATTTTTAATAAGAAATCACAATTTCAACGAAAAAAATGCCAACCAATGATTCCTGCTACAACAGCAAGCTAAATAAATACAATATTTTGGTTTCTCATGCGTTAAATATAAATATTTTCATTAAAATTCACCTATGACCATATTACCTGCATATGGGCATACTACCTTCATCAACTACACTTTTTTTCAAAAAATTACTCCAAGTTTAAATCTTGATTAATTTTAATTTTTTTTCCCAATACTAAAAAAACTATTCTCTTTCAGACAATTTTTATTTTTTTTTCTTTCAATCACTTAAAACCATTGATAAACAAAAATTCTGTTCTTAAGATGGCCATATTGCCTGCAAATACCTTACACTCAAAAAAAAAATTCCTATTTGCTATGAGGTACACAAATGAAAAAAAAATATGTCACATAAATAGTCTGATGGGTGAAAGATTTTTCTTATCATTCCACCTTCTTTAGATAAAAATTGACGAGGAATTCAGAAAAAATCTCTAAAAAATCTGTTATTCGGGGGAGTAATATATCGATATACACAGATTTATTTTTAATAGAGTTTTAATCATTAAAATGTAAAATTGAGGAAATATCTCAAAAATTAAGAAGAATGGAACAGTTCAAATTTCGTTTTAAAATTAATATATATATTTTTATTTATACTACGATTTGAATTTTATTTTAAACTGCGCTGTATACTTATAAGAGTTGCTAGTAGTAAGGAAAAATCACATTCAAAAAAAGAGGAAATGATTTCTTATAGAAAAAACATGAAATGATATAAAGAGATTAAGAATGGCGAATTTCTCTTTAAAAAATACTGGTGTTGTAACACTTTTTTGCCTGTACTTAATTCAACATACTTTTTACTTCTCAAAGTAATGTAATTTATAAGTACAAACTAATATAGATACGAAAATATTATGTATAGATACTGAACCCTCTAATTATTGTACTTTCTATAAAACTCATTCTTTTTTCAATAAAAAACAAGTATTTAATAGGTATTATTGGGCAAAATTTTACAAGTAGCAAAAAAGTGAATTACTCCTTTCGTCGATCTAAAACGCAAAAAGAAGAGTGCACTTATGAATACAACTCACCATTTCTGCACGAAGAACCAGTTTAAAATGGAACTTCATTCATTTGGAAATCAAATGGAATTGCGTGCTTTGCTATTTATAAAAAGATTTTACAAAAATATATTTTGCAATAGACGTAAAAAGCAGGAAAATACATTTTCAGAATTGAGGATTAAGTTTATTTTCAAAATGTTTTCTAAAATTAATTGTTAAATCTTTTAAGATTAATAAAAATGCAAAACATGCATAGTTAAGATATTAGAACAGGTTATAAAATAGTATGTCATATTATTTATACATATATGCTAAAAAGTTATGTTGGGATTTTAAAAGTTAATAAAAAATAATTATTATTCAATTAGTTGATTTAGAATAAAAAACGTAATGTTATGAAGATTTTTTTTACAGTAATAAAGAATATAACTTCATTTAAATTTGAAACAACTTATTTAATTTAACATGATAAATGGCAGAACTATTAATTGATTAAAATACCTACACTGTCTTTTTTTATTAAAAATATCTAAGCCCAGGCAGCACATCCATATGGGCCCATAAGGGCAAAAGTGGGTCAGGGATATAGATGTATAAGGGCTATCCATATGGGCCCTCATAGAATGTCCACTTTTTTTCTATATGGGCCCATATGGGCTATTTATATATATCTATATGGATGCCTATGTCGATATATAAAGATATCTATAAGGATCTATGTGGATGCCTATGTAGATCTATAATGATATCTATATGGGCCCGCATAGAATGTCCACTTTTTTTCCATATGGGCCCATAAGGGTTATCTTTGTATATCTATATGGATGTCTATGACTATCTATAAAGATATATCTATATAGATCTATGTGGATGCACATGTAGATCTATAATGACATCTATATGGGCCCGCATAGAATGTCCACTTTTTTTTCCCATACAGGCCCATTTAAACTGTTTACATAGATCAATAAGGATTTATAATGTGATCTTTATAAATTTATAGGTCACTGATTTAAGAAGACACTTTACTTATTTGAAAACATCTGTTCCGTAATGTTAAACCTAAGTTTTTGAATTTCTCATTTAAATTTGAATATTTTTAATGTTTTCTTTCTGCATTGTATAGCTGAACTCAATGTTATACCTAGTTCTTGAATTTCTCATTCAAATTTGAATATTTTTAAATGTTTTCTTTATGCATTGTATAGCTGAACTCAATCTCTAAAGGGAACATTTTGTATTTTTTGAATTTTGTTTGTAATTTTTTAAAAGGTACTTTCATCTTTGAAACCGGTTCCGAAAGTGTAAATACCTTTACTAAAAAATATTTGGTACCAAAATCCAAGAAGTAAAACTAGTGATATGATATTAGAGATCAACGTCAGTTTCCTATGCAGAAAAAGTCATTTTGAAAATATTTAAATTTAAACGAGAAATTCAAAATAACCTATCCATAACATTACAAAGCCGATGTTTTCAAGTAAATGAAGGGGACTCGTTACTCATTTGAAAACATCTGTTTCATAATGTTAAATTTATGGACAAGCTATTTTTGAATTTCACTTAAATTTAAATATTTTTAAAGTTTTTTTTTTTTTGGCATATAGGATAGCTGAACTTGTTTTCTAATAGAACAATTAGTAAATATATATTTTTTAAATTTTGGTTACAGATCTTCAGGTATTTTCATTTTCAAAACAATTTTCAAAAATAATTGTTTTTTTTTTTTTTTTTTTTTTTTTTTTTTTTTTTTTTTTTTAATTTGAAACAGACAATTAATGCAGGTTTATGTATGTTCTATCATTCAAAATTGGAATTAAAATATTTCAAAAATTCTAACTTTATAGCAATAGTACCTCTCAGGAACATTATAGATCAAATTAATTTATAAATTATTATTCAGACTTTCTGCATTTAATAAATTACTTTATTTCTACACTGAATTTATATTTCTTTGTTGATCAAAAATTTTAACAAGTTGACTGGCAGTAAACTAAGTAAAATTTAAACACAAAGCAAGATATGATGCAAAACTTGAACAACGCAAATTATCAAAGTATTATTAAATTAGCTGAAAAATAATCAAATTTTCTTTATCTACTTTATGTAGCTCAATAAATTTAATAAATACAAATCATGTATGCACTGTACAGCCTGAGAATTTTGTCTACTGGATCATACAGTCACAGTGTACATGCCATACACACTTCAGACAAATTTAAAATGTTACTGTTTTACTAATATAAATTAATAAATCAACCAAGGTAGGTCACCAATGACCCATTATCTTTGTTTCTCTTACCTGTTTTGTGAAAACCAAAAAGGAGACGTTCAACAACCTAGTGATCTTGAAAGCTTCACAAATACTGTAATGAAAGAGACTGACTACCAGGGATGTAATGGAGGGTATATGCCATTTTTTAATATACCCTCTGGATTTTTTTAAGGAACGCCGTATACCCTTTGTTTCTCAAGAAAGCCATAGTAAATACACTCTAGGGTATACCCTCTGCCTTGAGCATATACCCTCTGCTTAAAGCATATGCCCTTTTTTTTTACGACTACACCATTGCTGACTACTTGGGGCAAGTGAACATCAGGGAGGTTATCAACCTCCATGCAAAAAATTTCTCTTCTGGAGTCAAAAGCATCCCCAGATCTTGTGATTTTATGGTTAATGTAAGTACATTGTTACATATGAAATGTCTCACAATTTTAAACAACATATGTTTGCAATAAATTCATTTATATTTTTTCACAAATATAATTGTTTCTAAACAGTACATAATTTTTCAATCATCAAATTAAAAATAAAAAAATACTATCAAATTTAATTTGTTTAAAACCCATATCCCAATTTACTTTTTATTTAAGTTAAAATAATTTAAGCATAATGAAAAATATTTAATGCATATAATTCAATTCCCAGAAGATTAATTTACATGTACTTACAACAATATAAACTGTTCAGCACCTCTGACTGATATTCCATAAATAAGCACTTTACAAAATAAGAGCACTAATATCTTTGGCATACAGCTAATATACACTGGTGTCCAAAATTTAAGCATAATTGGTAATTAAGTAATTATTTTTAAGTAATGAAAAAAATATGAATCGGAATGTACTGAAACTCCAGGTGTGTAAACAAAATAGTACTCGTCACATATTTTCGCGAAGAGTTTTCCCCGAAATCGAACAGGGGACCGTCAACAAATTGAAAAAGAACGAAGATCTTTTGGATAACCCTGTCAAAACTAATGTAGCAAAAGCATTCAAACTGCACATTATGATTAATTGGCTTATTGTAATGTACTGTGTTAATTTTTACAAGGATAGCATGTATACTCGTAGAGTAATTAAGGTTTTTATAAAAACAGTCCTAAGTTTTTTGCTTATAATTTGCAGAGTTCTTAATATAAAATAGTGTTCTTTTTTGAAAAAATGACAAACATCATTGTACACAATACCCTGTCATCAGAATTAAAAAATAATAAAAATTGTATGACAAATGAGCAGGTTTACTAAATAATTTTTTACTGCGCATGCGTGAAAGCTATTAAAATTTCATTTGCATATTATGTTAGTTAAATGTATAGAGCAACTTTTGTGAAAATCTCAAAAACATAGCTTAAAAATTCTGAAAATTATCGTTGATAGAATGAGATCAAAATCCTTTATTTTCTAAATGAAGCAAAAAGATGAGGGGCTGTATCCATATTCCATTATTTAGTGCCTACACAATATTGCACGTACAACTATATTTAGGTAAAACCCCTGATTTTTTTGCTTCCTTTAGGAATAACGGATTTTGAGTTGATTCTATAGGCTCTCATTTTCAGAATTTTCAAGCTATGTTTTTGAAACTTTTACAGAAGTTGCTCTATACATTTAGCTAACACAATATGCAAATGACATTTTGATATCTTTGACGCATGCGCAATGAAAAATTATTTACTAAACATACTTATTTTTCATACAATTTTTATTATTTTTAAATTCTGATGACAGGGTATTGTGTACAATGATGTTTGTCATATTTTCAGAAAAGAACATTATTTTATAATAAGAACTCTGCAAATTATAAGCAAAAAACTTGGAAAAATTTAGGACTGTTTTTATAAAAACCTTAATTTCTCTACGAGTATATATGCTATCCTTGTAAAAATTAACACAGTACATTACAATAAGCCAATTAATCAAAATGTGCAGTTTGAACGCTTTTGCTACATTAGTTTTGACAGGGTTATCCAAAAGATCTTCGTTCTTTTTCCATTTGTTGACGGTCCCCTGTTCGATTTCGGGGAAAACTCTTCGCGAAAATATGTGACGAGTACTATTTTGTTTACACACCTGGAGTTTCAGCACATTCCGATTCATATTTCTTTCATTACTTAAAAATAATTACTTAATTACCAATTATGCTTAAATTTTGGACACCAGTGTAAATATATTGCTTTTCCATGCTATACTTACTTTGCTAACCTTAATTTATTAATGACAGGATTCTCACTGATGATTTTTTATTATTATTATTGAATATTTCTAAATAATAATTTACTCTGAAGATTAATTTGTTGAAATAGTGTCAGAGAGAAAATAATTACCAATGGCAGTCATGTAAATTTCAAATGAAAATGAAAGACTAAATAAAATAGCAACACAATTCACTTGGTTATGGTATGTTATTCCATTTATTGAAAATACAATTTATATATTCATATACATGTATTTCTATAGACTATATCAGAATAGTTATCTTGTAACATAGTTCTATTTTTCATACAGTTTTAGATGGGTGTTGCAGCCTCTCTGTAGTTTCATTTAGAAAAATGCATGCTTCGAGCCTCTATAAAAGGAGAAAAATTCGTATAAGAATCTAAAATCCTATGAGCAAGCACTCTGCTCTTCTTTACTTCTAGGAGAAAGTCAATAGATATAGTTATTTGAATATTTAAAAAGAACATGTATCACTGCAGAAGAAAGTTCATGAAGAATAAACAAACATTCTTTTCCCTCTTCAAATTCATAACTTTACATCCAGGATCATCAATGCAGGATTCTTCAGCTTCGTATAAATTTGAATCAAGATTCCATGTCAGGTACAATTGAATTGCTCCAAGCATCTGGTTAATGTCACCACCTATATTTAAAATGTAAGGATTAAATTTTTGAGATATAAAATTGTTTGTGATTACATAATTTTATCTAAAAATGAAGAAATATAATTTTTTTTAAATTACCTTTCACACAATAGAAACAGTTAATTATAACAATAACACTATCCATTTAATTTAGTTTTGCAAGGAAAAAGCTTCATTTGAAAAACTGATAAATTAAAAATCAATGAATTCACCAGGAACAGAATCATCTTTTTTTATTCCAGCTTCTTTTTCAAATGTGAAATTGTGTTGGAGCAAGTAACACAACCACACTCAAGCTAATATTAAACCTATGGCATATGGCAGCATTCTTTCCAAATTTCTCATTTACATTTCAATACTTGTACAAGGTTCTTCAAGAACTTTTTTTTTTAATTAAGCTTCAATTCATATTTTTGAAGTGACTACAAAAAAGCCTTTTAAAAAGTGCAATCAAAATTGAAAAAATAAAAAGGTACCCCAGGAAAAAGATCTGATATCTATCTGCAAAGGAAAAAAATATATAAATATATGAATAAGAATGTCCCCAGATACATAATTTTAACTTGCAACTTAAGAGTGTTTTTATTTGACCACCATGGGATTTTATTACAGAAAAATATAATGTACCTAGATAGTTAAAAGTAATAGTTTTGAACTAGATTTAAACTTTTTTGTTTATTATTTTCACTTTAATTTCACAGTTTGTTTTAAAAATTAATGAGACAATGAATGATTTTTTTTCATTTATAGATCAATTGCTATGAAGATTTGCATATTTAATGAGTTAAAAATGAACGAGCTGATCCGTTTGATATTGTCTGATGTCAGTTCCTTAAATAAAACTTAAAACTTCGTATGATTTAAAAAAATAAATAAATAAACTTAGTTTCGGGGACCTTCTTCAGAGTCTAATGCATTCGCAATAAACCTTTTGTCTGAACTAACCTATGACATGGATCCCTGTATCTAATGCAGCATATGTACTGAAAATGCTCTGTATTTACCAAAGATTTTCGCAAACAACGTTGAGTGAACCAAACTTTGTAGTAGTCCATAGAATGCGAAAAACTAATGCTCCATTAAAGTTTAAAAAATATTGGTTATTGAAGTCTAAGATAAACTTTTATAATACAGAAAGCAGCTGAATTGTAATCTAAGTTGAATGAACCAAATCTGTTAAGATTGGGTCCTTAGAAATGTGAGAAAGAATGTGTCTTCCAGTTGTGGAAAGTGCACCCCCCCCCCTGTAAATTTAATGAATTACTATAAATATTAACATGTTTAATAAACGGATGAAATTCCTTATCTAAAGTTATGTAATTTTTAATTTACAGCTTCAGTGAGTAAACATAACTTTTCGAAAATGCTGGCAGTACTCAAAATGTATGCAAAAAAGGTGACAGTTGAAGTATAAAGAAGGACCAGGTATCGGGGACAAAGGTGTATTAACGGGAATGTAGCTGGGTATAAGAAAATTTCTTAGTAGTTTAAAAGTAGTTGAAGGGTGCTAAAGTGTCAAAGAAAATTGTAAATACAATTAGAGCATTGTTAAAGAAATTGCAATAAAGGAATGAAGAAGGAAATTAAAATTCAAACTTAGCAGTAGCTGAAATCTGGAAAAATATTTGTTGTTCATATAATACCTGGGGGACCTAAGAAATTATTTAAAAAAAGCTTGTGAATTGGATAATTTTTGAGAAAGTTATGGTAGGGGGTATAAAAGAGGCCAACTAATAGCAGGACAATAGCATGAAAACATGCTAAAATGTTTTACTATTTATCAATTTAGATTTTCAAATTATCAAAATTAAGAATAGTGTACATAGTATAATATTAATCCTTAGAATAATATTTTAAAGAAATGCACAAAAAAATTAGGTAAATGTTTAAAAAAGGATGCTATAGGTCATGGATAAAAATATGAGAGTGTTGATACGGAAAGAAGAGTCCAATGCAATTTAACATATAAGTAGTACAGTAGACTCCCTCAAATCCGCACAGCTTGGAACCAGAGGTTGTGCGGCTTTTAGAATTTTGCAGATTTATGGTCGTTGCTTTTTTAACATTTTTTTAAACAGTAATTTCAACATAATAAATAATGCAATCAAAACTATAACGAGTGCTTAAAATATAATAAAATATTAAAATAAGTAATAAACTAAACTAATAAAAATTTAGATGATTTTTAAGAAAGATTAAAATATTAAAAGCAAACATCAAGTTAATAATCAATAACACATAATCAAATATTCATTATAGAGGGAAATAAAGAGGACATCTATTGGGTTAAAAACTTTCTGCAAATTAATTTAATGTTTAATAAAATTACGAGTTACAAGATTTTGACATGGATGAAACGTGATTCATGGACGAAATTAACTATTTTTTTACACAATTCATAGACGAAATTGAGTTTTTTGATCGTCTCATGGACAAAATTCATGTTTTTTGTGCAGTCTGGCCAATATTCTCATTTTTACAAGATTCTTTGTTGAAAACCCCTTTTTCATATTTTATGCGATTTTTTATACTTTATGCAATACTTTATACTTTTTACTTTATGCGATACTTAATTGAAATTCACGATTTTTTTTTAAAGTATTTTGACGAAATTCCCATTTTTCTCAAGATCTTTTGATGAAATTTCTGATTTTTTTCATAATTTTTTGACAAAATTTAATTTTTTTTATTGACCTTCCACGATATTTTTCGCTTTTTCTGCAGAACTTTGACTAAATTTGTGTTTTTTCTGTGATAATTTGACAAAATTGGAGATTTTTTCTGCGAACAATTAACGAAATTGATTTTTCATAATAACCGTCTGTCAATATTTGCAAATTTTAGTATCTGAAATTTCAGACTGATGAATTTTTAAAGTTTTTGGCATAAAATGTCTTAAATTTTTGGAAAATTTGGAACAGATGTAGTATTTGCCCGGAGTCCCCCATTTTGTTTCTTTGTTGGTCACTTATGGCCACTTTATATTTAATTTTTGAACAATTTCGAGCGATTTGAGATAATTGCTCGTTCCCCCCCCCCTTTATAATAAGCAGAACAACCCATACCTAATCTAAGATACATCTTATCATAATGAACTTATGTCCAAAATTTTAAGCAAATCGGATAATTATGCGTAAAAAGCCATTAATTTAATTTAAGAAAGGTTATCCCCGTTCGCATATTTCAGATGTGTATATCACGATCTGTTTCACGATCCTTTGACAAAAATTTGTGATTTTTCGATGAAATCCAAATATTTTATACAATATCTTAACGAAATTTGCTCCTTTAACAGATATTGCACCTTTTTCGTGATCTTTGACAGAAATCGTGGCTTCTCTTCAATCATTAGATGAAAATCGTATTTTTTGGAGATCATTTGCGCGAAATCATGCCTTTTTCACTAAGCTTTGGCAAAAGTTGTATCTTTTCCATGATCCTTTGACAAAATTTGAATCTGTTTCTAATTTTTTTTGATAGAAATTGAGTCTGTTTTGCAATATTTTGACAAATATCAGAGTTTCCCCCAGAGGGTTTCAGGGGGGCGCTCCGCCCCTCCTACCCTTTAGTTTGAAAACAGCGTCTCTCTTGCCCCTAATCGAAAAACTAGCGCCCCTCTTGTCATTCATTCAAAAAAAAAAAAAAAAAATAACGTCTTTCTTGCCACACATTTGAAAATACGCAGTCCTCCAGCGATGATCCGAACGCGGCAGAGCGTGTAAATTACGCAAAAAATTGGCCACAGAACGCAAAAAATAGCTTCGTTAAAAATCAAGAAATAACGACTAATTTCTGGCAAGCTTCACCAAAAAATGGCTAATTTCGTCACAAAATTTCACAAAACGACAGATTTTCTCAAAAGATCGTGGAAAAAACGATAAATTTCTTCTAAAAATCACGATAAAACGGAAAAATTTGTCAAATGAGTCGCAATAAACGACAACTTTCGTCAAAAAATAGCGATAAAATGGCAGATTTCGTCAATATTTGCGAAAAAGCGACAAATTTCGTCCAAAAATCGCAATAAAACGGAAAATTCTGTGATAAGTTGTGTTTTTTCGCGATATCTTCACTAGATTTGCCATTTTTTTGCGATTTTTTTAGCAAAATATGCCGTTTTTTTGCCGTTTTTTATTTTAATAAAATTTGCCGTTTTTTCGTGATTTTTTAAAATTAAATTTGACATTTTTTGCGATCTTTTAACAAAATTGGCCGTTTTTTCGTGATCTTTTAAGAATATTTGCCGGGGTTTTTTGCGATCTTTAGCAATATTTGCCATTTTTTTGCAATCTTTTAACAAATTTACCCTTTTTTTTTCAATTTTTGGATAAAATTTCTGTTTTTCTAGGACTTTGAAACGCTAGATTTTAGATTCAACTCTATAAAAGTGCCCTTAAAAATATAAAACTGCCTTTAAAAATGAAAAAGTGCCCTGAAAAATGTAAAAAGTGCCCTTTTCAGAACGGTAGCGCCCTGCCCTTTTTTAAACCTGGGGGAAACTCTGCAAATATAATGTTTTTTCTATGATCCGTCGACAAAATTCATGTCTTTTCTACGAACCTTTGACAAAATTTGCATCTTTTTTCCCAATCCTTTAATAAAAATTGTGTTTCTCTACAATCATTTGATGAAAATTGTCTTTTTTCGATCATTAGACTGAAATTGCATCTTTTCCGCAATTCTTTAGCAATATTCACGTCTTTTTTGCGAGCTTTTGACAAAAACTGCACTTTCTCTGCAATCATTTGATAAAAATCGTAGGTTTCATTGCAATTATTTGACATAATCACAATTTTTTTTCGATCCTTTGACAGATACCGCATCTATAGCCAGAGTTGTATAATATAGACACACACGCACAGAAAATTTTATGAACTTTGCAGAAAGTTTTAGGAAAGAAAAAAATATATTTTTGTAAACTTTTTTAGTACCAAAAAACAAAAATATTCCCCCAATTTTATGTACGAATTATTTACCGTCAAAGCGAATTTTGTCAACAGACCTCGAAAAAAAAATCGCGAATTTCAACAAAGAATCGCGTAAAAAACGTGCATTTTGACAAAGAATCGGGTAAAAAAGGAACATTTTGACAAAAGACTGCATAAAAGACGTAAATTCTATTCATGAATCGCGTAAAAAATGCGAATTTCGTGCATGGTTTGCGTAAAAAATACGAATTTTGTGTAGAATCTCGCAAAAAAGCGAATTTCGTTCACGAATAGCATAAGAAACACAAAATTCATGTATGATTTGCTCAAAAAATATTAATTACATCCATGAATCACTATAAAAAACACAAATTGCAGCCATGAATCGCTCAAAAATGCGATTTACTGTCATAAATCGCTTAAAAAACGCGAATTATACGTCCATAAATCGCTCAAAAAATGCACATTTCGTCGATAGATTACTCAAAAAATGCAAATTATGTCCATGAATCGCATAAAAATACAGATATACATCCATTAATCACACAAAAAAATGTGAATTTCGTCGACAGATTGCTCAAAAGACGCAAATTATGTCCATAAATTGCATAAAAACAACAAATTACGTCCATAAATTTCATAAGAAACACGAATTACATCTTTAAATTGCTCAATAAACACAAATTTCTTTGAAAAATCGCTCAAAAAACACAAATTTTGTCGACAGATCGCTCAAACATAAATTATGTCCATGAATCGCAAAAAAAAAAGCGAATTACGTCTAAAAATTGCATAAAAATGAGAATTATGAAATTGAATTGCGGAAAAAACGCGAATTACACCCATGAATTACTAAATAAAAGCAAATTTCGTCCATGCCAAAATAATATAATGCGTAATTTTATTAACTTGCAGAAAGTTTTTAACCCATTATTAAGTGGGCAGAAAGTTTTGGGTTTTATATAGGTCTGTCTATAGCATTGTTTGACAGAGATTGCATTTTTTCATGGAATCGGCGTGTTTTCAGAATTCGCAATCTATTGACGAAAATAGTTTTTTTCGCAATCATTTGACAAAAAGCAAGTCTTTTTTGCGATCCGTTTCCATCCTCTATAATTTTTAAAAGACGGAATTCTACCTGTGGACGGAAAACTTTCACCCATGCTATGATCCCTGCACAAATTATACATAAATAAAATAATGTTAACCGAACATGCAAGCATCGTTCTTCAAAAAGTCGTTTTCCCTCATTCATCGTTGTAAAATTTCTCTCCTCACCGAAATGAAATTGAAAATCACGAGAATCCTTATGACATATAAACTGGAATTTCTTCTTTTACCCTAAAATAACTCATTTATGCTGGTTGGGTTGATGAAGGCAACAATAATGGACGATCTTTAAGATTTTGTTCAAGCTGTGAAAAGAAATTTTCTTGATTGGGGATATATCTTTCAGAATTGAAATCAAAGTATGAAGTTAAATAAGAGAAAAAAAAGGGCATAGGACGGCTATAGCATTTTAATAATACTACTCTATTTTGTTTTTCCACTTGTTATATGCTGAATCTGATAATCACAAATGTAGATTTTAAATGGTCACTTGTTCACAATTTACTCCTTGAAAACAGACTAATACTCTATAATGATTTTTTTCAATTTTTTACATTAACTGCAATTATTTAATTTAAATTATTTCCAAATAAAATTATACTAATATATTTAACAATTTTTATTTTTATCAATGAATATGCATGTAATATGTATATGTAATAAAAAGTGTATGTGTAATAAGTAAAGATTAAAAAAAGGGGGGGGGGGGAGTTTAAAAACAAAAAAAAAATTGGTAAATAAAAAAACCAGATTTTCAACATGCGCAAACAGAAAATAAGTTGAGAAAGTAACAAAAATTTCATTAATAATAATAATTTTTAAAAAATCAAAATTTCATTGCTATTAAGTACATTTTATATTACTTTTAAGTAATAACAATTATTTCAAACAAATTTTTCTGTCAAATATTTTTTCTTTCTGAAAATTTGCAATTCAATTTAGTGTTCAAACACCATAAAATTGACTGGTTCTCATACATAAAAACCAAGCAAAAACGTTTTATAGTTATCAGTAAAAGCAAAAAAAATTATATGGAATGCTGTCAAAGTTTACATTTTGTATGCAATAGCATGTTAGAAGAAAAAGAAAAATGCTAATCTCAATTACATAATCAGCATTGAATTCAGGAGGTTGTCTGGTAGGGAGGGGTATTCCCCTCTCCCCCTCCCCTCAAAAATGCGAGATTTTGTGTTTTCAATGACCAAAAAGTGCAATCCCCCACTGAAGATGCAGAAATACGAGCTCTAACAATTTGAGGCTTAGGGCTAACTAATGCACTTGATTAGATGCAGTTAAAAATAAAAAATTTCTACATACAAATCTGATATAGGACGTGAAAAAACAATACAGTATAAACAAAAAAAAACATGCATATATTATACAGCTTACCTTGCTTTTCGGAAATGTTGCTTGAAGTCGATCGCCGATACATGCGCATTGAACCAGACCAAAACAAACTTGACGCCACGCCATTATTCTGTAAGTTGGTTGATTGTTTTGTGAGGTTTGTACTGCTATTGTTTTATGTGTTTTAAAAGGGTATTTTTTTATTGAATTAGTTAATAAAGAATTTTTATAAACATATAAAGATCAGTTGCTTTGTATTTTTTTATTCTCAATTACATAATTAAATTAAATTTTACTTAAAAGTAAGAGCACAAAATTAAATTAAATTAGCTTAAATAAAATTTAATATTTTTTAAACATTTTTTAAATAAATTTTAATAATTAAAATATATTTTTAATTCATATACACTATTTTTTAATAATTAAATAATACGAATTTAATTCATATGCACTATTTTTTAATAATTAAATAATTTTAATTATTAAAAAATTATAAATAATTATTAAATTTTTTAATAATTAAACTATAATTTTAAAAATAATATTTTTTTAAAATTAAATAATAATAATAAAATTAAATAAATTTATTAAAATGCAAAATTTCCTACACTTATATTCAAAATATTTCCCAAATAATATATATAGGATCGCTAAACTGTTGCCACAAGAGTCAGGCAGACGTTTTGTGAAGATCTATATAGGTGGCCCATACAGGTCTATATGCATCTACCAAGTGTTACTGGATGCTAATATAACATTTTTATGAATAATTTAACAGATTAATAAAGCAATATGTGTGTGTCATTAAAATAAACACATAATAAGTATGCTTCGAAATGCATACTGCAAAATTAATTTGTATAGCTATTTTATTATCATTATATAATATTAATAATAAAAAATAAATAGTCTAAATAATTACATATTATGTATATTATAAATAAATATTATTTAAGTTAACTTTAAAAACGCAATGTTAACATTAAAAAAATGTCCCCAGATTCTGCTAGATTTTCTATCAAGATCTATATAGATAACCCTTATCGATCTACACAAATCTACACAGATTTTCTGAATTCTGTACATATATTACTTTTCACTATTTTCAGGATTTATTTGATAGATTAATATAGCATGTGTTATTAAAATAAACATATGATAAATATGCTGCGAAATTCATACTACAAAGTTGATTTATATAGATATTTTATTATCATCATATAATAATAATAATAATAAAATAATAATTAATTATAGTAAAAAGAATTACGTGTTATTTATATTATGATGAAAGCTTCTTTAAATTAACTTAAAAAACGCTATGGTATCACTAAAAAGTTATCTCCAGATTATGATTGATTTTCTATCAAGATCTATATAGATAACCCACATCGATCTACACAGATTTTCTATTGCTGCACACATATAAATTTCTACATTTTCTTACTTTTTATAGTTAATTTAATCAAACAGTAAGCTGATATACTTCTAATATTAATGTAAATACATAATAAATGCGCTTCGAGCTATATGCTACAAAATCAATTTATATGGATGTACCTGGGTTTCTCATGGGCAAATGGGCCTAGCTAAAACCCATCTGCCCATATGGGACCCATGTGGAGACCATATGGGCCCATAGTTCTGTGCTGCCTGGGAGGTTAGCAGATTCATCAAGTTTTATTAATTGCTTCATTTCCATTCATTGCCTATGTTTCTTCAATAATATTTTTTTAATCAATTATCTAGAAGTTCCTTAAATTAGCCTAGAAATTAATACTGTAATAAATAATTAGCAGTGCTTGGATTCGATTATTTAAATGAATTTAAAAACACTGGATGCTGGAATTAAAAGCACTGAAGGGCGACATTCAATTACTTAGAATTTCATAGTCTCTATCTTCTTCTATCATACTCTCTATCTATTCTCTATCCCTTGAAAACGAGCCACGTATCCAAATTCCAATTTTATCCGTCATAGTTCAAATATTGCTAATACTATTTGCTTGTCCCGTCGAATTTATGTATGTTTTATTGGGTTATCCTACATTCGATATAAATGTTGATTTGAAGTATTACATATATATATATACACTGCTCAAAACAATTAAAGGATATTGAAGTTTTAGGTGGATTTTGTTATCTGGGAAACTTTTTAGCTGGTTGATACATGGTCGACAGACATAGTAGGTAAAATGAGAATAAATTACACATGTTTGGCAGAAAAAAATGCATTTTATTGCGCATTTGTGTACAAAAGGAGAAAAACACACTTTGTGCATATGAGAAAAAAAGAATAAGAAAAGGTGTTTTCTTCAAAGAAAATCATTTTCAGTAGGGGGTATGGTTTCCACGGGCGGCCAGCAACGTTGAACACCTTTGAGGCATGGACTCAATGAGGATATTAATGACGAGTTGGGGTAGTCTGCCCCACTCTTCCAGAAGAGCTCTTTCCAGTTCTTGGAGAGTTTGTGGGGGTTGTTGGCGGCCAGAAACTAGTCTTCCTAGAGCGTCCCAAACGTGTTCGATTGGATTCATGTCTGAAGAACACGCTGGCCATTCCATTCGAACGATTCCTTCCTCGAAAAGGAAATCCTCCACCAGGTTTGCACGATGTCGCCTACAGTTATCGTCCATTAAAATGAAATTAGCTCCGACTGCTGCAGCGTAAGGGACTACAATAGGTCTGAGGATCTCATCCCTATATCGGCGACCAGTCAGAGCTCCATCTCGAATGATGTAGAGGTCAGTGCTTCCGTCAATGGAGATGCCACCATACACCAACACTCCTCCACCGCCAAATCTGACACTTTCGTGCACGAACGCAGGATTATTCCTACTGCCACGGTCCCTCCAGATGAAAATACGCCTATTATCCGGATGCACAGAAAAACGGGACTCGTCAGAAAACAGAATATTGCTCCATTCATTTCTCCTCCAGTTGACATGCTCGGTTGTCCACTCCCTGCGGTCGCGACGATGCCTTGATGTTAATATAACACATACCATCGGTCGGCGAGCATACAGACCTACAGCATGGAGCCAGTTTCGGACAGTTTGAGTTAAAATCGTGGTGCCTGTAGCCGAGCGAAGGTGTTGTTGGAGAAGAGTAGCGTTCATGTTTCGGTGTCTCCGAGCTGTTAACGCTAAATACCGATCTTCATTGGGCGTTGTTGCCCGTCTACGACCTTGCCCTGGTCTTCGGCCTGCACATCCACTCTCCAAAAAACGGTTCTAGATCCTGGAAATGACACTTTGTGACACTCCAATGGCCTGCGCTACTTCGGCTTGAGTTTGGCCCCCTTCTAACCTACCAACAATTCTCCAAGCTTCTGAATCTGTCAAATGACTTCGCTGAGACATCGTACTCATCGAAACAAAGCAATCACTGAATGCCGATCATCCTTCTCTTCATTCTCTTTTGTCCAGTTTAAAGTCAAATTTCATTCGCTGCCGCTGAAGCGACGTTTTTGACGTCGAACTCAAAATTTGCATACTCCACAGTTTGAAAACCAGAAAAATTTGCATTTGTGATTATCTTCTTCTATTTTCGGCAAAAAATTTCGTTTATATCTTTATTTTATATAAAACTTCAAATATCCTTTAATTGTTTTGAGCAGTGTATATATATATATATATATATATATATATATATATATATATATATATATATACACACACACACACTAGATGGAACCCGTCAAAACTTGACGGTACAATATAAAAGCAACAAGGGGAAAAATATTTTTTTCAGCTATAAAAGAATTTTTTAAAGATTAATTTTTATTAAAAACTTCAATAAACGAAAAAAAACTTGCATTTTATATCCAGGCAAATTACATTCACAAATGCACTCATAGAATTTCTCTCATCTGACGCTTTTATATTTACAGACAAAACACCAATATCACATGATACCGGGCGCAGAATCGGTGCACTGGTGCGACACTCGTCACAGACTCTTGAGAACGTCTGCAGACTATTTTTCACCCGTTAAAGTTTTTAAAAAATGCTAGAAATCATTTACCATGATCCATTGTGATATTATCCGGATAACATACGATTGACAAGCTCCAATTCACGTTAAATTATAAATCAAGGACGATTCTGTTTTGAATTTTCCGAAAATTTTATTCAATCATTTCTAAACTTAGAAAACACCGTCCTAAATCTGAAAATTCCAAAGTAATAGTAAATTTTGACAAATATCAAAAAGGAAAAAAAAAACAATTTTGTCAATTGTGCGAAGAAAAAACACCAATTTTGCACATAAAACTCGGGAAAAACATGATACAAACTATAAATTGATATGAACATGATCATGATATAAACATGATAAAAACTGTAAATCAAGGCCAATTCTGTTTTGAATTTTCCGAATAATTTAGGCAATCATTTTTTAACTAAGTAATCTAACTAAAGTAATCGTAAATTTTGAGAAATAGTCTAAAAAAATTATAATTAATAAATAAGTAAATAAAATAAATAAATAATAACATTTGTTAATTGTGCGAAGAAAAATCACCAGTTTCGCCATATATCTCAGAAAACATGATATAAACTATAAATTGATATAAACATAACATGATCATTAAATATGATATAAACATGATAAAAACTATAATTCAAGGACGATTCTGTATTGAATTTTCTGAAAAATTTAGGCAATCATTTCTAAACTAAGTAATCTAGCTAAAGTAATCGTAAAATTTGACAAATAGTCTATAAAAAATTTAAAAAAATCAATTTTGTCAATTGTACAAAGAAAAATCACCAATTTCGCCATATAACTCGGGAAAAACATTATATAAACTATAAACTGATATCTTAAATTTTGACAAATGGTCTAAAAAAAACCAATTTTGTCAATTGTGCGAAGAAAAATCACTAATTTTGACATATATCTTGGGATTTTTGTCAAAGGGTAGTGAAAAACATTCAAATTTTGTCAAAGGATCCCCAAAAAGGTACATTTCAACAAAAGATCACAAAAAAAACAACACTGAATTTCATTAAAAGTTTACCAGAAACTTATTTTTTATAAAAAGATCATGGGAAAATGCAAAATTTGTCCAAGTATCACGGAAAAATGCAGATTTCGTCAAAAGTTTGCCAAAAAATGGAAAATTTCGTTGAAAGATTTTGATTAAACGGCAAATTACATCGAAAGATCGCGAGAAAAGAAATTTTTAAGACCTCGAGAAAATGACACATTTCATCAAAAGACCTTGAGAAAACGACAAATTTTGTCCAGGTACCAGAAAAGTTGTAAATTTCATCAAAAGATCGCAAAAAAAACCCACAAATTTTTTATACACCTTAAAAAACTCAAATTTTGGCAAATAATCACAAAAAATAGCAAATTTCGTCAAAAAATTGAAAAAATAAATAGTAATAAATAGTAAAAATAATATAGGAGGTTATTTCATCAAATAACCACCTCCCCCCCCCAAAAAAAAACCCCGAAATTTTGTAAATAGATGATCAAAAACAGCAAATTCTGTCAAAAGATTCGAAAAAATGACAAATTTCTTCAAAAAATTGCTAAAAAAACTTAAATTTGTTGAAAGACCGCAAAAAAAATTCCAATTTTGTTCAGGTATTCCTAACAAAACTCAAATTTCGTCAAAGTTTTGCAAAAAATGAAAATTTTGTCAAAACGTCTCAAAAAACGGCAAGTTTCATGAACAATTTTTGAAAAAACAGCAAATTTCGACAAAAAGTTGTCTAAAAAAATAGCAAAATTTATAAACAGATCGTGAAAAAAACTGCAAAAGATTGTGAGAAAACAAAAAAATTTTCTCAACCGCAATTTTTAACAAACTATTGTGGAAAAAAAGTGCTTGAATGGATTTTCTCCCTGTTTCGGCAATGAAGGACGGTGTTAAAAATTCTGAGGTTAAAAGTAGTTAAATTTTAAAAGTACTTTATTTTTATGTCAATCACAAATACTTGTAACATAATATAAGGGATTGAAAAGAGGACATTAGTATTTACGTTCTGCAGACTGTTTTTAAATTTTTACTTCTGTTGCAAAGTGCAGAAAAAATTCTGCTGCAAGACATGATATGGATAAATTACAAATTGCAGTCATTATTCATTACTAATTTCGTATAAAATGCATTCATATACACTATGATGACAAAACCATTGTAATTCATTCTTTACTATTGATATTTGTGCATATATTTAAGTGACAACATTATGACGAATGTTGTTATTAATGCTTTGTACTTTGTTATTAACGATAATATTAACTCAATTCAAAGGTTTAAATAGATCGAAGCGTTTAAAGATTCAATGTTGTATACAATAAGGTAATAACAATATGCTGTACAGTGCTAACTTAAAAGTACCAAGTTTAAGGGGGTTTTGTCAAACATTTCCAACGCTACCTTTTATTTTCTAAAAGATTAGATTTTATAATAAAAAAAAAAAAAAACACTAATATTCAAGCATGCCTATTGGAAAAAAAAGTTGAAATGCTGAGAAAGGCGGTTTCCCCCATCAGATGTCAAGAAATCCAAAATTTGAAAAAAAAAAAAAATAAATAAAACTATCAGTAGAAGGAAAATTCTGCAACATTCATTCATTGCAGGGGGGAAAGATGCAACATTTCACGAAGATATGCTTAATCCATATCTAAATAATTCTAAGCTTATAGAGTGACTTGCTATGAAAAATAGCAAAATAATAGATAGTTCTATGCAAAATAATCAATAATAATAAATAAAGGACACAGCAAAATAAAATAATGATAAATAACAAATTACTTACTATTTCAAAATGGGAAAGAGTGAAATTCTATGAGAGCATGGGAGTATTTATCTGTATTTAGGCACCCGATGTCATCTGCAGAAACTGAACTCTCATTGGAGCACAGCGCCCGCACATGCGCTCTAACGATGATACATGGAGTAAAAGTTGATACTCCCTGCGATGATGCGATTGTGTTTCTCTCTCTCTACGGTGAATCGCTCTCGTCAATGAATCACCTGGTACTAACCGGAAGGCTTGTTTGTGCATGCGTAGAGACCAGTTTTAAGTATGCTGAATGTATTTCGCTATCGTTTTAATATATAAGATATATATAAACTATTAATTGTAAAACAATATATATCAACAAAAAGTGAAAAATGAATTAGAAGAAATATTTGGGAATTTGCAGAACTATAGTAGACTCATCAGACCCCAAATAGTATAGAACTAAAAATAAAGTGTGTGGTTTCATTTTCGCATTAGCCACGAAAAGGAAAATAGTACGGTTTTCGGATTACCAACACACATAAAACCAAAATAAAATTTGGTTTCACCATTTATGGTTAAACCATTTAAAATAAATCATAATAACATCATTAAAATGGATTGATAAGGAATAAACGTACCAAAAACTAATGAAATAGTGGATAAAAATGTAAACAGAAGGAAAAATAATAAAATAATAATGGAAATTAATTTCATTTAATTTGGCAATACTAACCTAAACTAAATATCTTAATGTATGTTAAAAGAAGGAATAAAATAGATAATTAATATGTGCATTTTATACACACAGAAGTAATATTTTAGGTATTGTCCAAATTGTCGAAAGTTAGATTCAAGTTAATATTCAACATTATTTAGTAAATTATATTATTTACTAAATATTATATTATTTAGTAAATTATATTTAATAGATTTAATTAATTTAACTATACAATTAGTCATACTTATGTGTTAATTCAACATCCAGTATAAAATGTATTATTGTAATTTATGCCTCACCCCTCAGTTTTTTTAAATATTAATAATTAACCATTGCGCATTATCCAGACAATACCTCCCTCCTCCATACTCTAACATCTACCCACTCATCTATCTTATTATAGTGCTCAGCAAAAGTTTAGACACTGGTGTTTTTTAATCTTTAAATAAAAAATACGAACAGGTGAGTTTTAGAAATAGCTATACTTATTTTCAAATATGTTTTAAACAATGTACAATAAAAATAATGGTTATAATGTAAGATAACATATAATTTAACTGAAAAAAGTAAAATTTGCATATTGCAAAAGTTTAGACACTTTTTTGATTTTTAGCCAACTGTTCATGGATAAATGCAAATTTCCAAGTTATGATGTCACATGTCTGAAGTATTTAATACCTCGATATACCATCAGTTAGTGAAGATGCCGCGAGCTAAAAATATTCATTTAGATGAGGTAATTGAAGTAGGGAAGCTGAAATGGAAAGGGAAGACAATTGCAGAAATTTCAACAGCACTGAATCGTTCACAGTGGTTTGTCTATGAAGTATAGTCTAAGGATGACTCCAAAAAAAAAAAAAAAAAAAAAAAATCTGAAAGTCCTTGTGTGACAAGAAAATGCGATGACAAAAGGATCCAGACAGTGACATTTACACAAATAATGATTGTTAATCACATTAAATGTAAGTCAGGAATTTCTGTGTCGACGGACATGATGCTTAGATGATTAAAGAAACAGGTAAATCAATTTACATGACAATAATAAAACAATCAGCTTTAAAATCTCGCTATAAATTGTCCAGAATTCAATTAACTTACAAACAATACGTCATATGGACCCAAATGGTACGCTATGATATTCAGTAACGAAAAAAAAAGTGGAATTTGAATGGCCCAAACACGGGGGCATACTATTGGAATGACTTAGGCAAAGATCCTGGGACTTTATTAAGTCAACAAAAAGAAGGTGCATTTTAAATAATTTGGTCCTCACTTAGCTTTAATGCTCGTGCATCTGTGGAGTTATTCATTGGTTGTCAAGCAAAACAAGACTACGTACATACGTTGGAGATTAATTTTTAGTCATTTGGGGAACTTTTCCTGATCTAAAGTATGGATTTTAGCATCTATTCATGTTGCATACAAAAGAAGAACTTCATCTAACTCTGAAAATACTATTGATCTAAACTGGCCGGCGTGTAGTTCTGATCCGGACGCAATCCGGACGCAATGTAACATCATATGTCGTAATGTTTATGCAAATTTTTGTTATAGTTTTCTTTTAATGAGTTTCGAGCTGCTGTTGAACATGTTTGGTACGAAATAGACCCCTAAGTGACGCAGCATTTAGTGTTTTTGATGAAAAGTCACATTCTTGCAATTACATTATCTTACATTCTTGCTACTAACTGCAAACAATGCGGGTGCAACTCGATTTTAATTTGTAGTTATTTTTTCTGTAAATACACAAATTGTCTATACTTTTGCCACAATGTTAATTTTATTTTTTTGTCATTATATTTTATGTAAAAGGTGAAATTCAAAATTTATTGTGTGTGAATAAAGGATAAGTCACAACTATTATTTGACAGAGGAATTACAAACATTCGGTACATACATCAGAAAATAGAAGCATAATCGATCATTGTCTAAACTTTTGCTGAGCGGTGTATAAATATATATATATATTTTTTTTTTTGCTTTTTTTGTTGTATTTTTAATTTATTATTATTGTTTGTGTTTTAATTATTTTTTTTTTACTTTTTTTACTGAATATTTTAAATACTTTTTAAGATCATGCAATTACTAATTGTATATTAAAGAATATATGAATTTTTTAGGAAAACCATTATTTAATGCATCATAAATTAGCTTTATCAATATTTGCGTTAATAAGAAGTATATTGCGATATACAGAATTATTAAGACATGATTTAAAATTAGTAAATGTATTAATTTTGAAATTAAATTATTTGCATTTGTCATATATATCAGTTATTAATTTGTTTTCTTTTAATATAATTTTAAGAACTAAAAAGTTAATAGTATTGTTAGAAAGCAGGTTTTCCGTTATTTCTAAATTAGCTGGATAAGCTACTGAAAATTGAGAAATATCAATATTTTCAGTGGCAATTAATATTATATATCAATATATCGATATAAATGTATAATATTATTAATACATTTACTTTCATAATGATATAAGTCTGATAATAAACTAGATGTGCAACCACAAGATGACAAGCTGTATCCAGATATAGTAGTACATGCATTACTGTGTAGATACTAATCAATGGAATATGGATACAGCCCCTCATATTTTTGTTTCATTTTCGGAATATCGGATTTTGATCTTATTTTTTAGACGATAATTTTCAGAATTTTCAAACTATGATTTTGAAATTTTAAGAAAAGTTGCTCTATACATTTAGCTTAAACAATATGCAAATGAAATTTTTTTATAGAGTTGACGCATGCGCAATGAAAATTTATTTAGTAAACCAGCTCATTTTTCATACAATTATTAATATTTTTTAATTTTGATTACAGGGTATTATGTACAATGTTGTTTCTCATATTGTCTGAAAAGAACATCGCCTTTTATTAAGAACTCTGCAAATTATAAGAAAAAGCAAAATTTGGGACCTTTTTTATTAAAAACCCTAATTTTTCTACGAGTATGCATGCTATCCGCAGTTTATTACCATACACAGTTTATTACCATAAGCCACTTAATCATAATAAGCAGTTTGAACGCTTTTGCTATATTAGTTTTGACAGGGTAATTCTAAAGATATTCGTTTTTTTTTTTCAATTTGTAGACGGTCCTCTATTGGATTTTGGAAAAAAAAATCTCGAAAATATATGACCTGTACTGTTTTGTTTATACATCTGGAATTTCAGGGTCACTCCTCATGTATATTTCTAGATATTTAACAAAACATCTCAAATCGCAAATGACAAGATTTTTTTGCTGTGACTGTATTATTTTCTTTTTTGGTTACCATTAATCGGGCAATGTTAAAACTTGGCATTAGAGCTAGTCTCCTAAATTCTACATCAGGAATTAACCGTATATTACAAATGATATTTTAATATTTCCCTTGAAAAGGAGTTACGTATCACGAGTGTAACCTTTATCCACTTTTATGCTTCTTAGTTATTTTTTTACATTCCTTTTGTTTTTTTTATTTGAATTTATGTATATTTCATTATGAGATTCTGATTTACGTTAAATGTATTTAATGTACTGTCCATGATTTCATTTTCGGAGATATTTTTTCATTTGTTAAAATCTTTTAAAAACAAATATTTCATTTCTGCTTGTTATTTTTCTTTGTTAATATCTTTTAGCAAAAATAGTTCTACAAAATGTCAAATATTTCTGCTTTCCTACGTAGTTATTTTTATTCATTTGTTTATATATTTTCATTTCTTTCGCATTCGCCTCTATGTTAAAATCGATTTTAGCCAAAATTAAATTGTTGTAACATTTAGTAATTCAGTCTAGCTTGGGATAGTATTTCAAATCTCAATAAGAGATTTCCATTTAAAATATGACAGGTATGGTAAAAAGCAAAAAAAAAAAAAAATTGACTGGTAGGCATGATTTTGGAATAAACTCTGAGATCCTGTCATTGTCACAGACTGAAAATTTTGTGACTTCGCTCTTATTTATATTATATATTCACCTATTTTTTTTATTATTTCTAGTGAGGGTGAATGATCATCTAAATGAATTCTCTTTATCTGAGAGCCGTTTTAGTGATAAAGGCAGATGTTAAATATGTTTTCTTTCCTTTCTTTTGAAAATAAAATGGATAAATAATTAAAAATTAGTTTTAACTGAAATTTAGAAAAAATGTGTTATTTAAAAAAACTATGTGATTCTATATCAGAGTAGACACTATAATAAGAATAAAAAAATGGTGTACATATTGCTACAAATTTAAAACTTTTCACCATTTAACAAGATAATACAATTCGTACAGGGGCGAAGGGGCACATGTGAACATGTAACACGTGTGAATACTACATATTTTACTCAGTTAATCTGAAGTAAAAAAAAATTAAAAAATTACCAATAGTTGGCAGAAGTGGTGCAATCTTCTGGCTGAATTTCAGAATAATCAGCCATTTTTATTGGTGTTGTAATTCGCTTGTTTTAGAAAGTGTGAAGTAAAAAAAAGTTATTTAAGTAAAAGTTCATTCAAGACATTTTTCAAAACTAGAATATCAGCATTATCTTCTGTAGTGGCATTAATTAGGCAAGTTTACAAAAAATTTTGTTTCCATACTTCAATTAAAACTCTCTTTTTTATTTAAGTAGAGCTTAAGTTAATATAAGCGGCACTTGTGAACAGTACATATAGGGACAAATGTGAACAGTTCACAAGTGTATTTTTTTAAGCGTGTGAATGCATTCTTTGTAGTTTAAATTTTAATTACCCTTGTCAAACATTAAGCTTTAAAAATTCAATGTTTTTCGGATTTCTTCATAGTTTTAATTTACTGAAAGTTAGAAAACAATTAAAAGTAATGGCTTTCTATAAAAACTAATGTTTATTTGTTATCCATTAACGAGTTCCCGTTTTAAACGTGTTAATTTTTTCTTAGCCCATATAAAAATATCGGTAAGCTATTTTATTTTCTTAAATTAAAAATTAGTTGGCCATAAAAAAGTGATAAGTTGTACTGTAATAATCAGCAATTTTTTTGTATCACAATTTTACTAATTTTTCACATCATGATGCACAATTTTGTGATACACATTCCATAACATTTAGAAAAAAAGTAAAAACACAATAACAGAATTATTCAGTAACTTACATAAGTACGCTAAAATGACAAACAAAGTGTAAATATTCTTGTAAATCAATTTGTTTCAATATTTCATATAGTCAAAAATGTAAAAAATATTCACATGTGCACCTTTCGCCCCTATATAGGAAACTCATTTTAACATTTCTGAACATATATGCTTATTTCAGTTTCTTTAAAGAGGAAAAGCTACATTTATTGCAATCTTATTTTTCAATATTCCAATATTATATTCATTTTCACTTTGTAATATTATGCACCAAAACAGAGTGTTGATTCATTAGATGATCAGATATGCTAACAGGCAGTTTTTAGAAACTCTCATGGAATTTAATCAGTGTCCTAAAATTAGGTTTATTAAAAGTATAATTTTACAAGTTTTCTGGAACATGTGTTTAAACAAACTTGTGTTCTTCAGCAAAAATTATAAAAATAATTTTATAAATATTTGCCTAACTTATTTTACAGAATTAGCACTTCTGGATAGAAAAAATGTAATGAATATTTCCTCATTGAAGAAAAGTCCTTTTACTAAACCTTCTCCTCGATTACATTTATATACCAGAGTTAAGTTACGTATTTAAAAAAACTCCAGACGCCTTGGAGAAATTCATTTTTTTGCGCTTTTGCGTGTCTGAAACTTCAGCCGCTACATTTTTCTGATTTCTGAAAAGGTTGGAGGGTAGTATATCTCGAAAAGGGTGAAGAAAAGCTGTATGAAGTTCTCTTATTTTTTTAAAAATTTAAAAATAAAAAATAACAAAAATATTTTTGAAAACTTATTAGAACTAAGTTACTTTGAGATTAAAAAAGGCAATCTAATTAAATATACTTGTCCAATTTTTGAAATCATTTAACTACCAAATTTATCGTTTTTTATCTACTTATCTAAATATCTTTTGTATTCAACAGATATCGCAAATCGAATCAACAATTGTAAAAAAATGTTATATTAAAAAGTGTAGTTAAAAATTTCCATCTTATATTGGACATAAACAATATTAGAGTTTAGCAAGATTTAACATGCCATGCAATTTTTCAAGCATCTAATTTAAAGATATCATGACGCATATTAGACACTTATGAGCAGATAATATATTGTATTTTATGTTATTACTTGCATAAATATATTAGGATCGTATATGGGATTTTTGAAACAAAAATTTTCCAAAATAAATAAATAACTGTATACGAGATTGTACATTACTGAAATATGGCTGATTTATGAAATATTTCTTAAGAATTTAGTTTTTAATAATGTTCTTACTTGCACCAAAATAGATAAAAGTATTCACTATATGGTAATTAATCACCAAAAACTTTCAATTTTAGACATTTTGCTGAATATTTAAAAATATATTTGTCGGATTCTTCTGGAACTTCAGGATCATAAAGAATACGTTTAACGACATATTAATGAATATCGACTTAATGAGGACGACAACGAAAAATCAAAGAAAAATAACAATAATTGTCATCAAATTAAAATGCATGAAAAGATTTATAACTGCAGAATGCAAATTTGTGGATCCTGTAAAACATGATTACTGATTTGTGTAAGAATAGCCCATATATTTATGGAAATATACTGATTTTTTTAAGTTAAAAAAATTTCATGATTTTATCTTATATCATGCAGGGTTTTCAACTACATTCGATGCCAATTTCAGAAAAATTAGCAAAGCGTTGTAGAAACAATGTAGTGGAATTGGAAAACAAGGATATTCAATATTTTATAAAATTTGAACAGTTGTGTGAAATAATTTTTATCTGGGATAAGCGAATGTTAACTTTTTTTTTTACATAATTTAATTAGTCACCTCTATGGAGCAACTTTCAATAGAATATACAATCAAATATCGTGATAATTCAGAGAGATATCGGCGATAGAGTGAGCTGATTTTTAGTTGCTCTCTAAAATCAGATGAATGACAACGGATTTAGAGAAATTGTGAATTTAAATTTTTATTTTTATTTTTTGTTGATGTTTTAGGTCTTCTTGGATAACTACGAGAATTATCCTAATCCATGGTAAAAAGAAGTATAAATATAGAAGCAGTTGTTCCAAATTTTCTCTTTGACATTCATTAAATACCAAATTTTTTTTCTGAGATATAGTTAATAATAAATGACAATTTGTGTAAAATCCCTCATCTTTCAGTCTTTTTTTAGAGAGCAAATAAAAATCAGCTCACTATACAAACAGTATCATTCTAAATTTAAACGCTATTTGACCTTTTTTATATTTGCTCTACAGAGTTGGATATTAAATTATGTAAAAGGAATCTTTATCGTACGCGTCGGCGCAGACAAAAATTTCACTAAACTGCTCATATTACACTATATTATTTCTACTTTACTTTGCTATTTTTTCTGCAACTGGAGCTAACTTTGGAGAACCCTAAAAGAGATAAACTAAAAATATGCAAGAATTTTTATTTTTTTAATATCGTTACATCCCCATAGATAAACGTACTATTCTGGCACAAATTAGTAAACATGTTTTACAGTATCCACAAATTTGCATGCTCCAACAATAGATCATTTCGTACATTTTAATTTACCGGGCGATTTTTAATATTATTTTTCATAGATTTTTTGTTGGCCCTCTTATTCTTCTACCTATGAAATCCACATTGATAAATTTGAGGCCAAACATACACTATATCGTCTCCCCACCCCCCACTTTGTCCCCGTGGGTGGGGACACTTCTCTAAATTTAGCCGACACCCTCTTGTGACATATTGTTGGAAAGCCCTGTGAATACTTATCCATATTATGCAACTTCCATGCCCTTCCCCCCGAATTTTTCCCTCTCGGGAGGGATCCAGTTATCGAATCAAGTCAATAAAAAATCAGGTGGTTTTCTAATAATGGGAAAAATATCGAACAGTTCTCAAAGACGTTGAAAAATCAATAAAAAAATGTTGATCCGATTTACCATCGCTTTAACTCCTGTTTTTTTTCACCAAATGTTTTTAATTTTTTTTTTTTTTTTTTTTGGGGGGGGGGGAACATCTTGCTGCTAATTTCCGATAAATTATAATTTTTTATACATAAATTTCCTTATCTTTTTATATTTAATTGCGCATTTTCAACTTTTCGCAACCAGGGGATACTGTCACATGACTTTCAATTACTGTGGCTCCATTTTAGAATTTGTTCAATGTTTTGATTTTTAATTCCATCCGTTCTTAGCTTGCCATGTATTTAATAAAATCCTTTACAAGCATGTAAAGACAATTATTTAAACGTTCAGTTGTACAACATCTCGATTGTAGATTCTCGGAAATAATCGTTGATTGTATCGATTGTGTTTTTTACGATGGCGATTTGTAAATTTTCGAGAATCACCTATCACTAGCCATATACTAGCAGCAGTTTTAAGTAGAAGCTTGAAATTCACGATAACAAATCTATTAAAATATTATTAAACTTTTATTCTGATGATTTCATTTATTCCCCTCCCCATTCCAAAACGGTTAACAAGGAGTACGAAAATTTAGTCCATTCCACCCTACCTCGGAAGTATTTTTAGATAGAAACATGAATTTGATGTTACCTAATCTACTAAAATAAACATGTATTTTATCCATTTTGAAAATTTCAACCGAAGTGGGTTTAGTAGAATGGTGGCACTTTTAAGATATTTCGCCATATTTCAGCAGCAGGTTTAGGTAGCGGAAAATTCAAGATAACACACCTACTAAAAAATAGTTAAACAAACGTAGGTACTTCAGGTATTTTAGAGCTAATTTGTCTATTCTGTCGTTAACATCGACTTTGAATGGGATAATGTACTATTATACGAATAAGACAACAGTTATGGATATTTGATTAGATATTATTATTTTTCTAAATTCTTTACTAGATGGGCTTCGCTTGTTTCAAGATTTCGTTAGAGAAACCGACCAGCATAGCGGGCAAAGACTGCTAGTATTGCATAACAAACAAAAATTATTACATTTACATAATGAAATGTCCAACTTACAGAAAGCCAAAAAAGTACATAAAAGTACATAAAACAAATTTGCTTTTAAATAATGAAATGTTTTTTCTTTATTTAGTTTTTAGTTTATGTACATCAGCTACCAATTTCAATTCATGTCACTGCTACATCTAGTGTGTGATTTATCTTGAGTCTGTTTAGAATGACAGACTCAAGAAAAATATTCAAAGTTCCATTCAAACCCCACTCGCCTCTAATAGTTACAAAACGTCTTGTTACAGTAAACTGTATACAAAATATTTAAACTCTGAATAAGATATATAGTCTTTTCCGTCTTTTTAATTTAACGTAACAAATTTAACGTTTTAACAAATATTAGATATATTTATTACACTTACAGTAAATGTCATATATATATAAAACATTTGGTGTTTTTTGTATTTTCAAAGACATTATATAAAAAAACAATTTGGCACTTTATGTTTCGATATTTCCCCCTTACTCAACAAATTAAAGATATTTTTAACTTAAATTTCGGTTAGAGTTAAAGAAACACACAACAAATCAATCGCAATAAAATAATGTCTTTCTGTAATTTACAAATGGTTATTAATTTTAATAGCTTTCAAAATGTTTAAAATATAATTTACATTATATCTTGATTTACGATAACGGAAAAGGCAGTGTTTCGCACGTTTTCGCTAATTAGTTCTTTAGTCTAAATTCATTTCCAATGTAGCCAACTGCACATTAAGCTTTGTTTGTTTCAGCCTTTCGCAGGTAATTTACTCATTGTTACTATGAAGCTCAATCTATAATAATATAACCTACCATTATCTACGTTTTGAATTTATATTGGCATGGTAGCTTTATCTGATGGTCACTTTCATAAAAAGTTGAAAATATCTGAAACCTAAATGTCAAAGCATAATCATCCACGTAGGCACAGTTTATTTAGTAAATAGTTTATTTTTGAAGAATCAAATAAGCTTACGGATAAATTTCAAATCACGCTATTAATATATTTTTATGCTATAGCAATAAAATAACATTTAGCCAGTTAAAAGTTTTAAGAAATTTCCGTAAGTCATACTCACGTTTACCTTTCATCTTTTACACATCCAATATTATATTAAAATTATCCAGTATTATATTAATAAAACAATAAAATCTCATAAGTAAAAGAAAAGGACAATTTCCAGTTTATTTAGAAAATAAAAAATAGGCACAGAAAAAGAATCTTGAGCCAACTTGGAGTGAATGATTAAAAGTTTACAATATTATTGTAATATTTGTTTACACGACAAGTTTTAAAACAATGCAGAATATGCTGTGACAAAACTAAGATTTATTAACATTAAATTTGCAAATTTCACATAACGGAATTTCGTATTAAAAGCAAATAACGGATTACAAGTTCTTACATTAAATATAATTTTATAAATTTGTAGAATAGCTAATTGAAGACTAAACGAATGTAATAAATAGCGTAAAGCGGAAATAGCGAAACCGGTAGCTATGTAACAAATCGAATTGATCCACACTCAGGGTTCGCATTATATTGGGGAAATTTTGTTTTTCTCGTCTTTGTTAATAGATTATTTCATAAGTAAACTTTAAGTATGACTTTATGGGAAAATCGTTTAGAATTCTGGAAGTAGTGAAACAGATCTTTTGAAACTTTAAATACCATTTTTTTTAACATTATAAATAAATTTTCAGTATCCATGAGCCTAATTCTTATATTACGACTCTTGAATACGTTAGTGAAATTCCGGATTTCAGGTTTAACTCTTGCGTCTAAAATCCAAGGACTTGTAATATGTCTGAATATTTACATCTATTAAAGTTTACATAATTTAAAATCAATGAAAATACACTATAAATGCTGTTCCTACTCCTGATTATGCCCTATTTTATAAAATAATGCAGATATTATGACCTATTACAAGTAATTGGATTTTAGATGCAAGAGTTAAACCGGAAATCCGGAATTTTACTAACTTATTCAAGAGTCATAATTTAAGAATTAGGCTCGTGGATACTGAAAAGTTAATTATAACGTTAAAAAAATGGTATTTAAAATTCGAAAGATATGTTTCACTACTACGTAAAATTTTTCAAACTGAGATTTTTCAGATATTTTGTAGGATAAAAAAGGCGATATTTAGAGCTTTCCAAAGTTCATTCACCTTACTTTAACATAAACGTGATTTCAGAAGCACACAGTAAGAAAAATAATTTTTTTTAAAAAAAATTGAAATTAAATGTTTAGAATGAAACAAGTCGATATTAGGATCATGACGATTTTTGTTTTATTTACACACTCCAATTAGTTTTGTTCTGCATCTATCAAAATGAAATCTTCGTTGAAAAATTCTGGCTGCGTTCCAAGAAATAAAATATCGAATAAAACAAAAAAGGTCTATTCAAGAAATCTCTCTCTATTCTGTCAATATGATTGATTCATCTTCTTTAAAAAATCTAATTTACCTCAAAAGAAAATAAGTTGAACCTTTCAAGAGCAAATATTTAAAAGACTATTTTAGCAGAATTTCGAACACATTGAAACTATTCAAAAGCAGTGACGTTAGACTTCACTTTTCTGCATGGAAATGAAGTAAAGAATCCTAAATGAGTTTAATTTTAACCCTTAAACGGTAACGTGTTTTTCGGCACCTTTAAACGGTAATTATGGGTCACTCGTGCTTAGCGCTGTAAAAAGTGGTTTAAAGTGCTTTAAAAATTCTAAAAAAATTCATGATATTACATCAACTATCCTTGAACAAGAATCAGTCACAATATTGCTGATTTATTAATTTGTTTAAACAATATGTTGAAATAAACAAATAAAAATGTCAAAAATGCACATTTTCTTTAAAAAATCATAACTTTGGATAGAATTGACATTTTTTGCTGTTTCAAACGGGAAATTGAAGATCAAGAATGGTACTTTTACAAAAAAAATAAAAATAGCCGGTATAAATTAAAAAAATGCTTAAGTTTTGAGCATAAAAATGCCTTTTTTTTAACTTATAAATAGGTACAATTTACAATGAAATAGAAATTTTATTAGTTTTTAATCAATTTTATTTATGAAAATGATGTTGATTATCAAACTTTATTTAATTAAACAAAAAATATAATAATGAAAAATTACAGCAACACTGATATCAACATTTATAAACAATCGAAACAGATTTGATGTCTGTGTTCCTCGCACACAGGTCTGTGACACTTGCTGCAGCAAATAAAGGTTTTTTTGTCCTTTTTTGCGTTCGGAAACCCAAGTGAGTGTAATGTATCGATTTTTTATGAAAAAAACATCAATTCCTAACCAAACAAATTTTTTCTTACCTTACACTTTTCGTCAACGTAAATGGTAACCCTGGGTCACTCGTGCCTTTTCGAAATTTTGACTGGCTCTTACGTCGGCTGTGAACGCACTAAAACATCGGCGTTTCGGGAGCTAATAGCCTACTAGTGTACTATTTTTTTTCAGGGTAGTTTAGTCCCGCTCCCCACTCTCTCCTCCAAGCTAGCAAGGAGAGAAAATTTGACCGAGGCACTAGTGACCCATGGTTACCGCTTAAGGGTTAAGATCAACATTTTTGAAAAAAAAATTCTATGATAATCAAAAAATGATTACGCTTTTAACAATACATATCGCTAAAATATAAAACTTTTTCACGCCTAATATATTATATAGCAGCTTTTTGAAAGTAAAATAATGAATCTGTATTATATTTTTATCAATAATATTAATCCATTTTCCATATTACTCTTTAATTTAGAATTTTTTTCACTTATTATATCTTAGTTGTTCACAAAATAATTTACTTATTTGAAATCATTAAACTGTTCGGATGTTTAGATCTTAAAACAATCTTTAATTTATCTCTTTTGAGACTTGTAATGCATATACGTATCGGGAAAAGGTGCATGTGGAATTTGTTTTAGGCACCATTAATGAAATAATGCTATATTTGTGTTTTTAACATTTTCCAAACTTGAAAAGTGTTTATGCTTTCGGTTTATCTGTCCGTCTGGCGGCGCTCCAACTCTCATAAATATAATCGGATTGACATGAGATTTTAAGATGTTATTGACGTTTACCCTAGCACGAATCCAATGGAAAATGAAGTTTCTATTATGATCAGTTTATTTACAGGGATATTCATTTTTTTCAGTTACATTACGGCCTATGGAAAAAACATTCAAATGAATTTTAAAGGTGTTACACCCTGTCAAATTTATATGCATTTCACAAGTGCACTAAATTATGCATTCTGTAAAATGTGCAGGGAAAATAATATTTATTGTTCATTTACAGGGTCATACAAAATATTTCGATTACAGAATAATAAAGAAAGCGACATACTTTATGTTAAACGATTTAATTTATAATAAAATTGGTATACACTGCTGACACTTAATATTTCACGCATAATATGACGTGCATAGCATTTACACAAAAAAATTTCAAATAATACATTCTATCCGAGGTACTGTATATTATCGATGACGGCCGATGGATGGATAAAATGCATTTTTAATTATAATATAAATTTTTAATTTTCACTAAATGTGTGCATATTATATGATGTGTATAGATGTTTATAGTTGATATTACACAAAAGAGCTCGTAAATGTTACTGAATATGAGCATAAATTACTTAAAGGTATTTTTAAATAAGATATGCATTTTTATGCTGACTGCTTTCAAATTACAAAGAAATGTTGGTAGAATATAGATAAAATTATGTACAAGGTCATGCAAGAATTGGCTACATAGTTATCTATGGATAACAATTTCTGGAAGTGTGATTTAAGCAGTTTTAAGAGTGTTTTTGTTTGAACTAAACTTTAGCAAAATACTGGTGTCTAATAAAGATACTACAGGGCTCAACAAAAGTATTCATGTATGTTTCTATCTATTAGTATAAATTGTTGAAAGAGAAATTTCAACCATTTAGGCGTTTTCTTGCTCAACTAAATTTTCCCATTATATAGTATCTATATCAACCGACAGATTAAATACAGGGCTGTTCAAAAGTATTGGAATACATAGGTGGCTATGGTGAGTAACATCTTATTTCTCTAAATAACGAAGTTTTGTTAAATAGTTCAGTAAGTGTTGGGAAGTGTTTCATAATCTATGTTTAACCCATGATTTTTCTTACTTGTTTAATTAAAGTATTGTTTGGTAGTTTAGAAGTAAAGGGAACTGATTTAAAAAAGCAGTGCGATCCAAGTAAAATTTTTCTGAGGATGACGTTTCGAAAAGGTTAAGTGCGTTCGATTAATAGAAAGCATTTTGTAGAGCTCGATGGATAGCTTTTTGTTACATAAAATATACAAAGAAAAGAAGCTTTAATGTCTAGCAATATATCAAAAACTCAAAATATCAGCATAACTGAACTCAGTGGCGCCACCTCTTTTTTAAAATATTGGTTGGGCTCGAAAAATTTTGAACAAATATAAAAATATTGGGTGGGATCAATTAAAAATAGGTGGATGGAGATATCAAATTATCGGGTGGCCTCGCGCCCCATGGGCCAATATAAGTTGGCGCCGCTGACTGAACTGATATACTTTCATTAAATAAAAAAGTCCGATTGTTTTTTTTACATAAATTTAAATAGAAACACATAGAATAATGTAATTAAAAACTCACTAGTATAGAATGATTGAAACTAGATTGGAAAAACTTTAAGGAGTTGAATAGGAAAGTGGCAACATGTATTTTTTTTGGTTAGTAAACCAAGCTCACAATCCATTCTGTAAAAAAAAATTAGTGTTTAAAATCAATCGAAATCCGATTTTTATTTATAAAAATTATTAAAACGAAGTGTGTGAAATGCAAAGCCATTATGAAATGCATTTAAAATGTGCTGTAAATCCAATGACACCGTAAGTAGTTTTAAATACATTTTGCCATATAGAATGTCTATCTCGGCAGTGTTTTAATGAGGGTAATGTAATTTTTATCACTACTCGAGTTAATTTTAAATTTTACACAAAGTATGGTTTCACTGGGGTAAATCTCACCAAAAAGACTTAATTACTGTTAAAATTGATAGCAAAAATTGGCCTTGAGACTTGGGTGAAACATATATTTTTAACGCTATCAACTGTGGTCGTGTCCATAACAATCGATACAAAAATTCTTGTTGCGCTGTACCAATTTTTTTAAGTTTATCCAGTCTCTCTTTAATCTACCTGTAAATTCAAAATATTTAGGATTTGTAAGTGAAATAGTTTCGTTAATTTTTGGAAACGTCTCCCAGATTTTGATTGTAACAGACATATATTAAAAACTCTCAGTTGGAAGAAAAATCTGACTCCAGATTTTTTAAAATTGATATAAAGTAAAATAAGAACTTTTTGGGGTATTGTTTATCTCACAAAACTTTTATTGTCTCGCTTCTCTGTCTGTTTGTCCTTGACATTGCCAATGGAGCTGATTATCCCTTGACACTGCCAAAATCACAAAACTTATTTTATGCATGTTATTATTTAATTAAAACCCTAATTAAAACAACAGAAAATAATTCAAAATTAAACTAAAACATTGATTTTAATCAAACCCAACGATTTTCACAAGAAAGTGGAGAGTTGCCATAATTTCACCCAGCTGCTAGACCGAAAAATATACTGGATGATTACAAATATGTACGTATTTTAAAATCTATTGCATCTAAAAACTTGAAAATAGCGCACGCAGACGCAAAACCTCTCTCTTTCAGAATTTCAAAATTTGTTTCGAAAATTCCATCTTGAAACGAAAAAATACATTAAAAAATCAATTTATATAAACTTATTTTATTTCCTTTCAAACATAAGCAGTTGCACAAGAAATATTTCATGGCGGTGTGGTTGTCGTCTAGGTTATTGACATTAATTCCGAGTATATGATTTTTTTTACGAATATTGCATTTATAGATTTAATCTTTAAGCATCTATATATCATTTTTTACGCTGATTCCGAATATGTAATTTTCATTAAAATATTCCCAGTGGAACTCTTATTATCAATTCAAAATCTAGTTCAATGAAAGGATTCATTTCCTCTTTGCAAAAACGTCAAAAGTGATACATAGAGTAAAACCACAGATAAATTTTTGACTAAGATTGTTTTTTGAGGAATAAAATTTCTACACTAACTGCATTTATAGATTTTAAACTCGTGCACATATGCCTTTTTATGCTGATTCCGATTATGTAATTTTCGAACAAATCGTTTCTTTACTAAATTTCATTATTTTACGTCCGGTTTTTTATTACAGTCTATATAAAACGAACATATTGTCCCTTTTATTTATGAGTGGTAGTAGCTGTCACTAATTCCGAATGCTAACTTCAGCAGAAATTAAATTGATAAAAGTAATCAAGTCATCAATTTTAAAATTTGAAATATTTTATAACACTTAATTTTTTGAAAAAGTGTGCTGGATAAAGAATTGAATTTCTAAATTTCTTTCATACATCGCCGGTTTCTAACTTCTGTGTTTTAATCATTTTTTCTAAATCAGCCTTTAATTAAACTGTAGTGAGATTCGGCCTCATTTGAAGGCTTGACCAAAATGTGCATCTTGTCTAACCCGACAACTTGGTCCAGTTAATTTCGATCCCAGACAAACAGGAGCATTTCCCCGCGGAATCGGGTAGGGGGAGGCGAAATTTTTTTTTTCATGTGAGACATCGTTTTAAGTTTTTGGCCCACACATTAATATGGACACATTCCCCGCCCTCTTAACTCATTTTTATCCCATAAGGGGTTGTTTTAATGTTTTATTTTGTTCATTAGTACCACATAAATTTTCAAAAAATTAAGAAAAAAATCTGCACACTTCAATAATGTGCATCTTTTAACCCACATTTGTCTTTTTTTCGACGGGAGTCGCTATTAAAAAATTCGCCAGCTTCAAATTTAATTTGCGATCTGTCATGTAATATCTTAAAGGCAATGTGACCAATGATGTTATTTTTCACAATCTCCCTACCTCTATCTTTAGTCATCTATGCTATCCTGATCTATGTAAGGATTTAATAATTATAAATTGAAAATTCGGGTTTATTAATTAAAAGGTAAAGTGATTTGTAAGGAATGTTAAATGAAATCCTGTGAATCTGTAATCACACTTACCCTCTTGTTTTATTACTTTTTCTTTTTATCTATTTTAAAAAGAAATTAAACATTACTAATTTGTTTGAACCCTTATTGTTATGAAATGATTTAAGAGATTCCTTATTTAATTTTTGAAAATACCACAAATAGTTTAAATTTATCGTATATTAGAATACTATTATGTTCTGTAATTTGAAAGAAAATCCTATTATAAACTCCTTAAATATTTAAATAGGATTATATTTTTTTAATAAAATGAGGGAAGAAGAATTTTGCACTAAATATCATTAACACGAAGATTACGTATTTTATAAAACGTAGAAATTGTTGATACTTTTATCTGTTTTATTACATAAATAGAAAATAAATCTAGAGAAATATCTGAAGCTTTAGATATAATTTTATTAAAAGATAAATTCATCAAGGAACACGAAATACATAATAAATTATGCTTTTAATCATTGCTTAATTTAAGCGTACTTTTGAGATATCAAGCATAAATTTCAATTGAAACAAAAGATTCTATTGCATTCAGGCAAATAATAAAAATTAGTCACAAGATCAGTTTAATTCCTTCTAAATTTAATGATTCTGGACTATTTCAAGATATTCTTATTGAATTAAAATTGCAAATCCAAATTCGCATCAAGAAAATCTTTCTGGAACATTCGGCAGATAAGCAAGATTGCACAATACACAAGAAGAATCTCAAAATATTTTCTTTTAATAGAGTTTAAGCATTTTTAAAAGAACTTTCGATTTTTTCGTTGTTCAATGGAGTAAAAATAATGAAGACTTTCTTGTATATCTTTCAAGGAGAAATGAAATTTAAAAAACTGATTACTTTTTGTACTTTAATATATCAATTTCTTTCCATCGTCGAATTATATGTATGTATATATATATATACACAGGATATTTCAAAATTCATGGTACAAACTTTAAGGGGTGATAGTACACATCAAGACAAACAATATTAAACAGGAAATTAAAGAGTCCCAAACGTCTTCCAAAGGAGATAGGCGCCATTAAAGTTTAGGGTCCAAAAATTCAAATGATTATAAAAAACAGAAAAATTGGTCGATTCGTTTGCGGTTTTCACTGAAACTATTCTTTATGTCATTATTGTCTTGAAAATAAATTATAAAGATAAAATTCAAAAAATGCCGATACAGGGCGCTTTAGACTTTGGAGTAACGTACAACTATTTTTTACCATTATTTTTTGCATCTCATAAAATTTTTTTAGAAGCTTGGACATAAACTTAAATTTTGAGATGAAAATCTGAATCGTTGGGAGTGGTTAAGTAGCGCAAACTTGAACTGTGTTCAGTGGGGGTGGAGAGGTTCAAATTTCAAATTATTATAAAAAACGGAAAAATTAGTCGATTCGTTTGCCGTTTTCACTAAAACTATTCTTTATGTCAATATTTCCCAGAAAATAAATTTTAAAGATTAATTTCAAAAAATACCGTTGGAGGGCGCCTTAAAAATTTAGAGTAACCAACAACTATTTTTAACCGTTATTTTTTTTATCTAATTAAATGCTTGCAAATGCTTAGATTTAAATTTTGAGCTCAAATTCTAAATCGATGGGAGTGGTTAAGAAGCGCAAACTAAACTGTGTTCAGGAGTTAAAATGTTACCCTCTACACCCCTCGAACACATTTCAATTTTCCGCTACTTAACCCATTTTAGGCCAAGCACAGAAATTTTATAAAATGTAGCATTATTTTTATTGAAATATGCTTAAATTACATACATTAAGACACAAAAAAAGATTCGTGCATGAAAAATAATATTTTATATAAGAAATAATATTTTATATAATAATATAAAATATTATTTCTTATAATGAATAATATGAATATGAATAATATTTTTATGACTTTTGTTTTATTCTTATTTCATGTACAGAATTTGCAACTTTAATCTATTTTAAAAACATATAATTCATTTCAATTGGAATAATAATATATTTTTAAAAACTCGAATTTGTCAAAGGCGTTTCAAATTAAAACTCTAGCGTATTTTGAAAATTTTTTAAGAGAAAGTGTTTAATCCAATTGAATTACTAATATTTTATGGATGTTTTCAAAAGCCTTAAAAAATAGAAGAAAAATAAAATTCTTGAAAAAAATGTGTCAGAGTGTTAAAAAAAAATATTTATCGAAATGTTTCGTATACGAACCTTTGGCCGAAAATGGGTTAATTACTCACAACGATACAGATTTTGAGCTCAAAATTTAAGTTTGAACTTTTACAAGCATTTAATTAGTACAAAAATAACGGTTAAAAATAATTGTTGGTTACTCTAAAGTTTAAGGCGCCCTCTAACGGTATTTTTTTTAATTAATCTTTAAAATTTATTTTCAAGAAAATACTGACATAAAGAATAGTTTTAGCGAAAACGGCAAACGAATCGACCAATTTTTCGTTTTTTATAATCATTTGTAATTTGAACCTCCCCACCCTCATTGAACACAGTTCAGTTTGCGTTACTTAACTACTCCCAACGATTCAGATTTTCATCTCAAAATTTAAGTTTATGCCTAAGCTTCTAAAAAAATTTTATGAGATGCAAAAAATAACGGTAAAAAATAGTTGTACGTTACTCCAAAGTCTAAAACGCCCTCTATCGGCATTTTTTGAAATTTATATTTAAAATTTATTTTCAAGAAAATACTGACATAAAGAATGGTTTTAGAGAAAACCGCAAACGAATCGACCAATTTTTCTGTTTTTTATAATCATTTGCAATTTGAACCTCCCCTCACAGTTCAGTTAGGGCTGCTTAACCACTCCCCACGACTTAGATTTTGAGCTCAAAATTTAAGTTTATGTCTAAGCTTCTAAAAAAATTAATGCGATGCAAAAAATAACGGTAAAAAATAGTTGCTCATTACTCCAAAGTCTAAAGCGCCCTCTATCGGCATTTTTTGAAATTTATCTTTCTAATTTATTTTCAAGACAATACCGACATAAAGAATAGTTTTAGTGAAAACCGCAAACGAATCGAGCAATTTTTGTTTTTTTATAATCATTTGAACATTTGGACCCTAAACTTTAATGGCGCCTATCTCCTTCGGAAGACGTTTGGGACCCTTAGTTTCCTATTTAATATTGTTTGTCTTGATGTGTACTATCACCTCTTAAAGTTTGTACCATGAATTTAGAAACACCCTGTATATGTAATAGGCGTATAATTTTAAATTAAAAAAGCTTTCAATCACGTTGTTTATAAAAGAAAAAAAACTGATGGAGATTTATTTAATACGACAAAAACATCTGAACACGAAATATAATCTCCTTCTAAATGTCTCAGAGTAAATCTGCTTCAACCTTTCAACCGAGGCTATTTGTGTTAAGAATTTGTGTTAGAATTTATATACAGTTTTTGAAAAAAAATCTAATGACCACCAACAAAAATAATAAACATTTTCCTTTAATATCATTACAAAATTATATATATAAAGTTAAGCATTTATCATATGTTTTAAATTACAATAATATTTTTTATAAATATATACAAAATTAATTTTCACAGTCAAATTTCAGCACCTTGTTTGCTTTCTTTAACACAGATGATTTCCAAAAGATTTTTTGCGAAGGATTTCATTAGTTTTTCTTGCAAAAGCAAGTATTTGGCTCCGTGTTTCTCAAATGGTTGCTTTCAATTCAGCATTCAAATCAAAATTTTTCGTTGGCATAGACGTAACAAACTAAGATTCCACATAAGTTTCCATGGGGATTTAGGTCAGAAAGTTTATCTGGAAATTCCAGAGTTTTAAAGTTTTCATATAACCAACCAGAAACTGACAGACTTGTGAATAAAAGCTTTATCTTGAAGCAACACTAAATACTAATTCATAAATTCATCTTTAAGTGGAACAAAATGAATACCAATAGTAACTTGAATGTCAGTCAAAGGACCTCATCTTTGTCTTAATGAAAACAAAACTTGTTTTTCCTTTGCATAAAAGCCTGCAAAATTCCTTATTTACCCACTACATGGCATAGATCTTGAAATAAGATACTGATCACTTCGTAAATCATATCAGTGATATCTTAAAATCATTTGGTACATCAAGATTAGGTAATTTCTCATGAGTAAACACCAATGCTTGCAACAGACTCCATTATAAGATTCTGGGTGATGCGAATTTTAGTCTTGCACAAGGGCGGCGCCAGAGGGGGGTCCGTGGGGGCATATGCCCCCCGTCGGGGATACCTGGCCCCCCCCATCGGGGTCAAAATTCAATTTCGTCGGGGAAAATATTTTGACTTTTGAATTTCAGCCCATTCAAGTTGGGTCGAAATATGGAGCTTTTTTTTTTTTTTTTGAAAGTCGGATTGACTATACTAATTCTTTTTTGTACACCGGTTTCTGACTGAAGTTTGATTCTTGCAATTTGAGTTTAGGTAAACCCGAATTGTCGAAAAAAATCCGAATTTTTAAAATAAAAATCTACATGGATGACAGCATAGGATGATGCATGAATGACTCTATACATGTTTATTTTTCAACTAAAAGATAAAATTTATACTAAAAATTAATTTTATAAGGTTCTTTTTTTTTTAACTACATTAAATTTTTGGATCAGTTTTCGCTTATTTTGGATTTACGATCGGCTTGGTAATGAATAATTTTTAGTTCAGTTAAAATACGAAAACGAAAATTATTTTGTCGGGGTTGTCTTGGATAACAAGTAGAATGCTTCATCGTGTCGGGCAAACTGTACCTGACGTGACTCGCAGTCTGGACCGGATCGGGTTGAGCCTAAATTTTTGTCGTTGAGTGTCGGATTCCAGTCGGGTTAACTTTAATTGTTTCAGGTTCGGGTTGGATGTTGATACTTATGGTTTCGAGATGAATCGATCTCTCAAAAGAATTTACAAAACTTATTTTAAGATGAAAAACTGTATTTGAATGTCAATGAATTTATGTATACTGATTTTTTTACTTAAAATCTAAAATTGTTACTGAATATATAATTTTAAACATTATCTTACATAATTCGCATTACAGCATGGATATATTTTTTCATCAGTTACAATTAGGGTTTGGTTGGGTTGAAATATTTCGGGTTCAGGTCGAAATGTAGAAATGTCGAGCTCAAATCGGGTTTCGGGTAGAAACCCGATCCTGCATCTCCTCGGAAAATTAAACTCAACTCGACTGGCGGTTTTAGTCGGACCTGGCTAAAGTTAATTTTTTTTGGATTGACTTCTATTTTTTGAGTCGGGTAATTTTAATTGTTTTAGCTTATGGGCTCGATTCTATGAGATTCCTCAAAAGTATCCCCAAAATATATTTTAAAATGAAAAATTATATTATTTTAGTGTCAGTGAGTCAATATACAGATTTATCGATTTTCTACATAAAAAATATAATTGATACTAAACTACTTTTCCATTATTGCTTTACAAGATGGAATTTTGTTTTTTCATACTGAGTTGGGATTGCGCTCGGAATGAATACTATTGATTTTAGATCGAAGTTTTGTCAAGTTCGGGTTATCTATTTTTTAAAAACTGGTTCAGGTTGAATGGATATATAATTAATTAGCTCAGGTCGGGTATAACCCATTCCGCGGAGGATTCCGTGCTCGGTAAACAGTCCGTGAATTGAACTATCCCCCCGCCCCCATTGATTAGATTCAGTAAAAACAGAAAAAATTGCACTTTAATTTTGCCATTTCTACTCCACCTCCTGCAAAAAATACAGAAAAAACACCAAATATCTGAAATATTCACACCTAAAGCAGCATGTTCGTCAAATTACATGGGGTATTCTGGCATCTGTGTTGCTTAATACTATTCGTATTGGAAACGGAATTTAAATCCCTTTTATCTAAAAATATGTAAAAATCAAAAATCTAAGATCAAAATAAAAAAAAACTTATGGCAGAAGGCAGAAATTAATTAAAATAATAGAAAAGATGAAAATCAAAGGAATGCTTCGGCAATGTTGAGACGGGAAATTTTGGTCCTCGCAGACCTCTAACCCGCAGCTAGATCTCCTGAATAACTCGCAGTTCGAATCAGCGATATATTTATAATTGCAGATCGCTTTTCGCTGATATTAAAATAATTCACTTTTAGATTCCCAACTATTTTACAATTTTTCACTTCATTTACATTTCTCTTGGAAATTTTGTATTAAAGTTTTTCTTTCAGATTTAAATTTTGATCTTAACAAAATTTGGAACATCACACTTTGTGCATTTGATCAATATACACTCTAAAACAAAATGGAAATTGAAGATATTTTCCCCCATTGTTTTTATTATTATTTCTATAGCTAAAAAAGTCTGCTTTAATTTGAACATTTTTTCGAAAATAAAGAAAATTAATCAATTTAATGCTAAAACTACCTGAAATCCTCCAATATCTACAGATGCATTTTTTTAATTAAAGGACTGTTTAATTAACTGTGCAACAACGCTGTGTACTAGGTTTTTCTATAATAAACTGATTTTTTTACTTATCTCTATTTTCTCTCAAGATATGAAAAATTCATGAACCAAATCTCAATTTTTTAAAAAATTTTACAATCAAAAGACAGAAAATTCTTCAAGTAATAGAAAAATCCGTTCCAACCACACGTGCGTTCCAGCAACTTACTGACTGTATGTTTTATTTTTTTGCGAAATGTTTTTTGAGAGTTTATAAAATAATTATATTTTCTTAAAAATGACTAAATTAGAAAATGATGGAAAAAGTAAAACGCCGTACTTATAAACTCTTAAAATTTACATATTTCAAAAATTCTAGTTCGATTAATTTCTTTCACATTCATTTCAAGGAAATTAGTATTTAGTACAGCGACGTGTTCAGATTTAACAAAAAAGGATATGAAAGAAATTTCAATATTATACAGGTTTTGTTCTAGTCAAGTGTGTTGTTTCTTTATAAAGTAATTTCCGGAGTATAAGACGCGGGCGGATCAAACAATCATTTCTTGACCCAGAAAATTTTAAAAATAAAATTTGACTTTTTTGATCGCGGTAAATATTTATCATCAATTACTGAATAAGTTTTCTGGGTCCAAAAATAATTGTTTGATCTGCGGCTTATAAACCGGAAATTACGGTACTTGTATTCTTATTTAGATTTCAATCTAACGATGTTTAAACTGCAAAGAACAGCTGCGGTTCATCAAAAGGAAATGCATGCCCAACTGTTTTGAGTAGTTTTCAAATTCTGTTCTGCAAGTTAATATAAAACAAACTTTTCGACAGCTGGAATGATAAAGAGATCGATGAATATGTTGTTTAGCTTCAGCAAACGTATTCTTGCTGATTGGTTGTAAAAAGAACTTTTATACATCTCAATGTTGCTGTGGGAATTATTAGAAAAACATCTGCTCTGATAGGCTTGAAGGATATTTCAAAGTTACATAAGGTGCAGTACCCTATTATCGACATTTCTTCATTGACCACAGATATAAGGAGTTAATATTTTTTCCTAATCTAGTATTTTTATTTAAAAATATCGAATTCGTCCATTTAATGCTTTTTTTTTACAAAAATTATATAATTAATCATACAGTAACCGTAAGAACAATGCTACAGGGTCAATCCATTTCAAGTGGTCCAGAAAATATTTTTTTGGTCGCTCGACCATTTTTAAAAAATCTTAAATTTTTTGTACAACAACCCTAACATGACGGAAGTTCAAAATGACCGTTCTTTTAATTTTTGTTTGTGCATATCGGCCATCTTTGTTTCATCGTGTGCAGCGATTTTCTCAGATACTAGGATACCCAAAATTGTAAATATCTCGTCTTCTATTTTCCCAATTGAAATGGGGTTTGCAGCATTTTGTTCAGAACAAAATAGTCTAAATATACAGTGATAGAAAAATTTTGAAAAATAAATTGTTATAGGTGAAATTTTAGCACAAAATGTACGATTTTTTCCAAAATCTATCCGTTTGCAAGAGGAAAATTTTCATGCAAGAGCAACTGTCAACCTTACACAATTTTTTCTACAAATAGGTCAAAAGTACGTGTATTCATACACCAAGTCCCAGATCTGGGAAATAATTTCTCTTTGCGAAAAAAATTCCGAAATTCGTCAAAAATGTCAAAAATCGCACTTTTTAGGCTTTGATATCTCTGGTGGGGCACGAGATAAAAATCTGAAATTTTGGCCTATGATAGTATCGTGTAGTAGCGTTAAGTACAAAAAATTTCAAGAAGGAGATTTGACTATAAGCTGAGGTATGACATGGAAAGTATGTGAAAACAATACTGTCAAACTATTGTAAACCTACTATGTAATTGCTCAACAAGACAGGCAACCTTGCACAATTTTTTCTACAAATAGGTCAGAAGTGTGTGTACTCATACACCAAGTCCCATATCTGGGAAATGATTTCTCTTTCCGAAAAAAATTCCGAAATTCGTCGAAAATTTCAAAAATCGCACATTTTAGGCTTTGATATCTCTTGTGGAGCACGAGATAAAATTCTGAAATTTTGGCCTTTGATAGTATTATGTAGTAGTGTTACGTACGAAAAATTTCAAGAAGCAGATTTGACTACAAGCTGAGATACGGTGATTAAAAAAATGTTAAGAAATGCTATTACGAGTACATTAGGAGAAATGAGATTAGTCTCTTTTATTACAATATTTACACAGAAAATATCGTTTGTTGAAAACTGTTAAATAATAAGCATTTAATTTACAAAATCTATATATGCTCAACAAAGAGCTTAACAATATTTACGAGAGATGTTATGAGTTCGACCAGTTACTGTTATCAGTCCATCAGGCTGTTCTTTCTAAAAATATTTTGAAGCCCCCAAGTCTTGTCATCCCTTGTTAACTTGAATGAAATTATCTAGGTTTAATAATTGAAGCCATGTCAACTCGATCAGTTGCAATTCATTGTCTGTAATTTATTTTTCCTGAAATGTGTTCCGAGTAAAATTGCTGCAATAGCATTTCTAGTAGATTTGTTCATCTGGACATATAGTGTATTGGCTTAGAATACATTCTGAATTGTTTAAATCACACAGAAGCATTTTAAAAAGATATTTGTAACTAACATTTAACTTTGTACCATAAATAATTAATTTAAAATTTTGGAGGTATGAACAATTACATAGTATGTTACAATAGTTTGGCAGTATTGTTTTCACATGTTGTCCATGTCATATCTCAGCTTGTAGTCAAATCTCCTTCTTGAAATTTTTTGTACATAACACTACTACATAATACTATCAAAGGCCAGAATTTCAGATTTTTATCTGGTGCTCCACCAGAGATATCAAAGCCTAAAAAGTGCGATTTTTGAAATTTTCGACGAATTTCGGAATTTTTTTTCCAAAGAGAAATTATTTCCCAGATCTGGGACTTGGTGTATGAGTACACGCACTTTTGACCTATTTGTAGAAAAAATTGTGCAAGGTTGACAGTCTTGTTGAACAATTACATAGTAGGTTTACAATAGTTTGGTAGTATTGTTTTCACATATTTTCGATGTCATATCTCAGCTTGTAGTCAAATCTCCTTCTTCAAATTTTTTGTACATAACACTACTACACGATACTATTATAGGCCAAAATTTCAGATTTTTATCTCGTGCGCCACCAGAGATATCAAAGCCTAAAAAGTGCGATTTTTGAAATTTTGGACGAATTTCGGAATTTTTTTCGCAAAGAGAAATTAACTCCCAGATCTGGGACTTGGTGTATGAGTACACGCACTTTTGGCTTATTTGTAGAAAAAATTGTGTAAGGTTGACAGTTTCCCTTGCATGAAAATTTTTCTCTTGCAAACGGATAGATTTTGGAAAAAATCGTAAGTTTTGTGCTAAAATTTCACCTGTAAAAATTTATTTTTTTAAATTTTTCTTACACTTAATATTTAGCCTATTTTATTCTGAACAGAATGCTGCAAACCCCATTTCAATTGGGAAAATAGAAGACGAGATATTTACAATTTTGTGTATCCTAGTATCTGAGAAAATCGCTGCACACGATGCAACAAAGATAGCCGTCATGCACAAACAAAAAATAGTAGAATTAAAATAACGGTCATTTTGAACTTCCATCATGTTAGGGTTGTTGTACAAAAAATTTCAGATTTTTTAAAAATAGTCGAGCGACCAGTGCTGGACCATTTGTAATGGATTGACCCTACAATGACCTTTTAAAGACCTAATCTGACTATAAAACAATGAAATTTATGACTTTGCAAATTTTGCATTTGAATTATTATTTCTACTAATTATAAATACTTTATGAGTTCATTCTTTTTACGAATGTGTGAATTATAATATTTTTCTGCAGTACATAAAAAGTTTCAAGTCTTTCATACGAGTAAGTTCAAATGATTTCTTATTTCTTTGCGTTTGTATGTAATTTGATATTTTTACTCGAGTGCTTTTATTTTAAAACTTCTTTATACGCCGAATTCGTAATTTTGTTTATAATAATAATTCAACTTAAAAAAAAAATGCAAGTTTTTCATTTGTATTTTTGCATTCAGTAATACATACACTAGGCAGGGCTGTCCAACGCGGCGCCCGCGGGCACCATTGCGCCCTTTGAGGGATTTCTTGGCGTCCTTTTGAAGGATGCAAGTTATGAGCATTTTTAAAGAATTAAATTCCTATTTAAAGCATGCTTTATTAAAATTTCCTAAAATATGCTTGCGATATTTTTAAAACTTCTTCCCCGCATCAAAAATTAATGTTGTTTCGATGGTATATTGTCTGTTTTAAAGACAGGAAAAGGGCTTGTCATTTCCTCCCTCAGAACTTTCAGATATTAGGTAATTTTTTTTAATCTATAAAATTGGGCGAAATTATTTCCATTCTCTTTCAGGCTCTCTTTAAAGCCACCCATTGATTGGTTACTATGTGAAGCCTGTCTTTGTTTCTTAACTTTTTATACCAGCAAATGTACTCCTTCAAAATAAATCAAGGTATATTTTTGCGTCCTCAAAAAACCTAACAATATCGCTGGTTATAATTTTATTTTGATGTAATAGGCAATATTTCATTTTCTGGCTCCTTCCAATAATTTTACACACACACATATATATATATATATATATATATATATATATATATATATATATATATATATATATATCTCCCCTCTCCGAAAAACGCATAATTCGAAATTTACAACGATTTACAGTTATTTAGAAGAGTTTTTTTTTTTTTTTTTTGGTTTTTTTTTTTTAACATAGTAGTACTTTAGATCCATAGGGGGTCTTATGAAGCGAAGTTAATTTGCATATGTGTATCACTAGTAATACTCTTGGATAACTTAGTTGCATGTTTTGAGCATTGTTGATATTGGCGCCCTCCGCTGTTTGTCAAAAGTTGAGATGCGCCCCTGCTGAGTAAAAGGTTGGACAGGCCTGCACTAGAGCACCGATTATTACGCCTCATATATTACGTACGACATGGATTAAACATTAATATTCCTGGGCCCAACATAAAGAAGATTAAAATGAAATTTCAGTTTTACAATTTTCGGAACTGCGAATTTTTAAACTTCTAAATATCGCACATTTTAAAGTTTTACACAGTGACGTAGAGAAAAAAATGCTCTTTTAAATGAAATTTGTTTGCAAACTTTATCACAATTTGTTTTCAAATTATTAATAGTTTTAAAGTTTTTATTACTTTTTTTGTCATCGTGTCAACAGAAGTATTCCATTTTTGAACATTAAATATAGACCAATCACAAAACGAATAAAATAAATAAGTTCCGGAATTCAACCAATAAAAAGATTCAGATCTGCTTCAGATTTTCCAGTTCTCCATCGAGATCAACAACTATTTTCCTAGTAGTTAAAAAAAAAGATTAATTCTTTTTGATCAGAACTCTTCGTGTAAAACAGTTTATAACCATATCGAAGTAGAAATTCATGTTTTGTAGAAATAGAGTCAAGTCGGGTCGAGATTTTAACTTTTTTCGGGGGGAGAGGGAAGGGGCTAATATATATAATACTTGCTAGACCATATAAGCAGGCAAACTTTTTAAATTTTACGCCGACCGGAACATTAATTTATTTTGTACGAACTGGGTCCTTGAAATTTTTAGGACCTGGCCCATCACGCGGAGACCTCTAATATATGTTATAAACTTGGCCCCCTGTCGGGGATACAGTGCCCCCACGTCGGGCAAATTCTGGCGCCACCCTTGGTCTTGCATCAATGTGATGTTTCAGTAGTTTTGGCTTGGTTTTGAATTTTGCATAATTCAAGTTTCCGGCATTTTTTGACATTATTTTTAACAGTTCTCCAACTTACTGAGAGTTCAAGAGGAGATTTTATGATAGAAGTAGAGTCTTCAAGGTTCATTCTCGTAACATTCCGTTTACAATGGACTAAAAGATTTGATGACCGTCTGCTTCTTTTATTTTTTCCATAGTTCATTAGATCATAAGTAAAACTGTGCACAACTCTTTTAAATGTATTTACTTTTAGGGAAATTTTCCTTTCAACTAGCCCGTAATCTGTAAAATCTGTAATTTTACTTTTTTGTTCAATTATTTCCCCCGACTTATGCCCAAAGCAGCAGTTGCATACCCCAAAACTATCAATCTATTGCCTGCAAACCTACAGGCATCATCACAGATGAATCCCGCATAAAGTACTACAGTGATGACAATCTCATTATGCTAAATTTAAACGAAGCTACTGCTCCTAAAGTATTTTCTATTTTCATGTGTTAAAAATACCATATTTTAACATTTGCAGATAAAAATACTTTTTGCATTCACAATTAAATTAATCTCACATATTATACTTGGTATATGTATCTAAATTCAAGATATAACTATTTTCGGAAATTTATGCTAAACAACAAAATTAGCATGTCGTTTTTTACTCTTTTCCAGCACTGTACAACCGTTATATTTATATATTCTCAAGAGACAGTATACATACTGACATTTATGCAAATTGTAAAAACAAAATATCTTTTTCTTTTTATCGATTTTGATGTACCATGTTTACTTTAAGTATAATTTTTTGTTGCAATATCTTTAAAAACATTACATATAAAATAAAATGTATTCTAGGGCTGTATTAATATTGATAAAAGCATTTTGAAAATTGAGTAATATTGTAGCTAAATTTATTAATATACTATTTTTTTTAATTGATAGTAATGATTATCTGTCTATAAATATATATGTTGTTGATTTGCTAATTAATGTTTATAATACATGCAATGATTATTTTCAATTTCAAAGTAAAACACGTTGTCTTATGCCTCCTGCATTTCCGAGTAATCAGGAGATTTTCAAAAAAGTTCCATAATCATTTGAAATGCTTTATAAACATCTATGCGAACAACTAGAATTGGGGGTAATTTTCTTTCACTCTAAAAAATAAATGTGTAAATTGGCCAATTTTACCCATGGATATGTGTAAATTTGTAAGTTTACACACCTGTCGTAAAATTTACACATTTTTTCTCTGAAATTTACCTATTTTTATGTGTATTTATCTTATGAAAGTAAGTGTGTAATTTGTTATCACTTGAAAAACTCAGAGAAGTGTGTAAATGTTGAAAAATGCCATTATTTACACGAATTTGTGATTTATTCTAATTTAAACATAATTATATGTACACAGATAAGTGTGTAATTTTTTTAAAATGCATACTTGACTTAAAATTTACACATTTTGAGGAAAAAATTGCCTGTTTTTATGTGCACCTAACTTGAGAAATCAAATGTGCAATATGTTATCGCTTTATAAACTCAAACAAATGTGTAAATGTTGAAAAATGCCTGAAATTACACAAATGGTGTGGTAGACATAATTACAAGCAGAGAATATTCGAAAAATCCGTTTTGTTTTTGTTTTCGGCCCAAAATCTGAGTTCGGCCGAAAATTCGGTTTCGTTTTCGTTTTCGGTCCAATATTTGTATTTTGCCGAAAATTCGATTTCGTTTTCGGCCCAAAATCTGAATTTCACCGAAAATTCGGTTTCGGTTTCGTTTTTGGCCCAAAATTTCAGTTTTTCCGAAAACTCGTTATCGACGGAAATGCTGTTAGAAATTCGGCTGGACCGAAACTCGACCGAAACTATCTGAATTCTAGAAATCTTCTTTCTTCCATTGGAAATTTTTGACATGACTTGTTGATTGAGCTGTTTCCGCTCAGATGAGAAACTCTTTATTTAATATTATGAATAAAGTTTATTGTTTATAATTATCGACCATAGCTGATTCATGACGTGAAATCAAATTAAACAAACATCCTCCTACATACGACACTCTTCACCTGCTCCTGCTGCACGCTTAATAGTAATAGAAAATTTTTAGTTTAAAACCGCAGATGTTTCGATTGCTATTCCTAAAAGTTCTAACATTCTATGTTGCTGATGAATTAATTACATTTTATTTTACATGCAAATAAAAAGTTTTGTTCAAAGTAGAGATGTGCATGCATCCGGACTTGGATGACGATATGAATCAGAATTTTTAAATGGGCCGGTAAACAAAATAAACAGGTTCGGGCCGATAAAAAAAAATATTTAGCGGTCCTACCGGCCGACATAAAAATTTAAACCAAGCCGATAAAATATTAGCTACTTTCAAAGAATTTGTTTTTTATCAGAATAAATATAAACCTGCGTCACGAGCTGATGCTTGATGAATAACAATGAAGAAATGTAACACGTCCACCGAAGAGACTGGCATTGGACATGGTGTCTGTTTAGATTTTTTCAGCACACTTGTGCGGTATTGAGATCAGATTTGTATTTTTTTATCACATAATGGAGCTGGGCCGACACTGAACGTAGCTGTTCCCTGGATGTGTGGGGCAAGCAATATGTTTTGTAAAAATATTAGTAGTGATAATGAACTTCTGTTTACGGAATCTTTGGAAATGTACCTTAAAATGTTTTTTAAGGGTGTATTCCAAAAAACGGTTTTCCATCTTCAGCAGTTCGAAATTTTTCGATACAATTTCAGACACATTTTTAAAAGTAGAAACATGAAACTTGCTGAGGGGATTCTTGAAGGGACGTACGAGGTGCCGTATGATGTTATTTTGTTCTCAATCCATTAGAATTTGAGTTATAAACAATTACCTTCTCAGTATGACCCTTTTTTTCGTTCGCAAACCCCCCGCTTTAGAAAAATCGGTTCGAAATGCCGTTTTTAATTGTTTTTTTTTTTTTTTTTTTTTTTTTTTTTTGCAATATTCTCTGCATTTATCAGAGAATCGACGATTACGGCACCTTGTGTACTTTCTACATAGGAGAATTTGAAAGTTTGGTGCATTTGAGAGCAAAAATGAATTCAAAAATAAATCGGAAAATAAGCAGTTTGAATCGAAATACACCCTTAATTCCCTGCTCAACGTGAAACTTTGACACATATTCCGAATAATATTATTTAACAGTAAAGACTTAAAATTGACAAGCTTGACTATTAAAGGAATTTAGAATCGGTAGCGTTTTCTATCTTTGATAGATAAATTATTTTTCGACAAATAAGAGTTTCTTATCGTGGCTTCAGGTTTTTCTCCTTTACGTGATGTTGCTTTCGGAAATTCAATTCAAACGTTATCTTTTGCACGATTTTTTTCAAAGCTACATTGCCTTTATCAAAAAATGGATAACGCTATTCGATTACATTATTTATTTATGAAAACACCTGTCTTATGGGTTCCAAAAAATTATGAGTTCATAAATGTGTCAGAAAGTAGCTCTTTGGGTTTTAAAAATAGCCTTAGTAAAAGAAAGATAAATATTTTCCCAAATCTTCTATTTATAAAAGAGTTTTAAAAATTATGTTTTTAGCATTCATTTTTTTCTTTTATTCAAAGCAATATTAATTTTTTTATGAATTTTTATTTGAATGTTGAAACGTCCAAGAAATCTAAGTAATCGTTACTGTTGTATTTTGTATTTTCCATCGTAATTTTAAAATATATGTTAAATTTATCCCATAGATATGTATGCAGTATTCTTTAAAAGAATCTTAATTGTATGTTAAGAAAAATCTGAATTTTTTGTAGAAATTGAGTTGGGCCATTAAATGTGAAAATCTGAATGGGCCGGGCCGGGTCGAACTTATATAATTTTTACACCGTACTGAGCTAGACCCAGGGCCTGAAAATTCCGGCCCTTGCAGACTTTTAGGTTAAAGACACAGAGATTCCGCCAACTTGGGCACAAAAGATCGAACAAGGACGCTATTTCAAAGCATTCGTAAAGAGGCGAGGGAGTGGCAAAGTTTTTTCGGGAGGAAGTAGCACTTATTTATTTAAGCATACGGCTTATCTATATTTAAATCTCAATTAAACTAATAATAATTATAAATTATCAAATAGTTATTTTTTTAAAAGAACAACTTACTTATAGTTAGTTTTCTAAAAAAACTTTTAAGCAATTTATTTTAATTACTTTTAATGAGAAATATTAAATAACTGAAAAAATGTGTATATTCAAAAATTAAATATTCACTATTGATTTGTTCTTCATTATTAATTGCATTATTAATTAATTATTAATAAATATATATGAGTTAGAGGTCTGCACGGGCCGGAATTTCCAGGCCCGGCCCGTAGGAAAGTTATTTCGGCCCGGCCCGTTGTAAAACTCAAAGGTTCGGCCCGGCCCGTTTAAATTTTTATATTTTAGGCCCGGCCCGTACAAAAATCAGCGAAAACAGGCCCCGGCCCGTTTTGGCCCGTTACAATTTCTAAGATTTCTAAAAAATTCAGATTTTTATCATATAACTAAGATTCCTTTAAAGAATACTGCATACATATCTATGGAATGATTTTACAGTATATTTTACAGCAAATACACATTAACAACATTAATGATTACTTAGATTCTTAGGCTTTCAACATTCGAATAAAGATTTATTAAAAAATTAATATGGCTTAGAATAAAAGAAAAAAGAAAGAAAGCTAAAAACATCGTTAATTTTGAAGCTGTTTAATAAAAGAAGATTTATAAATATATTTCTATATCATTTTATTATAGATTTCAAATCCAAATTCATTCTTAAATTCAAAGAAGCTCCTTTCTGGTACATTTCTAAAGTCATTTTTTTTTCTCAGAAACGCATAAGATTAGCAGATATCTTTATTCAGAAACTAACGAATGGCGTTATCCATTTTTTGATACAAGGAATTTAAGAATACTGCAAATAAATAAAATACTGTCATAATTAGCGTTTTGAATAGAATTTCCGGAAGCAATAGCAAGGGAAGGGAGAAAAACCTGCAATCATTTGAGAAACTATTATATCTCAACAAGGTTATACAAGTATTTTATTTACCAAAAATGAAAAACGCCATTCGATTCCAAATCCCTTCAATAGTTAGGCTTATCACTTTTATACTTTTACAATTTAAAATTAATCAGAAAATGTGTCAAACTTTCGCATTATTGAGAAATTAAATTAAAAATCATCAACAAGTATATATCCGAAGACTAAGCTAACATAAGTTCTTTATCGCTGTTAATAATTTTACAAATCATGTTTTCTGCCAATAATTAATCTGCCGGTCCGGCCAGTCTATATGTAGAAAAATAATGCAAGCGTGATCTCGGACCACCATGAGTCAGCTAAAAAAATATTAAAACGGGTTACACATAATGTAATTCTCCGATGCCGATACACTGTGCATTTTTATATTGATGCTGTCAAACTAGTATGGCCACATTTATACTTATTCTCGTTAACATCATTTTCGTTGAAAATAGCTCATTTTATCGTTTCTGCCTAAGAACGGGCCGGCAGGCCCAAAATTTTTTTTTATCGGCCCGGCACGTCTGGCCCGTTCAATTTTTTTGCCGGCCCGGCCCGACCCGTTAGAAAATTCGAAACGATTCAGCCGGCCAGGCCCGGCCCGCGGGCCGGGCCGGGTACGAGCCACGGGCCAAGCATACATAAATGCACATACACATACATAAATGCACATACACAAGCATACACAAACATACATGTTTATGTATGTGACATTTTAAAGTTAGGAGCCAGAAACATCATCGCCAGGGTCCCCGTTCTTTGCACAGAAGTCATGGCCAGCGAGGGAAAAATAAATAAATAAATGTAGCAGATCCAAAAAATCACTCATTGGTAGCTGTAAGTTTATTTATTCAACTGTAGTCATTATAGAGGGAAAAGCTCCTTTTTGCAAACGATCTTTTACCGAAATGTCCAAAAAATATTCCATCATTTACTTCAATCAACCGTACTGATCGACGAAAAAACTCCAGAATCTCTCCCGTCCTCATCTCGAGACTTCCACCTTTAAAACTAAAAAGAAAATTCTAGTACTGTCTGTAATCTCAAACCATCATCCTTTTATGTAAACAGAATTCTTGTCCAGATACGAGACTATTTTACACAGACGATAAATTTATTTAAAAAAAATATTATTTAACCAATTTATAATCGACTCATAATTTCTTAGGCAGACGATTTTTATAAATGATTAATTTTAAGAGAAAAAGAAAAGAAATGAATTTATTAATGCACACATCAAAGGTTGACGGCGGAAAAATAGATAAATAGATAAAATAAAGTAATGATATTTTTTGAAAGGTATGGTTTTGGAATAAATTTAATAAGATTTTCTTAAAAAGGGTTGATAAAAACATAGAAGAAATCCGTTTTATTTGGAATATTAAGAAATAAAGTTTTAATTAAGAATATTTTTAATTTAGAGCCATCTTTTTAAATTTACGCATACTGGAATAATGTTTTTTAAGGCAAATTAAGAATTTATATCGTCTGCATACAGATTAACAGATTAGATCTAGAAATAAGATTTTAATTTAATAATTTGAAGTAAGTACGGAACATTATTATAAGAAAATTAAGATAGTATAAAGCTTAGTTTTGGCGAAAAAAATTTAAATTTGTAATATTATCCTCCCTCCCCGAAAATTTGTATGAAATTGATAGTTAAATAAAACTACAAGTTCAGACAACAGGAATATAATAATTTAGAAAAGTCAAATTTTGGAATAAAACTGTCAAACCCAGGAAGCCAAGAGATGGAAGAAAAGAAAATTAACGCAATATAAAAAATATTAGCGATTAAAATAAAATAGTTAAGAGGAAATTAATCTGAATTAAATTTAGGTAGGAGCATTTCCCTGAAAGAGATTCAATACTGTTACAATATCACTTACTATTTGTAAGTGCATAGGAGATAATACATACAATAACAGTAAATAAGTTATAAATATAAATAAGCAAGAGATAAAAAATATAATAAAAACAATAACAATTCGTTCTCATGGAAGTTTAACTAATTATAATAACTTAATGCATAGGTTATTTTAAATAAAGTTCTTCAAATGAAAAAAGTCTTTCCATTGTGTATAAAAGTCTTTTCCAGTGTTCACTGTGTTCACTGAATACAGTCTCTTTAATTAAAGATCTCCAAATCTAGTTTAATCTTTGTTTTTTATGTTATGTTGGATCCAACATCTTTTAACAATCAATCAAATTTTTCTTTCAATAATATATCAATTTTTTTAATAATAAATTGCATCACTCTCAATACCAATAATAAATAATATAGAAAAATTTAAATAATAATAACAACAACAATAATAAGTAGTATAATAAGACTCCATATACTAATATTTTTCAATAAGAGTATAATTAATACTAAACTTCATTATAGAAATCATAATAATAATAATAATAGTAATACATGAGTATAATCGAAAGAAAATATCACAATTTGTTTATTATTGATAGGGAAAATATTGGTTGAGGATAAAAATAATTACATAGCAACTAAATAATTTTCTTATCTTCTAATAGCATAAGAAAGTATTTTTTGCTAGCCGAAAGTATAAATAAAAAAAAAAATCATAATAATTCCAAAATCCAAATAAAATTAAATCTAATTATTTAGAAAATGGACTCTCAACCAGTATTTCCTTACAATAATTCCTCTCTGATACTCTTTTACAAAATTATCAAATTTGGTTATAAGTTTTCAAATGCCAAATGTAGAATAATGTTTTATCTACACATGGTTTATAAACTTTAATAATAAAAACAAATAGGAATAAAAGGTGTCATTCTTAATTGAGAAATAAAAATAAAAATAGTGTGCTTTTTTGAAAAACTTTTAATATCTGTAGTTTTCACAATCACTGAAAATCACATATTATGTTATAGGTTTAAGTAGAATCATCAGATTTTATAACTGTTATTACATAAATATCTGCTGAATAAATAGAATAATACAATGTCAATAAATGAGTAAATATAGTTAGACTTAAATACACTTAAAATTAATTTATCAACATCAATTTGAAAGCCTTTACAATCAAAGTGTACACCTTATGCCTGCATAAGGAGCCCAATTTAATCCCAAAAACTCCCAAAAACAAGTAATATTCTTGTTGCGCACCAAGAACATACCTGCTAATTTTGAAAATTATGGTGATAAAATATTTAAAGAATAAGAATTAAAATTTAATCTACTGTCTTGACTTTAGTTTGATCTAGTGATTGTGATTGTATATGAGGTTTTGTTTGTTTTTTGGGTTGCTCATGAAACAGTTTAAAATCTTCTGGTGAAAAATAGGGTCTTAATTTAGAAACATGCACAATAACGGAATTCTGTCCTGTCTCATAATTAAATTTATCTATTTCATAAGTTACATCAGAAAGTTTATTTATAATTTTATATGGTCCAGAGAAAGTAGGTTCTAATTTTCGAGTGTTAGGGTATTTAAATTCTTCATAAATTACAGAGTCTTGTATTTTTAATGGGCATTCGACAAAATTTCGATCATAGAGTCTTTTACTTTTAAGGTGAAATTCCTGAGTTCGCGCTTTCGCAATTTTGAGATCTTTGTCTACTGGTGGATAATAGTTTTGTTTTAAAGGAGATTCATAAGGCAATTGACCATAAAATAAATAGGCAGGTGGGAACTTGGTGATAGAATGGGGCGTATTGTTGTATTCTTCGATGACTTGGTTTAATAATCTAGTCCAAGGTATTTTAGAAGAAGTGGAATTAACTTTGCATTTAAGCCTGGTAACTATAGTCTGATTAACTCGCTCTACCTTTCCATTGGTCTGAGGATGATGTGCGGATGTAAAACGCTGTTGAACATGATGATTTCTAAGGAATTTCTTAAATCTTGGAGATCTGAAAGATTTATGCCTGTCACTAAGTATTTTTTGAGGTGCTTTGATATTGAAAATTTGTTTTAAACAGTTAGTGTATGTTTCAGTGGTAACATTTTTGGAGGGAAAAGCCCAAACAAACCTAGTTGCATGATCTATTATTATGTGTAAGAATTTTTTTGTTGAGTTGTAATAGTTAAATCCACCAACAGTATCAATAGAAAGACATTCAAAAGGTTGATCTGTGGCTGGCATAGCTTGTAATAAGCCGAATCTTTTCTGTTTTGGTTTTTTATTTTTCTGACAGGTGTCGCAATGTTTAACAAATTCTGTAATGTCTATTGTCATATTAGGCCAATAATAGTTGGGAGATATTAAATTAAGCATTTTTTGAATCCCTAAATGTCCAAAATTATCATGAGCAATATGGAGTAATTTTTTTCTTAATGACATTGGTACAACAATTTTTTTGAATCCCTTTTTCTGAACTATAATAATTCCATTCTCTTTTTTATATTTTTTGTCACAAACATTGTCTTTGTCTTGCATCTCTATAATTTCTTTCCTATCTAGCAATAAACTAATATGTTGATTAAAATGACAAACAGGATTTCGTGACAACATGTCTGCTTCGACATTTGTTGAACCTTTTCATATTTTACCTCATAATCAAACATACTAAGTTTGAGTGACCATCTAAAAAGCCTACCTCTTAAGTTTTTAACACTCTTTAGCCATACTAGAGATGCGTGGTCCGTATGAATTGTAAACTTGACACCATGAAAGTAATGATAGAATTTGTCAAGAGTATCTATAATAGCTAAACATTCTAATTCAGTTATGAAATAATTTTGCTCATAACTCTTCAAAATTCTAGAATGATAAGCAATAGGATGTAAGAAATTATCTTCATCAGGTTGTTTTAGAACGGCACCTACTGCTATCTGAGAGGCATCTACAAACATATGTAAAGGTAATTTAGGATCATAAATTTTGAGGATGGGTTTTGCAATTAAAGAATTTTTTAATTTTTCAAAAGACTCCTGGCACTCTGAATTCCATTCCCATATTGTGTCTTTTTTAAGTAATCGATTTAGAGGATATCTAATTTCAGCATATTTGTTAATGAATTTATGGTAAACATTAATGGAACCTAGAAATCGTTGTAACTCTTTCACATTGGAAGGAGGGTTTAAATTTTTGATGGTTTCAATATTGGCATTTGCTGGTGTTATAGTTCCATTAGTGATTTCATAACCTAAGAAATTGATTTTATTTTGGCCTAATTTACATTTAGAAAGTTTAAGTTTAATGTTTTCTTGTTTGCAAGTGTCAAAAATTTGAGCTAAATGGTTTAAATGTTCTTCTAAAGAGGAAGAGAAAATTATAATATCATCAAAATAGTGGCACGCAAAGTCGATTTTATATTTATTAAGGATCCTTCTAATGGTTCTATTGAATATGGGAGGGGCCGTTTTTATGCCAAAAGGGAGCACGAGCCACTCAAAAAGTCCAAAATTGGTTGCAAATGCTAATTTTTCTGTATCGGATGGATGTATTGGTATGTGCCAGTAGCCAGAGGCTAAATCCAAAGTTGAAAAATACTGAGCACTACTCAATTTATCTAAAATTCCATCGATACGGGGCAAGGGTTCTGCATCGTTTTTAATTATTGCGTTTAATTTTCTATAGTCTATACATAATCGCGTTTTTTTACCTTCCTCTCTTTTCATAACTAGTGTAACAGGGGCAGAATAGGGGCTATTACTTTCCTTTATCAGTCCGGCTGCTAACAATGATTGAATTTGGTTTTTTATTTCTATTTCTTCTAGGGGAGATGTTCGGTAGGGCCTCAAAGATATAGGTAGGTCAGATTTTAATATAACGCGTTGTGGTTCAACATTTATCCTACCCACATCATATTTATGCTTTGCAAAAATATCACTATAAATATGAACTAATTCCCTTAAATTTACATCTTGAATTAAATTTATTTCCCCAGTTAAATCTGAATCCGAATTATCGCGAAAATTTTGAAGAGTCATGGAACCTCTATAATCAGGATGCACATTAATTTCGTGATCATATTCAACACAGTCTTCATTTTTCATAATATTTCCACAAGTAGATTGTAACTCTATATCATGATTACTTACATTCAGTGTTTCATTATCATAATTATCTATTGCTACAGTATTACCAGTATTTAATTTCATATTTTTTTTATATTCTGAGGTTACAATTTCATTAGATTGATCCCTGTTTTGTTGTACTTGGTCCATATTTACTGTATTGAAATGAAGGGATCTCTCATTATGTATGGATATACTGTTAGTTATAATTTTCTTTCCCTGCCTTACAATACAATTTTTACATTCTATGGTTAATTTAAATTTAGAACATTCTTTTAACCCCAAAATAGCATAATCCAAATTTGTATTGCATACTAAAAAATTAACATATTTTTTAATTTTACCCACTTTTAGAAGAACACTACATTTTTTATTTATATGTAAAAATCCTTTTGCCTGACCAATGGTAACTGAGGGTATAGTCTCAATTTTAGCATTAAGTTTTTTAACAAATTTAAGTGGCAATATTGCAATAGTTGAGCCAGTATCTACAACACATGGTAAATTATAATTATTTGTATATCCATACACAATTAATTGCCAAATATTATGAAAATTATTTTGTGAGATATTTGGAAGAGTATCAGAGGATGGTACCTCATTCCTAAAAATACATTCTCTTTCCCAATGAAAAGCATTACTCACACCCCTATTTGTGCATATCCTACAAGGTCTTGAAGAATATGAATTTTGAATATAATTATTTTGACAAACTCTAGGTCTTTGAAACTGAGATTGTCTTTGGGGAATCCAATTCCTAGGTGTATTATTGGGCCTAACTGGCTGAATCCAGGGCCTAGTTGATTGAAAAGGTTGAAAATTTTGTCTAGCTGATGGTTGATTTATTACTTGGTTTGAAACTAGTGGGGTGGAAACTTCCACGAATTGTTTGACAACCCGGTACCATTCTGTGGTACTACTAGGAGGATTTATAATAATATTGTTTTTGAATTCTGGTTTTAAACCATCAGTTAAACCTTGTAATAGTATATTTTCACTAAGATGTAATTTCCTACCAATTTCCACTTTTTTACGAAAATAAGTTTCTAAATTGTCTAAATTATCTAATTTCAGATTTGAAAAATCAGAAAAACTCGGGAAGTCCAATTCAATGAGTCCTTCTATCAAAATTTTCTTAATTTGTTCATAATCCGTACAATTTAAGCAGTCATTGATATAAATTTTTTGCGCTTCACCCTTCAAATATTGCGCAATAGAATTAAATTTCCATTCTAGATTTTTCTGTTCCCTATCACATGTTTTATCAAAATAAGTTAACCAAGACAAAATGTTCATTCCAGAACTCGGGTCAAACGGTACGAACTTAGGATCTTCCATATTTTTTTTATTCTTACTCATTAGAATAAATGAAGCACTTCTATTTTCTTTATTAAATCCTAATCGTAAAATCATTCGCAATAAATTTCAAAGTTAATGATTTCTATCAATTACATATTTTTTCAAAATTACTATATTTAGCTGCTAACTTTAACCAGAAATTTTGTCTAATAAAACAGAAATTGTAAATATCATAGATATACCTTAATTTGGAATCAACTTTTAATTCTATTATTTTATAGATCATAAACAGATTCAAAAATTTTAATTATAGGTAATTTCTTACTTAAAATCACAAAATTTACTGAAAAAATCATATTTATCAGTCAAAATTCTAGCAACAGCCTTGCACAGTTCCATATTTCTTACTGAATATAAATAAATTATAAGAATCCGGGAACCAAAGCTCACTGTAACCAGAAATTCTAACAAATAAAATGAAAAACATAAATGTTAACTTAATTTTCAGCTCAAATGTCTAGTTGTAGGAACATTATCATGAAAATACTGCATTCTGAGAATAGTTCTTGATAACAAACAAATATCAATAAAATAGAAAATGTACTTTTTTTAAAAATAACTTTAGCTTCTAAATTCTTTTATACTTCATAATTATTACAAACTTGCCTTTAATCGTGCATAAAAATATCATAATTGTCTTAATAATTAACAGTAATTGTCTAAGAATATCATACTCTTCAATTTAATCCTTAAGAACAAAAATGTTTAAATCTCCAACACATAATAATGATAATAATAATACTCATAAATAGGCAAGTAAATAAAATTCACAGACAAATAATCAAATAAATAAACCTGACAAACAGAGAATAATTAATTTAAATAAATACATAAAAAGTATACAAATAATAATATTCAAAACACTACGAAAAAAAAAAATCTCACCGAAATCCTATGGGTCACAACTATCTCGAAAAAATATTTTCCTATTCACCAATTAACAAGAAATGGTCTTGTAATTATTATTAATTTTTTCTTCTTTTTCATCATAAGAGGACTACTTTTTATCGACCAAAGCACTTTACAGGAACAATTCCTCTGTTTTTGTCACTCCAGAAATCATGAGACTATGGCAGTTTTTGTTTAAGAACACATCCAATAATGACGGGCAAATTATTCAGCGATCCACAGTTATTATTATCACTTCGTTCCATAGCCAGTTTCTTTAAAAACGTTAAAAAGGCAGCACAGGCATAAAACATCCTGTCGACTCTAGAAAAGACTGTGACATTTTAAAGTTAGGAGCCAGAAACATCATCGCCAAGGTCCCCGTTCTTTGCACAGAAGTCATGGCCAGCGAGGGAAAAATAAAAAATAAATAAATGTAGCAGATCCAAAAAATCACTCATTGGTAGCTGTAAGTTTATTTATTCAACTGTAGTCATTATAGAGGGAAAAGCTCCTTTTTGCAAACGGTCTTTTACCGAAATGTCCAAAAAATATTCCATCATTTACTTCAATCAACCGTACTCATCGACGAAAAAACTCCAGAATCTCTCCCCTCCTCATCGCGAGACTTCCACCTTTAAAACTAAAAAGAAAATTCTAGAACTGTCTGTAATCTCAAACCATCATCCTTTTATGTAAACAGAATTCTTGTCCAGATACGAGACTATTTTACACAGACGATAAATTTATTTAAAAAAAAATATATTATTTAACCAATTTATAATCGACTCATAATTTCTTAGGCAGACGATTTTTATAAATGATTAATTTTAAGAGAAAAAGAAAAGAAATGAATTTATTAATGCACACATCAAAGGTTGACGGCGGAAAAATAGATAAATAGATAAAATAAAGTAATGATATTTTTTGAAAGGTATGGTTTTGGAATAAATTTAATAAGATTTTCTTAAAAAGGGTTGATAAAAACATAGAAGAAATCCGTTTTATTTGGAATATTAAGAAATAAAGTTTTAATTAAGAATATTTTTAATTTAGAGCCATCTTTTTAAATTTACGCATACTGGAATAATGTTTTTTAAGGCAAATTAAGAATTTATATCGTCTGCATACAGATTAACAGATTAGATCTAGAAATAAGATTTTAATTTAATAATTTGAAGTAAGTACGGAACATTATTATAAGAAAATTAAGATAGTATAAAGCTTAGTTTTGGCGAAAAAATTTTAAATTTGTAATATGTATGTTTGTTAAAAATGTGCCTCTAATACACATATAATTAATTAATAATTATGTGTATTTATGTATGTATTAATAACTTAAAAAATGAACATTTTCGTTTTCGGCCGAAAATTGAAAGATTACCGAAATTCGATTTCGGTTTCATTTTCGGTCTTACAGACCTGTTTCGGTCGATCCTTTTTATAAGTATATAAATCTGAAAAAAAAACTGAAACGAAATAAACCGAACACGAAACGAAACATTTTTTTTCATTTCAAGCAACAAACATAATTTAGTGTTTGTTGGCTAATATTCCACAATGAAATAATAAAAAAAAAACTTCAGTAAAAACACGTACCTATATAAAACAAAAATTTAATAGACATGTAATTGAACTAAGCGCATAAATTACTAAAATATTAGAATTAAAAAAATTTGTAGCCAGTAAAATCTATGATTTCTCAACTATTGCCTCTTGGTATGATTCCTAGCTTATTTTTATGAACAAATTTTGCATTTGCGATGGAAGATACAAAGCGTACTTTTCTAATTTAGAAATATTTTGCATTATTGTCTATTAAAATCATTTTTAACTATTCTAAATTTAAACATTGTTTAATTTGGTATGCGATCTATATCAGTACAGTTATCGTTACAATTGACAAAAAGCTTAAACTTTTTGAAATAAATCGAAAAAAGGCATAAAAAAAGTCTTAATATAAGAAATTTTAAATTAAAAAGTCTTCACCACATAAAGAAACAAAAATAATTCACCACATAAAGAACAGGAGAAAACATCTGCCATGTGCCTAGATAAAGAACTCGAAAACTGCAGACGATTATCAAATATAAATAAATGAATAAAAAACAACACCTTTTATTTAGTCTTTGGAATACGCGGAGAACATTTGCAGAGAACAAAAATAGCCATTTTATGCGCGTATAGCCTCAGTCTGGATTTAAAAATCTTACCAAAAAATTCGTTGGAGTCATTCCATGCGTACTTTTCATGAAATATGTATCCGAGAAATGTACAATTGCTCTGGGCATGGTTAAAAATATTTATGCCAGTGTTATTGTACTTATTATCGGAACATTTATTAAATCTACAAACATCACGGATTACATCAGTAAAGGAAAAACGAAGTCATTGAAAAAAAAGTATGAAGAAATATTTTCCCTGTTTGCTTTTCTTTGAATTATAACTATTTTATTAAAATAAATAACTGTCTTTCGACAACTAAAATCAGATGATAAAAATCAATTATTTAAATTACTTGTTTTAAAAATAAGATTTGTTTATCTGTAGACTATCAATCGTTAAAATCGCATATTTTCTGAAATTTTAAATTTATGTGGAAAAATATTGTAACCACAATTTATCATAATTAGCAAATATTTAAAGGTATTTAAATTACTGAATAAAAAACTTTCTTTTAAAATAAAATTGTTTGCAAATTTAATTTTTAAATTTTGCATTAAGTAATAACATGAAAATACTTTTATAAGGGAAAGTTTGTATTCTTTCCAGTTTTAAATTTGTAAATTTATTATATTGATGTGAAGCATATATTTTTCTGCTTATTGTAAATATGAAAAATTATTACTATTTGCTATTTATTCTTTTATTTATTTATTTTTGTATATATTCTTAAAATGACACCTTTCTAGCATCCGAATAAATATTTGAAATTTAAACATCTAATAGTATTTGAAATAATTCTTTGTTTTAAAAATTGTCTGTTTCAGCATGCTTATCATAATGTTTGCTATAAAGTTAACCAGTTTTCATAGTTTTACATGCTATAGATTTCTCAATTCTATTTCTACTGATATCAAATGAAAATTAACGGATTTTGATTCATGGTTTTTCATTTACGATTTTTAGATTGAAGCAATTAAAAATCGTTTTTAATTCATTGAAAACATTCATAAACTACAAACAAAATAAACAAAAATAAAAATGTTAATTAAATTAATTTCATTACCCTGTTTATAGTTTAAAGAATGCAAAAAATACTGTATAATACAAGAGATTAGATTTTTATGTAAAATTTATTTTGATAATGCTTTGAACATTTAAGCAGCAATGTTTCTTATATAATTTTAAACCTTAAAAAAATCTATTACAAATATTGCACCTAATTTTCACGTAGATTGATAAAAAACAATTCTTTATCAAATTTAACACAATTATTATAATTGGCAAATGAATCACACAAATTGCCATTTTTCAACATAGTCCAAAAGCGTATAGGCCTGAATTTGAATCGGAGAGCTTTGTGAGAGCTTGCAATGTTCTGCCAATTGAGCTATCCAGGATAAATCTGGAAAACACAATTCAGCCAAAGAACTACAGATATATAATAAATAATACTAGACTGGCAGCTTACTCCAAAGGTCCCGAGTTCCTGTCCTGCTTTAGGCAATGCTTTTTCACCGATTTGGTAAAATTACATTATAATTCTTTTTGAACGTTATTATTTAGAACAAGTAGTTATCTGTAGAGTTTCTTAGAGCTTCTGGTGATAAATTTGGATGCCAAATTGAACAAAAGATTGGGTATGTAATATGTGACTATAACATTGCTAACAAAGCGTAGAACCAACATAGTGAAAATTATCCAAGTCGGGGATCGAACCCGTAATCCTTGAAATAGCTCTCCAAGTGCTCTACCATTTAAACTACGAGGAAGATGGCCAGCTTGTCAATTCTCACTCACATTTTGTTGGTAAGGCTGCAACTGCAGCACAAGATAATAACGTCTACATGAGCACAAAAACTTGTGGCATAACATGAGACACAGATCAGCCCAGCATCAATGAATACATATTTAATTATAATAATTTTTTAATTATTTATCAGCAGTGAAATTACGCTTGAAATAATTGAATATTTAATATGTGATTGCCACATTACTAACAAAGCGTAGAACCAAAATAGTGAAAAATGTCAAACCTGGGATCAAACCCGGAACCTCTGGAATAGCGCTCCAAGTGCTCTCAGCTCCAAGAGCATTTGAAGCCCTATTCGGAGCTTTCTCCCTTTTAATATTTATGATATTATCAGAGTTATAATGGACCTGGCAAGACACATCTAACCAGCCACATACATCCTTGATACAGGAAAGCAAAAAATCATGCGTCAACATAGATTATAAAGCACTTTTCAATACATTCAGAATAATGCAACAAAACTGCACTTAAGAAAAATAAATAAAATATTATGTCTAGGTCCACCATATGGAAATGTATAACTCATTTTAAAATAGAATTTCAGCTGTTCCTATTCACCATGGAAAAGTTATCCGAATTTTTTAGCAGCCCTCTATATGATATAGAGATTTATATCTATTAATAACATACATTTCAAAATTTAGTTCATTAAAGAGATACATATATTTGGGTGATTCTCAAAATAGGAGACGTTTTCAAAATTTAAATCTTAAAAAAATTACTGTTAGCAAAATTTCTGAAAAAAAAATAGGTGTTGTTAATATAGTATTAGGTATACTTTACATGTAGTCAGCAGAGCTAAATATTTAAAAATTAACTTAAAAAAAATAATTAGTATTTTTTGAGCCATGCTAATGACAAAACAAATTGCATGGAATAAATATATTAAGAAATTTATTTTATTCCTGTTTAAATATTTTTTTTCTATATTTATTAGCCTTCCTTTTCAGCAAATGGTTTCCATTTTTACATATATACATACAAGGAGAATAAAAACATTACCAAAGAGCAAACTTTGTTTATATGAGCAACATTCTGATACTAACAACGTAAGAAGCTGTCTTATTGATTTTCTGACAGATTTAATGCATATTTTAGGGATAATAAATGTAATACGTAAATTTATATGTAAAATTAAACTTTATAAAGGATACAATGTAAGCACTGGTTACATTTATGCACATAGAAGTCTTCAGCATGGACAGAAAAACCATGCTAATGACACTGATATTTGTCCATGCTAATGACAAATTTTAATTTAAATAAGATTATGAGCCATAATATAATCACAATGCAGTAGTCCTTTCTGGGGCTTTTTAAAACACAAAAGTTCTATGCAAATAAGTAAAATAAAAATTTTAACTATAAAATAAACATGAAAATTATTATCCATTCTAATGACATGCAATTGATGTACACCCCTAATATTCAACTTCTATTCTTAAAATACAATACATACTTCTATTTTCAGGCTGGGATAAAATGGATATTTGTTGCCATTGGGAAACTTTAAATTTTCAAACTATTGTCATATGTGAAAATGAAATTTTGATTAATAACTACGTGTTATAGTATGACCTTGTTTTGAAAATAGAATATGGAGGACAAGCTTTAATTCTTTTTTTATATACTATAATTTTATTTTTAAAAAGAAATTTATTGGATAAATCCTCTCCTTGATTAATTAAAAGAAAGAATAACATTTGTTTTATAAACATGATATTAACTCTTGAAAAATGCTAGTATACACTAAGCACAGCTGCTGTGGACATCCATGCTAATGACATTTTGAACATTTATTCTGTTATTTTAAGGTGTTTTTAACTAAAAAGTGAGTAATTCTTGAGTGCAAAATATGAATAATATTAAGACAAACATATCTAAATATAAAAACACAAGACAGAAAACCTCTCTATTTTTTTGTATGCCGAAAGACATAAATTGTCCCCTATTTTGAGACTCACCCATTTCAGAAAATTCTCCTTCAGCAATTTTTTAATAATAAGGAGAATGGTAGGCGAATACTTTTTGTGCAGCCCTAATTATAAAGTATAATATATATACATACATATATATATATACATACATACATACATACATACATATTTTATATATATATATATATATATATACACGGAGTAATATGCAAAAAACTAAATTTAAAGGTGCATACTGAATTTTAAAACGTACTCTCTAGCATTTATTAAGCAAAGATAACTGTAATCTATACAATAATGCAAAATAGTGTAATCAATTCCTTTTGTTTGTCCCTGTAAATTAGTGAAAAATGCTATGAATACTCTGTTTTAACGTGATCTGAGTTACATCAGCTTCAATATATCCCGTCAGTAGTCGCGTGTCGGTCTTTTCGCCGCCCGATAAATTATCTTCTCCTAAGTTATATCACGTTAAAAATACAACGGCGATCTACCATGTAGCTGACTTTGAAAGTTTTTCGAGCACCTTGGTGAAGTAACAGGACACCTCTGTTTTTCTTTCAGGTACATTTTTAGAAACAAAGTTGAAATTGGCGAAAAAGTCTACGTAGAAAACACTAATGACAGTTCATTTTTACTTCATCCAACTACTCCAGATCTAATGAATAAAATGCATAATTTAAGAAAACTGCAAATTTATATATTCATTGAAATATTATCTTCATATATTAGGTGAAAAATGTTTCTTATTTTACATATTTGGTATGCAAGGGGTCAGCGGCGAAAAGACCGAGCGCGACTAATGACGTTGTGAAAAAAGTCGCGACTACTCGCGGGATATTTGAAATAGCAAAATGTCATTAAAATACTCTCAAAACGATTTCCCACATGTACTATAATTTAATCGAATTCTTCTGAGTGTCCCTGTAATTGAAATATTAATCATACATACTTATGCAATACGAAACATGCTTTCGTGACATTAAATAAGCTTTATCAATTGCGTGAAAATTATAGGAGTTAGAGCATCGACAGACGGACTGGCAAACCGAATGCATAAGCACTTTTCAACATTTTTGGAGAGTGCTAAAAAAGAATATAAAGAAATCACATTATAGGGAAACTAGAGTAGAAGCGGTGCTGTGTAATATATACAATAGGGTGGAGCGAAAAAAAATTTTTTTTTGAAAATCAAAAACGGGTAGGTGCCAAAAGTTGCCTTTATACCAGTACATGAACTGCGTGAAATTTTACCGCTGAAAAAAATGGCTTGAGTCTGCGCTTTTGCTCCAAAAATCGAAATTTTGAATAAAATGTGTCGTTTTTTGACATTTTTTCAAAAAAATTAAAAAATTCCTACAGAGCTGGTTAGTATTTAAAAGTGTTGCATAGACCTTTATATTTATCTGCTTAACATATTTAAACTATAAAACAATATCTGTAGTATGTATAATTGGAGCAAATCTGACAACTTTTTGTGAAAAATCAGCGTTAACCTCTCTATTGGAGCATACAACGAAATGTTCTTTTAAATGCATTTCTTACCTAGCTGCTTTCAAAACTACTGTGTATATAACTCATTAGAGGTGGTTACATTCAGGGTTGGGTTTCTGACGTCAGAAACTGGTTTTTGACATGACAAGTGTCAAAAACTGGTTTAAACCGTCAAAAACTGGTTTAAACCGTCAAAAACTGGCTTAAACCATCAAAAATGTGTAATGCACTTTAAACATTTTAAGAACAAGACAGAAACATTGAATAAGTCTTAATGTTTTAAATAATTTTTTATTTAAAATTAATTATACTGTAATTTAATAATTACAAAAAAAATAAATTACTTTAATTGCAATAAAACATTGTTTTTTTAAAATGTTCAAACAGTAGAAAATGATTTTGTACAGTTAATAATCTGGATTAATTTTACCCCACAATATCTTATAGCACATAATCAATTTAGCACATTTATTTACATCCAAATTGTTTCTGAGTTTAGAGTGTATGAAGCCAAAGTTACAAAATACTCTCTCAATTGGTGTTGTGCTAGCAGGGCTTGATAGCAGATGCATTGCTAGTTGAACAAGTTTGGAGGCAAGCTAAATTTTCAGATTTATGAGAGATTTTTTTTTCTTTTTTTTTCCGGAAATGATAATATACAATACAGTAAAAGTGAATTTTTAATATTACATCTAATGTTGTATATGTGTAACAGATGTTTAATGTGAAATTTTACAGATCAGTGTAGTATTTGAGGTTTCTGACGGGGTTTTTGACGAGAGGTTTTAGCCATGACGGTTTAAACCATGGTTTAAATCGGATAAAACCGCACGCTGTCAAAAACTTGCCAACCCTGGTTACATTATCCCACCCGTCTCAACCACCCAATCATCTAGGCCCAGTGTTTTATTTATGTATTGAATTGTTACTTTTTTCCCGAAGACGAGTATAAGTTTTCTATATATCAAAGTAATTTATCTCTTCTTTGTATTCACTGACTTTGGATGATTTGGACTGCTGGTGTGACCTGCTGCACATATATTTTTATACCATGTATAACAGAAGAGAAGCTGAGTAATGTATTGGGTATGTTCTTAATTGAACCTATTCAGCAGTCTATTATCTTCATTAAATTTTCATGCAATTAATACATTATGATTGGAAGTTCTGTTACCACAGCATTTTTTCAATCAATCACATTTGATATATAATGATGTTCCTAAAAATTGATTGTATGAATTCAATTTTTAGTATGTCATCATTTACTGTACTTATTACATTGAATATATTTTGAGAAGCTGGCTGCTTAATATTATGACGATCGTCACAGAGGATTGCAAACAAAATTTGCGTATAAAACAACTATATTTCTAAAGAAGTTTTAGTATGCTTTATGTCGTTCCCTGTGTTGTTCCATAGTCTAGTAATTTCTAATAAGATTTTAGATCTATTATTTAGGTGTGTTGTACATTTGGTATAAAACATCCCGCGATATACACTTAGATTATACATTTTGTGAGTGAACATATAGACGCTGATTGCCAATCTGTGCTTATATAAAGCGGAAAATTTTATTAACTTTATGAGCTGTCTTTTGTGTGAGATGTTTTCTAAACTCCTATTCCCCATTCTTTCTGAAAAATAGCTTTCCTTATGAATTAGCTTTGCAACCTCTGACAGAAATTTCTAGTCTGTTCTGAGTATCTTTTTCTCAATTTGAGAAAATATTTTTTCAAAATTATTCTCTGTTTTATAAAAAAAAATTTTGCAATAGGAAGTGAATAGTACGTAGACAAAGATTTTCCTTATTGATCCAGTGAATCCATGTAGCTTAGAACGTTTTATATAGACTTCTCTAATAACTGGCGCAGAGGAAATTCACTGGAGTTGAAGTAGCGAATGATTCAATATTATACACAATTCTAAGCTTACCCCATGCAAAATGGTTTACAATGACAAATAAAATTCTCCTAATTTTAAATGAGCACTTATAGTCGATTAGAATCCGTACATTTCCTCATAAAGTACTATGCATTATATGTTTATGCTCAGGACATTTCGCTCATAACCACTCATAAAAAGAGGATCTAAAAGTTAATAGGAAATTACCTGGACACGAAAACACCTAGAAAACGACATAAAACTAATGCAAAAAAAAGTTATTTACAACAACGGTTGCTTTACACATGGAGAACAAATTTTCATTGCAATTCTCGCTGATGATCACTATCACGTTAAACAGCTCGCTTCTCAACATATAAAAAAATGCAAAAGTAGAATAAATGATGGCATACTTATAGTTGAAATATCTGAAATTATCTTTGAAGCAAATCATTACGTAAAAAAAAAATACAATTGACTGAAAAAATGTTGTGGTAACAGAACTTCCAATCACTATTCATCAACTGAATGTAAGTTTGATAAATATAACAGATGGCCGAATAGATCCCTTTAATAGATTCCCGTGCATTACTCTGCTTGTCATTTTTTTTGTATAAACTAAAAATATACCTGAAGATAGTTACATCAGCATGTGGATGCAAAGAACAGATGAACAAGGTGGAAGCATCGAAAACATGCCAAATTTTTATAAAGAAAATCACAAATCAATGTATAAATAAAACACTGTACTAAGATGATCGAATAGTTGAGCCGGGTGGTATAGGAAATATAGCCACCTCCACGACGCATGTCCAAGGTAGTTTTGAAAACAAGAGCTGTATTAAAAACAATTCGTTGTATGACCCAATAGAGTGGTAATGCTGTTTTCTTACTAAAAGTTGACTGTTTTGCTCCAGCTATAGGGAATAAACATATTGTTTTATAGTTTAAATATGTTAAGCAGATAAATATAAACGTCTAAGCAACACTTTTAAATACTTACCAGCTCAGTAGGAATTTAATTTTTTTGAAAAAATGTCAAAAAATGTCAAATTTTACCCAAAATTTCGATATTTGGAGCAAAAGCGCAGACTCAAGCCATTTTTTTTCAGCGGTAAAATTTCACGCAGTTAATGTACTAGTATAAAGGCAACTTTTGGCACCTACCCGTTTTTGATTTTCAAAAAAAAAATTTGTTTCGCTCCACCCTAATGTACAATTAATGATCAATTTTTTTTCTTTTAAATTGGATATTAAGATATATTATTGGTTTAAATGTATAATGTTCAAATTTATTGCTTTAAATGTGTAATTTCATAAATATTTATGTAATTTTTGCAACCTGTTATTAAACTTATTTTTTTAATAATAATAAAAATGTTTTTAAGTATTATTTTACTACTTGTAAATTCTGACGTAAAGTGAATTTATCCAAATGACACCTTTTAAAAGTTTTTATTCGTGTTTTTTGGGGGGATTTTTATTAGGGAGATAATTAAAAATTACTTTTTAATACATTGAAGACTTTTTTTATGCGCATTACATTCAAAAACTATTGATAGCAAAAACAACAAAAAAAATTAAAAAATTTTAAATGTGTAATTTGATATCCGTAGAAATAGTACAACATACGAGTAGACAGAAAAAGTCAAAAGTTTCAAAATATCAAATTACAGAAACAGAAAAATTTGCTAGTTTCCATTTGTTATTTTATTTTAATAGTATGAAAAATTATTGTGCATTTTAGAATCGAAATAGTTTGAGTTTTTTTAGATGCATTGCATTATAATCGTATATTTCATTGATAGTAATTAGTATCATATAATTAATGTAGATAAAATATAATTACTTAATATCGGTTTTACTTTTTATCTTTTAATATTTTTTATAGCCGTTGTGTAATATATGATAACTAGTGACTTAAGGTTCAAAATGCACATTAAATTGCTAAATTAATTTCATTTTTGTCAATAGTAAATTAATAATCTTTAAATTCAAGCAACTAATAATCTTTATTATTTAAATAATACAAAAAGTACCATGTATAATTCAGTGGATTATATTTTTATATAAATTTTACATTGATAATACTTTGCACATTTAAGCAGAAATATTTCTTTAGTAATTTTAACTCTTAAAAAATACTGTTACAAATATTGCTCTTAAAATTTACGTAGTTTGATTTAATATATATATATTACTTTTAACACAGTTATTATAATTGGTAAGTAAATCACACGCTTTGCGAATTTTTCCAGCAGAATTAAAAAATGTATAGGTGTGGGTTCGAACCGGGAGACTTTTGTGAGAGTTGCCGATGCTCTACCAGTTGAGCTACTATCCTGGATAAATCTGGCAGACACAAATCAGCCAAAGAACTAGAGTTACATACTAAGTATAGCTAACTTACCAGACTGACAACATGAATTAAAGATCTGTGATTCGAATCCTGCCCTGGACGCTTTTTCACCCATTTGGTAAAATTACATTAAAGAAAAATTTTTCTTGAACGTTATTCGTTAGAAGTAGTAACTATCTGTAGTGCTTTACATGTGTGCTGATAACTTTGGAAATTAAAGTGAGCAAAAGTTTTCAAAGAGAATACAAAAATACATTTAATACACACAAAAAATTGTAATAATTAGGATAAGCGAAGCGAATCCTCTACTAGTCCACTCAAATTACAATTTGTCGTACGCTTTACAAAAAAACTATTCAATATTTTAACTTCAAATTAAACACAAAAATAAATTATGATCTGTAGATTTGCAGAATATAATTTTTTTTACAGTAAAACGTTAAAAAAATTATTATTTTAATTAATTTATTTTACATGCATTTCCAATACGGAAGCATTTTAGCAAATAAATAAAAAATGAAACGCGTATATTTTCAGAAAAAAAAGTTTAAATCATGGAGTAAATAATTATAGATAGAATCATGATTAATTTATTAAATAAAACATGTTTTCATTATCCCGCAAAATCGTTTGCACAGATGACACTTAAACATTTTAAAAGAATTGTATTATGGATTTTTTTTTTTTTTTTTGTAAACTGGCAACAAAATAATTGTAAACAAATAAAATTAATTCTTAAATTTGTTATATAAATGAAAAATTTAAAGATCTGCGTGAAGTTGTTGGTTCAAGCTCTTTATAAATATTTTTGCGAAGGTCGTATTGTGGCTAAATAATATCGACTCATTAATCAGAAGGATTTTATAGAAAAATAAGACTTTAATAAGTTCGCAAACACAACAATAATTATTCGTGAAAACGTCACTGCGAGAATGAGAGAGCGCTTCGTTAAAAGGTAATTCCATTAATTGAGTTGCCATTCGCAGAAAGTAAACAGTTCTCCCACGCGGAGAGAATTACAGCAATTCTCATACGCTAACATGTATAAAAATGAAGAAATTAAAATGTTTTACAGTTGAAAATTCATAGTATCAACGAAAGCAGATTTCAAATGTTTTTTCCAGAAAATAGGATTTTGAAGAAGTAACTTTCTTCAAGCTTTCTTCAAATATATTATTCTAAAATAGCTATCAAAGATTATCGGATGTTGATTACAAAGATTGGAAACATGCATATTTCAAACAATTAAAAAACACCAGTGGCTACTTGAAATTGTAAAAACATCTTTAAAAGAGCTTTTAGTTGAAAATTAAAAAAAAATTGTAAAAGCTTGCTTCGAAAATATCTTATGCCAGTTTTACATCATAAGTAAAAAATTAAAATGCGCCAAAACATAAAATAAGGTTTTTGTTTAATAAAGATGCAAAAATAATAATAATAATAAAAAAATATTGTTACTTTCAAATATCTGTTTTATAAAATAATGCTTCGCGAATTCAAACAAAGCATGGCTTTTGCTAGTTTATTAAAAAGGAAATAAATTGTGTAGTTTTATTTTACATGGCAACAAGTGAAAAGAAAAAAATAGTATTTCGTCCGTTATAAATACAATTAAATTTATGCCATTTTAAGAATATGGTGAAAAAATGTACATGTATTTCTAAAAGAGAAAGTTATGAATTTATTAAACACAACACAAGTTGTTACATTTGTAAGGTTGTGTGAAGAAATTTTAATTTTTAACTTAATTTAGAAGACAGTCTCTACGCTGTCTATATTCAAATTATACAACCCTGTTCCTAAATTACAATTCGGATTACAAAACATTTCTAACATAAAGGTAATAGATTATAATTTGAGCCGACCCTGTTTCTTGTAAATTAAGTGTATAATGATTTGCGGTCTTGCTTTAAGTCTATAAATCTGGTAGAAAGAAAAGACATGTCAAGCATATGAGTTTGGATTTAATGCAATTGTATTTTGCGATCATAAAAGCATTTTTTTTTCGATTCACACATCAAAGCATAGCATAATATAAAGCCATGTACACAAAACTTTGTGTATTTTAAATATTACACAAAAATACGTGTTTTGCATGTTGCGCATACATATGTGTAAAAACAGAATATTACATACAAATCTGTATTCTGTATATAACACAAACATATGTGTAATTTGCATATGACACAGCATTATGTGTATTTTCTTATTACACAAAAACATATATAAAACAGAATATTACACAGATATAAGTGTAAAAATAGTACTCAGAAATACGTGTATTTTAGTGCAATTCACCCATTAAAGTCTGTATTTTAAGAGTTATCAGATAACTTTTACACATTTCGACTTATCATCAAATTACTCATTAAAATGTGTATTTTCAAATTTACACATTAGGCGTGTATTTTGTCAATTTACACACAAATTTACACATGTAGACATGTCGTTTTTGTATCATCGATTTACACATTTTTGTGTGTAAATTTACACATTTTTTTTTAGAGTGTTGCATTAGTAGTTTTTAATTTTGTTGCAATAGTTAACCGATTACTTGCGTGTTTTTTTTATGTGTTAAAAATATACGACCAAGTTAATGTATATTTTTAATTATAATATTTCTTAACTAGCTGACACACGGCATTACTCGAATCGAGATAATCTCAACTATAAAGACGAGGGAGGACACATAAACAGTTCACATACATACGGCTTTTTCTCATCATTGGGTTGTTTTCCATGTACAAAAACTATTCAGTAAAGTAAACAAACCCTTTTTCCCCACATTCTGTTTTTTAATCCCTTTTATATACGTCTTATATTTCAATAGTTTTAAAAATTCAAAAAATTGTTCACGGGCGACTCACTAGTTTGGTAGACGTGAACACACGTAAGGTTGGTTGGTTGATTTTTGACGTCCGATTATCTACGCTAGGGATATAGGACCAGGGGGGAGTGCCCTTCGTGGGGTCTTTCTAAGGGAACCTAACCCGTATTTACGCAAGGCTCGAAGAAAACTCCGAACGGTTAGACCGACAGCCGCGATTAGGTTCGAACCCAGCACTTGCCGTCTACCAGTTGAGAGGTCTGAACGAACACACGTAAGGCACGAATAAACACAACAGAAATGCATCCATTGACAAGCTTTTACTTCTGTTATTAATTTGTCATCATAATCATTAGCTATATTATCTGTTAAGTTCACTAAAAAGAAAATATATATACATTTCTCTTCTTTCTGGAAGATTTATTTAAGTAAAAGATTATAAAATGAAAATAACTAAATATAAATCTGTTCTTACCCCATATCCAAGAATCATTAGTTATCAAATTAAAGATTTGACTTTAAAATATTGCTGGTAGCTACCTTCATTCAAAATATTATTTTACATACCTGTTTTTTAGCGCTGAAAGTTAGTCATCATTGAATATTTCGAACAAATGAAATAGATAAAAATTGTTGTTTAACATAATACTTTTTACACTGACAATGCATAAAAAACATTGTAGTAAACCATTTACTAAAATAATATGTAATATTTATTGCGTTTTATAAATATTAAATTTCGTTAAATTACATTTTAACGTAAACGAGCTTGTTGTTTTTCCTCATAGATGTGGTTGTGTAAATTTCAATACAATTTTTACTTTTATAAAACGGAAAAGTCTTCTATTTTTGAAAAATTATAGATATTAGAGTTTACATTCTTTCTCATGAATTTTACTGAAAGAAATGAATCGCAGAATGATTATTGGGACGTTTATGTACTGTTCATATCTACCCAAACTACAGTCTGTTCACAAGTGTTTCATATTGCTGTTAATTTAAATTGATAAGTAATTAACATTTCTAAGTTTTAGAAAGAAAAGACTTTACCGAAAATATTTATTACTATTCATAGTTTCTATATTATAAAGGCCAAGCGTATATGTGCGTAACGCATACGTCATTTTACGAATGGCAACACTTTCCCCTGCAATTTCGGTTTTGCAATTTTCGCAACTGCAAATTTTACATTTCTAAACATCACATATTTTAAATTTTTACATCGTTGTATAGAGAAAAAAAATGTACTTCACTGAAGAAACCTGTAGAAAACTGTATCTCAACTTATTTTTGAGACAATTTTTTAATAGTTTTTAGTACCAATTTTATAATTGTTGCAACAGAGTTACTCCATTTTCTCTTTTTTTTTTTAAATAGAAATTAAAATGCGCAACACTTTCCCATACAAATTTGGTTTTACAATTTTCGGTACGGTAAATTTTACACTTCTAAACATCGTACATTTAAATCTTTTACACCTTTGTATAAAGAAAAAAAAATGTACTTTTAATTGCAATTTGTTTCAAAGCTTTATTTTAATTTTTTTTTGATATATTAATTATTTTGTAATTTTTAGTACCAATTTTATAATTGGTACTGTTTTGGAAAATTGTTCCATTTGAAATTCTTTAAAAAATTTTATTAAAGATTTTTAATATTTTTTTAATTCCAATCCTATATGATCTACCCACTATTGATGGATTCATTCTAATTGTTCCTGATGGTATACCTATTTAAAAGAATCAATACAAAAATTACAAGCATGCAAAAAAATACGAAAATAGCTTATATCTATTTAATTAAATTTTTCAGTGGCGCGACCTTAAACTACAAAAATGATAAATGCTAAAATAGGCATTGCAGTTAGATGAACTAAAGTGTATTTTCATGCAATTCCCATTATTATTCAAATTTAGAAGAAAACATTCGGCAGTAAATACGCTGCTGTAAAAATGTTTTAACGAAGTTTATCAAATGTATTCTGAAATAGAGACATAACGCTAAGAGTTTAGTCAGATGTGAGGATCTTAAATGCGTCTTCTTCATTCACAACAATCCTATGTATGCCATAAAACTGCGAATTCCAGCCATTTTTTTCCCCCAAAAAGATGTAAAATTAACATTTTTCTGTATACGAATTTGCTAAAGTTAGAAAATCCGCATTTTATCATGATGTAAACATGGAAAAAAACTTTCGAACGATTCTTCAGTAGAAAAGGAGGTAAATATCACTTTCTACATTTTAATAAACATGCAAAGTGCATTGAGAATATCAGAGTAAAAGGCAAAGAATATTGTTCGGGGACACAAACATTTTTTGAGGACTGTTCATTAGGGTGGAGCGAAAAAAATTTTTTTTTGAAAATCAAAAACGGGTAGCTGCCAAAAGTTGCCTTTATACTAGTACATCAACTGCGTGAAATTTTACCGCTGAAAAAAAATGGCTTGAGTCTGCGCTTTTGCTCCAAAAATCGAAATTTTGGGTAAAATTTGTCATTTTTTGACATGTTTTCAAAAAAATTAAATTCCTACAGAGCTGGTTAGTATTTAAAAGTGTTGCTTAGACCTTTATATATATCTGCATAACATATTTAAAACAATATCTGTAGTCTGTATAATTGGAGCAATTCTGACAACTTTTTCTGAAAAATCAGCGTTAATCTCTCTATTGGATCATACAACGAAATGTTCTTTTGAATGCATTTCTTACCTAACTGCTTTCAAAACTACTGTGTATATAACTCATAGAGGTGGTTGCATTATCCCACCCGTCTCAACCATCCAATCATCTAGGCCCAGTGTTTTATTTATGTATTGAATTGTTATTTTTTTCCCGAAGACGAGTATAAGTTTTCTATATATCAAAGTAATTTATCTCTTCTTTGTATTCATAGACTTTGGATGATTTGAATCATGCTGGTGTGACCTGCTGCACGTATATTTTTATACCATGTATAACAGAAGAGAAGCTGAGTAATGTATTGGGTATGTTCTTAATTGAACCTAGTCAGCACTCTATTATCTTCATTAAAATTTCATGCAATTAGCACATTATTATTGGATGTTCTGTTATCACAGCATTCTTTCAGTCAATTACATTTTATATGCAATGATTTGCCTAAAAATTGATTGTATGAATTCAGTTTCTAGTATGCCATCATTTATTGAACCTATTACATTGAATATATGTTGAGAAGTTAGCTGTTTAATATTATGGCGATCGTCACAGAGGATTGCAAACAAAATTTGCGTGTAAAACAACAATATTACTAAAGACGTTTTAGTATGCTTTATGTCATTTCCTGTGTTGTCCCGTAGTCTAGTAATTTCTAATAAGATTTTAGATCTTATATTTAGGTGTGTAGTACATTTGGTATAAAACATCCCGCGGTATAAACTTGGATTATAGATTTGGTGAGTGAACATATAGACGCTGATTGCCAATCTGTGCTTATATAAAGCGGAAAATTTTATTAACTTTATGAGCTGTCTTTTCTGTAAGATGTTTTCTAAATTTTTATTCCCCATTCTTTGAGAAATAGCTTTCCTTATGAATTAGCTTTGCTATCTCCGACAGAAATTTCTAGTCTGTTCTGAGTATCTTTTTCTCAATTTGAGAAAATAATTTCTCTATTTTATAAAAAAAAAATTGCAATAGGAAGTGAATATTACGTAAACAAAGATTTTCCTTATTGATCCAGTGAATCCATGTAGCTTAGAACGTTTTATATCGACTTCTCTAATAATTGACGCAGAGGAAATTCACTGGAGTTGAAGTAGCGAACGATTCAATATCATATAGACAATTCTAAGCTTACCCCATGCAAAATGGTTCACATTGACAAATAAAATTCTCCTAATTTTAAATGAGCACTTATAGTCGATATCCGTCCATTCTCTCATAAAGCACAATGCATTATAAGTTTATGCCCAGGACATTTCATCATCAAATGTTGTCCACTCATAAAAAGGGGATCTAAAAGTTAATAGGAAATTAACTGGATACGAAAACACTTAGAAAACGGCATAAAACTAATGCAAAAAAAAGTTATTTACAAAGCGGTTGCTTTACACATGGAGAACAAATTTTCATTGCAATTCTCGCTGACGATCACCATCACATTAAACAGCTCGCTTCTCAACATATAAAAAATGCAAAAGTGGAATAAATGATGGCATACTTATAGTTGAAATATCTGAAATCATCTTTGAAGCAAATCATTGCGTAAAAAAATACAATTGACTGAAAAAATGTTGTGGTAACAGAACTTCCAATCATTATTCATCAACTGAATGTAAGTTTGATAAATATAATAGATGGCCGAATAGATCCCTTTAATAATATTCCCGTGCATTACTCTGCTTGTCATTTTTTTTGTATAAACTGTAAAAATATACATGAAGATAGTTACAGCAGCATGTGGATGCAAAGAACTGGTGAACAAGGTGGAAGCATCGAAAACATGTCAAATTTTTATAAAGAAAATCACAAATCAATGTATAAATAAAACACTGTACTAAGATGATCGAATAGTTGGGCTGGATGGTATAGGAAATATAGCCACCTCCACGACGCATGTCCAAGGTAGTTTTGAAAACAAGAGCTGTATTAAAAACAACAATTCGTTATATGACCCAATAGAGTGGTAATGCTGTTTTCTTACTAAAAGTTGTCTGTTTTGCTCCAGCTACAAAGAACAAACATATTGCTTTATAGTTTAACTATGTTAAGCAGATAAATATAAAGGTCTAAACAACCCTTTTAAATACTAACCAGCTCTGTAGAAATTTTTTAATTTTTTTTTTTTTAAATGTCAAAAAATGACTAATTTTACCCAAAATTTCGATTTTTGGAGCAAAAGCGCAGACTCAAGCCATTTTTTTTCAGCGGTAAAATTTCACGCAGTTGATGTACTAGTGTAAAGGCAACTTTTGGCACCTACCCGTTTTTGATTTTCAAAAAAAAATTTTTTTCGCTCCACCCTACTGTTCATGATTGACGTATTTAATTAAAAATAACATCGTATATGTAATTTTATAATGTCATTTTGTGGAGTAAGGTTTCATATATTATTAAATTTTCTATAAGCATAAATGGGAAATTTGAGATTTTCTTAAAAATATGTTCATAAATATGCCGTGTTTAGGTACAAAGCAATAAGTCAATAACATCCTGTAAGGCAGAGGTTCCCAAAGTGTGCTCCGCGGAGCCCTTGGGGCTCCGCCTATACTTTTTAGGGGCTCCGCGGTGTTCCAGGAAAATAAACAAAACATGAAATAAATAAGCATATTGTATGGGGAAAAAAGGGAAAAAATTCCATGGGACGAAAGTACGTAGGAATTTGTGTGCGTGTGTCAAAAATAAATGCATCAATCACTGGGTTGAAAAATAGTATATGTTTTTAAATTGTATAAAAACCTGCATTATACATGTATCCATGTACATAATCTTGTATATAATATTATCTATAATATTTTTAATTTTAACTACTTTATTTTATGCCTCTGCGTTTAATGTGATTTTACTTTTTTTATAGCTTTAAAGGAGACCCGTAAGAAAAAACCCAAAATTTTTATTATTGATTTTAAAGTAATGAATTTTGGTGTACTATTTAAGAATCTTTTTGTAAGGAATAATTAGCAAAAAAATTCACTTTTTATTAAAAAGTATATTTTTTATGGGGATTTTTATGTTTTTTTTTTTTTTTTTTTTTTTTTTTTTTTTTTTGTCGAAAAATACACTTTTTAAAATTACTACTCCTCATTCAATTTTCAATATTTTAATATTACTAAAATTTCTTAAAAAGTGTTATAGTATATAGAAAAGAACTAAGGAGAGATATTTTTAATTTTCTATTTTAATCGGCTAAAAAAAATGAATAAAAATATGCATGGTAAATTTCCTTAAATTCGTTATAATTTTCATGTTTATCAATTTGTGTAAAATTTTCAGAAATAGTTAAAAAAAATATCTCTCCTTACTTTTGTTGCAATTTTTTTTTAAGATTCTAAAAACATAAACACTTTGTTTCTAAATCATTTTATCACAGAGCCTTAGTACTTTGAACTTAGGCAAAATATGAAAAAAGTCATTTTCAGGAAAACATGTTTTAAATGGCCGCTAGTCCTTTAAACTCTATAGTGAGTACAATTAAAAAAGCTCATTTTTTACCTGTTCCAAGTGTCCCCGAGTTCTGAAATTTTGCATGGATATTCGCAAATATGTATTTTATCGTTTTCTGAGATAAAAATTTTTTTGAACTTTTGATGATTTTTGGCCGAAAATGGGGTACGGGTCTCCCTTAATTTCTTTAATCTTTTTAGGTTATTTATATATTTAAATTCTTTATACTTTTTTTCATAGTAAAACAAAGTTTGTCGATTAAAATGCCTCTTTGTTGTCGTAACACTTTGTGTCATTTAATAAATCCCCCATAATAATAATTTAATATTTATATACGTTCTGTGTATAGTTTTTTCCTCATTGTATCTTTAATTTCTTTAATCTGTTTGTTTTATTTATTATTAATTCTTAGTTGTTTAAATTTTCTATGTTGTTTTGCATAGTCGAACTTTATTTTTAAAACTATGTATGTTTCTGAAAACGTAGTTTTTTTAACATCTTGTATCACTTAACAAAACCTCTTTAAAATTTTATTTATATTGGTCTTATGATGCTACACATTCCTGTCAGAAATAAAGCTGTAACAATTAAAAAAATATATTAATTATTTACATTTGTCATTACACTAACAATCTAAACTTTTTCTCAGAGCCACTCATTGCTTAGAATTTTCATGGATGAGTACTCGCCCTGATATAAGATTAATTCCACCCATACATCCCGTTTTGTCAGTGAAGTGTTTGAACTAGTTGCAGTTCTTTTAACGCGGGGATTTCTTAACACTATATCTTTTTTGGGACAAAAATAATGGTGAGAGAAATTCTTTTTCGAAACTAAAATGAATTGCTAAATATTTCAAATAAAACATCTCCCAAAAAATGAACAATGGTGCACCTCTTAAACACTAAAACGATGATCTCCTTCTTAATGTATTTTTAATAAATGGTTCAAAAGAAGAAGCTCAGAGACGTTTTATTTTCGTTGCATGTTTAGAAGTACTAGAAACGTAAAGAACTAAAAAAGAATCCGTAATCGCATTATTCTTATACGGGTGGGTGGGAATAGTGAAAACATGTTACATAATTACTCATAGTCGACTGGGCCAACGCATTTTACCTCTAGCCTATTTGGAATTATACAGAAGTCTCTTTTTGTAAACGAAATCTGTACAACTTACAATTTTTTCTATAGTGTGTGGTTGTCGCCATAAATAACAGTTTCACGTAAGCTCCAATGCAAAGCATGACCTAGACAGGGTTACAATTTATTTTTAATTCTGGGTTCATACAGGAAATCCCAAAAGAATATTTTTTATTTTTATAATGGATCTTATTAACTGTTTAACAGTAGTGCTCAAACATCGCTCGGGTAAGAATAATTTGTTTTTCCGTTGCTAAAAGCTTTCAGAAATACAAATTTTTTAATTATAATTTTAGTTGTTTTTAGCGGACATATCTCGATTGTAGAAGGAAGATATTTTAATATAAAAAAGGTGGTTTTAGTCCTTATTTTTAACTTTTTGTGTCCAATAGTAGTAATTTCAAATAAAACTCTTAAGACTGTTAATTGCTCTGCTCAACAATTGTAAAACGTTTTGTCACATTTACAAATTCATTTTTTAACAGAACGATAGAAAATTGGAAGGCCTGACTATGGAAGTGATTTTAAATCGAACTTTGTTTTTGATTTTATGCTAATTAAATTAAATATCAAGTTATAAGCGATTTCAATTACTTGATCACGCGTATTTTTCTCATTGTAAGACAGTTTTTTTCTGCTTTGGTTGATAAAAGCAATTCAAAACGCCAACTTTGACGACTTTTTTAAAAGATATATTACGTTTGCATAAAAACAAAAAAGTGAGTGCGATTAGATTGTTTCTGAACAACAACACCTACTAGTCTCATGCATTTTTTAATAAAAATAAAATAAAACCTATGTCACAAAATTGTTCACAAACCCATGTTCACATATCCAGCAAATCTTACATTGCTCCATAGACATAAAAAATACCAATTTGTAAACTATAGAGTACCGTAGGATTGATGGGCTCCGCCTTAGAAATTTTTCTGAAAAAGGGCTCCGCGGGCCAAAAAGTTTGGGAACCACTGCTGTAAGGGATACAAACAATCTTTCCTTACATGAGTGTGTAACTACGTATGAATATAACCTGGACGAGAAATAATTCATGAGAGCCTTTTAGAAAATCGTGTAGTGTATTTCCTATTTTTAAGAATCTTAAAATTACATTAAATCAATTTAAGTATTTTTCAGATTTATATGCGAATCTACAAAGCTGTTTTCTCAGGTATAATTTTGATTCGTATACACTCTAAATAAAAAGGAGTGACTATTCACTCCGGAGGAGTGAATACTCACTCTATCGCTGACTCAAAATATGCCAACCTCTTTAGAGTGAATATTCACTTTGGGCAAAAGTGGAATTGTTGACTCTTTCAAAAAGTGAATACTCACTCCTACGAAGTGAATATTCACTCTAAACGGGGGTGAATAACCACTCTTTCGGAGGAGTGACTATTCACTTTAGCCAAAGGAGTGCGTTTTTTCACTCCTAGTAGGAGTGGGTAGTAACTCTTGCGTAGGAGTGAATAGTTACTCTTTGATAGGAGTGAATAGTCACTGTTTTGTAGGAGTGAATGTTCTATTTCTAATTAAGTTAATTCTTTTTCTTATGTTAGTTTATGATTTTTATGGGAATTGTAAAAAAATACATTATTGACAGTATTAGTTTAATTCATAGATTGTAACATTGATTGAATTTTTAAGGAAAAACTTATTTAAAGTTACATATGTATTAAATTATATTACTTACAGAAATAAACTAAAATATTTTATTTCAAACTTATACCTTGTGTTACTTTCATTGTAGTGTTGAATTCAGGAGGGGGCCCAGGGAGGGACATTCCCTTCGGAGCAATGAGTTGCCCCCCCCCCCAGAGAATTTGAAATTTCTTGTTTTTAATGGTCAAAAGTTTTATTTTCCTCCCGGAACTCCATGATGTCCCCCCCGGAGATATACAAATCCCTCCCGGAGAAAAATGTCTGAATTACACATTGTTTTCATTGGAAGACCTATAGGTACATGATAGTTTTAAAATGCCCGTAAAGACAAGTATTAAACCAAAATCTTCATCAATAATCGTTATTATTTTTATGCCTTTTTTCCATGCGTAGTTAAAATTTTATTGCTGCCCCCTCCCCCCTTGAAAAAAAATTGAGATTTTCTTTTTCAATGGTAAAAAAGTGCAATTTCCAGCCGGAACTCTATAATCCCCCTCCCCTGGAGCAACAAAAATTCTTTCCGGAGAAAAATTTCCCCGTGCGCGCCATATTTAATTATAACTTTTTATTCCAGTTATCTATCGAATTTTATGAAAATCAGTTAAAAAGATTTCGTATGTTTTATAGGAAAAGTTTATAAAAACATTAAAAATATAATTATTTTTCATAGTTAAATATTAAGCAACAACAAACTACAATAAATGAACAGTATTAGATTTAGCAAGGTCTCAAAAATCTTGCCATATGTTATAAGAAATTCCTATTATTTTATAAATTTGCCAAATCTTAAATCTGGAAACATTAGTATATAGATTTAGGATTTTAAATACATAATAATTTAAAACATTATTAGTAATAACGAAATATCTTTCAAAAGAGTCACTTATTTAACTCCAAACACATTAATTTGAAGTTAAATAATGTGTGAAGTAAAGTGTTAATAAACGGTGAAAATCCGAAAAAAATCTCCACAGTAGAAACTAATTCAATCTTTTAAGTAATTAAAGTTGATGTTTACATTTACTGTAAATGGACTTTGAATCAGCCCTTTTCGTTAATTTTCAAGCGACGGCAAACAGATATTTTACATCACCCATCAGTTTAGAATAGGAAATTACTTACTTCTGAAAACACATTCCTGATTGATTGTTTCCTATATAACATAACTAAATAACTGGAAATCATAACATTCAAATTGTATCAGAATAAAATGTTAAAATTAAATACGACTTACCCTTAAATTCCAGCAGTCATAAGAATAATAGTATCCAAAGATTAGTGGAGGGTATATGGGAGTACACGCCGTGTACTTTCTGAATATTTTAAGGACGTTACGTATATCTTGTGTTTCTAGAATTAAGTATTAGTTTATTATTGCTATCCAATGTTTACGATGATTGTATGTATATCCTCTGCTTATATTTTCTGCATTTTTTATGATAGTACAACGCTGATAGTATATCACTTCGTTTCATTATTAAAAGGCGAAAGAAGAACGACTTTGAAGAAGAAACGGTTTGAAAATGGCGGATAATTATCTTATATCTCGCACAAAGCATTGTTGACAAGACTAGAACAAGACTCTTCTGATTAGCTGATGATTAAGTAATGCATACGTCTCACTACGTCATAAGTCACTCTTTTAAGAGTCACATTTTCTGTTTTAAAAAGAATGCGTTTAATTTCAAAGTATAATTTCAAAGGTTAAATTTTGAAATATAGTTTTGAAAACTGAAAATCCGAACCGTGCGAAGCGAGGGGACGAAGAGGGGGGGGGGCGAAGGGGGCGGTTGCCCCGGTCGCGGAAAATGAGGAGCGTAAAATTTATAGAACCAACCTCATTTGTTTCTTCTTTTCTTGTAAAAAAAAATTAGTTAGGGGTTTTTATGAGAAAAAATATGAATTCTCAAAATAACATATGACTTCTTTCTTGGAATCCACAAGAGGTCAGTTGCAAATTGTTATACCTTACTGTAGACACATTTATTCCACATCTGTTTTCCAAATACCCTTTGCCTAAATATAAGCGCCTAATAAATATTTGCCTAAATATAATATATTTTATCTTATATTATTTAGTTGTTAAAATTAAAGTTGCAAAGTAAATGTGAAATATGCATTCAACAGAATTTTTTTTTTTTTTTTTTGTTTCCACACTTTCAATTTTATGACGCATGTCACAAAAAGACAAAACGGGGGGGGGGAGGGGGGGGGAATGCCAAATTGAAACTTTGTCGCGGTGCAGTTTTCTCTTCGCAATTTGCTGCTAAAAAATACCACATTTTGCTGATTTTTATTATTTTACTCCTATATTTGTTCAAAGTTGAACGGGAATTTTTAAAAGTTTATAATGTTGTATTTCAGTTTCATCATTGAAATGACTCTCTCACTCTCGATAATGGAGTGAGGCAGTCATTTTCATCAGTGGAGTGACTCCTCTCACTCTTGATTATGGAGTGAGATAATTCACTCCTTTCTATACAGCGGAAAATTCCACTCTTTAAGGAGTGTATTTTTACAAAAGTCTCTCCAAAAAGAGTGAAAATGTCTCTCACTCTGCCATAGAGTGAGCTTTTCACTCCTTCCACTTTTAGAGTGTACATTACACTGCGCTACAAACAAATTTGATATAAAAAGAAAATCAATTCTTAAGGATAACTTGCACTTATATAAGAAAAACGGCATTAACAATAAAATTACCCCCACCACACAAACACACAAAGTGTCAGGAATTAATGTCTACAAATTATGGTAGTTAACAGTTAAATCACATTAAGAAGGATTATGTTTAAGTATTTCATAAAGCGTTAGGAGATAAAATGTCCAAAAGGCATAGTTTAATTTTTTCACCAGTTTGGCAAAAGGTATATTGCTTAAACTGTTCAAATTAGATTATTTACAAAAGTTTTCAATCGCCTCTTTCATAAGGTGTACTTTTTAGGACATTGTGATGAATGATATACTTTAGATTTGCCTACAGTAAGAGGAAACATAAGTCCGAAGAAAGGAACCTTAAGCCCAAAGGATAAAAAAGCATAGAAGTTAATCCTTCATTTATCCAGAAAACTAAATCAGTATCATAAATAAAGAGAAGGAATATTATGTACAACAAACAAGAGTGAATTATGTCAAGCAGGTATAGATTGGAGAACTTAATAAGTGAAGCATTGGCACGGCAAGCCAAACTATGTAGCATCGATCTTTGATCTGGACATTTTTCAATATGTTGGAATAAACCTCAACTGCACTACTCCATTCATGAATATCATTAAATCTGTAAATCACTTTTTCAGTAGCTTAAAAGCCAGAACGATTTCCTTAAAAGAAGAGATTCAGTATTTGATCCAGGCTGGACAGGAATGCAACAGTTGTACAAAAATAATTCAAGTCATTCTACAAATTCGGGAAACAGCGTGAAAGGAAATTGATGAAGTGCAAGAGAATTTGTGAGGAAGCAGTGTAAAAACAGAACAAGAGAGCGCAAGTGTGGCAACTGTCAACCATACAAAGGATCAAGTCTGTGAGCTAATCTCAATTGACCGTGCAATTTTCTCTTGAGGTGAAACATTTGATAATTGAAGAAATATCATTCTTACTACTAATAATAAATATAAAAATAAAACATTGCAATGGCACCGTATTAAAATGCGTCAATTCTTCAGTTATAAAACATGTGTAACCAGAATGCATAGACACGTAAGTACTTCCATGTAAGCACATTCAGCATGTTTGTTTTAATTATAAATATTACTCTAATATTTGATTAACTGTTGCCCGTTACATTATGTTTCTTTTTATTAGTCTTTCTAATGATTATGCTGAATAATTTTGATTTCTAAAAGTTTTTTCCTAGCCCAATTTACGAAATATAAGTACAAATATTTCTATAACAGTAAAGAAAGAAAAAAAAATGTATGCAATTTCACCAATTTTTTTCCAAAACATTAGGTTAATTATCATAATTAGAGCAAATGTTATAAATTAAAGGTGACAGATATTTTCCAAGCTGAAAGAGTTGCATAACTGTTTTCGTAAATATACGAAATATTACTGAATGAATATTTAATTATCGAAAAAAATGCTCATTCGTTTTATCTCTACAAAAGCTGGAAACTTTCGATTGAAAAAAGTTTTTTTGCTCTAAAATTCGAGCTATTTCCTCTGATGTAAAATACATATCGCTACATCTGTAAATAATATTTGCTTTAAATAAAAAAAGCGTCAAATAAACTGTTGAAAGAGAGGACTGCAATCTACTTATACTTATGTACGTTTTAAAAAATATAATAATAACACTTAAAAATTATTTAGAACTAAAAGTTTCTCTGTTCTCTTTGTTGTAAGATTCTAAAGTTTATCTAATATTAATTAGAAGCTAAAACAAGCAAACACCCATAATTAAATTAAATGCAATCGAACTTTTGAAGGAAAACTTTGTACATATTTGGCAATATCATAAAATTATAGTACTTTTTGACTATCTATCGATATATATGTGTTTATATATATATATATATATACACGCATCTTTAAATGCGTATACTGGGTGATTCATAAATATCGAAACAATAGGCTATCTCACTATTTTTGAGAAAGTTACTAAAAAAAGAAAAGTTTCTTTGGATTAAAAAATGATATCGATCACAAAAGGCATCTCCTCATCCCCCTAGAGATATCTTACGATATCGTATGGTAATTCCCCCCCTAAAATGATAATATATTTGCACAAAACCTTACCAAGCTAAATTTTAAATTTCTAGCCACGTTAGTATCACAAAACTTGCAATTACAGAACGTTTTTTCAACTGGCATTGACACCGTCAAAACATTTTGCTCATGTTATATCAGGTACTGTCACCATAAATTTGCAACCATTACTTTCTAAATTGGCTTTGCATTTCCTGAGATTCCATAGAAATCGCAATTTAGAAAATTTTTAGAACGCTTTTCGCTCTTTTCTGTCTTTTCAATATGGATTTTTTTTAAAAAAAACCTCCATAGAAAGAATTAAATCGTATATGTAGCTATCAGGCCAAATTTCATGTTTCTATCTTTTAAAAATAAGATTGAAATCCTAGTTTAGAACGTTTCAGAACACTTTGCGCGAATTTTCACTCCTCATTAATAGACAACTTACCTTTTTAACATTTTATTTTTAAAAAATGTGATTCAAGTGGTGAACGAATTGCATGTCAATGTTCAACTAAAGTGCATTTTCCAAAAATAAATAATAAATAAATAATAAATGATAAAAATATGTAAAATCGTATATCTAATTAAATTTTTTAAAGTTTAAGGAAGTTTGAATTCTTTTTAAATCTCTACTACATTTTTTAAATATTAATACTTTTGTCCAATTTTTTTTTTTTTTTTTTTTTTTTTTTTATTACATTTAATGAATTTTTTACCGATATATGTAGTGTAAAACGATGAAATCAACACATCTTCATTTAGTATATGAAGATGTGTTGATTTCATCGTCATGCGTAGTCTGGAAGCACCTTGTAAAGACCTTTTACCAGAATTTCTATAATGTAATATTTGTTTTATTTAACGAAAAAGATATCCTTTTTCAGATGTAACAACCAGTACTTTAAAGGATTTCTGATGCTAAAAGAATTAAAATCCCCTGAGTTTCTTGATAACTACGCACCCTGTATACTTTTATTTTAAAAAATAATACAGGTTCCAAAAATGTACACTTTCCAAAAATAAATAAATAAATAAATAATAACAATTGCATATTTAATTAAAATTTTTACAAAATTCAAGAAAATTAGAATTTTTAAATATTAATATTTTTGTCCAATTGTTCTTTATTTTTTTATTTATTTATTTATTTATTTTAGATTTTCAAATGTGTAGTTAAACAAGACTGCACATAGATTATTAGGTCGATGTAACATTACATTTAATGAAATTATTTACCGATATATGTATTGTAAAACGATGAAATTAAAACATCTTCATATGCTTTTAACTTAAAAAAATAATAATAACATGAAGGCTAATTCCATGCATGGATTTATCACATAAATATTTAAAAAAAGTGTATAGATTTTTTTATATCTATCCAAAATACAAAAAAGCCTTAACATTTTTAAAATATGAAAGTGGAAAAAATACGAATCAGGAGAAAAACCCGTTTAAATTTTCCATTTATGAAAAGAATTGCGCTGGGCGTATTAACAAAATTTACAATAACTCCCGATATAATTGCCATATAGGTGAAAATATGGTGTTAAAATATTTACAACTAAACTAGCTTTTATTTAAAAAGAACTTTTTTTTAAATCAAATTTGCGTTAAATTGTCCCCGTAAATTTCGAATTTTTCCTCAACTGTATTTATAGAGCATTAACATCTCATAAATAACTATCATGCCAAAGTTCAAGCCTATTCAAAAATCTCAATTTTAGATTGTTTGTTGCTCATGCACCTTTCTGGGGGTAGTGGTACCGTCATGAAATATTGCCTATTCTGGAACAGTTGCTGTCATCATCAATCCCCCCCCCCCCATTCCCATTGCCTTTGAAATCATGTCATTAATTCCGGAAATGATCCCTTACAGATAAGCAAATGCTACTTCTTTATAATGTCAGTATACAATTATTCTTAACAGTAATTAAATTGCTCAGAATTATCTTAAAACTCTTTGTTTTAAATTTAAGGTTTAAAAATCCGTTTTTTTTTTACATTTTTATAAACATCCTATTAAAGAATTAATGTGTTCCGTTTTGTATTTTATTAGTTGACCTATCCGACGTTGTCTGGGTCCGTGCAATAACCCTAAATATATGCAAAATCCGCATTGAAAGATTTATTTTTAAACAAAATTTTTTTCAAACAAACCTAATGTTGCGGCAGCACAGCCTTCGGAAGCATAGACCATCAAATTTGCACGTTTTATTATAAATGAAAATCTATCCAAACGAACCTAGATTTGCGACCTTCGCTGCCTTCGTAGAGTAAAACGAATGTGAATTGATGTATGCGTTGGAAAAAAGGCCAAATTAAATAAAATGCGCTTTCCGAGAATCTGATCTCCTCTGCTTCTGAAACTTCCGAACAATGTTTCGCATGCACTGTTATGTATTGAAGTGTTTATTTATAAAAATTACTGAAAAATCTGACCCTCAGGTGCATTAGGATCTCCTTTGGGCAGATTACGACTCTTCTCCCAAAACGCATGCTCCTCTTTTATTAGTATAGTTGGCATAAGGAATCTTTTTTTTTTTTTTTTTTTTTTTTTTTATAACTAAAAACAATATTTTGCTTCAATTAGAAACATTACAATTTATGTAATTAGCCACAAGATGTGCACAGAAGGGAGTTTTGTATAGAGTTTAGTAATATTTTTTTAAGTACTTAAAGTAGAAATGTGATTTAATATTTTAAAAATCATATTTTTAACAATGATATGGCTCAAAATGAAATGATTTGAATCGCATTGTATCCACACACCGACAATTGAATACAAGTAGCTATAAAATATGAATCACATTTAATCCATACACTGCCAACTGAATATTAGTAGCTAAAAGCCAGATTCATACACAAAAAAATAAATTCTTACCAAGTACGATTCATTAAAGATAACTTTCTAATATATTCATTAATGGCATAAAATACAATATTCTTAACATAATTCTATTTCATTGATGCTTTTGTATCCTTGAAATAACATTGCTGTAAGAAGAGTGCTGTAGTTTTGGCTAGTCAAATAATATTTTTGTAAGAGTAAAACAAAATCTTAGCCACACAGCAATAACTTTCCGAAAAGTAAATAAGCCTTATTTACTCTAACTTTTAGCCCGCGGGATTTACTGTGTTTTCATTTAAATGCTCATACAAAGGTTCCCCTCCTCCCTTCGTAATGTGGAACTTCAGTAACCTTTATCTCCAATATTTCTCAAAACAATTCTGTTTTAAAAAATATCTTTATCTATGAATTTAAGGTTTTCCAGTGGAGAAAAAAAAAGATTCCAAATTGCATGTTGACACATAATTTTTAACTCATATCAAGCTAATCTGCATAACATTTCAGAAAGTAACTTGTATGTAAATTACTTTGAATAAAAGTTACATTAGCTGTGTTATTAAACATAAAGCACGTGAACTTTGAAATATCTAACAGATTTCATCTAATGATAGCGTAAATTAAATACTTCCAGATTACTCCGAATAAAAGTGTTATTAAACTTCTACCATCATACATCTAGAGATATTAATATTTCAAAGATAGGATTTCAGGTGATTCAGAATGAAAACTGCATTCTGAAGTATGAGACGTCGAAAAGATATTACAAACATTTTAATTAAGTGCATCATGAAATGTTCAATGAAAAAGACCTGATTAAAGTTCCTAGCATGTTTTCAGAAACCTGAAATCTTTTAAATAACACTTTATGTAATTAATAATACGCAACTTCGCTCAGAATAATATAAATTTTGAAACAATGTTAAAAACGCCAAATAGATAAACTTAGTGCAGACTAGTTCCGGATACTTTTAGCGTACCGTACTCAGTGTAAAGAATGACGCAAACTTACTCGTTTATATAAAGGAGGGACTAGAAGCGGATTCATGTAAGAAGTTCATTGGCCAATAGAAAAACTGTAAAATACGGGAACCAGCCAATATAAAAAATAGAATATGTACTGCAAGCAAAAGTGTGAAAAAATTCTAGTGGTAATTAAGAAAAGGAGGATTTAATGTAATATTTCAAACAATCTGATAAAGGGCGGGGAGCTAGCAGGAAGTAGAAAACAACGTTCTCTTTAGTTTCTGATATCGTTGGCATTTGTACTGTAGACTGTTTCTCCATATCCATCTATCGCAAAAGTTTTGCAGTTTCTCTATCCCCCCACCCAGCCGATGATCGTTGTTGTCACCCTCCCACCCAGAAAATGGTTGCTTTTTTACTTTCATTAATAATGCCATACATGTTTGTTCTGACTCTCATTCACTTAATAGTTAAATGAAATATCTGAAAGTCACTGCAATCGACAAGAGGTTACAATCGTTCTGTTACTGACAGTGTTAAACGTAAATAACGGCACCCTCGTTCCTCTATCTCAAATCAGTCCTATTCTATTTCCAGTATTAACATTGTGTTATCTTTCTATCCTAAATCCAGTTTTCCTATTGCCTAAATTTTGAGACAGCATGATTTCAGAATTATTTACACCCCCTAAGAATAAACTTACCCTGCCCAAACTAAATATCATATTGAATGATTCACCTCATGGGATAGCTATAATATTAACTGTTAAAGCGGTTTTTCCTGGATTAGACAGATCAAACAGGGTTCAAATTTTCGTATTAAAGAACATCAATCGTACATTCAAATACAGGAAATCAATAAATCGTTCATCCTTAAACTTTGCTGGGAGATGAACCTCTCTTTCGATTTCAATTAAACTAAAATAATTTCTAAACACACTTCTATACATGAACTGAATTTTCTTAAAGCATTTTATATTTATAAAATTTTGAGAATATTGTAAATTATGAATTTACTATTCCCTCTTTATAACGTTGTAAATATTACACCAAGTCCTCCTCTTTTGAATCCCCTGCAGATTTTTTCACATTTTCGGTTGCAGTACCTATTTTATTTTTCCTATTGGCTGCTTTCCGCAAATTAGTGTTTTCGTATTGGTCGATGACCTTCTGTTGGGAGAAGGGGACATATTGAGAAACTTTAATTTATCTCATATATTTCGGCTCTTAGGACTTACTTCAAATAACTATTACTACTATTTTGTAGTCTACAGTCTTGGTAAACTTTTGGTAACTAAAGTCCCCAATGAAACATTAAAGTTACACATTTAATTTTTGTTTATTTAAAAAGTAAAATGAAAAATACTGTAAAAATGTGTCCGTACATGGGATACATTGGGAGATTTAAATTTCTTTGGGGGCAGATTGGGACACCACATTGTTTTGAACTCTCAGAAATAAATTAATGCATATTGGTGCACAGTTATTTTTAATAATGTTAAAAAAAGTTACAACAGCTTTTGTATTATTTTTGGACATCAACATTATCTGCATTAACTCAGAATTTCATGGTTGTTTATGCATTTGATGATGTTCCAAGTAGAGTTATGGATTGAGAAATTTTTAAATCTTTTTAGCAGCAGCTATATCTTTATTATTTGGGTAAGTAAAGTTCCAGAAATTCTATTTTTTTTTCTTTAATATAAAAGAACATTATTTCTCCACTTTCAACTTTTTCTACACAGCTCACCTAATACAGAAACTTAGAACAAACGCAGACTTTTCTCACAAACTTGATCAAGAACAAATTTATTTTTCTCCAATTTATCAGTAACAGGTTCAAACAATTTTAAATCCTTATCAAAATTTTACGGTCAAATTTCGGATCAGAGTTACTGTCTAAAATTAGAATCTGAATTATTTAGAAGTGGAATTTTTATTTGAGATATCTCTTAACTCCTTTAGCTGATCCTTTACCCTCAGTTAATTTCCTTTTCTTCTGTTAGTTTTTAACGATTATTTTCCTTCTATTCTATTTTTCTCTCTGATAGAAATTAGAATACGAGGCTTTCCAAATTTTATACTCAGTTTTTTTTCTGCTAAATGTTCTCTTGGATAGAGTCCTGTGGAGTGGCTGGAGGAAAAATTTGTCATGTTAGATGTAGTATGTTGATGCAGTCACAAAGCTATTAGTAATGAGAGTTTGAATGAAGATAGATAGCCAAAACAGCATAAGTATTTTAATCGTTTTCAAGACCTGAGTCTTGAATACATTCATCCCCTATATCGTTATAAAAGTTATTGTTGTTTCTGTAAAAGGAAAGTTACAAAATCGTCTGCACTGAAATCGCATTGATTCAATGTCGAATTTCTTTATATGTAAATCCACTTGTAATGTTTCGAATATTAAATGATGCATTATATGCAATTGTTACAAGATTTGGAATTTCAAAAAAACTTTTCCCCAGAATTTGAAATTATCAAGTGAATGAAAGCTGTGTGATTTGAATGAGTCAAAATACCTACATCACGATGAACAAACAATTCTAAATAAGTACAAAGAGGAAATGTTATTAAGTGTTCTCCACGTAGCAGGAAAGTTAGGTCGTCATAATATGCCAAATATTTTCCAATAATAATTTTTTAAAATTATAAAATATTCACTTTAAATATAATCATTATTTGGCCCAACTTAACATTTAGTAGTAAATGGGGCGAAAAGAAAAGTTTTAAACATATCTGTCTCATAGTCAACAGATTCTGAGGTACATTGGGACTGTCCCAATGTACCCCACTTGTTGCCCCTAAGGGCCAATTTAAAAAAAAAAACATATTAGATTTAATTTTTGGAAATCGGCAGGATACATTTTGTAAGTGTAAAAATAAGCGTATTATATGTATATTAATATTCTTAAAAGTTTTTTTTTTTTTTTTTACAATAATTTTCATTAATTTTAAAACATTCCCATTCTAAAATGACTGAAAAATTACTTTTGAGATTAAAAACAGATTTGCTTACCTGGAGTCCTTCGATTTTTTCCGTGAGACTTGCAAACACATGTGATAACAGACAATGCTAGTGCGCCCAATCCAAAGTTGCGGGTGTGACATTTACACAACTTAATTTAGTCACCAGCAAAAAAATTTTTGAGCATTGGTTTCAATTTGTATGAATTTCAATGTAGACCACTTACACATACATTTATCCATATCTGAAAATTGTCCGATGTATCATTTATTTATAAAAAAAAAATAATTTCCGCCTGTTGCGGGTGTGACATAAAAAGGACAATGCAAAACTCTGTGAATTATGAGAACTGAGTGAATTGATATTTTTATATATTATTAGACAGTAATACTTAAATAATTATTCTATGAAAAATTTAAATTACTTACTCAATTCTTGCCTTTGTGGAAAATATTCAAAATTTTCGTTGCGGGTGTAACTTGTATAGCCAATAAAATAATAACATACACAAATATTTTCAAGGCAGATTTTTTTAATTAAAGAATTAATCAATATTACAATTATAATATCTAGAGAGGAAAATATAAAAAAAAAAAATTCATTTCCAATCTTGAATTTATAATTTCTGGTGGTGGTAGCTTTTTTTACAAAAATGCTCTTTTTTCCCTAGGATGCATCTGACTGACTGGGCCAAATATGCACGTTTTCTTAAATTTTTTTCAAACATTCTAATTCTATGTCATCACCATCCATTTGTCTTATTTGTCCATCAAAGTTTTCACTTTTTTAATGTCGAGAATAAAACAACTTCTACAAAATCTCCAACTGCACATTCATCATTGGATATTATATCCTTGTCAAAGTATGGATACATCTAACTGACTGAGCCAAATATACACATTTTCTTGATTTTTATTCCGATACTCTCATTCTATAATACCTCCATTCATTTGTCTTATTTGTCCATGAAAGTTTTCACTTTTTTTTCTTTTTTTTTTTTTTTATGTGGAGAATAAAACAACTTCTACAAAATCTCCAACTGCATTCTTATCATTGGATATTATATTTTTGACAAAATATGGTAACAAACAAATTCTCTTGTGATCACTTTCTGAAGTTATTGCTACATTAATTGTTCCTACGTCAATAAAAACAACATGATGTATCGATTGAATGTTGAGCTCCGATTGTGCTTGGTGCCAACATTCATGAAGCATTTTCACAATATCTTCTGAAATTTCACATTCAGCAAAGTTCTTTTATATTTTTTAGGACTTTTTCTACACACATGGCAAAATCTGAAGCTGATTTATAGTTGCAGAGCGTTGCTAGTGTTACCATTTTCTTGGCAACTGCACCAACCCCATCGACAACTCCTTTACCATGAGATGAAATGCAAAAGGATTGCCATCCTTTACCATGATTTTTTAAAATAGTCTCTTCTTTTCTCTCCTTGCTTTGTCTCTTTCCTTCTCTTGTTGTAGATATGCTTCATATTTAAAAGGGTTTTCCTTAATCTTTTTTCAATGATATCGTAATCTTTCTGTACTCTTCATTCTCTGCAAAAGAGAAGAAATTAATGTGTAAACTGAATAAATATAGCACTTCCAGTCCAAAAATATAAGCTTAACTAATTTTTAATAGTTATCCCTTGAAATTTCTAATCTTACATAAAGTTAATTATGTTAAATTTTGGTTAATTTCAAACTGACTATATACATTTTTTGCTAACTTAATAAACATTTTAAGAGTTTCTATTATTCTTACTTCTCCTTTTTTTTAATTTGAATTAAAAGAGAAAAAAAAATCTTCCCATAATATTGATTTACTTATTTTAAAAAAACTAAAAATATATATATTAGATAAATACTATCAAATAACAAAATTAAAAAAATGTTTATAAAAAACAAAACAAAATTAACAAATTTAAAAGAAAATTGCTAAAATATTGTTTCGTAATTTTCTTTTTTTAATTTCTATAAAAATCTTACCTTTTAAATTAATTTCTTAATCACATATCACTAATAAAATTATTTTCTTGCAGTACAATTTTATCAATCCAAACTGAATAAATCAACTGTCACATGCTCAGATGATGCAAATTTTTATTTATTAACGGGAATTCCCTCTATTAAATCAAAGGGTATGGTTAAAGCTGTCAAGTACATGTTTTCTAACATATTATTCTTTTATAAATTTACATATAATTTGTTCAAATATGCATTTGTAATCAATTTTAAAAGACGTTGCGGGTGTGACTTTAATTAAATGTCACACCCGCAACAGGGACATGTCACGCCCGCAACGCTCAATAATTATAATTAAAATATTAATTAATTTTTTTTGTGTCTGTAATTCAAAGTATCTTAATAAACTATTTTTGAATATAAAGTTTCATAACTTTAAATAAAAAATATTTTTCTGCAGAGACATAAATGTAACTTTTTGTTGCGGGTGTGACACAATAATTAAGAGTAATTAAATGTGCTTACCTTTTGTAATGAAGATTAGTGAACACTCCTCTGCAGACAAAAACTCTCAATAATAGCTGTCAGATCATATATATCCAAGTTTGGAGATTTTCAGAATGTTTGTTCAGCTGTACGAGACCATGAAATGTAAAGATTTTTGCCGCAGTCTATTTTGCAAAGTCATAGTGTCACTTTATTAATTAAAATAAGTATGTTAATGACAAAAATTTAATTCTTTTTTGATAAAATATGAAATAGTACACTCTTAACAGTTAATATGCAAAATTTCAATCATATTTAAAGAAATTTAAATTTTCATCCTCATGTCCATTTTTTCGTGGATTGGGCGAGTGCCATCTTCTGGCTTTTTTTTTTTTGAGAATTTCTTGCCTTGGATATTGTGAGAAAAGGGCTTTGTCTCAATGTCCGCTTCTCTCTCCTATGCAACTGAGCAAGTTTCCGTTATTTTTTGCAATGAGGGCACTTTGCTATAAGCTACCGAAACTAGTCTAATTTAAGTTTACCTTTCCTTTACCTTTTCTTTTATTTCAAATTTTATACCATTATTTTTTTTAATTAGTTATAAAATAACGAATAACATTAATGTATTTTAAGAAGTCACCACCTGATATTCTTAAAATAATTTGTAGGAAAATATTCTGCAGTATTAAAACGCCGCGATAAATCGCCAAATATGTCAATCAAGGAGATTCAATTGGGAAAAATATTACGGATTTTAAAATCTTCGTTTAAATTATACATACGCACATCTGAATGGATATATTTTTCAAATTATTTAAACGTTACGTGTTGGCTAATAGTCCACTCAAGACAATCTCTTTCCGGTATTTTCAAGAGGGCGTAAAAAATAAGATCACATTCTATACTTCATTATTGCATCAGATTAAAAAAATTATAAAATTTAAAATTTTTAAATTCGTTTACATTCTAATCCATAACTAGTATCAGAACATTTAGGCTGTAAGAAGGTATTATTCTGTACACAACGATAAAATGTCAAATACAGAAACAAAAAATTAGTTACCTACTGGTTAATATATTTTTTAATATTATTAATAATTGAAGTACCATCAATTCAAGCTATTACGAAATATCATTAAATACAAAATTATAAAAATAAAATTTATGACATTTATGTAAATCCTACAGTTGTAAGTAAGTAAATTTAAAAATACTTTGTGAATAAACCGTGGTGACGAAAATATCCTTAAATGTTATACTCTATGCAATGTTTATAATGAAAACTATATGTTCAAAGTAGTTTCTTTTTAGTGCTATTTTTAATTCATTTTTTTTTCTGTAGAATATCTTCCTTTTCATGAAACTAGGCGCTTCAATATTAAAGTTTTATGTAACAGAAAAAGAAAATATTGCTTCTGAATATTTCACAAGATTATACGACGCAATTTTGTTCTTGTAAAATTTTCAGGAAAACTTTACATAAGGTTTTTTTCTCCAAAATATGTCGCAGGATTTTAAAATTAGAGATGAAGTAACTTATTTTATAATACAAAAACAACCAACAGTTTTTGCTTTTAACTTCTAACTTAATAACAGTATTAATAATTTATTTTCTCATTTACGTGATGTATTCCAAATGACGCTGCGGGCAGTAGTTTCATTCCTAGGATATGACATTATTGAACAGCCAGTAACGCAGAGAGTTGGTTTTGAGAAGATCAAATCGCTACAGGCAATGTCTAATATGCTTGAGTAATAATACTGAAGAAGCCCTATGTGTCTTATATACTGCATTTTAGGCAATTCAATTTCGTCTTTCAAAGTAATAGTTCTTTTTCTTTTCAAGCTTGTAATGATATGTAAAAGACAATTCATTTTATGCTAGTTTTTTCTTTTCTTTTTTTTTTTCTTTTTTTCTGAAACCTATTTTCATTTCGCCACATTATATTGTAAAATGTCATCGGATACGTTTTCTTTATTTTTTCAAATTTCCTGAGAATTATTAGACAAATTGTTTTTGAATTAAACTCAGTTTAATTAAACTACTTAAAGATGTCAATTTAAATTTTAGTTGCCTGGTGGACCTTCTTAATAAAATTCATATTAGTGTAGTTAAGAATGTATAATTTCAAATTATCTTTAACATCTTTCTTATAAAAAAAAATAAAGATACTTTATTCAGTAAATATTTATTAAATTAATATATATATATATATATATTTATTAAATTTATATATATATATATACACGCATATACATACTGTCAGAAAAATTCTTTATCCACTAAAATATGCCTCAATTTTAACAAACAATTTAGATAATTTTAAAAACATGCTTTATTTACGAATTCTTCTCAAAAACCAGAAAATGAGGAAAAAATTCCATTTCTTGCTTCCATGCTGCGTAAGGTTCTATTAATCCAAATGTCTATTTTTTTTTCAATTTTTTTAATGAAAAACAGAAAATTTAATACACTAAATTTTCTGATTTATATAAAAACAAAACTAATGCTTTCGAAATTAAAAAAGTAGCTATTTATTTAGTCATTTAAGATTGTTCGCTATTTATTTTTGGACTTATTTTTAAAACAAAGTCGTCTTAAAATTTATTCTAAACGAACACATTTAAAACTTACATTAGTTAAATGAAAAAATAGATTTTATTAAATAAAAGCAAACATTTCTCGAATTTAATTGAAAATATAATTCATATTTTAAATCTAACAATCAAATTAAAAATAAATCGATTTCAGACTTTTTCCCTCTACAGTTCTATAATTGTTAAATTCCCAACAATTATGTTATAACGATTTAATCTCCCGACAATTCCCTTTAAAACTTTAATCTTTCTAAACAAACTTAACAAGCCTTACACATAATCCCATTTAAAGATATCGGTATCTTCATTATTAATTTAGCCTCAGTGAACATTGGTCAATGGTTAAGATATCAGACTCAAAGGAGTTGGCAATTGTTCTTAAAGTGGGTATTATATCAGATAATAAATATTTTCTTAAGAATTCTTAGATGACAGAAAAAAAATCGACGTTTTTTCAAAAAAGAGAAAAATGCTCTCCAACTACGAATAAAAGAGCGAAAGTTTCTTCAGTTGATGAATATTTTTCCGTCTTCTAACAGAGAAAAATTAAATGGATATTATCAAAGTAACGAAAATATACCGGCAGAACTACTTCCGGGAAAACTTCTGATATTACAACAAAGCATTTCTGAGAGTATGGAGATACTTGAGGTTATTGATCATTTTTAAGATAAAAAATTGTAATAAAAATGTTCCAAAGGTATATTTGATAACCGAAATGAAATATTTGTCACCTTCTTCCCTTCTTGCACATGTACAGCCCATCGTATCACAAACATGTTGGTACTATGTGTACTACATATAGCCCCGTCAAAAATGACGGAATGTTAATCTGCGTTTAATTTTCATAAGACCTCATAAAAACAATAGAATAAAGATTTTACTATTGGAAGGTTTGTAATGTATAGGAAAGTATATTTCAAAAATGACAAATAAATTGTACAAATAAAAATATCAGGATATTTTCAATCCTTGTTCAATTTATTAAATGGTTCGATAATTGGACAAAACAAAGAGCAAGTAGTATTTAATCCAGCAATTATATTAATTAGCAACGTGAAACTCAATTGATGAAGATTTCACAAAACATTATTAAATATTCAGTGCGTTATTATTATTTTTTAATGTATCATTTTTACAAAAATGAAAGGATTTCAAAAATGAATGGCGCACTAAACCGATTTCCAGTAGGCAGTGCTTTTTCTCACCTATTAATAAAGCTTTACGATAAATTTTAAATGTAGATTTGATGGCGGCTTTTAGATTTTACTCTTTAGATTTTGATTTCAGATCTTTCTTAAAAAATTACTTAAAAAATTATTTCGGAACCGGTACTGAAATTTAAACAATCAAAAAATAACAATTTAAACTATAAAAAAATATGTAACCAAAGTTGAAAAGGTAAAAACTAGCCCGGTTGTACATTGTCCTCAGCTATCCTATGCAAAAATATTAACCCTCTCATGCATACGGGCCTCATATGAGGACAGATAATTATTGCATTATTAAGCAAATTTCGAGCATTTATTTATGGAGATCTGATTTGTGGAAAGATAATAGCTAGCATGCAATACAATAATAAAATTATTTTAGAATGGGTCTTTCATTTATTATAAAGAAGACTTTTTGTGAATAATGAAAAATAATGGAAAATAATTTATGCATGAGAGGGTTAAAATTTAGCGAGATATTTGAAAATAACGCCCCCATAGACCTAACATTATCATCCGCGTCTTATTGAATGATTCGACTGGCATTTAAGTTCATCCCACACACAGTTAAGAACTTCTTCTGTGACTCAGTGAATAATATTTAGTGATTTTCTATTTCAAATGAAGGCCGCATCAAACTGCAGTGAACAGGTATGAAACTTGGACAGTTTTTCTTTTATTTAGTGAAGATTTCACACATTCAACTCTTTCTTGTTTTCCTGTGATCAGTCGAAAGTGCACCAAAACTTTACGGGCACACTGTATAGCTAGTCCATAGAATACGATGTTAATTATATGGTTAACTTAGTTCTTAATTGAGAAAAGATTGTTGCAAAACAATATTTTAAAAATATTCTAAAATATTTTTACTGTGCGTGTGTCCTTAAAAATTAATAGTTTAAGACATTTGCGAGCGTAATATCATCAATGAATGCAAGACAATTTATTAAATATTTTGTTTTTTAATGGTTATTTTATCATTAAGTATTTTATGTTCAATTTAAGTGTATATTGCAGTTTATCTTTCAAATCAACATTAGATCGTACTTTATGGATATTGTAGTTTATAAAATTCACAGTTTAACATTCCGTATTAAAAATAATCTAATGCACTTTTTATTATCTTTTTAAATACGAATACACGCAGTGGCGCCAACTTATATGGGCCCATGAGGCCCGAGCCCACCTAATAATTTTGAATCTTAGCATACCCAATTTTCATTATTCAATTTAGTTTTAAGAAAAACTCATGGGAATGTCTATCTATACTAATAAAAGAACAAAACGCTCTGTCTGTCTGTGTGTGTGTCTGTGTGTCTGCGATGGCTAGCAAAATCTACAGCACGTACGAAGCTCAAAAATTTTTTGAGAGTAGCCCTAAATCTCTCCTGATGCACATGAGCTTCAGAATTTCGAAATTCTAATTATTAACTGACAAGGAAGGTCTCCATACGGGCATACTCAGAAAAATCTGAAAAAATTACAGAATGTTCTTCTCATATAGTTATATATGTTTATGAAAAAAATTTCGGCGAAAACTCCTTATAACGTCCGTACAAAAATAATAAAAATTTCGTTTATTTGACGATTTATCTCCAGTTGGCGAAAATACGAAATTTTGAAAAATACGCTTTTACGCTTCGAATACTTTTTAAAGAAAAAACTTCTATGTTCAATTTATTTAAATAAGTTTAGTTTAAGTAATTTTAGTTTTGCATTTTTACTTTACTTTAAGTGTAATTTTGTCATATAAGTTTATATGTACTTATAACAAAATGAAATTAATATATTTTATCATTTAAAACACAATTTAAATTGATTAAAATTGTTCCAAATTGAAAAATACACTGTTAAAAATCTGTTGCATTTTGTTGCAACGCACTCCCTTGCTTGTATAGAAAACGGCTACTTGGCCGTGAAATGGAGCTTTCTCATTGGTTGGAATAGAGATATTATATACAAGCGGTGGAGTGCGTTGCAACAAAATGCAATACTGCACAAGCTACAACACCGCTAAAAATCTGTACCATTTTCTGCAGCGTCACTCCAACGCTTTTATAAAAAACGGTCAATTCACCGTGCTATGGAGCATTCTCATTGGTCAGAAGAGGGATATTCTATAAAAGTAGTGGAGTGACGTTGCAGTAAATGCTGCAGATTTTTAACAGTGAAGTCAATTAATATCAATTTTCAGATTCGTTAAAATCGTCTGCTTTTGGCGAGGAAATGCACTGCTTGCCAAATCCCGCGTCGCTTTCAGCTTTTCACGCCAATTATTCCAAACTATTTTATTTTTTTACATATCTAATAATGTAATTCCGCCGCTAATTTTCACTGATCCTTTATTACCTACATGAGTAGTTTAATTCGTATTTTTTTCAAAAAATTTTGAGTATGCCCCCAATGGAGACCTTCCTTGTGAGTAATTAATTAAAATCGAGGGGTCACTCTCATAAAAAATCATCTTTTTCCCATTTTTTTCTCTTTTGTTTGTTTACGGTTGGTTGGTTGTGTAAAAATTTTCGCAGAAGTAATAAGAAAGCTGAGACAGCATTGGCGGTGTTCAGCTTTTACGCGCGCTGGACGCGCGCGCTCAGGAGCCACGGACATGGAGTGGGTACCTATAGTGGACGGGATGTGCGTTCAGTACTCGCTACTGTGCCACCGGTATTGCAACTGTGCGCTCGATAACAGAAGGAGAACAGAACACGGATGTAATTACTTGTGGTGCCAATTATAAAGATAATCTGTTGCAAATGGATGTGATCCCGCTGGCTGAATGGTCAGAGTGCTGAGCTTGTACCCAGACGATACGGGTTCGAGGCCTGCGTGGGCCAAAAGTTAGTTTGTGTTTTTTTTTTTGTTGCTTTTTATTAATAAACTAGCTGACCCGCCCGGCGTTGCCCGGGTCCGTATTAACAATATTAAACGAACTTAAAATTTGTATGATTTTATCATTAACTCGTTACATGCAGAAATGCATTGTCTGAAATACGTAGCCACTGACTGTGTGAAAAATCGGTTTTAAAAACAACAACTAATATTAAGCTCTAAAAATACTCAAAATGAGCAATGAAAAACGCGGGAGGGAATATGTATCCAACGATTGCATGATTTTCGTGTTAAAAAGTTGATATTTACCCGTAAAAATCGCTGTTAAGTCACGTAACTAATTATTATTTTCACATACAAATCCCAAGTGAAATATTTTGAATTTCAAACTAATTATATCACACTTAAATCCGACTATACCATGAATGAAATCGATACACCATGGTAGCTAAGAGATTGGTATATAGTATTATAATTTCAGAGCTATTTAACAAAAGTAAATGTTATTTTTAATCAAATCTTGCGTAATGTTCACTCTGTGTATAAATTCCTAACCTTAAACTTTTGTACCGTAACCAGAACCTGTCTGTAACCTAACAGCGACTTAACAGTACCCTACCGTAAATTAAATATAACAGAAATGTAACATAGCCTTCACTTTATTGTAACATATCCTTATTCTAACCATAACATAAATACAATTTAACTTTAACCTAACTTTAACCTAAATAATATAATAGAAAAAACCATTTAAAAAAATTACTATTTCTTCGTAAAATATGCTTCGGCTGTAATTCATTTCTTTCAATTCGTTTTATTAATACAAAATTCCTTCCTCGTGCTTTTGTTTGAGACATTAAAATTTCAGCGATAAATGGTTTTAATATTGCAAACCACGGAGTAAGACACTTCTTACTCCGTGTTGCAAACCTTTTTTCGGTTTACTTCGCCTCCACCTATCTTTTTCTCCATGGTGTACAGCAGCTGTGATTAAAAAAAAAATATCCTCATTTAAACTGCCAGTTTGCCAGTCTATGAATTTTAAAGGTCTGTCCCAGCTTTTTTAATTATTTCTGCGAAAATTTTAAGCAACCAATCAACCATAAGAAAATGAAAGGGAAAAAAAGCGAAAAAAGGCGATTTTTTGTGAGAGTGAGCTTTGGAATTTAATTACTCACAAGGAAGGTCTCCATACGGGCATACTCAGAAAAATCTGAAAAAATTACAGAATGTTCTTCTCATATAGTTATATATGTTTATAAGAAAAATCTCGGCGGAACCTCCTTATAACGTCCGTAAAAAATAAAAATTTCGTTTATTTGGTGATTTATCTCCGGTTGGCGAAAAAACGATATTTTGACAAATACGCTTTTACAATTCGAATACTTTTTAAAGGAAAAACTTTCTATGTTCAATTTATTTAAATAAGTTTAGTTTAAGTAATTATAGTTTTGCATTTTTACTTTACCTTAAGTGTAATTTTGTCATATACGTTTATACGTACTTATAACAAAATGGAAATTAATATATTTTATCATTTAAAACACAATTTAAATTGATTAAAATTGTTCCAAATTGAAAATTACACTGTTAAAAATCTGCTGCATTTTGTTGCAACGCACTCCCTTGCTTGTATAGAAAACGGTTACTTGGCCGTGAAATGGAGCTTTCTCATTGGTTGGAATAGAAATATTATATACAAGCGGTGGAGTGCGTTGCAACAAAATGCAGCGGATTTTTAACAGTGTATCACACGGTCAATTCACCGTGTTATGGAGCATTCTCATTAGTCAGAAGAGAGATATTCTATAACAGTAGTGGAGTGACGTTGCAGTAAATACTGCAGATTTTTAACAGTGAAGTCAATTAAAATCAATTTTCAGATTCGTTAAAATCGTCTGCTTTTGGCGAGGAAATGCACTGCTCGCCAAATCCCGCGTCGCTTTCAGCTTTTCACGCCAATTATTCCAAACTATTTTATTTTTTTACATATCTAATAATGTAATTCCGCCGCTAATTTTCACTGATCCTTTATTATCTACATGAGTAGTTTAATTCGTATTTTTTTTTTTTTAATTCTGAGTATGCCCCCAATGGAGACCTTCCTTGTCAGTTAATAAATAGAATTTTGACATTCTGAGCTTCAGGTGCATCAGGAGAGACATTGGGCTACTCTCAAAAAAATTTTGAGCTTCGTACGTGCTGTAGATTTTGCTAGGCATCGCAGACACACAGACACACACACAGACAGACAGAGCGTTTTGTTCTTTTATTAGTATAGATAATACATTTTTATTAAAGGTAAATTTTATATTAATACAGAAGCACATGTATTTCTATTATAATAATAAAAAAATTATTTAAATACGAGAAAATGAGATTTTTGCGGAGAAAGTTTTAATATCCTTTTAATGTTCTAAATATCATTCCAAAGTGATTTATATATATATTAAGCAAATGAAAAAAAAAAAGTTTTCTGCGAAAATATCCCTATACGCATAAAATAATTATTAATGTTTTTTTTTTTTTTTTTTTTTTTTTGAAAATTTTAGAAGTAAGTTTTTATTGAGATTAGGATGCAAATATAATGCATGCGTGGATATTTTACGGTGTTAAAATCAAAATGGAAAATATTATAAAAGCAAAATGTAAAAGATATATATTTTTTTTAATTAAGAATATCTGCATACATATATTTTAAAGAGGGAAAATATTTGGAGTTTGCCTTCTAGTTTTGTAATGAATAAAGTATGATTAGAATGTTTATAATTTTTCTATTGAAAGTATAAATAAGTGTTTTGCTTATACTAACATAATTTCGGATGTCGTTTGTTTCTCATATTTTATGACATATTTTGGCCTGTTATCCACACGGTATTAAAATATACAATCATTAAATAAGAAATATACACATACTAAAACTTCTTCTGAAAAATTATCTAACTAACAATGCAAATTCCATTGAAATCAATCCAGTATTGTAGATTACAAATCAATCTTGTAATATGTGGATACAGGGCCATCGCTAAGACTTTTTATTGGTGGGGGAGAAAACCTTAAATTGTCAAGTCAAATTTTTATATTCGCCAACTCGTTTTATAATTTTGCCAATTTAACGCACTTTGAAAATGTAATACAGTTCTTATTTGTAAAAAAGTTAATAATATTCCCAATCAGAGTTGTAACTTTTGCAAATTCTATCAAAAATAGAAAATGTATTGCAGTTTTTATTAAAATTTTAATTAAATTTGACATAAAAGTTTTAAATTTGCAAAGTGTAACAACATTTGTGAATGTTTTGGGAGGGAAAGTTGCCCCCCCCCCCTTAGCTAGTCTCCCGTGTGGATATCTCAACCTTGGTTTATCAACAGCATTCTATTTAACACGAAAAGTATAAAAGTATAAAGCAACTGATAAATGATTTTTAAATAAATAAAAATAAAATTATTAAAAAATTTAAATCACCAATTGTTAAATTGTATCAGTCAACCTACCAACTTTGACAACAAACAACGTGCAACCAATAACAGATAAGCACAAAACGCACAATCACGTGATCAAATCGCCCATCATTTTTATTTGCGTCGCGCGCGTCTATATTTGAGCAGGGTTGGTTGTCATATTTTAAATGCTGATCGGGCATACTTTTACATGAAATAGGTCACGTGATACTTCCTGGAATATTTTTAATTTTATTTGAGAGGTCACAGGTATGTATTTCCGTTACGAGAATCATGTTTTGAAAGGATAAAGGGATATAGTATTTGTATTTACCAATTCTGAACCATAAAAATAATGCAATAATTGAATAACTTTAAAATTCTCTTCTTCGATAGCACCTACTCCAAGCAGAATCTTCTGAGCGCGCGCGCACAAAAAAAACGTCTTTTGAACACGGCCATTGACAGAAGAAACCCATGGAGGAATGAGATAAGTGGAGATGAAGTAAGCCTCAAAAAAGGTTTGCAATATGAAACCATTTATCGCTCAAATTTTAATGTGCCAAATAAAAGGACGTGGAAGGGATTTTGTATTATAAGACGAATTGAAAGAAATGATTACAATTGAAGCATATTTTAAGAGGAAATACCAAATTTTTAAAATGGTCTGTTCTATTATTATTTATTAAAATAAATGTTGGTTTTTAAAATGAAGGAAATTGGAAAATTAGAATAATTAAATATCAAATTAAAATTAAATAAGATATTGAAAACATTTGATACGAACTAAAAATTGTATAACTAAAAGTTTCCTTCATTAATGTAATTTTAAATACTTTATAACGTAGATGAAAAATGTCTATGACTTAATAAATGCATGTAAATAAATATTTAAAATATAATGATGAAAATATTCTTTAAAAATCATGTATGAAAACTTAAGTAATAAATATTAATCTAAAATATAGATTTCTGACTGCAGACGATTTTTATGTATTAACAAAAGAATGTTATATTTTCAAGCAAAACGTTAAATAATTCTCTATATTGATATTTAAAACACATATAATAAAATAATTAATAATTTTTTACCGGTGAAGCGATAGATTAGTTCTTTTTAAGAAACAAGAGCAAAAAAAATACGGGATTAAGCCTGTTTCAATTGATAGGCGTGTCAAATCACGTGCTTTTGTTGGTACTTAATTGGACTAAATGTAGGGTTACATTTTTAGCACCTCCAGAGATAATACTTCCACTCTATTTCCTTTTACTCTATGAAAGAAACTAATTTGAGATTTTGACATTTCAAAAGTGACTGTTTTTTTTTTCTCCCAAAGACCTTTAAAATTCATAGACTGGCAAAATGTCAATTTAACTTAGGATTTTTTAATACAGCTGTTACGTCAGATCGTTGGTACTTCGTACATTAGAATCTATGCGTGCTTAGCTATGTTGCAGTAAGTATATGTATATGTACATATGAGGCTTTTTTAGCAGTTTTTTTTAAATCATTGATTAAATTTGAATGCATTTTATTTAAATTAATATTTCATCAAGACTTGGTTTTTAAAACAAAAATGAAATGGCTGTTTGACGTACAATTGTTCGAATCGGCAGACGATTCATACACAGTAATAAATTATCAAATAGCAAAATAAATTATATATCAAAAATAGTCACTAAAAGAATAGTAGCAAAACATAATTTTTAGGCTTATTAACACATAACCCGATCCCAACCAGAAAAAAAACGGACCATACTCCGATCCAAACAAGACAAAAATTTCATGAGCATAAACTCGTCCCGAACCTAAAAATTCCATTTGTGGAAAAAAAAAAAAAAAAAAAAAAAAAAAAAAACTATGGATTTGATATCTGGCCCGAATCAAATCTGAATCCCACAAAAATATTCAAATGAAGCATACCCCAATCCGATCAAGGAAAAATAATGCTCGTGTACATGCAACCCGACCCGAACCTAAAAATTTTCTTTGAAAAAACCCGAAAAATGACCAGAACGAAAACTGAAATCTTTAAAAATATTCCAAAGAACTATAACCCGATAAGAGCAAGACAATAATTTCCGTGAACATAAACCTGACTCGAACCTAAAAAATTCCATCTGAAAAAAGACCTGAAATTTTATGCAAACTACATCTGCATCCAATCAAAATAATCGAAAGAACCATAACCGGATTCGAATAAAAGAAAATAATTTCCGTGGACATGAACCCGATCCGAAACTAAAATTCCATTTGAAAAAAATACCTGAAATTTGAATCGAACCAAATATGAACCTGACAAAAATATTCCACAGAACCATACCCGGCTCTGAACAAGACAAAAAATTTCCATGAACATGAACCTCCGAACCTAAAAAACTGAACTAAATCTGAATCTGACAAAAATATTCCAGGGAAGCATATCCTTATTCGAACAATGCAGAATAATTTCCGTTGATGTGCAACCCAACCTGAACCTAAAAATTCCATTAAAAAAACCGAAATCTGAATTGAACGACATCTGTACCCGAAAAAAATATTCCAAAGACCCAAAGCCGGATCCGAGCAAAACAAAATAATTTCCCTGGACATGAATCCGACCAGAACCTTAAAAATCAATTTGAAAAAATACCTGAAATCTGAATCGAACCAAATCTGAATCCGACGAAAATATTCCAAATAACTATAACCAGATACGAACAAGACAATATAATTTCCATGCACATAAACCCAATCCAAAATTTCAAAGAAAAAAAAATCCCGAAATTTGAACCAAACCTAATCTGAACCTAACAAAAATATTTCAGTTTAGTATAACCTCATTGGAACTAGGTAAAATAATTTCCATGGAAGTACAACCCGACCCGAACTTAAAAATCCCACTTCAAGGGGAAAAAAAACCCACGAAATCTGAATTGAACCGAATCTAAACTGAACAAAAATATTCCAAACAAAGATAACCGTATCCGAAGAAGACAAAATAATTTCCATGAACATGAATCCAATCCGAACCTAAAATTCGGATGTTCTACAAAACACAGTGCGCTCCGTAGCGGTGGAATGCGAAACTAAGTACTTAGCGCGTGATGGTTAAGATATTTCGTTTATAGTTAGAGTTAAATTATAACTTGTTACGGTTAGGTAACAGTTAGGTTGCAATTACGTTCCGGTTATATTTAATTTCCAGTTAGGTTACAGTTAGGTCATGGTTAAGTTACAGTTAGGTTAAGGTTAAGTTGCGGTTAGGTTGTGGTTAGATTATGGGTAGGCTATGATAAGGTGACGGCCAGGTTACATTTATGGTTTATTTAACTTACAGTTAGGTTACTGTTAAGATACAGCTAGGTTACAGACAAGTTATGATTACAATACAATTAGGTTACGCTTAGGATTTTGTTCACAGAATGAACACTACGCATGTTTGATAAAAAATATACCCCTATTTTTGTAAGATAAGGGTTTAAGAGTGATATAATTAGTTTGAAATTCAAAATATTTCACTTGGGATATCTATGTGAAAAAAGTATTTAGTTAAGTAACTTAACAGTAATTTTAAGGATAAATATCAACACTTTAACACGAAAATCACGCAATCGTTGCACACATATTCCCTCCTGCGTTTCCCATTGCAGTCATTTTGGGTATTTTTGGAGCAAAATATTAGTGTTTTTTTTAAACCAATTTTTGACACAGTCAGGGGGTACGTATTTAATATTATGTACACTGTAAAAAATTTGACCCTTTTGTTGCATCATCACTCCCCCGCTTTTATAGAATATCTCTCTTTTAGGTAGATTTCGTAAGAAATACTACCTATTGCAATCGCACCAGTTTATATATATATATATATATATATATATATATATATATATATATATATATATCACTTTTTTATGGACACGATATCTTCTATATTAGGTAGATTTCGTAAGAAATACTACCTATTGCAATCGCACCAGTTTATTTATATATATATATATATATATATATATATATATCTCACTTTTTTATGGACACGATAACTTCTATAATTCTTCGTCAATCTACACCAAACTTGTACATAAAATCAATGGGGATAAAATCTTGGCTGAGTTCGTTAATGGGCAAAATCGGACCAAGGGGGTCGGAATAGGGGGCGTTTTTGTGAAAACCGAAAAAACGTCATAACTTCAAGTAGATATCGAATCAGTTTAAAGTTTATATTACTTCTTAAAAATGGGCCAAAAGTTTATGCATGACAGATTTTTGATAAATTTAGAAGTGGGCTCAAGGGGCGAAAAAAAGAGGGGTTTTGAGAGAAAAAAATTCATAACTTTGTCAATTTTCAAGATATCAAGTCCAAATAAATTTTTTATAAATGTTCTTAAAATTATCTAAAACTTTTGTATTTAAAAGTTTTTGATAGGACCAACTTTTACCGATGAAAAAAAATTAAAAACCAAAAGAAAAAGGGCGCTGAAAAAAGAGAAAAATCCATAACTCTCAATTTTTAAGATATCAAATCTGATTAAATTTATTTTACATCTTCTCAAAAATATCTACAACTTTTATATTGACAAGTTTTTCATAGGACCAATTCGTATAGCAAAAAGAAATTAAACAAAAATAGGAGTTGGAGAAAAAACCTCAAATTCAAACGGCTTATATTCTGACTCATTTTTAAATTCATTTTTGATTTTAAACGCATCCAAATGGTAGTTCCTCTTATTTAGAAACTGTATAAAGTGACGCATTGGTCAATTTTCTGATAAAGACAATATATTTCAAAAAAGGCTACCAAAAAGGGTATTTTGAACAGAATTTCCGAAAGTCATCGGGACTGATAATTGAAGGAAGTATTCAAATAAGAAATTGCGTTTTTTTCTTACTCGTTTTTAAATCCATTTTTGTTCTCAAACGCATCCAATTTACAAATAATCTTATTTAGGAACTATATAATGTGATGCATTGGTCAGTTTTTTGACAAAGACGTAATATATTTCAAAAAAGGCTACCAAAAAGGGTATTTTGAACAGAATTTTCAGAAATCATCGTAACTGAAAATTTAAGGAAGTGTTAAAATAAGAAATTGCGTTTTTTTCTGACTTGTTTTTAAATACATTTTTGCTCTCAAATGCATACAATTTACAGATCCTCTTATTTAGGAACTACATAATGCGATGCATTGATCGGTTTTTTGATAAAGACAGAATATATTTTGAAAAAGGCTACCAAAAATGGGTATTTTGAACAGAATTTCCCGAAGTCTTCGAGATTTGAAAATTTAAGGAAGTTTTCCCATAGCAAATTGCGTTTTTTATGACTCGTTTTAAAATCCATTTTCGCTCTCAAATGCATCCAATTTACAGATCCTCTTATTTAGGAACTATATACTGTGTCGCATTGGCCAGTTTTTTGATAAAGATAGAATATATTTTTAAAAAAATGCTGTCAAAGAGAGTATTTCGCACAAAATTTTCCGAAGCAATCATGATTAAGGATGTATTCAAACAACAAACCGGTTATTTTATGACTCATTTTTAAATTCAATTTTTTTCTCAAATGCTTTCAACTGACAGTTTTTTGTTATTTAGGAACTGTATAATGTACTGTTTTGGTCGATTTTTTAATAAATTTAGAATCCATTTCAAAATATGTTGTCATAATGGGCATTTGAGCTGAATTTTTCTTAAGATGATTCTGATAAAACCAGTTTTTGCAGAAAAATGAAATAAAAAAATTTTCATAAACGGCCAAATGAAGTTATTAAACTGGGTTTATCTCTAATCATATATATATATATATTTGTTGAAATGAACACTCTTCGAAATCTACCTCCGCCTATAGGCCCAGCCGACAGGGATTTTGACCTAAGAGAATGCTCCATAATAAGCTGAAGTAATCATTTTCTATAAAAGTGGTGGAGTGACGATGCAGTAAAAGGGTAAAATTTTTAACAGTGTATTTACACGTATTTCGAGTTAAAGATAAAATCATAAAATTTTCAAGTTCTTTTAACATTATTATTACGGACCCGGGCAACGCCGGGCGGGTCAGCTAGTATATTAATAAAATAACAAATCGCTCTGTGTGTGTGTGTGTGTCTGCGATCGCTAGCAAAATCTACGGGACTGACGAGGCTCAAAATTTTTATGAGAATAGCCCAATATCTCTCTTGATGCACCTGAAGCTCAGAATTTTAATATTTTGATTAATTTCAGATATATTAATTACGAAGTGGAACTCATTATCATCAAAACTATGCCTTTTTATTCCTTTCTTCTCTACGCTGATTTACGGTTGGTTGGTTCATGCAGAGTCGCTTATAAAAAACACGTTTCTTTTTTTGCGCGTGCTTTCGTTTGGTCGGTTGTATAAAACATTCACAAAAATAATTTAAAAAACCAAGACAGAAAAAAATAAACGAATTTGAGTACTTAATCTTTCAAAAGTGAATGTTTTTTCACCTAAACTTTAAATTTTAGCACGGAGTTGAAATACTTGCTTTGAAAACGTATTTAATAATAATGAAAGTTTAAGAGAATGAATTAGTTCAAATGACGTCAGAACCTAGCAACGAACTTCACAACCTGGAATTCATGTTGTTCGTCTTTCTGTTTTTCCTTAACTTTGATTGATTGAGCAATAGTACATGCGTAATTGAAACTGATCTATTTAAATAGCAAGACATATGGTTTTTAAATATTAAGTAAAAGATTAGAAAAGATCTCACTGGCTCTTTTACCACTAAAAATTAGAAATTGGGCAAAAATAATACCGCCTAAAAGTTAGCCCCCCCTTGACGGAAAATGAAAAAGTGAGAGATGCATTTCGTTTGATCATCGTTTGACCAGATTTGATCAACCATTTTCATCGTTTGATCAACATTATTTTACGAGTTATGATTAAAAATAACGAGGGGGGGGGGGGGCTAACTTTTAGGATTTTTCAAAATGCTCAAAATTAAAAAAAAATTAGCGATTCTTATCAGAAATCGATCGTAGAGATTTGATCAACTATTTTTAGCGTTTGATCAAACCCGGAAGTGCCCCCAAAATCGATATTTTTAATTCCAGACACCTAAAAGTTAGCCCCACCATGACGGAATTTCGAGACAAAAATGGTGTCATCTAACGTAAAATTACCTCTAGAGATTTGATCATCCATTTTTAGCGTTTGATCAAACCCGGAAATGCCCAAAAAATAGATATTTTTAACTCCAGACCCCTTAAAGTTAGCCCCCCCATGACGGAATTTCGAGACAAAAACGGTGTCATCTAACGTAAAATTACCTCTAGAGATTTGATCAACCATTTTTAGCATTTGATCAAACCCGGAAATGCCCCCAAAATCGATATTTTTAGTAATAGACCCCTAAGGGGTTTAGCTCCCCCACCACCTCCATGATGGAATTTCGAGACAAAAATGGTACCATCTAACGTGAAATCATTTGTAGATATTTGATCAACCATTTTTAGCATTTGATCAAACCCGGAAATGCCCGCAAAATCGATAGTTTTAGTAATAGACCTCTAAGGGGTTTAGCTCCACCCCCCTCCCCACCTCCATAATGGAATTTCGAGATAAAAATGGTGCCATCTAAGATGAAATCATCTGTAGAGATTTGATCAACCATTTTTAGCATTTGATAAAACCCGGAAATGCCCCCCAAATCGATATTTTTTGTAATAGACCCCTAAGGGGTTTTGTCCCTCCCCCTCCCCCCCACCCCCATGACCGAATTTCGAGACAAAAATGGTACCATCTAACGTGAAATCATTTGTAGATATTTGATCAACCATTTTTAGCGTTTGATCAAACCCGGAAGTGATCCCAAATTAGATATTTTTAACTACAGACCCCTAAAAGTTCCCCCCCCATGATGGAATTTCGAGACAAAAACGGTGTCATCTAACGTAAAATTACCTCTAGAGATTTGATGAACCATTTTTAGCATTTGATCAAACCCAGAAATGCCCCCAAAATCGACATTTTTAGTAATAGACCCTTAAGGGGTTTAGCTCCCCTCCCCCACCTCCATGACGGAATTTCGAGACAAAAATGGTGTCATCTAACGTGAAGGGAGCTCCCTCTAACTCACACCCCTAATGAGTCCCATGTGAGGGAGGGATGTTACAAGTTTTCAAAATGACAATTCATATTTAATTCTTAGAACTATGGGTAAATAATTGCAAATATAGTGTGACATTTACATTAAAAGGTTTTAATGTAAATCACAAAGTTTATTTTATAGTAAACTGTTTTGGAAAATCGAAATCCGATGAAAAATATGCTTGGGCCCGACTGGTGCTGCCAATTAAATTTTGCTGAATGCAGTTTGCACTTATGTTTTGTTCATTAATCATGGAATAGTCAATTTCTTGCGAAGATGATTTTTTTTCATTTTTCAGCACAAATAGTGTATTGCTATGTAAAAATAAAAGGTTGCAGCTTGAGTTTAATAATTATTATACATTTCATATAGTATATTTCAAAACGGTATATTGTGCAGTAATTTGTATTTCTTTAAATGTGGTTGATTTTTCAATTAACATCAGATGCATGCAGTTTCATGTACTTATCATAGGATGAGCCCAGTACCACTTGTGTATGTACATATTTTTTTCTAATTTCTTGAATAACTGATACAAAATTACAGAATATTTTATTTTTCCGCAAAAGATTCATCTTGTTTAAATTAAAAACATGAGATTAAAAGTTTTCTAATATGGCTAGTGTCAATAGATCGTCTGCTTATTTTGACGGAAGCGTGAAGTTCCGTGAATCCCCTATATGTTATAGCAGAGCAGATGTTTATTTTTTCATTGGAAAAACCAAAGCATCGAAAAATCGTCTGTCTGACGAAAAGATAAATAATAATATCCGAATTAGGGCAAACAAATTGCAGGTGTGGGTTCCGGCAGAATCTAGCGTTTAAAAAGCCTATGTATTTATTTTGGAAACAAATGATATCCACAAAAACAGAAAAATATTATGTTAATGATTAAGTACCTACGATGCGATGCGGTGTTCTTTATTTCTGAATTTGAAATTATTTCAGATGATCTCGCAAAGGCCACTATAGATTTGAAGTTGCGCTAATAAAAGGCAAAGAATTTTGGACTCCCCCCCCCCCTTTCATTACCATATCATATGTTATTTTTTAAACCGTAAAACCACAACTTCCTTAATAATAATAACTTCCTTCAATTGTTTCTTTAGTTGCAGTGACATACAGATATGGTTATACATTGATTATTTGCACGATTATTTTATTCAAATGAAGAGGAGTGAATAAAATATTACTATTTTAAATGAAATAAGTTTGTATCAAATAACACTTACAAGAAATAACTGCTACAGCTCATATTCAAAATATTAGAATAATTACCTTTTTTTTAGAAATTGAAAATATCGTTTGGTAATTTAATGTCTTTTAATGAAAGTATGTAAACGATATTTTTATTAAGAACTTATTGTTGATTAAACTTACTTGTTATCTTAAATTTAATATCATTTTTGAAAAGATTAATTGCAAAAAAAAAAAAATTATTTTGAAAAGTCAAAATATTAGAATATTTATTCAAGTGGTTCAAAATATTAGAATATTTCACATTAATTCTCCTTTAATTATTACCAATTCTTAACTGGTAGCATCATTGATTAAATTCAGACTATTTTATTTAAAATCAGTATTCTTTTTTGCAGTTTGTTTCTTTTTCGTCTTGAAATGAACCGTGTGAGTGATATTCCTGAATCTACTAAACTTCGTATGGTTGATTTGTATCGGCACGGTAAAAATCAATGTTTTATAGCGAATTATTTACATTGTTCGCAATCGAGCGTTAGTAAAATACTAACACAATATTCAAAAATTGGAAAATTTCAAAATAATCGCCGAAATGGTGGCCGAAAACCAAAAACATCTGCTAGAGATGACAGGAAACTGAAGCGCATAGTTTAGAAAAACAGTTTTAAAAGTGTGCGATTCTTGCACCGAAAATGGAAAGAAGAAGGAGTTGAAGTTTCTACATCGACAACATTAAGACGTCTCCATAAATTTAAATTTGAATCTCGTGTACCGAAAACAAAACCTCTCATGACTGCAAGACAAAAGCGTATAAGATTGAATTGGTGTAAATCAAGACGTTTATGGAGCAATGAAGATTGGAAAAATATATTATTTAGTGATGAAAGTATGTTTTGTGTTTCATATGGTAATCAAGGTATTCGAGTTTGGAGAATGAAGCAAGAAGCATTTGATAAAGAATGCCTTAAACGTTCCGTAAAATTTGCTGCTAGTGTCATGGTTTGGGGTTGTATGAGTGCAGAAGGACCTGGAAAGTTATGCATCGTCTACGAAAAGGTTAACTCTGATATATCAAGAAATTTTAGAATATTACATGATTCCATCATCAGAAGATTTATTTGAAGATGATTTCATCTTTCAACAAGATTTAGCGTCCCCGCATGCCTCGGTGTCAACTAAGAATTGGTTCCGCCAACGCAACATTAAGGTACTTCCTTGGCCACCAAATGCACCAGATCTTAATCCCATCGAAAACTTATGGTGTATAATGAAGAAAAAACTTCAAGAAAATCCTCCTTCAAGTAAAACTGAGTTAGTGGCACGTATAAAGTCTATTCGGGCTAATATTGATAGAAATGTTTGTAAACACCTTGTATATAGTATGCAAGATCGATTGTACGCTGTTATGAAAGCTAAAGGGGATGCTACAAAATATTATCTACCATTTACTTCATATTCATAAGGTAATATTGTTGCTTAAAATAAAATATTCTAATATTTTGAACCAATCTAAATTTTATTCTAATATTCTGGTGTGTTTAAGGAAGCTGTATACCTAATTTATTGTGCTGTATTTTATATTTTATAAATGTTAAAATCTTATCTAAACATTCCAGATTTAATTTATAAGAAATTTAATTGCATTTACTTAGTATAAAAAATAAATAAATGACAAATAATTTTTTCTTATTACTTTTTCTCAATTATTCTAACTAGTACACGGAACCCGGGGTTTCCGGGTCACAGAATAAAGATGAAAACTTGAAAAGTCTAATAAATTTTTCTTACGTAATATGCTTTTTAAACTGCCAACTAATTCCAAACAGCAATTTTATATGAAACATAATAATTATGTAATCATAAAAAGCTTTGAAAATTATCGGTACTTCCGTATTAGACGCAAGATAGAAATTATTAGTCAAAGTTATTACCCAAAGAATAAAATTGAATTCTTTCAGTTTTTAAAACCAAATAAGAAAATATGACACACAGGTATTCTTTAAAATACATTTTTGTAAAAGTTAATTGATGTATCTTTTGTAAAGTAAGTTTGCAACGAACTAAAAGTCCATTAAATTGATAGATAAAAACGAAATAAAACCAACAACATTCACGGGGTTTTATAGCCGACGATATTTTACATAGCAGGTTTTTAATTATTACTATTTTTTTCAGTTGCTATGAAAAAATGGCAACAAATTATACAGTCATCTGTTATTTTCCATGGAGAAAAGAGATAGACGGAGGTGCAGTATGCGATTAAAACGGTTTGATGGGCGTTATTCTTCCAATTTAAATCTCTTATCTTCCAATTTAAATCTCTTATTCGGCCCAAACAAAACAATTACGTGGAACAGAGACCGAATTCTTCAAAATCATTTTTTCTCTAAATGAAAAAGATCTTTCAGAAGTTACTTTAGCATTCTAAAATAGCATTTCATTGTATTATGAATTAAAACTGTATTGCTAAAAGTTTTCCTTTTTTACGAAAGCACACGATTGTGTTTGATGCAATGCCGCGAATGTTAGGGTTACATTTTTGGCGTCATCTCAAGGCACCAAACTACATTTCTATTCTTTTTTTTACTCTATGGCTATTTTTTCTTTATTTCCCACATAAATGAAATACTCAAGTTGCCACCATTAGAGAAATTGAACTAAGAACTACAAAAAAATTAATATCTCAAAAACAAATTGAGATACAGTTTTCTAACAAACTGCATTTAAAAGTGCATTTTTTTCTGTATAAGATGGTATAAAGGTTGAAAACCTGCTATGTCTAGAAATTAAAAAAAATTTTAATAGTGAAAATAGTAAAACCGAAATTTAATCGGAAAGTATTGCCATTCAAAACATGAAGTATGCGTTACGCACAGATACGTTTGGCCTTTATTATATAGATATTTTGAATATGAGCTGTACATAAAAATAATTGATAATTAGCTTCTTGTTACATAATACATTCAATGATAATGTATCATCGTGCACTTGCCGAGCCCGGTGAGGGAGGAGGGAGGAGAAGAGAGAGCTTTGGCAGAATTTCTTCTCAAAAAACAGGTGGACAACGTTATTTCACTTTTCTTTGACGGTAAACGCAAATATCATTTCAAACATACAGTCGACTTTCGTTAATTTGAAATCGGATAATTCGAATCTTCGCTTAATTCGAACTAAACATGAAGTCCCGAAATTTTCAAAGGCAGAATAACGTTAAAAATTTTCATTAATTCGATTTCATTTTCTCTTGACTTCGTTTAATTCGAACTAACGAGAATTCCGATTTTTCATTTTTCTTTTCTTTTTCACGAATTTCAGATCATTTGAATAACTTTCTTTCTTTGATTTTCGTGAAAATTGTTCCGAACGAGTATACATATAATACAATGCATTTGATATCCACTTACTTAGAGCCCCGTCTGTCCATCAGTGACGCTATATATTTTTCTTCCTTCGTGCTTGTTTCTAATATTTTAATTAGTTTATGTATTTATATATTCTAATTTATTATTAAGTCATATTCTAATGATAACAGATGAAATAAGTTTAAAAAACACTTATAACATTAATTCCTTTGTAATAGTACCATATTAAGCATGTGTTCCATAATTCGAACTTCGGATAATTCGAACATTTGTGGTCCCGACGAGTTCGAATTAACGAGAGTCGACTGTACTTAGGAAAAAGCTTTCGGAACAGCGGATAATGTATGGATATACATTACGACAAAATAGAAATGCCACATATTGGAGTATTCCACATTTATGAATTAAATAATTTTATAATCATTTACAGTCATTTAATTTTATAATAAAAAAAGATAAATAATTTTTAGATTAGCATCCTTTTGTAAGGTACCAAATTTATAACAATGTAGCGTTTTGAGATACAGTCGACTCTCGTTAATTCGAAATCGGATAATTCGAATCTTCGCTTAATTCGCACTAAACATGAAGTCCCGAAATTTTCAATGGCAGAATAACGTTAAAAATTTCATTAATTCGAACTCACTTTCTCTTGACTTCGTTTAATTCGAACTAACGAGAATTCCGATTTTTCATTTTTTTTTTCTTTCTCACGGATTTCAGATCAGTTGAATAACTTTCTTTCTTTGATTTTTCTGAAAATAATTCCTAACGAGTATACAAAGAATCCAATGCATTTGATATCCACTTTCTTTAGAGCCCCGTCTGTCCATCAATGACGCTTTAAATTTTCTTCCATTGTGCTTGTTTCTAATCTTTTAATTAGTTTACGTATTTATACATTCTAATTTAATATTAAGTCATATTCTATGATAATAGACGAAATAAATTTAAAAATCTCTATAACATTAATTCCTTTGTAATAGTACCATATGAAGCATGTTTTCATTTCATATTTTCCATAATTCGAACTTCGGATAATTCGAATATTTCTTGTGGTCCAGACGAGTTCGAATTAACGAGAGTCGACTATTAAATTTACATATCACAGTTTACGTTGGGACATTTATTCAGAATATGTAAATGAAAAAATGTAGATTCAGAACTTTGTTTTATAAAATGATCGATTTTTGAAAAGAAAAAAATGCTTTTCTGAACACATAATGAACGCAAATTTGTTAACATTTGAATATTACATTTGTTAATTGAATAATTTGAAAAAACATGTTTTCTCACTGTTTCGCTTTTTTTTGGATGGACTATACACATGGACTATAAAAATGAAACGCAGAATAGCATGTACTTTAATATCATTTTCGCGATTTTTACATTCAAAACTATAAATTCAGACAAAGCGGAGTTAAACATACAGTGTCTCACATAAGTGATGGGACACTTGTGCTTTACAAAAGGAAACTAATCAAATAAATTAAAAAAACATGTACACATTTTTTTGTGGGTGTGTTTCTTACTTAAATTTAGTAAAGATTATTACATAACATACATTTTGTCAAAATATTAAAATATTAATTTAATAAAAATACAAATGTTTAGAACGGAGCAAAAAATAGCTCACATAAGTGATGGGACACCATTATATATGAAACAAAAATCGTCTGAAATAAGCAATAATAATTTTTTGGGGTTTTATTTTTTACTTAAAAGCAATTGGCAATAATTTATAAAATCGTCTGCAGTATTTCTCTCCAGTTTGTTTTGGAATTTTTGTGTTTTAGCTCTGTGTAGCCATGAATGCTAAACGAAAAGAAACTTCGCCTGAAATTCGAAAGTTAGTTATTAATTTGCATATTGAACGTGGAAAATCTATTAGAAAAACTGCTGAAACAGTTAACTTGAGTCGTTCAACAGTTTTACAATATCATTAAATGATATAAAAAGAATCATATGATTCAGGATAAAAGAAGACCTGGTTGACCATCAAAGCTATCCAATGGAATAAAGCGAATTATCGTTTGAAATATTAAAAAAAATCCAAGAAATAGTGCTTCAAAAGTTGCTGCTGATTTACAAGTATTATATGGAATAATTGTTAATCTTGAGACTATTAGAAGGGTAATTCGATCTGCTGGATATCACGGTAGAGTAGCCAGGAAAAAATTCTTAAGTGAAAAGAATAGAAAACTCGGACTAGCTTTCGCAAAATCCAACATAAATAAGAATTCTGATTACTGGAATAAAGTTATATTTGCTGATGAGAGTAAATTTAATATATTTGGTTCTGACGGTAGAATCTTGGTGTGGAGAAAACCCAGGGAAGAATTTCGCAAGCAGAACTTGGTACCAACAGTAAAACATGGTGGAGGAGGAGTTATGGTATGGGGGTATATGTCGTCCGCTGGAGTTGGTAATCTTGTTTTTATTGTCAGTATAATGGACCAGTACAAGTATATTGATATTTTAAAGCAAAATTTGAAATCTTCAGCACGAAAATTGAACCTTCATAACGATTTTAAATTCTACCAGGACAGTGACCCCAAGCACACTGCTCTGAATGTTAGACTCTGGCTGCTATATAACTGTCCTGAAATAATAAAAACACCACCATCTCCAGATTTAAATCCCATAGAGAATATTTGGCAAGAATTGGAATCAAGAATTCGCAAACACACCATTTCTTCAAAACAACTAAAATCGGTGCTTCAAGAAGAATGGGGTAAAATCACTCCAGAAATCAAAAAAAAAATTAGTCGAATCCATCCCAAAAAGATTAAATCATGTTTTAAAAGTAAAAGAAAATCCAACAAAATATTAAAACCTTTTAAAAAGTAAAATTTTTGGATAAATATTTTATGTCCCATCACTTATGTGAGCCATTTTTTGCACCGTTCTGAACAATTGTATTTTTTCTAAATTAATATTTTAATATTTTGACAAAATGTATGTTATGTAATAAATGTTACTAACTTTAAATATGAAACACACCCAAAAAATTTTTGCACATGTTTGTTTATTTATTTTATTGCAGTTTCTTTTTATAAAGCACAAGTGTCCCATCACTTTTGTGAGACACTGTATAAAGTCATACGAGATTAAAGTTCATTTAACGGTCACTCATCCCGGGCAAGGCCAGAGTGTACTCTAGTGTGTGTCTCTCTCTCTCTCTACATATATATACATATCGATACTTTCGTGTTAGTTTCATGTTAATTTTTTGTCTCGAATATCATGGAGGAGATAATTTATAGGTCTAATGCTAAAAATATTGATTCTGAGGGCACTTCCAAGTTTGATCAAATGCTAAAAAAGGTTGATCAATTCTCTACAGATGATTATACGTTAGATGGCACCATTTTTGTCTCGAAATTCCGTCATGGATGGGGGGGGGAGCTAAACCCCTCAGTGGTCTATTACTAGAAATATCGATTTTGGGGGGCATTTCCGGGTTTGATCAAAAGCTAAAAATGGTTGATCAAATCTCTAGAAATAATTTTAAGTTAGATGACACCGTTTTTGTCTCGAAATTCCGTCATGGGGGGGGGGCTAACTTTTAGGGGTCTGGAGTTAAAAATATCGATTTTGAGGGCATTTCTGGGTTTGATCAAACGCTAAAAATGGTTGATCAAATCTCTAGAGGTAATTTTACGTTAGATGACACCATTTTTGTTTCGAAATTCCATCATGGAGGTGGGGGGGGGGCTAAATTTTATCGGTTTATTACTAAAAATATCGATTTTGGGGGCACTTCCGGGTTTGATCAAATGCTAAAAATGGTTGATCGAATCTCTACAGATGATTTTACGTTAGATGGCACCATTTTTATCTCGAAATTCCATCATGGAGGTGGTGGGCGGGGCTAAACCCCTTAGGGGTCTATTACTAAAAATATCAATTTTGGGGGCATTTCCGGGTTTGATCAAATGCTAAAAATGGTTGATCAAATCTCTAGAGGTAGTTTTACGTTAGATGACACTGTTTTTGTCTCGAAATTCCGTCATGGGGGGCTAACTTTCAGGGGTCTGGAGTTAAAAATTTCGATTTTGGGGGCACTTCCGGGTTTGATCAAACGCTAAAAATGGTTGATCAAATCTCTAGAGGTAATTTTACGTTAGATGACACCCTTTTTGTCTCGAAATTCCGTCATGGGGGGGCTAACTTTTAGGTGTCTGGAATTAAAAATATCGATTTTGGGGGCACTTCCGGGTTTGATCAAACGCTAAAAATAGTTGATCAAATCTCTACGATCGATTTCTGATAAGAATCGCTAATTTTTTTTTAATTTTGAGCATTTTGAAAAATCCTAAAAGTTAGCCCCCCCTCGTTATTTTTAATCATAACTCGTAAAATAATGTTGATCAAACGATGAAAATGGTTGATCAAATCTGATCAAACGATGATCAAACGAAATGCATATCTCACTTTTTCATTTTCCGTCAAGGGGGGGCTAACTTTTAGGCGGTAAAAATAATTCCTTACATTCGAATGCTTTCTGTTGCTGTTGCGAGTAGTAATATTTTAAATATAATTTACATTCTCATTTTTGATAATATTAATGATATAATTTCTTTTAATATCAGAAGTGTTTTTTAGCACGTTTCAACAAAGTTTAAAAGTACTTATGCATTCGGTTTGTCTGTCCGCCTGTCCACACTCTAATTCCTGTAAATATACTCGGATTTTTATGCAATTGACAAATCTTATTTAGGGTCATGAAATTGCATACGAAGTACGTACGAATATTGGTTCATTTACAGAGACACTCAAAAGAAATAGATTACATTATGGTATATGCGGAAAAAATGTTTGGAGAGTATTTTAATGAGTATTTTAACGCTATTTCAAATGTACTGAAACGGATATAAATTCCCTGCTTTCACTATTATTAAATTAAATAGACAAATCATAGCAATTTTCAATAATTTACAGGGACACACAAAAGAAATCAGCTACAATACTGTCTTTGCGTAATAATTGCTGGAGAGTATGTTTAAAATTCGATATGCACTTTTAAATTTACTTTTTTTGCATACTACTCTTTATATATAATTTCTACACCTCATATATAGGGCTGCACAAAATTATTCGCATACTATTCTTCTTATTGGATGAAATTGCTGAAGGGAAATTTTCTGCAATATATGTACTACTTAAATGAATTAATTTTTGAAATACATGTTGTTAATATGTACAAATCTCTTCTATATCATATACAGAGTTGCTAAAAAATTCGGATAATTTTCCGAAAGTAAATGGAAACAGCTGACATTCGGTTTTGAAATGCTTTGTGTATTAAATAAATTGTAAACGGAAAATAAATTTTTTTCTGATGTTTTTAAAGATAAAGAAATATTGGGTGACTTAGAAGCGGTAATCGAAGATTTTTACTTCGTTATTATAATAAATTTTCGTAGTTTAAGAAACATCTGTCTTTTTAGCACTTACCAAGAAAGTTGAAAAGTACTTATGCATTCGGTTTGTCTCTCCGTCTGTCCTCGCTCTAACTCCTGTAAATATACTCGGATTTTCATGCAATTGATAAAGCTTATTTAGGGTCACCAAAGCTTGCTTGGTATTCCATATGAAGCATGTATGACAAATGATTCATTTACAGGGATATTCAAAAGAGTTCGATTAGGGTATATGGAGAAAAATCGTTTGGAGAGTATTTTAATGACATTACGTTATTTCTAATGTGTTCAAACTAATATAAATCAATGAATTTAACCACGGTTACGTTAAATCAGAGCATTTATCGCATTTTTATTAATTTAAAAAGACACAAGAAAGAAATGTTTACAGTATTATTTTTCCTTAATAATTGATGGAGAGTGCGCTTTAAAATTCGGTATGCGCCTCTAAATGTAATTAGTGTTTTCCATATTATCCTTTACATATAAATTCTATACATCATATACAGAGCAGCACAAAAATATTTGAATACCATTCTCCTTATTAGAGGACATTGGTAATGGGGAATTTTCAATTTAAATATGTGTATCTCTTAAATAAATTAAATTTTTGAATGCATGTTATTAATAGATATCAATCTATGTGTCATATACAGTGCTGCTAAAAATTTCGGATCATTTTCCGAATGTAGATGGGAACAGCTGAAATTCTGTTTTGAAATGCTTAGTATATTTTCATATGGTGAAATGAGATGTAATATTTTAATTTTTTAAGCCTTGCAGTTTTTTAGATTATTCTGAATGTGTTGGATAGTGTTTCATAATCTGTGCTTGATGCATTATTTTTTATTTTTAAAGATATTTTTAAACACATTTTATAATTGCTCTATTTTTTTTTCTTTTTAAATATTAAAAATTGTTCCGAGTTTAACGCACACCTGCCATACATTGCTACAGGTAGTGGGAATTTGTGTAGGATATTCGTACAGAACATAATTTCATCCTTAATTTATAAGTTGTTATTTCGAAACAATAATTTTACTAAATTTCTTAAATTCTTATTGGATTTTCTCACCCTATATCTATACGAATAAGTTTAATACTGGAGTTTCCTTCGCATATATGTTTGTTAAGGTATTAATGAGCTACTGGAGGTGAAAAGTAGAACTAACATATTTTACAGAGCATATTTCACAGCTTACCTTCTACTTGATAAATTATGCAGCAACTAGCCGTTTAGGAGGTTGTTATTGATTAATATTGGTATCTTAATTGAGTGGTGGTTATCATTATTTCCGAATAGAAATTTCAATAAATTTCTTAAATTGCTGTTTGTATCCTCACCCAGTTCGGTAATATATCTACGGAAAGAATGATAATCGGAGTCTCGTTCGGATTTAGGTTTGTTTACCAAAAAATGCTCATTCTGGTGATGTAAAGTGAAACTTTAACATTCTGCAAATCGTGCATTGCACGCCTATTCTATCCAACCGCAAGTGGCGGTGATCCGTGTCGGATTTTCGTACAAAACATACTGCGCCCCGTAGCGGCGAAAAGTGGATCTGGAGTACTTTGTAGCACGTACGCAGTTAGAATTGTTAGTTTATAGTTATTATTAATTTTAGAATTCGGCTACGATAAGATAACGGTTAGGTTACATTTGGGTTACAGTTAGGTTGCAATTATATTATGGTTAGTCTTAGTTTAGATTTAAATTCTTTTACATTATAGTTAGGTTATAATTAAGTTACAGTTAGGTTAAGGTAAATTGCAGTTAGGTTACTATCAGATTACGGATATGTTACGATAAGGTGACGATTAGGTTACATTTATGATATATTTAAGTTACTGTTAGGTTCAGGTTAAGTTGCAGTAAGGTTAGAGATAGGTTACGATTAAAGTAAAATTAAGTTACGGTTAGGATTTTATCCACAGGGTGAACATTACACATGTTTTGATTTAAAGTATACTTAATTTTGTACTATGGTTCTGAAACTACATTACTATATACTAACCTTTTACCTAATCATTGCTTATCGATTTTAATCATGGTATAGTCGGATCTAGGAGTGTATAATTTTTTTCAAATCAAAATATTTCACTTAGGATTTCGATGTGAAAAAAATAAAAAGTTACGCGACTGAACAGTGATATTTACGGATAAAAATGAACGTTTTAACGCGAAACTCAAGCAATTGTTGGACACATATTTCCTCCCCCGTTTCATATTGAAGTCATTTTGAATATTTGTTACTCTAAAAATTAGTTGTTTATTTTTTTGACAGATTTTTCTCACAGTCAGTAGTCACGTATTTCGAGTTACAGATAAAATCATATTTCAGGTTCGTTTAATATTATTACCTCGGACCCGGGCAACGCCGGGCGGGTTAGCTAGTAATTTAATAAAATTACAACTTTATTAAAACATAATAGCTTGACTTAAAATTCTCATCTTTCACCACCTGCCCACCCTTCAAAGAAGAACAAACTTGCCGTACCATTTTACCAAAATATTTTTGAGACCATCCAATATTTTTGAGCCAACCCAATATTTTTCAAAAGTTGGCGCCACTAAATGCACGTATTATTGATTATATATTTTTTCAGAACATACCTGAATTCAATAAATGTTTTTAAGATTTAGAAGACACCTCCAATAAACACATATCCACCTATACTGAAAAAAATGTCTTGGCTATGTAGAAACATTTTCTTTTTATCCACCAGGTTTGAATTGTTCTTTTGTTTTCATTTTATATAGGAGTGATGAATTAAAAAAAAATACTACAAACAATTTAAATCCTCATTTCGTATTATAAAATAGTGCCTCATAAAATTATTTGAATTTATTAATGCGTTAATTATTTGGTTATTTCTTTCTCCATACACAAATACTTTTTTTTTCTCTGCACTAAATTGTCGAACAGTTTCCGATTTTTCAATAATTTGACATTAAAAAGGACATTTTATTTGAGACTAGAATTATAATGTCACCCCTCTGTTTTTCCCCTAAGATATTGAGATTTTTTTTAATCCTTCTCAAGCTCTTTGGTCAACATTTTGAAACTTCCTGACACATTTGTTTGGCTTAAAATCATAAAATTTGCATTCCTGACTATTAAAGGAGTTTCAAATCTGAACATGTTTCACATTTTTTTGATAAATTACTTATCAAATTACAGTGATCTATCACTTATTCGTCGCCTCTTTTATGTATATCTCTCATTTTGTTTTCGAATTTCTGTTTTCTCTCAAAAAGCTAAATTTTTTTGTTAATCTCCCCCTCCTCCATTCGTTATTGAAAATGAGTAAGGGAACAAAATTACCGATTTCTTTTAAAATGGAGGTTATTAAAGAGATTCCCCATGTGACGAAAAAAACTTCAGCAGAAGAATTCTAAAATCCTATTACAACTTAAAAATACATTTTGAAAAACAAAAGATGCAAATAAGGCGGCAAAGTTAATTATGATTACTTGAAAAGAATGAATTTAACATTAAATAATTACTAAATTACAAATACTATAAATCAAGTATGTTTGTTACTGTATTTATTTTGTGTGTATGTACTTTTTTTTTATTTTGTAAATATGTATGTAATATGTTTTATTTTTAATAGGATACACTTACTAGTTAGATGTAAATAGTGAAAAATCCTCCCAAAAAATAAGCATATACAAAAGAAAAGACTAATGGAAAAACAGTGTCATTTGCAGCATTTTTATATGATCATTAATTTTAATAAATATATGTATTTAAAATTGGATACGTACATAAAAATATATGTTATTAAATCTGTATTAAGATTCCAATATTCTTAGTGAATTTCTTTATTGAATGATATCACTTAATAGTAATAACAGATGTAGGGTGTGTAAACCCTTTATCTTTCCCCCAATAAAAGACACTTTAAAAATTTATTTTCTTATTGTTGTAGTTACCTTATTTATTGCAGAATATGTAGTATTTTTCTGTAATTAAATAAGGCAAAAAAAAATGTTTTTTACACTTCTGATTCTGTTTCCTATGGTATTTATTTTTTCTATTTTATTGGTTGAACAAGTTTTGTAAAAGCGCATCTATGGAAGAATTTAAAAGTAGGATTGCTTTTTTCTTTTCTTTTTTTCAGCATTAGAAACTTGATTTTCAGAATTTATTTTCTAAGTTATACAAATTTAGATAAAAAATCGAAAGTATTTTTTTTTCAATTTCAAATTTTTATAAACAAAGGACTAGTGAATATTTAGGTCAAGATATTTTACGTCTCATAAAACATTATACAAACATGCTTCTTTGATGCTAAAAAACGAAGGCAAGTCTGACTGATAATAGTAGGTTAACTTTTAATTCATTGAAAATTTAGTGAGTTTGTGATAAAGCATCTTTCAGAATCGTAAAAATGCTACATTTTGATTTAACGATGTGAATGTAACTATATTTTCATAGCTTCCTTAAACACTTTTTGTCATAAAACATTTTGTAAAATAATTTATCTCATTTAGTCACAGGAATTGGCAATTAAGTAAGATTATTATTTTTTAAATATAATGATAACATAAAAGGATTGTTAAAAGCAATTTCATGCAAGATTGCTGGTCAATAAAGTTGTAAATGTACATGCTCATTTTATTTTATCAGTGTTTCCAGTTACATAATCTTTTATTCAAAATGATAGTACTTTTCCAAACAGTAATATTTGCTTTATGTAACAACACATTAAATAAGGCAAGTATTGCCATTTGAAAATAGTGGAAGATATCAGAATAAAAAAAATTCTGCCTAATTGGCAATACTGTGATTGATATCCTCTTTTTATACCTTAAAGTGAACCTAAAAAAAGTAATTATGCCTGAGGTCATAAATTTACAAATTTCTGGGTAATTATACTTAGCATTTTTAAAACAACTTATAATTTCACGGACAATTGTACTTACTTAACATATTAAGCTGACTGGTAATTTTGCGGGCATTGACCATTCTTTCACATCGCAATCCATATTAGCAGTTATTTTGCGGGCGCTTCCTTTTTTTACGAGTTGGCCATATATTTGTCACATTGTGAAATCCCGGCTGATTTATAATTTATGGTCTAAATGTTTCTTTACGGCATTGTCTGGAATCTCTGCTGCCGAAATTTTTCAGTAATTTTACTTGATTTTTTTACAATGCATTAAGGTAAAAATTTTTAAAAAAATTATTTTTCCGTTTCTGAAAAAAAAAGAAATCACCGCGAACTCTAAGAATAGAAAAAAATTTGCATTTAAAACTGCATTAAAAATCGTTGCAATCCAAATATAGCAGGGCAGAACATTAACCATAAAAGGTTAAATGCTTGAAACTAAATTCAGGCTAGAAGTTTTTTAAAATGCCAAAAATCATTGTGAAAGCTCAAAAGTTGCATTGAAAAATCGCAAAATATTAAAAAAAGCGCTAGGTTTAAAATTTGCTAACATGCCATAAACTATTTCAATGAAAAAATTTTGTTTATTAGCCAAAAAGTTTGAAATTGAATTCAGTTTCCGAAACATAAAAAATCGCCACGGAACTCGGACAATGGTTGACAATCACATTGGAAAATGCATTAAAAATAGCTAAATATTTGAAAGCTGCTATTTTTAAAATTTTAATATTAATGGGTAAAAACTAATCAGAAGTCTTTCCTAAATAAATAAAAAAACACGGAATGCTAAAAATCTTTAAAAATCCCACTGAATGTCGCATTAGAAATTGGCTAAATTCAAAAAGCGTAGAAGACAAAATATACTATATTAGGCTAAATTTTAGAAACCGAAATCCTTTTACCAATGTTTAAAAATTGCTCTGAAACTCAAAAAATCGCTAAAAGCAGCATTAAAAATCGCTAAAATTCGAAAATCGCGGAAGATAAAATTTACCCTTATAAGCTATTCTGTTAGCCCATCTCACAGACCACTTTTTTTTATTATAACATGTTAAGCTCCAGTTAAATTACAAATACTACATTAACCAAATATGTAATTTTGTTTTGTTTGAATCCCTAATACTATAATCACAGACTTTTGAGTAGAACAAATTTAATTATAATAGTCTTGCACAAAAATTTTGATTCAAAAACAATATCACGTGAATTAATCGAGGCTTCTATTCATCTATGGATGGAGTGGCCTCAAAGGGTTCTACCACAATTTCTGTTACAAGGATAAAGTTTAGTTTTCGTTTGAATTGTTTAGTTTCAAATTTTGTATACCAACTTGGCGAAAAAACCCGTTTTTCTAGTTAGTTTTTAAAGTTTAAACATTGAATATAAAAGGGGGGGTGCGGTTAATTCCTTTTAGTTTAGATTAAACAAGTTTTCGCTCTGTTGAAATTGTCTGATTGTCCATTGAAATAGATTAAATTGTCTTTTGAAAAATATAAAACATGCATAAATTCAATGTAAATAGAATATTAATTTAAATGTAAACGTAGATTTTGATTTATAAGTGTTAATTACTCATGCTTTCTATTCTGTTATGAAGTGGGACATCTAACCCTGATGAGGTCTGGGATAAATGGCCAAAATCATTGTTTCAGGTTTTTGAAAAAAAATCTTATTTTATCTAATATTTAGATTATATGAGTTTTTTTTTATTGTATTCTACATAAATTTTGGAGCAGATAGGTTACATGTGCACTGCAAAACTCTTGACAATAAAAAAAATTACGGGGGGGGGGAGGGCAACCATACCGAATTTACCCTATTGCCGTAGGACTTGAAAACCCGCTTAAATTACACTAAAACTGCACTAAAAAACGCTAAATATTGAAATGTTTCATGAATCAGTTTACTCTAAAGGGGTAACATTGCAATCGGAAGGCTTTCATGAATGGCAAAACTACTTTGAAAAATGCATTAAAAATCATTAAATATAAAAGCAGGGGTGCAGAAAATGTTTCTATTCCCAACATTTCCCCCAATCCACACGAAAATTTCCCTAAAATTTTACAGTATGTTATAGGTAAATACTGTATTACTGTAGGTATAGAAAATTTATTTTTCCAATATTTTTCAACTTATGCGCAGTTTGGCTATGATTCTGATATGGCATATAATTCTGGGAAGAAAAAAAATCTAAAATTTACAGCAATTTTTCTGAAAGGTTACAGCAGAGTAGAAGGCACGCAGGGGGGGGGGGGGGTAGCTTTTAATGAAATTCGCTTTTATTTTGAGGTCTTTTGAGAAAATTTGCCACTGTTATTTTGCCGAAAATCGCTGTTATTTAGCCCACTTTAAGAAAGCTTGTGATTTTCTCACGATCTTTTGACAAACATTGTGATTATTTTGTGATTTTGTGACGAAATTCGCGTTTTTTCGGTAAATCTTGGGCTTTTGTGAGTCTTGGATTTTTATGTCCGAGTTTTCATATTGATGACCGATTTTTTTTTGTTTTTGTTTTAAATTTCTTTTAAATTGTCTGAAAATTCATCCAGAATCACCCTTGATATACGGTACATACAATAACTATTCTGAGATCGATTTTGTGAAGGTCGCCATACAGCTCTTTTTAATTGTAGTGATTTTTTTTTTTTTTAAATCTCTGGAAATTATGGAATTTGTTGTTAAAATCAATTGTGTATGTTTCTGCAAAATTTCCCCAATTAGTTAAAATTTCCCCCGATCCTAGATCGCCGGATCGGACATATTCTGCACCCCTGTATAAAAGTATCCCAGGAGTCAAAATTTACACTAGTCGGGTCAAACATATTGTTATCGTAAATTTTGCAAGAATCACAAAAAACAGGACAAAAAATCGCATTAAAAATCGCTGAAATTTAAAATTCTTAGATGGTGAAATTTACTATATTAGGCTAAAACTTTAAAACCAAGATCCTTTTTCGAATATCAAAAAATTTGTGAGCTGTGAAAAATGCATTAAAACCCACTAAAATTTAAAAAAAACACATATTTCAAAAATTAATCTAGTGGGAAGAATATTGTAACCTTAAATTTTTCTTCAATGATATAAATTAAACGCGCCACGTGAAAATTCTTGAAAAACCACATTAAAAATTGCAAAATTTCAGAAATCACAAATTGTGAAATCTACTATATTAGGCTAAAAGTCTGAAACCAGATTTTTTTTTCGAATGTCAAAAAATCACTTTGAGAATCAATAAAAAAAATTAAAAATCGCATTGAAAAATGCATTAAAAATCCTTAAATAGTAAAAGAACGCAGAAGTCAAAGTTTACTTTAATGGGTAAAATATTGTAATCGGCAATCTTTTGTGAATGATAAAATATTGAAACCTCTCATAAAAATTTTAAAAATCACTAAAACTTGCATTAAAAATCATTCAAATTTAAAATTGTAAAAAAGGTGAAATTTCCTGTATTAGGCTAAAAGCTTGTAACCAAATTTTACTTCCGAATATCAAGAAATCGCCGTATAATCGAAAAACCGCATTAAAAAAGCACTAAAAATCAGTAAATATTAAAAATAACTCAAGTGAAAAACATTGTAATCGAATAATGTAATGGTGTAAAGCATTGTAATCGAATATATCGCACCAATGTCAGGAAATCGACACAAAACTCCAAATATAACGAAAAATAACTAAAAATCGCATTGAAAATCCCATTAAAATTGCTCAAATTCAAAATCGTAAATGGCGAAATTTATTATATTAAGCTAAATGTTTAAATCCAAATTTTATTCCCGAATGTCAAAAAAATCACCGTAGATATAGAAAAATTGCTAAAACTCGCAGTAAAATTGCATTAATAATCACTCAATATTAAAAAAATTATAGGGATCAAAATTTATTTTAATGGGGTAAAATATTGCAAACGAAAATAATTCCTGATGACAAAAAATCGACGCTGACCGCAAAAAATTTCAAAAAATCTCTGAAAGTCACATTGAAAATTGCATTAAAAGTCGCACTAAAAATCGCTCAAATTTAAAAATCGTACCTGGCAAAATGTAATACAGTAATTGAAAAATTTTACACAAACTTCCTTTTAGTAATATTAAAAATAGTCGTCAAATGTGGAAAACAAGCATTAAAAATCCCGTTAAAAAATTGGCTAAATATTCGAATATTGCTTCATGAATTCCGAATAAACTTTATTGAAAAGAAGATAAAATTTACTATGTATTTAATTTACTATGTATTGGGCGAAAAGAGTAAAACCGCATTCCTTTCACTAATGTGAAAAAAACGCTTAGAAACATAAAACGTTAAAAATCGCATAAAACATATATAAAAATTCAAAATCGGGATTCAATGTGCAAAACTACATTTGCAGAGGTACCTTTTCCCACATTTTATAACTGTACGTGCAGCAGTCTCTTCAGAACATCATCGACGGACACAAAATCTTTCATTCTTTATTATTAACTAGCAGCTTTCGCCCGCTAAGTTCTTCGATTTCTCTAAAGGAATCTTGAATCAAACGAAATACATTCAGTAAAGATTTTATATATCAAACATCCATAACTGCTGACTTATTCGTACAATATTATATTATTCTGTTTAAAGTCGATGTTGACGACATATAGAAAAAATAGCTTTAAAATGACTAAAGTTCCTATGTCTAACGATTTCTTTGGTAGGTGCATTATCTTGAATTTCCCGCTTCTACCTAAACATGCTGCTGAGATACGGCGAAATATCCACAAAGTGCGACTATTCTATTAAGCCCGCTTAGATGAGAATTTGAAAAATAGATAAAATATATGTTTATTATAGTAAATTAAGTAACGTCAAGTTCATTTCTCTATCTAAAACTTCTGCTGAAGTGTGGCGGAATGTCCTAAATTTTTGCACCTATTGTTAATCCTTATGGAAGGGGGCAATTTCTAAAATCGCTTGAATAAATGTTTAATAGTTTTTTAATAGGTTTGTTATCTTGAATTTCACGCTTGCCCCTAAAACTGCTGTTAGGATGTGCCTAGCAATGGACAGTTCTCGAAAATTTACCACGCGAAAAAATCGTTATCGTAAAAAAACGCAATCGATATATTCATCGTATATTACCGAAAATCTGAAATCAAGATGTCCTACGAACAATCATTAAATCCTTTTTTTTTTACATGATTATAAAGGACTTTAGTAAAAAAAAAGGGGCAACTAAAAACGGATGGAATTAAAAAACAACACACCGAAGAAAGGCTAAAAGGGAGTAACAATAATAAATAAAGTCATGTGTGGGTATCCCTTGGCTGCAAAAAGTTAAAAACACGCGAGTATGTATAAAAAGATAAACAAGTTTAAGTATAAAAAATTCGAATTTTTCGACAGTTAGCAGCAAAATGTAAAAAAAAAAAAAGAATTAAAGACACACTTCGTGGCAAAAACAGGAATTAAATGGATGTTGAATAGTACGAACAATTTTTAGCGATTTTCCTACATCATGCGGATCAGTTCGATAATTTTCCAATTAGAAAATATTTTGTTGAAATACGATAACAGCACCCCCCCCCCCCGAGAGGGACAAATTCAGGGGAAAGGAACCCGATATATAACCTGAATAATCGGTCACAGGGTTTTCCAAGACTACATCAATTTAGGTGTGTCAGCTAAATTTAAAAAAGTCCCCCCCCCCCTGCGGAGGCAAATAAGAGGGAAATGTGCTTTTCAATGTTATATCACACGAGGGGTGTGTCCCAAATTTAGAAAATTGCCCTCCCAGAGTTTCAATTATCATTCCTCTCTCTTTAAAAAATTCATGTATTATAAATAGTATTTATCAGAGGGTCCCGTAAAAATCTACTGATCTGTAAGAATAAAACACTACAATTTCAAAAAACGTCGAAAACTGCCCCAGGGGGATGAGCTATCAGGGTGCGGGAAAAAAGGTGCATAACATAAAACAGCGGTCCGAGGGCTTTATAATGATATGTCACGTGACGGGCCCCAAAAGAATTTGGACTTTTTCGACCCTCACTTTAACTCCCTCTGAGGTATAAATTTTAAAATCGCTGAAACACGTCTTTAATTATTTTATAATAGATTTATTTTCTGCCTTTCACGCTTCCACTTAAAACGACTGCTGAGGTGTGCCAAATGTTCTAAAATATTTGATTCCCCCCCCCCTTAACCCCCTCAGGAGAGCAATTCCTAAAATCGCTTAAATACGTGTTTAATTATTTTTTAGCATATTTTTTTTAGTATTTCACGTTGCTACCTCAAACGGCTGCTGAGATATGGGAAGATGTTCTTAAAATTTCGAACACCCGTTTGCATCTCTTAAAGGGGGAATTTTCAAAAATCCCGTCTTAATGCACGCTTACATCATAAGTATATTTTCCCAATTTTCATGTTTTTACGTTCAGTAGTTTGGGCTGTGCGTTGCTTATCAGTCAGTCAGGACAAACTATTTTATATATGTATAGATAGATAAAATGTTTTAAAAAAATCTTTTCAAATCTCTATATTGAGATATGTAGTTTGAGATTTATAATATATCAAGGAAACAAAGTATATCCCTCACTAAATAAAACTAAACAAATTTCTATGAAAAATTATAAAGAAATACATCCTTCACTAAATTATTAGCTTTCGTTAAACTAAGTAGCACTTTGAATAATGTAATGTTCTCAGCAGAATTTAATTTCTAGAATATAAACTTTCTTTTCCTACCTATTTTGGAATATATCTATTCGAATCTCAGTTTTTGCAAAGCCGATATTATTCACACATTTATGCTCTTAGCAGCATTGAAAATAAAACTCATTAAGAAAATATATAATTTCTCCCTTATTTGAATTATTTTTGAAAAAACTAACCACTCAGTTCAAAATGAATTTTAATTTTTAAAAAATCATATTTTTCAAAACATTTTTAAATAGCTGAATTGCATTTGGCAGATGAATAAAATTTCAATAAATTAAAACGACGATAATCGAACAAAAATAACAAAATGACTTCTAAAAAGATTATACGCCCTCCAATAACTTTAAATGACCGTTTTTTTTTCTGATCATCGTATAAAACAATTGCAAAAGATTATTGTGAAAACAATCGATTTATATTTTTGAAAGCTCCATAACTGACAACAGTAAATGACACTCATTTATATGAAACATTTAAGGGACTCAGATTGCAATTAGACAAATCTTTATGGTTCCTATTTTATTTATAATATGACTCAAATCATGGATTCAGTATATTAAAGAATTTTATTGAATCTGCTTTGTTTTACTGTGCGATTTTGAAATTTTTTTCCGCACCTATTTTCCGTTACAGCACGGTTAATCGCGTAGATAATACTAATTAGAGTAATCCTTTTTTTCTACATTGTAACTAAAAATTAACATATTTTTGTCATGTTTAGGGCAATATCAGAAATATTTTTGTCTAATTTTGGATTATAATGTAGCATAGATATAAATACGTATCAATCATGTTTATTTGACGGCTCACCGGAAATAAAAGTATTAAAGTATACACAATATGACAAAAGATGACCGGCCACTTGCAATTTTAGACATTTTGTTAAATATGTAGAAAAATGCATGAGGAATTATCCTGAAACTAAGTGTGTAAACATAATAGTACAGTTCAACATTTCTGTGAAGATTTTTTTCTCGAAACTCTATAGGGGATCGTCAAAATATTGAAAAAAAATATCTTTTGGATAATCCTGTCAAAACGAATGTAGCAAAAGTGCTAAAACTGTAGATTATGATTACGTGGCTTATTGTAATAAACTGTGCTCAATTTTATGCGGATAGCATGCATACCCGTAAAAAAATTAAGGTTTTTGGAAAATCAGTCCTTTTTTTTTGGGGGGGGGCTTATAATTTGCAGAGTTCTTAATATGAAACAATGTTTATTTCTGAAAATATGACAAACAACATTGTACACTATTCCCTGTCATCAGAATTAACAGATAATAAAAATTGTATGAAAAAAATCAGGTTTAGTAAATAACTTTTCATTACGCATGCGTCAACGATATCAAAATTTCATTTGCGTATTGTATTAACAAAATGTATGGAACGAAATCTGCAAAAGTTTCAAAAACATAGCTTGAAAATTCTCAAAGTGATCGTCTATAGAAACAACTCAAAATCCTCAAACTTTTGGTATGGTCTATCTCCCGGTCACCTAATTCTAATCTCCATTGTACCAGAGAGACAATATTCTTTTTCAAACTTTCAAGAAACAGGATGGTCATTCGTTTATTAAGAAATATATAGACTCCATTCTTCTACCAATACCAATGTAAACGAAAGTATTAATTTTAACTTAAAAAGAATAGATAATTCAATTTTCCTGAACTCCCATATAATACAAAATATTTTACAATTTTAATTTCATACTTTATGTTTCCGATAATATAAGCTGGTATTATTTTCGGAAATAATTACCAGCATGGAATAGTATGGTAAAGCATTTTAAACCATACATGCATAGAAAATCTTTAGAGCAACTTGAAACCACCAATAGGAAATGTGGTTCGTAAGTTATGTACGCTAGTATATAAATATCTAGTTACATACATCCTAAGTCTTGTACGTAAATGATCGGATGCTGTTTATTGCTATTTTACATTAATTTAAACCAGAGGTACTTGGCGAGCATGCTGGAGTACGTGAAAATATCGGAAATGGCGAAAATCAATAAAAAGGTTAATAAAGTCATAAAAGCGATAGAAATGACAATGTGATTGCTATCGATTTGTTATACGGTTGCGATAAGACGATTTGAATTGAAAAAAAGCATGCTTTCGTTATGTAGTTGAGTGGAAAGAAGATAGGGAGGAAAACATGTTTATAAAAAAAGGGATATTCCGAAACAAAAAGCAGAAGAAAAAAGTTTGGGAAGCGCTGGTTTAGCCTCTTCAGACCTGAACATAAAATAACTCAACAAATATGCTTTTACATAACAAATATTGCTTTTGCATAATCGAAATGACACCATAAGTGACAAAAAGAGTCATTTTTATGAAATCAGTACTTTAGGGGGCTGGTAATTTAGGTTTACAAATAAGGATATAAAAGTACTAATACCCATAAAACAACAGTTTAACTATCAGCAATATAAATTTACGCAATAACAAAATTGAGCTCTTTAACAAAGTAAATAATCAGCAAATCCTCTTTTTTTTTTTTTTTTTTTTTTTTTTTTTGCAAAGCATTTAAGTTAAATAATCATGAATATTTCTTACTTTCTTGGCCACAATGTCTTGAAGGTATTTTCGAAACTTAGATGAAAATAATATTTGTTTTATGAGGTAATATTCATCAGTGCTGACGTTTATTGGTTTTGTTTTAAAGCAAAAAACATTCAACTGTATAGAAGTAAAGTAAAAATGCAAAAAAGTCGAACAATTTACTTGTTATAAGGAAAAGAATAAAGATACACATTTGTGTTCCTCAGGTCTGAAGAAGTTAAACACAAAAACAAATCTTAACTTGAAATTATAAATATTTATTTTTTCTTATAACAAACTTACTCAACTTACATAAAAATGTCCGTTATAAACCCAAATATTAGAATATAAGTTGTAATATATAGCAAAAGTAATTTGCGAAAATTCACACTTTATATGCTCTGTCTTATGCTATGGGAAAGCTAAGTAAGTAAATATCTTTATAATACAAAAAATCCTAAAATCACTAACTGTAATATCTCCATAAAAAGAGGCAATCGATTTCATTCTGCATTAAATTGTACTATCAGACCCCTTTTATGCTGTAGCGACGTTCACCCAATATCAGTAAATCCCACTTTAGCATTATCTCTTCAGAATATTTTGAAAGAGAGAGATTGTCGAAGCATATCGGCTTCCCACTCTTGTTTAGATTCCAAATAAAAATCGCAGATTTTTAAACATTCTTTTTTAAATAACGTATTAGTCCTCCTTTCAGAATAATTGTTTAATTCTATCACTGTTTTTGCCTACGCATAAGTAAAAAGAAAATAAGCTTTAAAAATCATCGTCTTGAGAAGCCTACAAAGTGAGTAAAAATTTCTGTAACAATATAAAAATACTAGTATAAAACCGCCATAAGAAATGACGAAATGTGAAAGATAAATTTTCAAAACAATGTTTACATCATAAAGATAGACTTTCCATCTCAGTATTTATATTTATAAATGGTAATCGTTTCGTGGCGTTGCTGTCTAAAACCTAAGCATCACATGACCATTTGCATTTAGTTTCGATTTTTGAATATAGATTTCAGCATCAAACGTCATTCATTGGGTATTTTATTATTTTTTTTTCTGAGATTACAAAAATCTAAATTATCAATAAATTTGAATGAAAATATGAAAAACTGCTGGTAGACGACAATGTAGGCCTTAAAAAATATTTTTAAAAATTCCATTCACAGCAAAACACAAACTTCTATCGAAAATATACATTTTCTGGCAACATTTAATCATGAAAATTTTACACAAAAAAATTATTTTCTGACTAAAAAAGAAAAAAATTGTAACATTTTTTGATTTTTGCATTTCGTTTATCAAAAAAGTGTTATCCTTTGACTTTTGATGATTATAACAAAAATATATACACTGTAATTTAAAATCATATTTAAAATATTGCATCATGAAACAGGAAAAGGTAAAAGTTGCAATGCATATGTAACTAATTAATATACAGGGTGTCCGAAAAGTCTGGAAACGGCCGAATAACTCGAGAAATACATATGAGATTGAAAAACGTAAATATACGTGTTAAATATTTTTAAATAAGCTACTCTGATACCAAATTTGACCTTCGAAACCGACCCCCTGGGGGTCAGAGGGGGTCCAACTTTGAAATCTTAAATTATAACCCCCATTTTTTATTGCAGATTCGGATTCTACGGACAAAAATACGTAACTTTTGTATTTGATGTTTATTTCAAATCTTCGTTTATCACGGTGTAATCGAGCACATTAAATCGATACATATTCCCGCTTTTCCAACGGGATTTTCCCTAATCGAAACTGATTGGGCGGAATTTTTGACGTCAAATTCCTCGTCTTTTGTAGGAATAGCGTTTCCTGAAAATCACCCGTGGCGATTATTTCAATAGTGCTACACTGTTAAAATTTTGACCCATTTGATGCAGCGTCACTCCACAGCTATTATAGAATATCTCTTTTGTGACCAATGAGAATGCTCCATAACACAGTAAAGTAATCGTTTTCTATAAAAGCGGTGGAGTGACGATGCAGCAAAAGGGTCAATTTTTTTTACAGTGTACTTTACTGTGTTATGGAACATTCTCATTGGTCATGAAAGAGATATTCTATAAAAGCTGTGGAGTGACGCTACAGCAAATGGATCAAATTTTTAACTGTGTAGCACTACCGAAATAATCGGCACGGGTGATTTTCAGGAAACGCTATTATTGCAAAAGACGAGGAATTTGATGTCATAAATTCTCCCCAATTAGTTTCGATTAGGGAAAATCCTGTTGGAAAAGCCGAGATATGTATCGATTTAATATGCTCAATGACTTTTCGGACACCCTGTATATACAGGGTGTCCGAAAAGTCTGGAAACGGTCGAATAACTCGAGAAATACATAAGAGAATGAAAAACGAAAATATACGTGTTAAATATTTTTAAATAAGCTACTCTGTGATACCAAATTTAACCTTCGCAACCGACCCCCTGGGGGTTAGAGGGGGTCCAACTTTGAAATCTTAAATTATAACCCCCATTTTTTATTGCAGATTCGGATTCTACGGACAAAAATACTTAACTTTTGTATTTGATGTTTATTTCGAATCCTCGTTTATCACGGTGTAATTGAGCATATTAAATCGATGCATATTTCGGCTTTCCCAATCAGGTTTTGCCTGATTGGCCAGAATTTTGACGTCAAATTCCTCGTCTTTTGCAAAAATAGTGGTTTCTTGAAAATCACCTGTGGCGATTATTTCGATAATGCTACACTGTTAAAAATTTGACCCATTTGCTGTAGCGTCACTCCACAGCTTTTATAGAATATCTCTTTTATGACCAATGAGAATGCTGCATAACACAGTAAAGTAACCGTTTTCTATAAAAACAGTGGAGTGACGCTGTAGCAAATGAGTTAAATTTTTTACAGTGTATAGGGTTTTTTTATGTTTTTCTCTTGAAAAACTCATTGAAATATATTAATTTAGTTTTCTACTTGGATTTTTATTTTATCCAGTAAATGGTTTCTAAATACGGCTGATGTGGGTGTATGTTTTTTTTTTTTTTTATTATTAAATGCTGAGCGTCACTCCACCGCTTTTATAGAAACCGGTACCGGTTACTTTAATGTGTTATGGAGCATTGTCATTGGTTATAAAAAAGATATTCTATAAAAGCTATGGAGTGACGCTACAGCAAATGGATCAAATTTTTAACAGCGTAGCATTATCGAAATAATTGCCATGGGTGATTTTCAAGAAACGCTATTTCTGCAAAAGACGAGGAATTTGGAGTCAAAAATTCTGGCTAATCAGGCAAAACCTGGTTGGGAAAACCGAAATCTGTATCGATTTAATATGCTCAATTACACCGTGATAAACGAGGATTCGACATAAACATCAAATACAAAAGTTACGTATTTTTTTTTTTCGTAGAATCCGAATCCGCAATAAAAAATGGGGGTTATAATTTAAGATTTCAAAGTTGGACCCCCCCCCTCTGACCCCCAGGGGGTCGATTGCGAAGGTCAAATTTGGTATCACTGACAAGGAAGATCTCCATTGGGGGCATACTCAGAATTTTTTTAAAAAAATACGAATTAAACTACTCATGTAGATAATAAAGGATCAGTGAAAATTAGCGGCGGAATTACATTATTAGATATGTAAAAAAACAAAATAGTTTGGAATAATTGGCGTGAAAAGCTGAAAGCGACGCGGGATTTGGCGAGCAGTGCATTTCCTCGCCAAAACCATACGATTTTAACGAATCTGAAAATTGATTTTAATTGACTTCACTGTTAAAAATCTGCAGTATTTACTGCAACGTCACTCCACTACTTTTATAGAATATCTCTCTTCTGACCAATGAGAATGCTCCATAGCACGGTGAATTGACCGTGTGATACACTGTTAAAAATCTGCTGCATTTCGTTGCAACGCACTCCACCGCTTGTATATAATATCTCTATTCCAACCAATGAGAAATCTCCATTTCACGGCCAAGTAACCGTTTTCTTCTATACAAGCAAGGGAGAGCGTTGCAACAAAATGCAGCAGGTTTTTAATAGTGTATTTTTTAATTTGGAACAATTTTAATTAATTTAAATGATAAAATATATTAATTTCATTTTGTTATAAGTACATATAAACGTATATGACAAAATTACACTTAAAGTAAAGTAAAAATGCAAAACTAAAATTACTTAAACTAAACTTATTTAAATAATTGAGCATAGAAAGTTTTTTCTTTAAAAAGTATTCGAAGCGTAAAAGCGTATTTTTCAAAATATCGTTTTTTCGCCAACCGGAGATAAATCGCCAAATAAACGAAATTTTTATTTTTTTGAGGACGTTATAAGGAGGTTCCGCCGAAATTTCTTTTATAAACATATATAACTATATGAGAAGAACATTCTGTAATTTTTTCAGATTTTTCTGAGTATGCCCGTATGGAGACCTTCCTTGTGAGTAGCTTATTTAAAAATATTTAACACGTATATTTTCGTTTTTCAATCTCATATATATTTCTCGAGTTATTCAACCGTTTCCAGACTTTTCGGACACCCTCTCTCTCTATATATATATATATATATTAATTATATGAAAAATTGTGTTTAATTCAACAAAACTTGTCATAAAGTGTTTTTACACATACATGTTCTGAGTAAAGGACTATTTACATATACTATTTTTTACCCGATATTAATTTTGTGATTTACAAATTATTTTACAGCTCAGAGATTAATTTTGAATCATTCTGTAATAGCAAATTTTTAATGATTTTAAAATGCATCGTTTTTTAAATTAAATTTCTAGTACTAATTTTCATAATTATGACTTTTTTCACTTCAAGCTTATTATGTTGAAATTCAAAGTCTTATCTGTATTGATATAATAAAAATATGCTGTACCACAATATTATACATTCCTTATATTTTAATTAAAATAAGAATTGGAAATATCTATTCATTTAATTTTCAAAACCTTCAAAGCTGATAAAATGTATCTAGGAAACTGTAATTTCAACAGAATGTTTTCTTGGCTCAAACTAATTGTCGATAGATGGCGCCAAAATAAAATTTGTCAATGAAGTAAATCAATACATTGCGGCTCTTGATAGCTGGTTTTTATTTTTAATTTAGAGCTTAAAATACTATAATTTGATATTTTTAAAGGTTTTGGAGAAAAATAAGAAGTATAGCTGTGATTACAAAGAAGTTTACGCTTATGTTTCCATAGATTCTTAATCGGATACACCAAACATGGCTGCAATTAGTTCGTTTTCCTGGAGGATGAGAAGACCCGTAATCGTCCTTTTAGGGTATTATGTAAATAGATACATACGAAAATAAAGCACACACTTTGCCCCTATTAGCAGTGCAGGAAGGCATTAAATAGGAAATTTTAAAATGGCATCTCTTTAAAGGTGAAAATTAAGTTTGTCTACAACAAATATTCCTTTGAAATATTCTGAGAAATAGAGGACGAAGAAGAATCAAACCATCAACTTTACAAATTACAGACTATGTTTATTTTCAATCATGAAAGAATATTCAGATTTTAAACTATTAATGTGCAATTTTTAACGCAGTTTTATCCATATTGAAAACACAGTTTTTAGCTCACAGGTTATTAAAGCCTGAGAGTTTATGTGCCCACCCGTTCTGTATCTATATACGTGCATAATTACGTAACGCGATAACTCATGATAGAAATATCCGATTCACTTGGAATTTTGGACATAGATATATTCTGATAATGCACTTCCCATATTAGTTTTGGGAGTTCATTTGATAAGTATAAGAGGGGGAAAGGAGGCTAATGCCCCTCTCCTTGATTTATATAAATGTTTTTTATGCAGAATTATCAGTTTTCGTTCAAAATTTAGACATAGAATAATTCTGATGAGGCGCTTCCGTGATTAATGTTAGGTGTTTATGGATAAGTATAAATAGGGGAAACGGGGCTCTAATCAACCATCCTTAATTTTAATAAATGGGTTTTTCATGCTGTTTTACCAGATTTCATTCAAATTTTAGACATAGGATAGTTCTGATGAGGGCACTGCCATGATTAGTTTTGAGAGTTTATTGATTAAGTATAAAAAGGGGGATCGGGGGTTAATCCTCCTTTTTAATTTAGATAAATGGGTTTTTCATGCAGAATTATCAGATTTCATTCAAATTTTAGACATAAGATAATTCTGAGGAAGGCATCTCCATGATTAGTTTTGCGAGTTAATTGGATAAGTCAAAGAGAAGGAAAATGGGGGGTAACCCCCTTAATTTAGGTTAATGGGTTTTTCACGCTCAATTTACTGATTAGCTTTATATTTTGGATATCCGTTCATTCTAATAAGGCGCTTCCCTGATTCGTTTTGGGAATTCATTGGATAAGTATAAATGGGGTATCGATGAGACTACTCCTCTTAATTTAGGTAAATAGTTTTTCTTGCAGGATTAACAGATTTGCTTCAACTTTTGGATACAGGTTCATAGTGATAAGATGCTTCCCTAATTAGCTATGGGATTCTTTTGTTAAGTATAAAAGGGGTCGGAGCGATTACCACCACTTAAATTTGATAAATGGGTTTTTATGCAGAATTATCAGATTTTCTTTAAATTTTGGTTGTAGGTTATTTCTGAAAGGCGAATCTGTGAATAGTGTTGGCAGTTTAATGTTTAAGTATAAAGGAGTGGGATAACTCCTCTTAAATTTTATAAATGGGATTTTTATGAAGAATTATCCGATTTACTCCGAATTTTGAATCTGGTTTTTTTATATGAAAAAGCATATCCCTGATTAGTTTAGGGGGTTCAGTGATTGAGTTTAAAAGGTGGAAATGAGCGGAGCTATTTCCTCCCTTAATTTGTTTTTCGAACGGCATAAACCCTTAAAAATATAGGGCTGTAATATATAATTAGTATGTGTAGTCCGTCTGCTCAGTGGCATCCGTTTAACTGGGCAATATTCTTTTTATTTGGTCTATTATTTCTTTATAGATTATTCGATATTTTTCACTCATTTAATACAGATTATATTTTTATATTCTATAAATGTATTAATATATTTTGGAAGACGTCTACATTTTTTTCTTTAGGATAAAAATAAATTGTACAAGTTAGTAAGGTGACATTTTTTTTTTAATTCTAAAAATCGCATTAGAAATAAAACTAATTTTAACAGTCATAAATTTCCAAGTGGGGGGAGGGGGAGGTCCAGGCTAGTATTCGAACTGGGGATGTATTGGCTGAAACTGAGCTATCACGGACGAATATTAGAGGACTAATTCAGCTTCAAAAAATAATCTCTGACTTATTCTATTCAGCTGGTTTGGATATCATACAAGATTCTGTTATCGTCAAAGATTAAGTTGGGTGAATAAATCTTCCAGTATTCGTCGGGGATGACTCAGTTTCAACCAATACGTTTCTGGTTCGAATCCTGATGCGGAATTTTTTTTACCAATTTAGAAATTAAATCCTGTTATTATTTATTTACCAATTGAATATTTGTGTTAAAAATTAATCTAATAAAACTAACTTTATTGAAATGTGCAAATTATTGAAATTGGCGCTATATCGCGGCATCTTTTTAAACAACGTACTAAAAAGGAATTGTTAAATGCTATAAAACTATACAGTACGACTTCATATTTTGAAAATAAGACATGGTTTATGTCACCATGTCCCGTTTTCAAATTAAAAAATTGCTTAAATAAACATGAATAGTCAAAATGATGCATTAGATCTAGTGGTTAGTATTTTTTTTTCATTTTTTTGCTAATTTCAAAGGTTATTTTTAACAAATGGAATACACCAGAAATAGAAATATTCATATTTCTTTTTTTAGCAGATAATAGTTATATATATAACTCAGTAGCTTATTAAGCACAGAACATAACATGCAACAAAAAAGTCATGAAATATTACATAGTAAGTAACATCAAATATTTGAATGAAACCAGTGGTTTCACTTTTAAGTAATTAACCATTCAGATAATATGCATGTCGTATTTTTAGGTAGATTTCGTATGAAATACTACCTATTGCATTCTCTCCCATGTTGGAATTTCTGAAATTTTTTTGCAGATCTACGCAGATCATGACCTCTAGACCCCAAAACTACCACCAGTAAAAATCTTTATCTATCTATTGGTGTATATCACTTTCTTCTAGACACGATAATTTCCATAATTATGCTCAGATCTTCTTCAAATTTTTACATAAAATCATAGGGCATAAAATCTCGGTCGAGATCGTTAATCGGTAAAATCGGGCCAAGGGGGGTGGAAATAGGGAGGGTTTTAGTGAAAACAGAAAAAACGCGATAACTTCGTAATTAAAATAGATATCGAATCAGTTTAAAGTTTATATTACTTCTAAGATATGAGCTAAAAGTTTATGCGCGACAGAATTTTGATTAAGTTAAAAATGGGCTCAAGGGGCGAAAAAAAACGGGGGTTTTGGGAGAAAAAAATTCATAACTTCGTCGATTCTCAAGATATCAAATCCATCTAAATTTTTCATAAATGTTCTTAAAATTATCTAAAACTTTTGTACTTACAAGTTTATGATAGGACCAACTTTTACCGATAAAGAAAAATTAAAAACGAAAACAAAAAGAGGGGGAGTTGGAAAAAGAAAAAAATCCATAACTTACTCAATTCTTAAGCAATCGAATCTGATTAAATTTATTTTACATCTTCTCAATAATGTCTACAACTTTTATGTTAACAACTTTTTCATAGGACCAATTCTTATAGCAAAAATAAATTAAACAAAAACAGGAGTTGGAGAAAAAACCTCAAATCCAAACTGCTTATAGTCTGACTCATTTTTAAATTCATTTTTGATTTTAAACGCATCCAAATGGCAGATCCTCCTATTTAGGTACTATATAATGTGACGTATTGGCCAGTTTTTTGATAAAGTCCGAATATATTTTTTAAAAGGCTACCAAAAAGGGTATTTTGAACAGAATTTCCCTAAGTTATCGTCATTGAAAAACTGAGGAAGTATAACAAATTGCGTTTTTCGGAGTCATTTTTAAATCCATTTTTGTTCTCAAACCCATCCAATTTGCAGGTCCTCTTATTTAAGAACTATATTATGTGATGGATTGGCCAGTTTTTTGATAAAGGCAGAATACAGGGTGTTTCGCTACCAGACAGACAAACTTTGAGGGATGATAGTAGACACTAAGACAAACATTATTAAATAGGAAACCATGGGCGCGCAAACGTCTTCTGTAGGAGCTAGGGGCCATTAAAATTTGAGGTCCAAAATTTCAAACGATGATAAACGGAAAAAAGGGTCGATTCGTTTGCGGTTTTCACTAAAATTATTCTTTATATCACGATTTTTTTAGAAAAAAATTTTAAAGGTTACGTTCAAAAATTGTCGATTTTGCGCTTTAGACTTTAGAGTAACGAACAATTACTTTTCACCGTTATTTTGTGCATGGGGTTGAAATTATTCTAAAGTTTAGACTTTAACTTAAATTTTAAGCCCAAAATCGGAAACATTGGGATCGGGTAACTAGGGAAATTGAACTTTGAACAGAGGGGGAGATTTTAAACACTCATAAATATTGGACAAACAAATCGATTTTGGTGCGGTTTGCGTGTAAGTCATTCCCTTGGTAATTTCTTTATTCAAAATGACGTACAGCTTTAGTGTCCTCATTTTTTGATAGAGGGCGCTTCCGACACTACTCTGACATTTCAATGGCATTACTCCTGGTTGTTTTACTACCAGACCAACATACTTCCGGGAAGTGTTAGGAATACAAAGACGACTCGGAATCGCATAGGAATGTAATGTTGGAAATGCCTTTTTCCAAGTTACGGTTAAAGAAAGCAGAGAAAAAAGTAACAGAAACAGCAGAGGAAGAGCGACACGTTAATGTGACAGAAGACAGTTTATTTAAAGCTTTTACTAGAAAAGGTGTTCGAAATTACGACCAGTCCGGCAAGTTTAACAGCGATGGTAAATGGCGCTGCGGTTTCCTTGCGGTAGATGGCGCTAAACGGTAATGCGCCTGAGCAGCGATCACTTTGAAGTGATCATTCGCGAACCGGTTCCAAAGGTAGCATAATGAAGTATTTGAACGATGAACAGCACGATAGGGCTCCTCCACATTTTACCAATGACGTTTGCCGACACTTCACAGTAACATATGGAGAGTGGTGGATAGGTCGTGGTGGCCCGGTTCATTGGCCTGCCAGATCGCCGGACCTATCATGTATGGACTTCTGCTGGGGTCAAATGAAAAATTGGGTGTACGTAACTCCCGTAACATCAGTTGAAGACCTCGTAGCTGGTATTTCTGTATCTGCCAGAAAACTATCAGAGATGTCAAGAAACTTTCAAAACGTGAGGAATTCCACGTGACTTCGCTGTCAAGCATGCCGGACTGCTTCTGGTCGTATTTAGAACACCTTTTGTAGTAAAACATTTAAATAAACTGTTTTCGGTCACATTGACGTGTTGCTCTTTCTCTGCTGTTTCTGTTTTCTTTTCTCTGCTTCCTTTAACCGTTACTCGCAAAAAATGCATTTCCAACGTTACATTCTTATATAATTCCGAGTCGTCTTTGCACCGCTAACACTTCCTGGAAGTATGTTGGTCTGGTAGTAAAACACCCAGGAGCACTGCCATTGAAATATCAGAGACTAGAGCACCTGGACCTTCCTTGTTTGTAAGAGTAGCGTCATGAGATCAAGTACGCATGCTCAGTGGAAGAAAACTGGAGGATGGAAGAAATCGCGTGCAACCCTGAAGTTTATGCTTGGCGCTTCCTCGCCCTTTGGTTATTTTTATCATTGCTATTATTATTATTTTAATGCGCGTTCTTACGAATCGGAAATAGATAAACAAAACAAATTTTCTTCTTTTTTAGAACGAGTCTGGAATATAGTAAATTTTGTTTATTTCCGTTTTTGTCCCTATTATGAAAAAAGTTGCACTGCGAAATTCATAGCTCATTTAATAAATATTTTAAATTTATTACTTAGAATTTAACAATAAATATTTATCTATTTAATTTATATTTTCTAAAAGTATAGTGAATGAATTGAAACCATTTATAACATAAAATAATATTTATATATATTATATTCCATTATTTAGGACAATCGATTTCACTTTAATCTTAAAAATTAAATTTTTATATATTTTGAAAGAGGAAAACATGATTTTATAACATATTTCTCAAAACATTTTAGTATGTTACAATTCCATTTTTTTGCCTTTATAATTTTATTAATTAATTATAATTATTTATTATTATTTATTATTATTATTATTATTATTATTATTATTATTATTATTATTATTATTAGAGTAAAAAAAAAAAAAAAAGATTTTTAAAAGTATTAATGTTTCCAAAACATAAATATTCCATAATGATCAATGAACTCTTCTTGAGTTTTCAAAAAAATTATCTGCTAATAATCTCAATGAAAGTTGTAAGAATATACAGGAAATATATTAAGGGTGTTCTTAAATCAAAAAGGGCAACTTAGTGACACATGCATTAATTTATTTTTGTTCGGAAATGCAGGAAAATAGCAGGTGTTGTTATTCAGAAACTGTCTAATTGCACTCATTCTTTTGTTTTTTAAAAAACACAATAGATTTTTCATAACAAGCCTTCAAAATTGACGCTTTTGAGCCGATTTCCCGACGAAAGCAGAAAAACCGGTCGAAAAGGAGGAGAAAAACGGGTGATTGCGTCATCGAAATAGCTTATAACTCGATAAGTAATTTAATTATCAAAAAATGGAAAAATAAGTTCAATTCGAAATCTCTTTCATAGTCAGGCATTAAAATTATATATCTTTCTGTTAAAAAATGAATTTGTAAATGTGTCAAAACGTTTTGCGCTTGTTGAGCGGATCAGTTAAGAACACCCTTAAGGACAGAAATCAAATGACAGCTCATTTGACCTTGTCTGTTTATTTTGTTATTATTTTGTTTGTTTGTTTGTTTGTTATTTGATTTATCCAATCAGGAATAATTTATAATTTATTGTTACAGCAGCTTTTAAGAAAACTTTTAATGGATTAAAATATATGTGTATATTATATACATACACTAATTTTTTGAATTAAAGCGCTTCATAGTTTGATATAGTTCAATGTTATTATTGTTATTAAAACATAAAAATAGAAACTATCGTACAGTAGGGGGTTAATTTTATAAAAATGAACCTGTAGTAAGTTATTTCTAGTAGTTAGATATTTTTATGCTATTAAATTACGACATGAAAATATTTTAAACGTAATTTTATTCGATATTATTACTAAATTAAAATCTAGGTTTTTTTTATTATTATTATTATTAAAATATAGCCCTTGTATTATGTTAAATATTAAAACTTAATTTCATTGAGAAAAATTGATGTAAAAATACATATTTTATTAACTAATATAATATATTATAAATAAATTAATTAATTATTAAAACGTAGTTATTTGGAAAGAATCGGTAAAAAAAGAATAACTAATTAAAAAAAAAAAAATCTGAAATAAGTTTATTTTGTAGCAAAATATAGTGATCCAATATTTTAAAACCTTAAATGTGCACATATAGAACATACCATAAAATATAAAATTTTTGCTGAAAATTTTGAATTTAATTATTTTTTCTATTTTTCTCATTATGAGACCTAGATATAGATTTAAAAAAAATAATAATAAAATAAATTAAAAAAAAAAATTCATAAAAATAGAAAAAATCGTACAGTGAAAGGTTAATTTCATAAAAATGAATACTGTAATACGTTATCTGTAGTAATCAGATATTTTTATATTATTAAATTATTTTTTAAAAAAATAAAAAAATCATAAAAATAGATAAAATTGTACAGTGAAAGATTAATTTCATAAAAATGAATGCTGAAATAAGTTATCTCTAGTTATTAGATATTTTTATATTATTAAATTACGATTTAAAAATATTTAAAATGTGATTTTATTCGATGTTATTACATTAAAATTTATGTTTCTTTTTAATTATCAAAATATAGCTCTTGGATGATATTTAATATTAAAACTTAATTTCATTTTAAAAAAAATCTAAAGAAATACAATATTTTATTAACTGATAATAAATTATTAATAAATTAATTAATTAAATTAAATATTGAAACTTACTTTTTTTTTGAAAGAATTAATTAAAAAAATAAAGTAACTTTTAATAAATCAATAAGGAAAAAAAATAAAATGTTTCTTTTTAATTAGCAAAATATAGCATTTGGATGATATTTAATATTAAAAGTTAGTTTCATTAAAAAAAATCAATCTAAAAAAACATATTTTATTAACTGGTAATAAATTATTCAAAAAAATAAGTGTAACTTATAATAAATCAATGAAGAAAGAAAGAAAAAAAAAAGAGAGAAATTCAGACCGGGTATCGAACCCACAACGTTGGGAATACGAGACCTGTATGCTAACCATTACACCAAACCATCTGTGAACGTGTCAGCGAAGCGACTTTTTTAACCTCGAAACAAGTTCATAAAAGAATTTGGCATTTGGCGTTCTTGTATTCCTCGCCAAACCTATTTTGATTACTTATGACGAAAAAAAGGAAAAAAAAATACTTATGATGCGATTCCACCAAAACAACGCAAGGATATATATACAATTTAGTCATACCAATAAAAATAATTCAAATTATATGTATACACATAAAACATAACGAGAAAATGATGGGATATTTGCTCATGCTGGCAGAATGAAAACGAAACTTACGGAAGAAAAAAAATATTTTTGCATGAAAATTGCGAAATTCGTAGGCAAAATTATATTTATATCCATAATATAAACATTTTTTAACATGAAAATTGATGTTACAAATCGAAAAAAGCATGAAAATATTATGAATGATGAGGATTTTAAAACCTTCTAATTTCATCCCATGTAAAGTCTATGGTAGCGCTGCAGTCGATCGCCTGCGGCGGTTGAAAACACATTTTGTCCAATCAGAATTTATTGCCATCATGTCGCAACTCTTACCGAAGGATGTAGGAACACTATCAGAGACGTGTGGAAAGCGCCCTCTATCAAGAAATGAGGACACCAAAGCTGTACGTCATTTTCAATAAAATAATTACCAAGGGAATGACTTACACGCAAACCGCAACGAAATCGATTTGTTTGTCCAATATTTATGAGCGTTTAAAATCTCCCCCTCTGTTCACAGTTTGATTTTCGCTAGTTACCCGATCCCAATGTTTCCGATTTTGGGCTTAAGATTTAAGTTAAAGTTTAAACTTTAGAATAATTTCAACCCCATGCACAAAATAACGGTAAAAAGTAGTTGTTCGTTACTCTAAAATCTAAAGCGCCCTCTATCGACAATTTTTGAACGTAACCTTTAAAATTAAAAGAATAAAAAATCGTAATATAAAGAATGATAGTTTCGAAAACCGCAAACGAATTGACCCTTTTTTCTGTTTTTTATCATCGTTTGAAATTTTGGAACTTAAACTTTAATGGCCCCTAGCTCCTATAGAAGACGTTTGCGCCCCATGGTTTCCTATTTAATAATGTTTGTTTTCATGTCTACTATCATCCCTCAATGTTTGTCGGTCTGGTAGCGAAACACCCTGTATATTTCAAAAAAGGCTGCCAAAATGGACACTTCGCACAAAATTTCCCAAAGCAATCATGATTAAAAAATTGTGGATGTATTCAAATACGAAATTGGTTATTTTATGACTCATTTTTAAATCCAATTTTGCTCTCAAACGCATTCAATTGACAGTTTTTTTTTTATTATTATTATTTAGAAACTATATATAATGTGCGTATTCGTCGATTTTTTGATAAAGGCTAAGTATATATATTTTTTAAAGGTGTCAAAATGAGCACTTTGCAAAAAAAATTCCCAAAGTGATCGTGATTAAAGTATTGTGGATGTATTCAAATAACAAATTGGTTTTTTTATGACTCATTTTTAAATTGAATTTTGTTCTCAAACGCATTAAATTGACTGTTATTTGTTATTTAGGAACTGTGTAATGTGCCATATTCGTCGGGTTTTTGATAAAGGCTATATATATATAAGCTGTCAAAGTGGGCACTTCTCATAAAATTTCCCAAAGCGATCTTTATTAAAGATTTGTGGATGTATTCAAATAACAAATTGGTTATTTTATGACTTATTTTTAAATTCAATTTTACTCACAAACGAATTCAATTGACAGTTTTTTGTTATTTGGGAACTATATAATGAGAATATTGGTCGATGTTTTTATAATATTTTTATATATATTTTTATTTTTTGTCAGAATATAATTCAAAATATGCTGCCAAAATAGGTATTTGAGCCGAGTTTCCTTTAAGATGATTTTGATAAAACCACTTCTTACAAAAAAAACAAAATTAAAAATTTTTCAAAAGCGGCCAAATAAAGTGGTTAAATTGGGTTTATCTCTAATCATTTTTTACTTTTTGTTGTTGAAATGAAAACTCTTCGAAACCTACCTCCGCCTATAGGCCATGCCGACAGGGATTTTTTTTACCCGTGGTAGTTAAGAGTCAATATTTTAGGTAGCTTTCATTACAAAAAGTAAAAAGCTACCTATTGCAGCCGTCCGGAGGAAAGCACTTCCGGAAAATTTTGGTATATTTTCACCGATCATGACCCCCAGACCCCAAAACCACCCTCCGTTCAAATGTTGACATATATATCTGATTTTTGTCATGCGATAACTAACGTATTTATGAACCGATTTGAATGAAACTTGGTATGTACATAGTACATACAAATGTCTCAACCGAGTTCGTTGGCCAGCATCATCCGCTATTTTGTTTCAAAATGGCGGCCATTTTAAATTTTTAAAAAAATTTAAAATTTAAAATTCAATACGAAAAAATTAAAAGTTAAAAAATATTTTTCTTTTACGTGTTAGAACTTAAAACAACGATTCCAGAACACTTTTTATTTTGTCTATATCTTAAAAAATGATTGAATTTTAGCATTTAGAAACGATCTGATTTTTGTCACGTGTTAACACGCGTATTTTTGAACGGACTTGAATGAAACTTGTTATGTACATAGTACATACAAATGTCTCAACCTAGTTCGGTGGCCAGCATCATCTGCCATTTTGTTTCAAAATGGCGGCCATTTTAAATTAAAAAAAAAATTAAAATTAAATGCGAAAAAATTAAAAGTTGAAAAATATTTTTCTTTTACGTGTTAGAACCTAAAAGAACAATTCCAGAACACTTTTTATTTTGTCTATATCTTAAAAAAATGATTGAGTTATAGCACTTTGAATTTTTTTTATGGCTGACATTTTGAAACGATCTGATATTTGTCACGTGATAACACGCGTATTTATGAATCGATTTGGATGTAACTTGGTGTGTACATAGTATATACTGAGGCCTGAATAGAGTTCGATACTCAGTTCCATCCGCTTCTTTATTTCAAAATGGCGGCCATTTAAAAAAAAATTATAAATTTTAAAATTTAAAATTAGGTACAAGAAAGTGAGAAAATAAAAAAGATTTTTCTTTTATGCATTTGACTTTGATACAAAGATTCAGAGCATTTTTTCTTTCGTCTGTATCTTACAAAATGGCTGAGTTATCGCATATATATATTAATCGATTTCAATATGAGTGTGCATGTGAACCTGAATTAAGATTTCGACCAAGCTCATAATCAGGTTCTACTAATATAACTTAATTTAAAATAAATAAATAAGTATATAAGTATATGAAAGCTACCTCTTCCTCCCGGCACTACCGGAAGGACTGTTTAAATTCAGACAAAAAAATGATATTTTGATAGTAATTTTTTTAATTGGCTTGATATTTTTTTTAATGTTGAAGTAAATCATATTTAATGAATAATGTGGAATATTGAAACCCTGAATCTTCCCTAAGGAAAATGTCAAAGTTCAAGGTTGTGAATGAAATTTTTCATGAAAAATAAAATACCAGTATGTTTATAATGCTATATCTCCGGCAAGCAACGACATCGCAAAATTATTTTGGCATAAACTATTAATATAACACTACCTGCGTACTAAAACTTTTTCATTTGAATGGGGCATTGTTACTTTACATTGTTATGTTGCCACAAAGTACGATCAAAATGACATTTTTGTCCATTTTCCGCACGTAATATCTTATTTAAGCAATAGTACAGCAAACTTTTTCTTATAGAATGTGAAAGTGTAAAACTACAATAAGCTAAGTAAAATAGTTTTGCACCGAGATATTGCAGTTAGCAGATATAATCTGTTAAGTATTCAAATTTTTCAAAATCTGCAACATTTTAAATATTTCTATCTCAAAAAGGCGTCACAGTTAAATGAAACGGAAAATGCCATATCGTAGGTGTATATATGTACAAAAACATGGAAAATAAAAACATGTGGGGTCTCGTGATATTTTTAGACAAAAAATGATAAATGTTACAAGAAAAGCAATGCTAATGATCACATTTTCCCCCTATCAGTAAATGAAACATCCCATTTATCTTTCGGAAGGGGAAAGAAAATAGGGAATTTCATTTTCTCATAGGGAAAAAACAAGAATGAAGAAAGAGAAATACGGTTTTCATTCTCTAATAGTTCCCTATTAGAGATCATGATTCCTATTACAGAAGATGTTCATCGACATTATTTCTTTGAAAATTTTGTCATTTTTTTTCTAAAAATATCAAGAGACCCCACTTCTTTTCCATTTTTTATACATATTTCAACTGCTGCATGATATAGTACCTGTACCCTATATGGACACCTTAAGGAAAATGTATTTTTTTCACCCCCACGTACAAGTCAGGACTCCAAAAATATGTGTCCACTACCCTAATAGCATGCATGGTCACAGTGACGTCACTGTGAGTCACTTTGGTCACATCACATCTGTGACCAAAATTCCACCACTCAGTGACGTCACATTGTGACTGAGATGTGACTTTCTTAAAATTCTTCAGAAATTTATAAATATCCTTCAAAACATTATTTACTTTAAAAAACATGTTTCTGGCAATTTAAATATCGTCGCTTTTGTCACAGTTTTGTCACAATATTAATGTCAAATTAGTCACAAATGACACATTTTTCACAAATTTGTCACATTGTGACCACTTTGTGAAACGTCACAAAAGAGCTCTAAAACGGCCATAACGACTTCATATTTTAGTCACTGTGACTTCACATCGACACATTAAAATTATCAAAGACACACTTCCTTTAAGGTGCAGCCCTAGTCACAGAAAAAGACCCGGATGTTTATGTAAAGTCTGTAGGAGCGTTCTTTTGAAATATCTCGCTCAAATTTTAATATTTTTACATGATTTTTTTTTATATAGGATAGCTGAGAACGATCCACAACCGGCCTAGTTTTTACTTTTTCAATTTTGGTTTCAGATTTAAAATATATAAATATTTTTTTTTTAATTTCAAAACCGGTTTATACCGGTTCTGATATTGAAACTATTAAAATATAAAAAATATATAAGCAAAATTGAAAAGGTAAAAACGAGGCCGGTTGTAGATCGTCCTCAGCTATCCTATACAAAAAAAAAACATGCAAAAATATTCAAATTTGAAAAGAACGCTCCCATAGACTTTTTATTATCATCCGGGTCTTTTTCTGTGACTAGTTTTGCACCTTAAGAGCCCACAATAGTCACAGGAAAATTACAGAAAAAGACCCGGATGACCATGTAAAGTCTATGGGAGCGTTCTTTTCTAATATCTCGCTCAAATTTTAATAATTTTGCATGATTTTTTTGCACAAGATAGCTGAGGGCAATCCACAACCGGGCTAGTTTTTACTTTTTCAATTTTTGTTTCAGATTTTCTTTAAAAAATTACTTTAACTTTTGAAACCGGTTTAAACCGGTTCTGAAACTGAAACTATCGTAATATAAAAAATATATAACCAAAATCGAAAATGTAAAAACTAGCCCGGTTGTGGATTGCCCTCAGCTATCTTGTGCAAAAAAATCATGCAAAAATATTAAAATTTGAGCGAGATATTAGAAAAGAACGCTCCCATAGACTTTATATGGTCATCCGGGTCTTTTTGTGTAATTTTCCTGTGACTATTGTGGGCTCTTAAAGGAAGTGTTTATTTGATAATTTTAATGCTTATTAGAAAAACAAATTGTTAAATTTGAAATAATTGTGATAGATCGAATATTAAATTGTTTTAAATATTCTCATTTATTGCAACAGAAAAAAAAGTATCAAAGATTAAAGTCTGCATGGTATTACATTTTGATTCAGCAACTTTCTTTTGGTACATTCTTTTTATCGCAGCTCCAAAGTTTTAATTGAGATGTATCGCCAAATATCATAAAATTATAGATGTAAGTGATTTTACACTACATAACAATGTTCATAACTGTATAATTGTGTCCCAGTGTGATTTCAGAACATTGACAATACTGCCACCGTCATAAAATTAGTGACAAATTTCTCACAAATCAAAAAATAATCGCAAACTCTTCAGAACCTTGTCACTATCGTCACAAAATAGTGACAGTTTTAATAACAATTTTGTCACAAATGACACATTTTTCACATTTTGGTCACACCGTGACTTCACAAAATGGTCACAATGTGACGTCACAAACGAGCTCTAAAACGGCCATAACGACTTCACATTTTAGTCACTGACTTCACATCGACGTCACGTGACGTCACATCGACGGTCACAAAGTCACAATGTGACTTCACAACGACGTCACTGTGACGTCACCATATCTTACGGGTATCTTTGGACTATTGACTATCATTAATAAAATTAGCGACCTTGTAATTATTCTGGTTTAATTTGTATAATAAAAACAAAAAATGTTTGCAAGTGTCCATATAAGGAACTACCTGTCCCTATTATGGACAGGTGTTTCCTTATTGACTTTCTACACAGTTTGTATGGAAGAGCCACTTTTCCAAGGGATTTTAGAGGAGAGGGAATAAAAAAATGTATCTTAAAGTATTCGGAGGAGGAGGGGGACAGTAAATATCTTTAGAACATGCATTTTCGAAATGGGAGGATCATTTTCGGCTTTTACCCTTCGAAGACTCATGCAAAGCCCCTTAGTTACTAATATTATGAAATAATATTGTTGGTTTTACTTAGCTTTATAGCATCTGTCTGCGAATTTACATCTGTTATTACCCAGTCCTCACAGCATGGACAAATAGAAACTTTTTCACCATGGGCAGTAAGTCCCATATAATCCTCATGAACATATCTGCCACATGTGATGCATGGCCGCATGTTTGAAAAAGCATCAATACTGCAAAAGAAGCAGTACCAGTTCTCTTTGTAACGGTTGGGTGCTCGTGCTGGGAGTTAAATGCAGACATACTCATGAATTAAAATAAAAACACAGTTTATTAAAAACGATAAGGGCTCAAGGGGAGTGGAGCAAGTCTGTAAATTTCACAACTGAGAATACTACTAAAAGATTAAACTCATACTCACAGCTCCGGAACTAGCTCAATCGGGGCAACTCAGATTACTTCTCACTATCTTTCAGCTAAACTGCTAGATAAAATCTTATTAGACAGCCCGTGGCTGTAGATATCCTTTATTCACTTTGAGATAATCAAATGCATTTACTATTAAATTCCTTACCACCGGCCAACTTCCCTAGTTCGAATTCTCAAACTCCTTATCAACTTACTGGAGGCTCGATGCTACTTGATACTACTCTCTCTGGATCAATCAACGCCGCTAGACACAATCTGTTAGACATCAGCGGGAAATCGCCGCTAGAGACACACTTCGCTGGGTAATATTGCTAGACACACTCTCTCTGCTGGCTACCGCCAGAGACACTCTACACACACTCAAACTCCAAGCTTTTATATGCTGCAAACTGAGATACTTCAAATTTACATATACTACTAACCGCGAGCCAAACTGCAGAATCCGAAAGAGACACACACACTCTAGAAAGTTAAAGAGACGATAGACGTCGCTTTTACGCTTACACGTGTTAAATTATTGACGTCACGATCTCAGAAATACTAGAGTGCCTTTATGACAAAGGTCACTCCCTCACATCTTTTGTTGAGGAAGTCATACCATTGGTGCCTATGATTTCGCCAACAGATATCGTACTGGCGGGGGGAGCGGGGCTTCTTTTTATTTTTCTGCAAGGGTTTTTTGGAGGAAGGTTTTGGGGGGATTGTTCAAATGGCATCTTGTTGAACAAAGATTTTACCACTTTGATGCCTTTTCAATTTATTGCTTGGCAACGTTGAATTTTCTTCTTTCTTACAGTTGTAGTCAATGGGGACATAAGCTGTCCATATTGGGAACCGGTCGTAGTTTTACTAAATCTAGTAACAAATGAATAAGGAAAATATTTTTAAGCAAAATATGCAATAGCAATCGAAAATATGTTTTATTAACTTTCTAAAATACTCCACTTTTCAACATTTAATGTAATTTTACCATATCTAATAAGAATTTAAGCTTACAAGTAATTAAGATCAGCACATCTCGAAACAACAGGTTTCCTCGTAAATAGCGAATAGCGCGCTTTTTTACACTTTCCAGCCTTAATTATCTTTTCAACTGCTTTTCTTCGCGAAAATGTTGAGCCATCTCTCGATTAAAATTATTACGTAATTAAGATCAGCACATCTCGAAACAACAGGTTTCCTCGTAAATAGCGAATAGCGCGCTTTTTTACACTTTCCAGCCTTAATTATCTTTTCAACTGCTTTTCTTCGCGAAAATGTTGAGCCATCTCTCGATTAAAATTGTTACTTTAAAAATATTAGGGGTGTCCATATTGAGAGCCCTGTCCATATAGGGTACAAATACCTTATGTTTTATTTCATTCAACTGTGACGCTTTTTTGTGATAGGAGTATTTGAAATGTTGCAGATTTTGAAAATTTTTAATATTTAACAGATTATCTGCGATATCTGCTATAACAAATAACATAACAGTTATCTGCTAACAGCAACAATATCCCGGTAGAGTATTATATTATTTAGCTTGTCCTAGTAGTACACTTTCATATTTTATAAGAAAATGTTTGGTTACTGTTGCTTAAACAAGATATAAAATGCAGAAAAAGGATAAAAACGTTAATTTTGATTGTATTTTGTGGTAACATAACAATGTAAAAATACAATGCCCAGGGAAACAAACAAATTTTAATAAGCAGGTAGTGTTATACTAACAGTTTATACCAAAACAATCTTGGAATGTTGTTGCTTGCCAGAGGCATAACACGCCAAACATACTAGAATTTCACTTTTCATGAAAAATGGCATTCACAACCTTGAACTTTGACATTTTCTATAGGAAAGAGGAATTTTTTTCAAGGCTTATAAATTGCACATTATTTATTAAATATGATCTACTTCAAAAGGAAAAAAAATCAAGCAAATCAAAAAATACAACTATCACACATTGCCTTATTTTCAAGACAATGGCTGTTAACTATTACAAATGCGAAGTATTTTATAAGTTTCATATGGGACAAATTAGACGAACATTACTAATTAAAGGTAAATTTCCGCGTCAGGTGCAACAACAAAGTGAAATATAAAGTTGGTCAAAAAATTTACCACAGCGCACTCTCTGCAAAATTGGGTTGATACACTAGTTTATGGTTTAACAGAGTTAGAGTTGATTTTTTTTTAAATCTTAGTAAAATTATCGAATGAAATAAGTTTGTTATAATCACAAATATTTTATAGATAGGTAAAGATAACTGAATATGTAAGAATACAAAGACTATATTCAATTATCACATTAGAATGTATTAGTAAATTTTAAAATTATACTATAAAACAAACACGTATTTGCTGAATTTAATTATATTTAAAAATGTAAACACGAACAGGAAAAGTTTTGCAAATTTTCAGAGGAAGCACCGTTTATACAGACTTCATTTAAATATTGAAAGAGGTGCTACACTGTAAAAAAAAAAAAAATCTGTAAAGTTACTAAACTTTTTCTAGGAAACTGGGATTCCAAAAACATTTCCTGTAACGGTAACAGCAAAAATTTAAGTTTCAGAATCGGTTACACGAAATTTTCCTGTAGCCTTTACATAAAAAGTTCTTGGAATCCCAGTTTCCTAGAAAAAGTTTAGTATCTTTACAGATTTTTTTTTTTACAGTGTAGTCAGAGAATGTACTAGAAAATTTTCAAATTGCACGAACTGATTATGTCAATTTAACTCACCCACAACACTGGTTTTCATATTTATTTTTTTTTAGAGGCATGTGCAATAAGTACTGTATATTTTTAAAGCTTTGCTCATAAAATGTTAAGTAGAAAAATTTTATTCTTTCTTTTATAAAGAAGTAATTTTCTGATACGTTACGCAATTTTTAATAACTCATCACGTTAGTAAAGTATTAATTTTTATTAGGGATTGAAATCCCGGGATCACGCTTGATTTTTAAAACGAAAATCCCGGGTTTTTGTCTGCTTAATCCCGGAATTTTTGGAGACTCCAAGTCCAATCCTTCATTTAGACAGCTCAACAGAATAGACCGCAGGTAATGGAACTCCATATGACGACTGGTACGTAGATATACTATTATTTTCAACACAATGTAACTGATTGGTAAAGTAATCATACGAATTGAATATTTCCAACTGAGCGAAAAATTGACCAGGCTGGAAATCGAACCCAGATACTTGGCTTACAAGGCCAATGCTTTACCTTGTAAGCCAAGTATCTGGGTTCGATTCCCAGCCTGGTCAATTTTTCTCTCTGTTGGAAATATTCAATTCGTATGATACCAATCAGTTAGATTGTGTTGAAAATAATAGTATATCTACGTACCCATCGTCATATGGAGTTCCATTACATGCGGTCTATTCTGTTGAGCTGTCTAAATGACAGACCAGATGTTATGACCAATAAGGTTATCTGAGCGAAAAATCCCAGCTGGCTATCGCCCAGGTAGCTTAACTAGTAAAGCATTGGCCTTGTAAGCCAAGTATCTGGGTTCGATTCCCAGCCTGGTCAATTTTTCGCTCAGTTGGAAACATTAACTTAAAAATAAGTTTAATTATTAACAAAACATAACCTTCTGTTTAGATAATAATTATTTTCTGCAATTTCTTTTTTATAATCAATGAGTTTTCGGCACTGGTGTTTACCGATATTGGCATCTATATCAAGATTTAAACTTATTAACTTTAATCTTGTTAATTTCTTTACACACTTTGTTTCTGTATTTGTGTTTCAAAAGCCGCGAAGTAAAATAAGTATGTTCACTTAAGTATGTCGTGTTGAACCTCATCAAGGATCTCCAATTTGATTTAGATATTGATTTGATTTAGATTTCTGAATATTCTGATCATATATTCGTCCAGAATGTAATAAAGGATTTTATCTTGAAATAATAATTGTTATGTTTCTAAACAAGCAAAATAAAAGATATATTTTAGTGACAAACCTCGATGGCTCTGCGAGCCACTAGTTGGTCATGACCCATAGGTTGGGAACCGTTGGTCTAATAGGCTATAGTTCCTAATTAAATGAGTTGATTACAAGTGAAATACAAACTTTAAAATATTTAGTTTACCTTTTGACGAATGGACATGTACTGTAAACGAGCGATTTATGAATTTTAATGTCCATTCTGAAAAGTTAATTTTGAACAAATTCTAAAATTTAGACCTTTCAAGCCTACATGGATTTTTCAACAAAAAAGTGCATTAAAATGCTAATAAACCGTTCAAACCACTAATGACATTCCACTAAAAACATATTTGCTATCATAACAGAGACTTGGAGATGCTACTTTAAATACCTTGATATTTCTTAGATTATATTTTCAAAGGAAAACCTATTAGTCAACCTCTTCAGACTTGAGCATAAAATAACTATAGATATATATTTATTGCTTTTGCATAATTGAAATGACACCATAGATGATAGAAAGAGTCATTTTTATGAAATCAGTACTTTAGGCGGTATATTTCGGTTTACAAATATGGATACAAAAGTACTATAATCCCCTTAAAACATCATTTTAACTATCAGTAGTATAAGTTTACGCAATAACAAAATTTAGATCTTTAACAAAGTAAATGATCAGCAAATCCTCAAAATATTTTATTCTAAAGCATTTAAGTTAAGTAATCATGAATATTTCTTACTTTCTATGCCACAATGTCTTGAAAGTGTTTTCGAAATTCAGATGAAAATAATATTTATTTTATAAGGTAATAGTCATCATTGTTGACATTTATTGATTTTGTTTTAAAGCAAAAGTATTCAGATGTATAGAAGTAAAGTAAAAATGCAAAAAATTCAAATATTTTAGTTTTTATGAAGAAAAGAATGGCGGTACACATTTATGTACCTCAGGTCTGAAGAGGTTAAGAGACAAACATTCAATCCAATCCTTCCTTTATGTGTGTGTAATAAATTTTTATATTATGCAACGCTTTCTAATTTTAAATTATCTATATTTACAAATTTAAACTATACATATATGTAATTTTTTATTGTATACTAGCTGATCCGCCCGGCGTTGCTCGGGACTATAGATGTTTTCACACAAATTGTTAATATTTAAAATTTCCATTCTTACTAAAGTAGAAGAAAATTTTAAATTCTATCTAAAGAATATTTTTAATCTTAGAATATTTTAAATTTTATCTGAGTGAACACATGTGTGTATTTCTGTTACGAAAACCATGTTTTGGAAAGATGAAGAAATATCTTCGTTGATTTTAACTGTTTTGAATCGCAAAAACAAAATGCAATAATTGAATTTTTTTAATTACTTTCTTCAATGAGACCTACTCCATGCAAAATCTTCTGAACACGCACGCGACGTGCGCTGCACATCTGAACAAACACGAGGAAAATATAAAAATAGCAATAGCCTATTTTACTAATTTTTTTTGGATGGTAACATGGATGGATTTTGAATATCGATTGTAAATCAATCATGAAAAACAAAATCCTATAAACAGGAAAAAATAACAAATGCGTATGCAATTTGTTGCTACAACTGTTAAAAATTTGAAACTTTTGCTACATCGTATATCTCTATTTTGACGAATGAGAATGCTCCATAATGCAGTGAAGTAATTATTTTCTATAAAACCAGTGGAGTAAGGATACAGCAAAAGTTTCAAATTTTTAACAGTGTATACATTTAAAAATTTGAAATTTTTGCTGCAGCTTCTATAAAAACGATGGAGTGACGATGCAACAAAAGTTTAAAAATTTTAACAGTGTGTATTCCGCCGTGAAATGAAGTCATTAAATCCCATATTTACTACGTGCTCTTATTGTCTGGCTGCTTCTTTGCCGCGGATTGGCGGTGAGCTCCAAATAGTCTAACCTGGCTCCTTTGTTGCCATGGATTGGTGGAAAGCTGCAAGTACCCTCTTACCCAGTAAGTTTTAATTTAAAAAATCTAAATTGAAATTTAAAAATCCTTCTGCGAAGTGCACTTTCCGGTGTTAGTATCTACACATGAAAAAAATTTCAAAGACCTGGGTGTTATAATTTCGGCGTTATCCGCATCAGGCAGGCAGGCACAGACATCTCTTATATACATAGATGTGCGTGTAAAGTGCTTTTGTTTCAATAAAAAAAAAATTCATGTTCAGAAAAATCTTGCGTTTGCAATTTTCTTGGATTGTAGTAATCTTTAACTATGTGATAATGAGCATAATTCAAAATTTAATTTGTGATATTAATTATTTTAAAATTTTGTAAATACTAAGCATTCAAAAACATGTTTAACAGAAAATAAAAGAAGTTATTAAAAAAAAAAAACAGACATTTCATGTTTTTTTTTGGCATTGTCAAACAACACAGCATATTAGTTTAAATTATCAGTTGTAATTTATCCTAAACTTTTTCGCAATTAAAGTAAAAAATGTTTAACTTGGTATATATTCATGTGTAAGTTAGGCTGTACTTTTGTTTTAATTATCTTTTCTATAAGATTGTGATATTTAGTTATTGTAAAAATTGGTGATATAAGAGAAAGTCTAATTTTGTGATTCTGGGATTGAATTTAAGCAATTCCGAAATCTCTAGATTGGAAATTATTCTCGGGACTGTAATCCCTAGTGTTTGATAAAAATATTTTAATTTTTCAGGAAAATTTACTTTTCAAATAAAGTGCTTCAAATTATATGTTATGCGAGTCAGAAAAACTTCTTGAGCATATTGGTGAAAATGTTTTCAGAGTCGTGTGACATTTTGAATTTCGGTTAATAAATAAATCAGATTTCACCAAAACACGTCAAACTGTCTAAAAACAAATTAGACTGTCGCTCATGTTATTTGTGCATGCACTTTAGTAAAACTTTTTTTGACAGAAATTTTCTGAAAAATAAAGAACACTAGCTACACTTTTTCTCTCATTTTTGTAAATTACGTGATACCCAACCGCTCATAAGTCAAAAGAGAATTGAAAAGAAAATGAATGACTGAAAAACGTAAACATGTTTAAATAATAATGACATACTTCACCATTTTTAACGCTGGGAGATCATCGACCTCCTTCCTAATCATTTCCTATGCAACTTCATTAATAAGTGAAAACCCCTAACATTTTTTCTCGTTCCTTTTATACATTACGTTCTCATTAAATTCATCACGAGTTAAAGCAAATCTGTAATTTTTACAAAGGTTTTGAAAATTTTAAATGTATCATATTTGAATAAAACATATTTTAATAGTTATTTTTTTTAAAAATTGATAGTCTTTTTCTTTTAGTAGCTTTGATAATTCTTTCATAAAAAACAGATTGATTCAGATTGAACATTTTTATTTAAGAGAAGAACGTGACTTTTATGCCTTTACTGGAATGGGGCGGGGGAGGAACATTAATTTGACTTCAAAATATTATCCGTTGTATATTAATGCGTGATAGAAACACGGTGGAATATCGAATGATTAATGAAGATGGTTTTTCATTAAATCAATAGAAAGATAATATTTTATTAAAACAGCCACCTTTTTTTAGCATTTATTTTCTATATGAATTATTGTAGTTTATTTCCAAAGACAAGAATAATGCACCATTTCATGTTTGTAATTAAATTGCGCCATTACACAATATGCTAAAAACGAATTATAAATCAAATTCAAGTTGATCAGTGAAAATTTCTCTTTTTTCTTTCTAAAAACTATTAGAAGTAAAAAGAAACATTAAAAAACTCTTCTAAAGTGCTATTTAAAGTGCTGAAGTTTTGAAAGATTACAAAATTTTCCCCCTTAAATCCATCCTGTGGAATGGAAGAATATTCCATGATTTTGATGTGGCTGTAGTTAAGTATTAGGGCTCAAATGCATCTATTTATATTGGTAAGCATAAATGTAAAGCTTCATTGAATTATTCCTATATTTTTTTCAGTTTTATTTACTTTTTTTAGATAGTTTTGCGTAAAAAATAGCAATTTTTAAGCATTTTTAAAGCTATTGTTTAGTATTAATATATAAAATTATGATAAACTATTCAACTATTTTCGATAGAACATATCACCTAAAATTAAACCCAAATTTTTTCGAGTAAAAGAGAGGAATAACTTTATAAAAAAAATTGCAGTAACACGAACAAACATTTCGTTTTACTATTTAATATCAAGGAAAACTATACAAGTTGTTCAATATATTTCTAAAATTAACCATATTATTCAATCCCAGGAATTCCTATTCATATACTTCATAATTCACAGGTATCGATGACGCGACTTATGGATTAAATGGATTATACACTATATTGCCATTGATTATGGGACACTTGCGATTTTAGACATTTTACTAAATATCTAGAAAAATACATGAGGAATCATCTCGAAACTCTAAGTGTATAAATATAATAGTATAAGTCATACATCTCCGTGAAGATTTTTTCCCGAAACTCCAAAGGGGACCGTCAACAAATTAAAAAAGAATGAATATCTTTTGAATAACCCTGTCAAAACTAATGTAGCAAAATCGCTCAAACTCTAGATTGTGAATGAATGCCTTATTATAATAAGCCTTGTTTATTTTTATGCAAATAGCATGCATACTCGCAGAGTAATTAAGGTTTTTATAAAAAAGATCCCAAATTTTTCCAAGTTTTTTCCTTATAATTTTCAGAGTTCTTAATATAAAATATTATTTTTTTTTTCAGAAAATATGACAAATAACATTGCACACAGTACCCTGTAATCAGAATTAAAAAATAATGAAAATTGTATAAAAAATGAGTTGGTTTACTAAATAATTTTTTACTGCGCATGCGTCAACGATATCAAAATTTCATTTGCATATTATGTTAGCTAAATGTATAGAGCAACTTTTGTGAAAGTCACAAACTCATAACTTGAAAATTCTGACAATAATCGTCAATTGAATAAGTCGAAAATCCGTTATTCTCAAAATGAAGCAAAAACAAGAGGGGTTGTATCCATATAGTCATTGATTAGTGTCAATATAGAATACACAATATGGGATGTACTATTGCATTTGGATAAAATCCCTCATTTTTTTGCTTCATTTTGGAAACAACGGATTTTGTCTTTTTTCTATAGACGATTACTTTCAGAATTTTCAAGCTATGATTTTGAGACTTCTACAAAAGTTGCTCCATACATTTAGCTAACATAATATGCAAATGAAATTTTGATATCTTTGACGCATGCGCAGTAAACAATTATATAGTAAACCTACTCATTTTTCATACAATTTTTATTATTTTTTAATTCTGATTACAGGGTACTGTGTGCAATGTTGTTTGTCATATTTTCTGAAAAAAAAAATATTTTATATTAAGAACTCTGAAAATTACAATGGAAAAACTTGGAAAAATTTGGGACCATTTTTATAAAAACCTTAATTACTCTGCGAGTGTGCATGTTATTTGCATAAAACTGTACACAGTGTATTACAATAAGGCATTCAATCATAATCTAGAGTTTGAGCGCTTTTGCTACATTAGTTTTGACAGGGTTATTCAAAACATATTCATTCTTTTTTAATTTGTTGACGGTCCCCTATGGCGTTTCGGTTGGTTGGTTGGTTGGTTGAATGGGGTTTTCTGGCGCAAGGTCCCCTGTGGGACATGCTGCGCCAAGAACATGGTAGGAATAAGACAAGGTTAAATTTTAAAATAAAATGTAAAAAGTGAAAGCTGAAATAAAAATATGTTGTAGATATGAGTTAAGTTGATAAAGGCAAGGCGGTGATACATGAAATTAAAAACCAATTAAAACCTGACAAATATATTTAAAATTGTAAAAAGATAAAATGCTAAAACTAGTTAAAACTCTAAAACAGTAAGATAATGACACGATGACCAAATTGGAAAAGTACTACAGAAAACCTAAAATACAACTAAAACAAAGACCAATAAAAAAAATTAATTTAACCAGGCACATACTCTTCAAAAATTGTGTTTTCGTCTGAATCCGAGCCACTGCCGTAAGACTCGGATTCCATAGCTTCTTGGACATAATGCTGCAGTTGTCTGGGATCTTTAAAATTTCTTTTGCATGGGCTGAGCGATGAATTTTGCAATCTTTTGACGACAGTCTTCCGCCGTGGGGTTGCTGGAGTTGGGGTTTTTATGGTTTCTGTTTGTTTTTTAATCATATGTGATTTTTGTAATGTTTTTGATTTTGTAGCAGTTTGGATCCCAGCCTTGGTTCCTTCTTTCTGAACACCAGTTTTCACTATTTGACTAGAGTTGGGTTGGACCGTGTTGGACTTAGGCGATATTTTTGTACAGGTTCCAGCTTTGATATTAGTTTGGGGATCAGATGATTTTTTGGATGGAGAATTTAATTTCTGTTCTCTTTTTTGTAAGTCAATTATTTTAACCGGTTCTGTGGAAGGTAGCCAGCGCTCTAATTTAGGGGTTCCAAACAGTTTAGTAGGGAGACAGACATCACGTGTTTCTTTAATTGGTGTGCTAGTTGATTGTGATTTAGTAGATCTATTAGGTGGATATGAGGAATCAGTTTGGGTGCTTACATGTCTTACAGATTTTGAGTGGTTTTTAAGTAAGCTGGAGTAAGAAATTCCGACAGATGGGGTTCTGGTTTCTACAAGTTTGCGAGCTTCAGGATAAGACAAATTTTGAGTAATTTTAACTGTGATAATTTCTTTTTCTCTGTTCCAATTAGGACAAGTACGGGAATATGCAGTATGATCTCCCTTACAGTTTGCACAACGTTCGGTTTTTTCACAATCTTTATTGTCATGGCCCACTTCTGCACAACGTGCGCAGGTAAGAGATCCACGACATGTACCAGTAGTATGGCCATAACGTTGGCATTTAAAGCAACGGAGAGGGTTAGGAATGTAAGGTCTGACAGGACAATTCAGGTAAGCGGCTTTGATTCTAGTTGGTAAAGTAGGACTATTGAAAGTGAGAATGACATGCTTTGTAGGAAGGATTTGTCCATTCCGACGGATAGTGATACGACGTGCATCAAGGACATTTTGATCTTTTAAATTTTCTAAGAGTTCATCTTTTGTAGAGAATAATAGGTCTGGTTCAGAGATGACACCTCGGCTTGTATTTAGAGATTTATGTATTTGTACAGAAACGGAAAATGTGCCTATTGTAGAGCAATTAGTGAGAAACTGCGATTGTTTAGCTGTAGATACTTCTACTAATAAATCTCCTGATTGTAATTTTTTGAGAGTGTGGCCATCCCCTAAGACAGACTGGAACGTTTTTGCAATGAGAAATGGCGATGTTTTTCCAAAGGAACTATCAGAGTGGCTATCAGTGCGTTTAATTATGAAATATCGAGTGAAAGCAGAATTCTGTGACATTTGTTGCCCTCTACAAGAGAGAGAAGGAGGAAGTGAAGTATTTCCATCCATAGTAGATAAAATAAAATTCAGACCCCGGCCGCACCACCCACTCCCGAGCCCTACAAGGGGATGCACATTCGTGCACCAGTGCTAACCAGGGCCCATACGGTCACAAGACAACCCTATGTCAGTCTCCACCCTTAACGAGATGACTAGTAGTTGCTCGATCACTTGATCCCTAAAGCCAGTGACAAAAGTCAGCTGACCAGCCGATTGATGCACACGGGACCAATATGCACCTCCCGTCTACCTGAAGCAGAGGCCAAAGCAGTGTGTTGGTTTCCCTCAACTGCCAGGATCCCCCTTTCCAGGGACACGGGTCGCCACGAACGGCCAACACGTGGGTGATTTACAATTCTCCATGAGTCGATATACAGGATGATATCGGCCCATACAGAAATGCTCTCACCTCCGAAGAGGAAACCACAATGAGAGTGAAACAAAGATGAAAGGAAGACAAGAGGAGTAAGAGGAAAAGGAAAGGAGAAAGATCACTCAGGTGCCCCGGGTTTGTGAAGCCCGTGAATACCTAAAGAAGGTATCCCCCTGGGGGGTCGTTTCGGTAAAAAATCTTTACGGAGATGTACGACGTATACTATTATATTTATATACTAAGAGTTTCGAGATGATTCCTCATGTATTTTTCTAGATATTTATTAAATTGCCTAAAATCGCAAGTGTCCCATAATCTATGGCAATATAGTGTATTCATTATTCAATCGGGTAAATTCAGTTTAACTTAGAGTTTATTCGTGCCAAGAAGTTATGCTGTCTATAGAAATTAGAGGAAGACATTGTTGGTGTTTGTATTAAAAATGAATATTACAGTAAAATTTAATCCAATATAAAAATATTATTAAAAGAAATAAAGTAATATTACTAATGATATTTGGACTGTGGAGGATATTTTGTTTTCCCTTTAGTATTGGAGAATACTTATACGAATTTCAAAACATAGCTTTTACTACATTATTTTACACACCGTAAATTTAAATAAAGCTTCATTTTAGTTTAATTTTCCGATTAAAATAGAAAATGTAGTGATTTAATGAGCAGATTTAGCAAATCTTTTGGCACGTTTTTTTCGGATGAAAGTGAAAAATATATAATCATTTAACAGAAAATGAATTTTAAAAACCAATAATTCGAAACTCCCGTCAATATGCATTTCTTATAGGAAATAAACATCAAAGATATTTTGTCGAAATTTATTCTTTAAGGATTTTAGTTATGATACAGAAATTTTGAGTGTGTTTAGAAAATAAAGAATTTGAAAATCACTTTCTAATTAAAACAAACAGAAGTTTAGTAAATAGGGTTTGTTGCGTTGTTTGTCAACAAACTTTCCTTCAAAAGTGGAAAATATAAGCAAAAAATCTCATTTCGCTTTTATTCTTAAAATTCGCCTCCATGACAGCAAGAGAAGTTAAACAGCAAAAAGTAAAGTTGCATCAGAGTTTCTCGTTCATTAATTTAATGCACGTCATTGTTCAATACCTCTTCAAGGTATAAGAATTAAAATTTCAAAACAGAAATTTCATTATATATATATATATATATATATATATATATACATATCGTTATCGTTTTAATTTATAAACGTTGTAAGTTATATCATCAAATCAAAATATAGTACAATATCTAATATCACATAAAATAATTTACGAAAATTCCAGATAAGCAAACACAATAAAAGAAATGGAATTATAAATTGAAATTTTAGAACATATTTCAAAGATAAATCATTTTTGTCTGAGTTAATAACCCTAGTAAATTACATTACCATATCAAAATATAATACTATATCTACTAACACATTGAAAAGTTTGCAAAAACTGGAGATCGGCAAACAGGGTAAGCCCGATTAGCTATGGTATTTCAATAACCAAAACCAAAAATTTGAATTAATCACCTATCTTTAATAAAGACAGTTGGGGTACACGACATTTCGGTCCCAACTCTTCGTTACCGCTCTTAACTCTTCGATCCTGGCTTTTTTGTCCCTAGAGATTTCGGTCGCTGCTCATTTCTGTTCCTGGCCATTTTCGATCCTTGGCCATTTCAGTCCCCAGCCATTTAGGTCCCTTGCCAGTTCCGTCCTTAGCCATTTCGGCACCCACCGCCATATAACTCGGACAATAATTGTAGTAGGCTCACCAAACGCTGTAGTTCCGACATCATTTGTACTTCTTTTATCACCCCCCCCCCCCTCTCTCTAATAATAATAACAAATATAAATAAATAAATATTTTGGTTGATATATATTGTTTTACAGTTAATGGATATGTATATTTACATTTTATTCAATATAAGTTTTATCCATTTTTTTTTTTTTTTTCAAAAAAAAAAAAAAAAAAAAAAAAAAAAAAAAAAAAACAATTTTTTTGGAAAATCAGTCAAAAACATAGGCTAAGTAAAAATTAATGACTCAGCTTTGTACGAATAAGTAAAAATAATTTTGAATAGTGTTAGGTCGCTTAGTGTCGCTAAGAGTAAGTTATTACTAGTTATTCTAGTAAATCTGCAGATCAGGAGCCTCAACCTCAACTCTACAAGTCATTGTAACACATTTTGAGTAATATTCAACTTCCTGCAAACCGTAATTTAAATTTTTCAAACTGTATATTTTTTTATTAGAATAAAAAATACGAAGTTTTAGATATTAGAAGCGTTAAATTAAAAATGTTATGTAAGGCTATTCTGAAATTTTCATGAGCAATAAATTCGACTATTGTTTTAGATAATAAAGTAACTTTATTCATGGGGGCTCTGTCCCCCCCCCCTGAACCCCCTGTGGTCTCATTAAATTTACATTCATAGCTTTCTGTTAATTGCGCGAATGGTTATCGTAAATCTTAAATTTCTTTTCGTATTTTTACGTTTAAGGATAAGAAACAGTTTAGATAAGCATTTTACATTATCTTAATATCCCTACTTGTCTGCTAACCACAAACATCTACATATGATGTATCAACAACTTTTGTAAGTGTAAATTGAGTAAATCTAATGTTTTACAATTTATGTTTCCGAGAAACAGTTCTGATTTCCATTATATAATATTTATATCTAACATCGATAGCATTAACTTACTAAAACCACCCAAAAATAGGCATTTTTGAGGAATTTTAAAGCTGACAGGTTATCACTCATCATCGTGCCCATTGCTAATTAAATAAACTGCAAACGTAATTTGGCGCCATAAAATACTTTTTGTAAAAGCCTTTCAAAAGTATCCAAATTCCATTTAAAATTGTAATGTTACAAATATCCTTTATATTGCCCCCTATATTGCTTTTTTAAATGCAAACCTATGTTTGAGATCAAATTACGAAAGAGTAAATCTTTTATTCACCTCAGCAGGCTTGCTGCCTTTTCTTTCGTAATCTGAATTAATTGAATGATATTTACACAGACTACAAGCAGTTACCCGTGGCTTCGTTTCCGTAACATTAAAATAAAGATAAATGCATTAATTAATCAAATCAAATCAATTCTCCTAATTAAAATTATAAATAATTAACCAACTCTTCGTCACATTTTAAACGTGACAATGCGGAATTTCATCTTTATATGGAGTTGACATACCTCTCATAAAGATGTGAAATTTGTGCCACTTATAACGAACAATTGCGAAAAAGTAAATGCAGTCAATATAAAAAGAAAGACCAAGTAAAACCGTGAAAATCGACGAATCTTTATTCCTAAAACAAAAAACAATTCTTAGAGAATATAAAAGGGTTTTAGGTGGTATTTTCGAAATTTTTATGTATTCATTACGTTCTATAAGACTTTAATAAAAATCCACCATAACGAAAATATTTCAAAGCGCTATTTTTAAAAATAAAAAAATACTGGGGAAAAATCCGGCTACCAAATGGCGATTTAAAAAACGTGTCTCCAATATACTTTGAGCTCCCAAGACTTATTTTTTAATACCGGTTGACAAAAAATGATATACATTGATGAAATCATTAAAAGTTTAGACATTTATGAACAAAAATGTAATTTCCTTTTAAAAATAAAATAATTTTCATTCATATTTTCTGAAATGAGGCGGCATTAAGAAGTAACACTTGTCGGAAAGTATTTTTTTAAACAATCTAGTTTGTGTTTAATTTTAAGAATGAAAATATTTATTTCCCAATACAATTACGTCATTTTCAACAGAAATATTTTTTGGTGCTCGATAGCAATAACTTATTAAAATCACTTTACAAAACCTTTTGACATTTACTATCTATTTGCTTTTCAAAAGTTTTTTTTTTTCTTATAGAAATTTTCGTTTAAAAATTAAACATTCCTGTTAACCGTGTGCAGATATGAACCGTGAGATATTGGTAACATTTTTTTAATAATAAGAATTAATATCAAAACACAAGGCCCTTTTATTTCAATGTAAAATTATATTAGTTTTATTTTTGATATATGAAGTCAAATTCAAAATCTTTTCGTATTTTCGTTTTTCTTTTTCAAAATGAAGACGTATTTATATCTATTTTTTATTTCATTTTCTTCTGACACCCAAGTTTTCAAATCAAAATTAACTGCTTAGGATAAATTGCTATTATTCCGGGATCTAATTTTCTTGGCAACGGTAAAATAAATAAATAAATAAATATATATATATATATAAAATAAAATAAAATAAATGATTAAAAAATTAAATATGATAGAAAAGATTAAATTTTATAAAAAAAAAAAAAAGTATTTATTTCATGTGAAAATAATTTTTTTATAAAAAATAATAAACTTTTCAAATGTTTATAAGAAAAATATTTGAACAAAATAAATGGAACATAGCCTGCTTTTATTTCTGGCGTAAAATCCATCTCTATACACAAAGATTTATCTCTATACATAAAGAGACTATTCATCTATTATAACATTGATTTGACTTCAAACAATTACAGATATTTTCACATTTACGATATTTTTAGATGAAGTTCCGTTGCTAGGTCACAGTCAAAAGAAAATAAAAACAATGAAATATGTACGTTTAAAAGAAGTAAATTTATGAAAGAAAATACTTTATATTACTGGAACGCTTGTATAAAATTCCTCCATAAGTTATACACCGAATTTAAAAACTCTGATAAATGCATGTATACAATTTCAAACTAATAAGAATAGTGCATGATTCTAATTAGGAAATATCATCATCCATAATTTACCATTTAAATCCTTCAATCATATGAGCCATTTCCTTTCAACAAATAAATAGGAAAAAACCGTCTGAATATCCATAGAAAAGTATTATTGTTCAATATAAAATATTCTGTATTTCCGAACGAATGAACCAAATATAACAAAAACGAAAAAAAACTATACAGCTAAAAATCCAGGTATCTCGCCAACATACTCACATAATTTCAAGTTAATCGAATGCTTTTTGTGGAAGTTATCGCTGGAGAGACAGACAGACGGAAACCGAAAAATTTCGTGTCAGCCTTCACTAACGTTTCGGCAAATAATTTATTACTCACTTAAAGAGCTAGAAATAAATTATAACTAATAAATAAATAAACAACATATTTATCTTCAGAATCCTTATTTTTAAACATCCCAATAAAGTTAACAACATTATAGGAACCGAAATTAAAATATATACACATTTGCATTTACCCAATAATAACTATTATATAGTTCTTGTAATAGTTTTGAAATACGTAATTGGTAAATTACTTATATAAAATTTAGAAACAATATTTGAAATAATTTTGAGTTGTCATTAATAAATTCGTTTAATAAAAACAATGTAATTTTCGAGACTCTTTTAACTTAACAGTATAATTGCCTCCAACAACAACTGCAAGGGACCAAAATGGCATGGGACCGAAATGGTCGGGACCAAACGCAAGGACCGATACGGCGAGACCGAAATGTCCTGCTTCCCTCAGCACTGTACACTAATATTTCTACGACGGGATTTTAGTGAAATTTTATTTTCTCCACTCATAAATCGAATTCTGCATATTTTCATAATAAATATAACAAACAAGATTTTTTAGAATGTTTTTATTGTTTTACCATGAGATAATCAGAGAGTATTTATCTTAATGTCAGCAAATATCAACTGTTAATTAATCATAGTTCTTGGAGCGTTAAAAAAACGCTAAACGCATATATAAATGCGCAATTTGATATACAAAACCCCTTTACAGTTATAGTGCACTTTTAAATAACGAATAAGAGAACTCCAAATAAAAACAATATAGCAAACACTAAAAATTTTCAATATCTTATAATCCTTTCGGCTATGGTGTACTATTAATAGTACATGTCTTATTATCAAGTAATATTTCGTCTTAAAAATTACTTTTGTTACTATCTACATATAGTAATGACAGTATACATGCGTTTCTTATCACGAATTAATTTATGTTTAGACATTTAGTAATAACAATAATGATAAAAGTTTGCTTAATTCTCATTGCACCGTTGACATGTGTATTTTATACACATAATTCACATTTTAAATTGAAAATATAGGTTACTTTCGGAACAAATCGTGTACGATAAAACGCAAAAGGAGTTAGAAAGTTTTAATATTTGTTTAACACTGTTTTAATACGATATTTTCTAAGCATCTTCAAAAACTCTTCCTTAACCTATTATCATATGAATAGAATAGTACACAAAATAAGTACATTTGTTGAGTTTCAGACAATGAAATAACCTTTAAACTTCAGTAAATCTATTTTGATAGCTACGATTAATATTATTAAAGTAAAAGTAATTTTGTTCTAAAAATGGACAAAAAAATCGGTCCCCGAAAAGGTTAAACTACTTAACTCACTTTCTTAAAATTCTGTTTAAAATCCAACTGAATATTAATGATCAGTAACTCATTTCATTTCACATTTTTGTAAAATAAATTAATAATGTTAATTGCAAATCGTTAAAAACAATAAATTTAATTAAACTTATAAATTAACCAATGTCGATTTTCATTAATTAATTTCTGTTAATCGATTTTGATACATTTTATTCTTAACGAGAAAATAATTACAACATTTTGAGTGTTTCTTGGGCTAAATTTAAACAAATCTTTAAAAAATATAATCATGGGTACTATCAATATGTCAAAAGATCAGTTTTTACCTGCATTATGTTAGGTATAGAACTTTTCTTCTATATAAATATTTATTAATTATTAATTATAAGAGGAGTCCTACAGCAATAATCTATTACTTTTAAAAATTGTGGAATTCAAAGGGTAACAGTACTTACCGGACACGTACAAATGAAGTAACTCTTTTTTCCCAGAAAAGGAATTTCATATATCAATAATTATGAATTTTTATTAAAATTAGAAACTAATGTTGATTTTCATTAGCTATTTTTCTAAACTGATTTGGATGTACCATTTCTATCAAGAAAATAATTACAATAAAGTTGCATGATTTAAAATTAAATGAAATTATCAAAATAATTTTGTCAGCTTAATTTAAACAAACCATTAAAAATATATAATCAACAGTACTAACAAACTTTCAAAAGTTCAAATTTTATCGATAGTGAGCCACTATTCGATTTTTCTTTCTTTTACAAACATCTATTTTAAACCTTAGAAGAGCTTTAGAGAAACAAACTATTGCATTGTTTAATATTGTAGTAGAATTTAAAGGGAAACACTACTTACCGGACGCATATAAAAGTAGTAAGATAATTTTGTAAAAGAGGAATTTCAAATATCAACAATTATGAAGTACTTTAGCCATGTGCAAAGTTGGATAGCAACCAACAACGCTCAGGCTCTGACAGAAAAAAAAAATTGACTCTGCTCTCAACACTAAGAAACAGAACTCTGTTTTCCCGTTAACAGCAGTTCAATTTCTCAGCAAGGCTTGGCGATGGCACCTGTCGCCAACGCTTGCCGCCAAGTGCTCTGGATAATTAGAGATTTGGATATTTAAATTGCCTCCAAATTCTCTCATCAATACAGAGCGAAGGGTTAACGTCTTTTTAAAAGAAGTGAAATTTAAAGCAAATTCGCATTTCTCACAAAATAGAGGGATTTAAACGGTTTGTTGTTTGACGCGACAGGTAAGCAAAAAGTATGGGAGAGAAAATAAATTGATTGGCAGGAGAAAACAAGCAAGTATGAAAGAAACGGGGTTTTTTTCTCTCACTCTCTCTTCAGCTTGTTAACAAGTCTTTTCGAAATGTGCCAGGCTTAAAGAAATAAAAAATTTAGAAGTAGTCTAAAACTTTTTCACTTGAACTCAATATTATTTTCTATCATTAATTAATTTTATGTATTCTTACATTAAAATAGTTATTCTCATAGTAGTTAATTTTATTGAAAATAAATTACAATATCAAAAGTGTTTATGTAAAACTCAGAAATATTTTTTGTCAGTAAATATTATTATTTATTGTAATATTAAAACAGTTATTTGAAATAATCTATTTTAAACTAAATAATTATTAAAATCGAATTGATTTATAAAAACTTATTTAAAACACTGAAAACAAATTATGACCTTTTTACTAGAGGTTTTTATAACAAAATCATAAGATTGTGTTAAGACTAATTCAAAATTCTAATTATATATATATATATTTATATATGTGATGAAACCACACACTTCATTTGTAGTTCCAAAGTATTTGGGGACGAAGATTCTGCTTTGGTTCTACAAATTCCATTTGTATTCATTTTAAATATTTATTCTTCCCTCAATGTTCAATGTGGGGTCATTCCACATGAATTCAACCAATGGGTGTTGCATCATAGTCACAGATTTTTTTTTTTAATTTTATCATAGATAGACATAGTAGTGAAACCCTCAAATCTGAAATTTAAAAGTAATTTTCACAATATTGGCCAAGATATGGCCATTTGAAAACTGGCCATTTTTACGAAATGGCGGCCATCTTGGAATTGTATCACTGTCTAAATATGGCCATAACTTGACAACTAATGGCTCAAATTTTATATATCTGGTACCAATTTGAAGCTATTTGTACAAAGAATGAATATTTCACATCAAAACAATAATAAATTTTCATTTTTTTTACTTTTTATTATGTGCAAAGTGAAAATTTCACCGCAAAAAAGGGCAGATTGTAATGGCTCATAAAAAAAATGAATCATCATGAATTTTTCTGAAACTTGGTAAAAACGTTGCTCCATCTGTGTGCTTTAAATAAAAAAAAATTGGAAAGGTAAAATTTGTTGTTTTAAAATAAATGGTTTTTTACACATAAGGTGTCATTAACCAAATAATGATATTTTTAGAATCTGTAAGCATTCCTGATTCAAAAAATAATGGTTAAAATAAAATTTTCTAACATCTAAATTAATGTAAAAGTATAATCAAAACCTCATTTGTACTAATTTTGTAGAAATCTGCCCCCAGCACCCCTCCCCCCCACCCCCTTCCCAAAAAAAAATTAGACAATTCAAAAAATTTTACACTGAAAAAGATAAGAAAATAATTAAGGAATATAATGTATAATTATAAAATACCTATAAATGCAGTGCATATATATATGATAATTTACTTCACATTTAGGGGCGAGTGGGGTGGAATGGGACAGTAGGTTTTTCTCTTTAAGTATCATTCTAAATATTTCATCAATCACACATTAGGTGAAGTAATGGTACCCCAATCTTCAGTTGAAAAAAGTAGCTGATTTACATAAGCTTGCAATTATATAAAGAAAAAGATTATTTCAAAAATGAAAAGTAAATTTAGTTCATATACTTTTTACGCTTTCTGTATAATGATTTGATTATGCATAGATGTAACAGTTTCTCTATATATGGAACATTATACTGTAAAATTAGAGAGGTAAAATTTGTTGTTTTAAAAATGGTTTTCTACATATAAGATGTCATTGACCCAAATAATGATTATTTTAAAATCTGTAAGTATTCTTAATTTAAGAAATATTGGTTAAAATTAAATTTTCTAGCATCTAAATTAAAGTATTGTGTTTATATTATATAATTCAATAAAGAAATATCAATTTGCAGTTATTTACACTAAATATTTATTTTTACAGTACTTTTTATTTCATTTCATTCAAAATATGATAATATAATTCTCAAAACATATTTACATAAATATTTTAAATACCTTACTATGGAATGCATGAAAAAAAAAGGCACATAATATTTTCTCCAGAAATGTTGGAGAAATACTAGCTGTAAATTACAGAGTTAAATTATTCAATTGTGTAATTTAAATACAATAAATATATATAAATGAGTTAATTGAGTTGACATTTGTTATTTTTTGTTCACACTGAATTAAAATTTATATGAACAAAAATCTAGATATGATGAGACAAAAAAATAAATAACAATAATATAATACAAATCCAGGGCAAAACATTGAATATGATGAGAAATAAGCCAAAGTTTAAAATTACACATGGAACAAATCTAGACAAAATAAGAAGAAAATATTTACTTACATGCATATAACTTTATAATATAGCAGTTTTTTCTTCAGATTTAAGCTAAAATGGATTTAATTAGTTTTAAAGTTTAAAAATAATGTTTGAATTGTTCGAGTTTCCTCTGGTGGAACAGTATATGTTCTTCCTGTAGCGGTTAAAGGAATAGACACTTCTTTTATTATTTGTTTATACGGAATCCAACAAACATCTGAGGATTTTGGCCATGAATATGAAGAATTGGGGCCATTAGGATGCATGAACATAATTTTATAGTCGTTCAGTTCTTCACAGTAATCTAAAATTTTCCCAATCCACCAATTTATCCCATATACACATGCAACATATTGTTCACTTTTAAATGTCAATGGTCTGACAATTTCACTGATTCCCAAAGTAGCAATAAATTTTGTTGATGAACTGTCTGACACCCTGGAAACCAGTATTTGGCAATCATTGATTGGTACAAAGCAGTGATTCAGTCTTGTTCCTATGATTGTATCTGCTTTTGCATACCTACCTGCTAATTGACTGTTTGCGGTTTCAATTTCAGATTTTGTTACAAAAAAACTTTCAATTCCTTTAACAGATTCTTTTGCAAAATTATAGCGATCAAATGCATTTAATATACCATCTTTAAATGGTCGCTGAAGACTTGCTTTGGTAGCCAAGCGCTTTATAGTGCCACCTATACCATCACAAGCTCCTTTTCCATGGCCATGAGGCAAAAAAATGCCATTCAGCTTTCACTCCATGGTCTTTTTCATGATGACAGAGATTAGTAAAATTTTTATAATTTTTGTATTGAGCCGATGATCCGTCACTAAAATATTGTATGTATTTAATCTCTGGAAATTTTTTAATCAAATACTTAACAACTACTTTTTGGAAAGACCAAAATGTTGTAGTGTCATGAACCAAATGATCACTTACTACACACATAGGAATAGATTTTACAATATCAGTGTTATTGTCCTTTATATAGGCTAGAAAGGGATGAACTGTAACCTGTTCTTTTTTCCAGTGAATATTTTGGATAGCATCTTGCACAATACAAGTATAGTTCTTAGAAAAATCTGCTGAAATAACAGCATTACCTTTTTTCAAATTCTCCTTTGCTTTCTTGAAATATAAACTTTGAGATTTTGCAAAAAAATGGTGTGTACATAAATCATGAAGTTTTGTAATTAAATCCTCAACAAATTCATCAACTGATGCAATCACTGTTTTTAATTCTGCACCATCAGTCTTAACCCATTGTTTATAAATAACTTCATTGCTCATTTCCAATTCGTCTAAAAGCATTAAATCTTTCTTTAAAATGTCTGGAGATGGACATTTATCACACCTGTGCAACATACATTTTTCAGATTCAATGCAACAAACAAGTTTCTGTAATAGTGCTATGTAGTCATTAATATGAATAGCATGAAGCATGAGTTTAACATTTTGATGGTATACGCACACACAGACAGAATGAATGCCTTTGCTTCCAACAGTAACACATTCTCTTGGACGTAGAGAGCAAAACTTAGACAGTCCAACTTTTAAGTTATGTTGTTCCTTAAATGCAATATATAGATCCTTTAAATTGTGCAAAATCAATCTCTTTTGTTTTAATATTCTTCCATTTTCAGTTGGGATAGATATGAAATCTTTTTTTCCGGGACACATGCGGCTGTTACTATCATCATAATAAAAATTAATAACTTTTTCTATAATGTCTGGACTCAATTTAACACTTTTTCTTTCACTAGGCATTGATAACACCCCTTCAGCTGTTTTAAGCTTTCTTGCCTTTTTTACAAAATATTGTGTGGTATTAAAATAAATCATTGTTTGCTGGATTGTCCATGAATCTGGAACTAGTGTCAAAATTTGAAGCTTTTCTTTAAAAGATGCATTTGTAAACTTCTTCAATAATCGTTCCATCATAGATGTACAGTCGGGGCAAGTCATGTCTTTAATATTTTGAGGCTTACTGATGGTTTCAACACCTAATACTGTAGCTGCTTTAGTTTCAATACACTTGCTGATTTTTGTAACTTTTGTCTGCAAATAACCAAGTTTCCTCTTTGAGCTACGCCTATTCATTTTTATTGGCGATAACTCTAACATTTCACAGCTTTTGTTTAATTGTTCCAATACTACTGTGGGTTCACTAAATTCTGGATCAGAGATGCTTTTCATGTCAACAATAGAAATCATCTTATTTATTGATGAATAGCAGGAAGTACAAAATTTTTTTCCTGGAATGAGGATGTCTGAATTTGTCATAGACATATCTAAAGAAATTGTTTTCAGTGATTTTGCTCTGTTACTATTTGGATGTTTATTAAATGGATCACAACACTGTCTCTGATTTAAACTATAAAATTTTAGAAATTTATCCTTGTGAACCTTGCATATATTCGCATGCAAAAAACTTTTTTCATCTGGGATTATATAATGTAACCTTTTTTTAAATAAATGTAAATCCCGTGGGGATAATTGAAGAACAGAAATAACATCAGTACTCAGAGAAACATTGAGTTTTTTACATACAAAACACTCCATCTCCACTGTATAATAAGTATAAAATAATTATTGTATGTCTAAATACACTTCATTGAAAACTTTAGAAGTGGTATATGGTATTTAAAAGGAATTACTCAAGTTTCTTGGACATTATGATGCAAGATTACATCATACTTTAATTATAGCCAATTAAGAAGCAGATGAAGTAAAGCAGCAATCTTTTCTTTAAATTGCATCAGCTCATATAGAACATGATGCAAGATAGCATCATACTTTGATTATAGCCAATTAAGAAGCAGATGAAGGTACAGTAGCAATCTTTTCTTTAAATTGCATCAGCTTATATAGAACATGATGCAATATTACATCAGCTTATAGAAACATAATGAAATTTTTACATCATGTTTTGAATTCAAAATTTAAAATTTTGAATTCATGTTTTGATTCTTGAAATAATCTTTTCTTTATATAATTGCAAGCTTGTGTAAATTAGCTACTTTTTTCAACTGAAGATTGGGGTACCATTACTTCATCTAATATGTGATTGATGAAATATTTAGAATGATACATAAAGAGAAAAACCTACTGTCCCATTCTACCCCACTTGCCCCTATATGTGAAGTAAATCACCACATGTATGCATTGCATTTATAGATATTTTATAATTATACATTATATTCCTTAATTATTATCTTATCTTTTTCAGTGTAAAATTTTTTGAATTGCCTAATTTTTTTTTTTTTTTTTTTTTTTTTGGGTGGGGGGGGAGGGGGGCTGGAGGCAGATTTCTACAAAATTAGTACAAATGAGGTTTTGATTATACTTTTACATTAATTTAGATGTTAGAAAATTTTATTTTAACCATTATTTTTTGAATCAGGAATGCTCACAGATTCTAAAAATATCATTATTTGGTTAATGACACCTTATCTGTAAAAAACCATTTATTTTAAAACAACAAATTTTACCTTTCCAATTTTTTTTTATTTAAAGCACACAGATGGAGCAACGTTTTTACCAAGTTTCAGAAAAATTCATGATGATTCATTTTTTTTATGAGCCATTACAATCTGCCCTTTTTTGGGGTGAAATTTTCACTTTGCACATAATAAAAAGTAAAAAAATGAAAATTTATTATTGTTTTGATGTGAAATATTCATTCTTTGTACAAATAGCTTTAAATTGGTACCAGATATATAAACTTTGAGCCATTAGTTGTCAAGTTATGGCCATATTTAGACAGTGATACAATTCCAAGATGGCCGCCATTTTGTTAAAATGGCCAGTTTTCAAATGGCCATATCTCGGCCAATATTGTGAAAATTACTTTTAAATTTCAGATTTGAGGGTTTCAGTACTATGTCTGTCTATGATAAAAATTAAAAAAAAATCTGTGACTATGATGCAACAAGTTTTCCTTAAATTGGTTGATTTCACGTGGAATGACCCTGTGGTATAAGTTATTAAATTCAATGTTTCATATATTGTAATACAATTAATGGTTATATATATATTTGATTTGATTTAATTGTTGTTTGGAAAAATATTAAAGCTAAAAAAATGAAAAAAAAATTGAAAGATAAAAAGTAGAAATAAGGTATTCCAAAAAAATAAACGTGAAAGTAAAAATAACAAGTATTCTAAATGATGTACAAATAGTTTCAAAATTTAAAAACTATACAAACATTAAAATAAAGTTAAGATAATCAGCGTTTCAAACTTCATCTGACATCTTATCAGGAAAACGCTGTTATATGGTTTGCAAAGAGAAGAGAACCGTCTTGAAATTTAAAAATTCATTATATTACATAATTATAAATTAAAAAAAGGTTTCACTCTGTTTGGAAGCAGTATAATAGCGTTTTCCTGATGAAGATTTCAAATGAAGATCGAAACGTTGATTATTTTTACTTTACTTTAATGTTTGAATAATATTGTGGTTAATTCGTAAATACGTAGCACCTAAAGTCTTCGTTCAGTCCGTCCGTCCGCCTGTCTGTCCGCATGTAACAGAATAAAGTTGCACAATTTAGTGGAATCATTTCAGACTTAATGAAAATCGGATGTATCGTTTAATTACAGGGACAATCAAACGTATTCCGTTACATTATGGCCAAAAGGAAAAAATAGTTGGGCATCCGAAACAAGGATACTTTGATTTGAACCATCTTGTACTTATAAAAAAAATTTTAAAACTACATTTCAAATAATTTTAAAAAATTGAAATTTCAACTTGTGTAAAATAAATCTTGATATCAATTTATTTTTTGTGATTTTTTTATTAAGTCAAAATATATTTCAAAATATGCTGTCAAAAGGGGCATTTGAGCCAAATTTAGCTTAAGATGATTCTGATAAAACCAGTTCTCACAGAAAAAATGAAAGTAAAAAAATTTCAAAAGTGGCCAAATAAGATTGTTAAACTGGGCTCATCTGTAATCAAATTTTATCTTTTGTTGAAATGAGCACTCTTCAAAATCTACCTCCGCCCATAGGCCAAGCCGACAGGGATTTTTTTTTTTTTTTTTTTTTTTTTTTTTTTAGATTTTTTTTATGAAAAATGCTTCTTGTCCATATGAAGTTATTGTATCTATAGAAAAAAATAATTGAAGTTATTGTGAGGAAAACACTCAAAAATTATTCTCACAAAAGAATTTTAAATACATTTAATTAAATATGACAGTAGTATGCAAAAACACTGAAATTTTCAATGTTTTTATCAGCTTTATTATTTTTTTGTACGTCGTTTCCTATTTTCCTCTTTAACGCGTGATTTACTGTGTAAAAATTTACGGAAGAGTGGGAAAGAATGGGACACTTTTTACAAGACTAAGAAAAACAACTTTTTTGGCACAAAAACAAAAATCGTCATTTATAAAATACAAAACGAAATATTTTCTAATGGCCTTGAACAACACAGAAACATAACTTAAAAAAACAATTTTATAATTAAAGAAATTATAAATTTCAAAGTTTGTCCCATACTTCCCTATTAACAGGAAGGTACGGGACAGCTATAAAACAATGTATGATAAAACACAAAAATCTAGTTTCGGCTATATATATATAATCTGACAAAGATTGTAGGCTGATAATGTCGGTGCTACAATATCAAATTGCAATACCTCTATCACAAATGGGTAAACTCAGGATTGTCAGTCGGAGATGACATTGTAAAATCATAATTTGAATTGATTTATATTTTTTGAGGTAAATGAATATATTTTCAAAGTTCAAGTTAATATACTACCCTCTAAAAGTATTTGCATATTAGCAATTTACACTCATTTCATTAAAAGGAAGAAATTAGATTTGTCCCATTCCTCACATTGCTGACATGCTCCATGCCTCCCTCTACCTTCTTTTATGTTAAACTTCCTGTATAAACAAAAATGCTGCTTTATGGCATAGTTTAAGTTATAGATATTTTACAGAATAATGTTTGTAAATAAGTAAACTATTACATCTAACCATAAACAAGTCATTAATATCGAGAGCACATAAGAAAATTTACTTTTTCTTCTAGAAATAATCTTTTAATTAATTTAACTGCAAGACTATGCAAATCAGCTCTTTTTTTCAACTGAAAATTATGGAAGCATTGCTTCATCTAATGTGCGATTGATGAAATGTTTAGAATGATACATAAGGAGAAAAACACACGGTTCCATTCCTCCCACTGTCTCATTCCACCCCACTATATTCTTGAAGAAGAAAACAATTATTTCCATCGTGATGTGTTTATGGACTAATTCAAGTAACGTACGAAATAGTTGTGCATATTAAATGCGTTCAAGCAGCCTTCGCGAGAAAAGTATACTTTGCGTACACTAAATGACTAACGATGCTATTAACAATGTGTAGCAAGCTATTTCAACAGTAGGGGAAAGTGCCCAAATATAAACCACTTTTGATGTTTGTTTATTTTATTTTATTTTATTTTATTTTATTTTATTTTACACTGTTGATGCAATTTTTTTATTGTTTTCAAATGCTCTTTTTTGAGCAAAACATTACCAGTTGTAGATCTATTTCCTCACTATAAGATTCTGGGATCAAGTTTGTTCAAAAATTAACAGAGATTGGCAAAAAAAGAAAAAAAAGGTTGTGTGATGTGTCATTTGCGTCAGGAGTCAGAGAAAGAGGTTCTGAATATGGTATACACTGGGTTCCTAATATGGCAATCAGTGCCGTATTCTTCACCCGCACAAAAAATGTAAAAGAAAATCAAGATTTCAGGGTATTAAAATAAAACGACACATCTTTCACGTAAAATAAATTTATTAGACTAGAATATTTAATCCCAAAACAGTATTTTTCTCAAATATAAAATAAAGCTGGTGCAAAAAAATTCACATTAAAAATTCTAATTTAAGATAGCCTAAGATAGGTAATCAAATCTATTCACATGAGTAGTTATGAAAAAATAAAAGTAAATTGAAAAAAACAAAACAAATAACTGACATAAAACTGAAAAAATATACGAAAAATTTAGATGAAAAAAGTTCAAAATATGGGGTGCACAGAAATAAGTCAGATTTCTTCTCACCACAATCCTCGTGAGACCACCTAATACACTTGATGCATCTAGCCCACTTTTCTCCCATTTAGCCATCAGAGAGTTTTGATGCGCATAGGGAACACTCGACGTCTTTTTCTGTTTCACTGAACTATTTCAAATCCATGTCAATGTTTGATGTTTGATTACATTCTTTAGATTCCACAATTTTCTAATAATAGAATTTTCTGAAATCCCCTTAAATAAACATGGAATAGCATTTAGTACATCTCCATACCTATAAAAAGGATTTACATGGGGAGGGGCCCGTTTTATCGCCAAATGTCTCCAGATTTGGCGATGAAAATTAATCGCCAAAAGTTACGCCAACTTGGCGATATCTCTAATATTTCATCAAATTCCCATAAACTTCCAATTTAATCCAATAGGGTTTACTTTCTTGCAGAAAATCAACAAATTGAGATAGTTTAATGCAACGAAAATTAATGTTATGAATAGAGCTTAATTGAACTACTTACATTATTTTTAGCATAAACACTAACTATCTACAAAATACATAACAATATGTAAAAATAAAGCTAATAGGTAATACATGAAAAAAAAAGAGGTTCATATATGGCACTATACCAATTTTTTGCAATCCTTGCCATATAGGGAATTCTACATGGATTACTAATACTAGTTACTGACAAAAAAAAAAAAAAAAAAAAAAAAAAAAAAAAAAATGCATTTCATCACCAAACTAGTACTTAGCAAATATTAATAAAAGTAAACTGAAATCACATATACGTTAAAAAATTTCAAAATCACTTGCCTTTTTCGAAAACGTTGTTCTTGAAAATGTAACCCCAAAAAAATTTCAACACTTGACAACACAACTGGTGGAGTATCAATACTAAAATCAATAGAATGATTGCGAACCTTGTTGGGTAAACTTGAAAAACTATTGTTTGAGAGCTTTCTCACTAGATTGTGACTTCTCTTTTAGAAGATATAAGTGCCATATCAGGGGACTATACCATATTTGGGCACTTTACCCTAATGGATTCTACGTGCGGTTATCGTAAAGTTCACATTATAGGCGATTATTTTTACACTCTACTCGCACCACTATTATATATATTAATAAAATAACAAATCGCTCTGTCTGTGTGTGTGTGTGTGTGTGTGTGTGTCTGAGATAGTTAGCAAAAACTACGGTACGTACGAAGCTCAAAATTTTTCTGAGAGTAGCCCAGTATCTCTCCTGATGCACCTGAGTTTCAGAATTTCGAAATTCTATTTATTAACTGAGTAATTAATTAAATTCCAAAGATTACTCCCATAAAAAATCGCCCTTTTTCTTCTTTTTTTCCCGTCATTTAGTTATGGTTGGTTGGTTGCATAAAATTTTCGCATAAATAATTAAAAAAGCTGGAAAAGACCTTTAAAATCCATAGACTGGCAAACTGTCAGTTTAAATGATGATTTTTTATCACAGCGGTTGTAAACCATGGAGGAAAAAGATAGGTGGTGGTGAAGTAAACAGAAAAAAGGGTTGCAATATTAAACCATTTATCGCTCAAATTTTAATGTCCCAAACAAAAGTATGTGGAAGGGATTTTGTATTAATAAGACGAATTGAAAGAAATGAATTACAGCTGAAGCATATTTTACGAAGAAATAGTAATTTTTTAAAATGGACTTTTTTCTATTATATTATTTATTTTAAAAAAATGTTTGCTTTTAAAATAATTGAAATTGATAAATTCGAAATAATTAAATGTCAAAATAAAATTAAATAAAATATTGAAAACATTTGATTTGAACTAAAAATTGTATTACTAAAAGTTTTCTTTTTTTTTTCAGAACTTTTTAATACTTTAAAACGTAGATGAAAATTTTTTTATAATTTAACAACATTTAAATAACAAATGTTAGTCTAAAATCTAGATTTCAGAGTGCAAACGATTTTTCAAGCAAAATCTTAAATGATGCTTCTATATTGATATTTCAAAGTGACGGTTAGGTTACATTTATGTTATATTTAAGTTACGGTAGGGTACTGTTTAGTCGCAGTTAGGTTACAGACAGATTATGGCAGTTAGGTTACAGACAGATTATGGTTATGGTACAAAAGTTTACGGTTAGGAATTTGTCCACAGAGTCAACATTACGCATGATTTGATTAAAAATATACACTTTTGTTAAATGGCTCTGAAATTATAATACTGTATACCAATCTTTTATCATCGCGTATAGATTTCATTCACGGTATAGTCGGATTTAAGAGTGATATAATTAGTTTGAAATTCAAAATATTTCACTTGGGATTTCTATGCGAAAAAAATAATTAGTTACATGATTTAACAGTGATTTTTACGGGTAAATATCAACACTTAACACGAAACTAAATCAATCGTTGGATACATGTTCCCTCCCGTGTTTCTCATTGCTTATTTTAAGTATTTTTAGAGCTTAATATTAGTTGTTTTTAAAACCGATTTTTCGCAGTCAGCTGCGACGTATTTCAGACAATGCATTTCTGCATGCTTCAAGTTAATGATAAAATCATACAAATTTCAAGTTCGTTTAATATTGTTAATACGGACCCGGGCAACGCCGGGCGGATCAGCTAGTTAAAAAATACATTCCGTAGTATATTTTGAAAATGATCTCAAAGCGTATGTAAAAGATTTTTGTTTTGAAACAGTGATGCGAGTAGGTAGCATTAAAAAATATTCGTCTTATGTCCCAATTCATTCCTATTAATCTTAATAGATACGTATTTCTGTATTTCTTTTTACGATTTAAAATACATGTATACTTCGTTTTTATTCAGGCTTACAATGAAAACAATATAGCTCTGATTTTCTTCTTTTTTTAAATATCAGGCGAAGAAAAACAGTAACAATTAAGCTGTCAAATGCGAAAACTTTAAAGTAATAAGAGGTAGAAAATAAAGAAACACTCACTGTCAACAACTTTATGGCTCTTTTTCGAGAACTGTTGAATACCAATTTCATATGCACAAAAAACCCTTTAAAAGGAAAATTTCGTCATTAAGAAACAAAACATTTTAGAAATCGATAAAAGTACATTAGTGAAAGTGGATAACCCAAAAGTATAAGGAAATAGTGGGAAAATCTCTTACATTTTGTTTTTCTCCTCTATGGATAGATATCAAAAACTTTCAATTTTTTAAAAATATACAGGGTGTCCCAGAAGTAATGGGACAAACTTTAAGGGGAGGTAGGGGACATCAAAAGGATTCAGAATTGCATAGCAACCCATGGTTTGAAACATCATGGGAAGGTAGTATGAGAGAAACAAGGGACGAAGAGACACAAGACTGAGATCATCTGAAATAATTTATTGGTCAACCATATTACATTTACTGTGGTAGATCATATGTGAAAATGTTACAAAAGTTATTTAGAGTTTCCACCATTGCTAGCGATGCATGCATTACACCGTCGAACCATGAATTGGCGGACTCGCTCAAATACAACTAGATTTTGATGGATATCCAAAGAAGCACAGATGAGTCTTGCAACCAGATCCATTTCAGATTCCACAGACATCGCGTACACAGCATTTTTCAGTGCACTCCAAAGAATGAAATCGATGCTGAATAAATCATGAGAGTGTGGTGGCTAGGGAACCGGTCCTCCACGGCCAATCCAATCGGTCCTTTGTACTTGTCATACTACCTTCCCATGACATATCCGATCGTGGGTTGCTATGCAACTCTGAATCCTTGTGATGTCTCCTACCTCCTCTTTAAGTTTGTCCCATTACTTCTGGGAGACCCTGTATATAAAAATGGTATGTTTTATGTTTTATTGTATCTTTCAGAGACTCCCAAAAATGCATTAGTATAGTATACTTTATTGAACTAATAAGTAAAATTTTCATAGAAAAAATTAATTGTATATATTAAATTTACTGTCGTATATATTAATTGATTACACGAGCTTCTATTTTAAAGAAAACTTATAATTTATACATTGTATAATGGTTCTTTAAGCTAAGTATAAAGGATTTTCTTATTGTGATCGTAAAGAAAAACATATTTATGTGAGTTGCGGTTTTATCTTCCCAAAACACCTCACTAATTAACTGCTTTGGTCAGCGTTCTCTCACGGAGAGCGAGTACCGTGTTGAGGCCAGCTTATGAGAGTGAATTCGCTGACTACCACTTTTTATCCAAGTAGCCTGGTAATAGTCAAAAGTCAAACAGAATCATTCTCGGATGCGATACGGGTAAGATGTCCCTGTCAAGCTCTGGTAAATATAGCCGAAGCATTCGACTATATTTACCAGATGTATGTAACAGAATGCCCCCCCCTTCTATTTAAAGTGTAAATATTAATTGCATTATATAGTCTAGAAATATTAAATGTTATTTACTACATTCCCTGTATTTTCTTATTTACATTTATGTACATATTCTAATATATTTAGTGTCACGTACTTCAAATTATGGAATAATCAAATTAAATTCAGAATTCAGGTAATCATTGTATTAAGCCAAAGCTAAAATTCATTGCAACAAAACATTATCTATTTATTCAAGAAATTATTAACTGATTTAAGATAATTTCTCTAATTTATTGATCCATTTAATTAAAATCACATTTTTGTGTGTGGGGGGGGGATTTATTTTAAAATACTTTCACACCACCCCATATACATATGACAACATTGTATATATGTACGTACATTAACATAGAAAAATAAAGTTGAAAAATAAAGTTTTAATTTTCAATTTCTTTTTTTTTTTTTATCTTTAAAGGGCTTCCATAATTAATACATATTAATTAATGGAGTATTAAATGAATTTTCAAGTACGAGTATTACTCGCGCTCAGGGGTTTCTTAACAATAAATATATGAATTATAAACTGTATTAATAAAGAAGTCGTTGCTCAGAGAATAGTAAGACTTTGTAAAAAACTATATAATGTAGGGTTGTGTATAAACAAATTACAGTATTTTATTTAATATTTTCTTTTTACAATGCAGCTAATACAAATCACTTGTTTAAAGTTTAAACTTGACATTGTACTAAGCGCACTCCCAAAGAAGGTCGCAAAGTTGCAATGCTGTTTGTTCCATGCCGCGTTTTTCTAAATAGCTCTTTAATAAAGTTTTAAAGGCATGGGTGGCGTATTGAGAGGTCCATCAATGCAAACATTTCGCGAATCCAGTAGTATTTATGCAATTAATTCTATTTAAATTAGTAAGTTTTTAACAACTTAACGTTTATTGCTTTTCTACTGCTATTGGACATTGTACTATATAAATATATCATTAAAAATTGTTAGCTAGTCTTTAAAAGCCAATCGTACATAAAGTGCACTGTTTCTGTCCTTATGTATGTCCAAACCTTCCGTGTTTTTCACGATCAATATCTGGGATAATTACCGACGATTCCTTCGAAAAATCATTTTCAACGATGCTTTTATCCTTCTGTTACGATAGGCACCTTCAGCGTTCGTCAATAACTTGCTGAATGCCCGAAAATCCAATCTTGTGCGCAACGAAAAAATGCACTTTTTCCAAAATCTATGTAACATACGATATTCTATATAGTTTTCCAACAATCTTTAAACTATCTTCTATTACGTCTAATTTTTTCATAATTTTAATTCCAGTAGATTAGGAAACAGATGGAGGGGGCGACATACTTTTATACTCTATTTTCGATGATATATCTGAAAGTATATTACTTAAAATAAATACTATAGTTTTGACTTCCGTTTTACGAAAGCTTTCACACGATACCCTACACGATATATAAAGAAAATATTTTGTTTTAAAGTAACTTAATTGGCCAATCTACCCTTAAGTCCTAAATATATTTGTGAATGTTGAATAGTCTGTAAATATGTGGGTCGATAGTTTTTATTATTCCCCCCAATTTGAGCTTTCTGCATTCAATAGTTTACAAGTATAATGGCTGTGACATACAGACACGGGAGTTATCTTATAATGGTTCCATTTTCATTTTTTAAGTAAGGAACCTTTAAAGTATCATTATAAAATGAAGTACCGACTTTTAAATATAAGAATGGATCGTAAACACAGACTATTATTTTCAAAATCGATTTAAATTGTATTACTACATTATATGATAAATAGTGAAAATTTTCATTCCTAAAGCTCTTATCTCTTATATTCTTGTGGTACAGCATTCAGTTTCGATCAGTTTGTTTCAAAGGCATTTAAGCATCATTTTCATTCGTTATAGTAATCTTTGCTTCGCATATTTAGCTCGCATCATTACAAAATATTATGAACTAAGAAGTCTTTCAAATGGCGTAAGGATAAGAAGTAGCTCTGTAAAAGAATTTTTTTTCAAGGATAAAATCGGGTAAAGAATAAAATTACTTATTTATATGAATTAGAAATATCTGCTAGATACTTTAAAAAATAGTGTTCTTTATGTCTTCTGTATGTCTCTTAATATCTTTATGTCTGATTTCTTAAGCATTTATGATAAATTTTAGTTTAGTCTTTGCTAATATTGGAATAATGCATTGATCAAATAAGACCGTTGCGCAATTCAAAATAATACATTACATTGTCTTATTTATGGGGGATATTTATCAGAACTTTTCATACAGAAGTGGGTATATTATGGGGAATAATATAAAAAAGTCTATTGCAGCATTTTTTGAAAAAAAAAATATAATTATATTCTGGTGACTTTTTTACATTTGTACTTTAGTTTTAACGTAAAGAAGTATATACAGGGTGTCCAGCAAATAACACGCAGATTTCAAATTTAAATTTCTCAAAAACAAATATCGATAGAATTATGCGGTAATCGGTTTGATTATTAGGAAAGCTGTAAAAATGTTATACAGAAGTTTCGAAGGGTCGATATTTTGAAAAGATTGTTCTGATTGCAAAGAATTCTTGACTTAACATTTTTCTTGCTTTAAATTGCTTGGTTTGAATGAGATTTTGGGCGGACAACGTCATATTTTGAAGTTTTTTGGAACAAAATTTTTGGAATTTCAGAAATTTCAAAAATTTAGTTCTTAAAATATGGCTAAGTACCCCGAAAAACTCGTTCTCTACAAGCAATCTAAAGCAAGAAAAACGTCAAGTCGAGTATTCTTTGCAATCAGAACATAATCTTTTCAAAATATTCACCATTCGAAACTTTAGTATAACATTTTTACAGCTTACCTAATAAAGAAACCTTTTACTGCATAGTTCTATCGATTTTTGTTTTTGAGAAATTTAAATTTGAAATCAAGGTGTTATTTGCTGGACACCCTGTATGTGTATATATATATATATATCGGAATTGGTATCCTTTGTCACCATGATTTAATTTCAGTGTAATTGCAAATCAAATAAAGATTTAAATATATGATGATTTGACGATATTCTTTTAAGAATAATTAAAATATATAAACAAATGTTCATTTAAAATAATGAGTTATGGTTCATTTTGCTCTTATCAATACGCAACACAAAAAATTCAAAGTATTTAATTTTATATCTTTTAAAAGCTCTAAAACTCATTAATATTGGTGAATTTATTGAACAGATGTAAAATGCAAATTATGAAAACTAATTATATCTTAAAGATTAAATTTCAATTTTATGTCATGTTTTATTTATAAGTTCTTTAATAGTTTTTTGAGATTTTTTTCACTTTAATCTTATAAAAAATCTGCATATTGTACATAAAAAATTTGCTGTTACAAACCATTACATTTTGGAAGTATCGTACTGAATTCAGATCATCATTGAAATAAGCCAAAATTAAAATTCCTCGCAGCATTAATTATCTATCTATTCCGGAAATTATTCTCTGAGATGCTTTCTTTCATTTTCTGACACGCCTAAGTATAACATTCTTTTCTCAGAAATATTTTTGGAAATACTTAAAGAAAACAAAGAACAAGTGTGCTTTATCATTATGTTTCTAGCATCAAACAGAAATGCAGAGTGTTTAAATTTTAAATTCAGTAATCCTAAACTCGATATGTACTTTTTGAAATGTAAGATACTAACAGACGTTTATGAAAATCTCACAGTGTACGTTTGTTTCTATATCCGTAACAAATTTTTTAGATTGTAAAAGAGTATTTAAAATATAATAATGGCAGCTGTATTAATGTGGCTTTGTACTAATATCTATGTAAGACAAAATAAAAAATAAAAAGAATATTGACCAGTTAAACTGATGTCATTGAGCTCACAGGCTACGCATTCTAATTGTACATTACAGCCTTATATTTTCAAAAATTAATTCCGTTCGAAAAAAAATTAAGGAGGGGAAACAGCTCCCCCCTTTTCCTTTTTTATACACTGAGAAAAAAATATGGTTCTGGCATATAGAATCTAAGTAATGGCTCTAGAAAAAATAGTTCCATGTCATCCTTATAAATTTTAGTTCCATTTCTTAGAGAGTTCCAGAGTCTCTTACTAGAATTCAAGTACGTTTTCCGATATTTTTGTTGTCAAATTTATCTAAAAATCTCTTCAAATAGATGCGAACTCAAGAGATTTGATTTAGTAACTATAATTATAGCTTAAGAAATCATTCCTAAAATCAAGCGATAATTTCTCGCTACTGAAACGGTTCAATGTCGTTTCTTTTCCTAGAAAAGAAGAGACTGGAAATGTCAAGTCATTTCGCCTATTCAGCTTAGTTGTTTACTCTACTCGCATAGTTTGGACATCTATATTTCTAGTTTAGGTATTTAGAAAGTGACTAACTATTCGTTCTAGTTGAACGCGGCATATTTTTTTCTCAGTGTACTTAATCATTGAACCCCTAAACTAATCAGGTACATGCTTTATCATTAAAAAATCTATATCCAAAATTCAGATAAAATGGGAAAAATTCTTAATAAAAACCCATTTATATAATTTAAGCGGAGTTATCCCCTCTTTTATATTTAATCATTAAACTTCCAAAACTATTCAGAGATTTGAACGAAATTTGATGATTCTGCATGAAAAACCCATTTATATAAATTAAGGGGAGGGGCATTAGAACCCCTGTTTCCCCTGTTTATACTTATCCGATGAACACCCAATAATGGAAACGTCTCATCAGAATGATCCTATTTCTAAATTTTGAACGATAACTGATAATTTTGCATGAAAAACCCATTTATATCAATTAAGGGGAGGGGCATGAGCCCCCCGTTCCCGCTCTTATACATATCGAATGAACTCCAAAATCTAATCAGGGAAGCTCCTTATCAGGATATACCTATATACAAAATTTCAAGTAGATCGGATATATTTAACATGAGTTATCGCATTACGCACGCACGCACGAATGAACGAACGTACATAGATACAGAACGGGCGGGCACATAAGCTCTCGGGCTATGATAGCCTGTGAGCTAAAAATCAAATGATTAACTAACCTGGATGAAAAAATTTAAATTACAAACTTATATAATATTTAATACATTTGATTATACATAGGTACACCTTACAAACCGATACGACATCCTTCATTCTATCAATACCTTCGAGACAAACGTCCCATATACAACTTTTTATTGTTAATCTACTATATTTTACGACTATGTTCGAATAGCAATTTTTATTTTTTTACTCTTATAAGTTTTGCAATGAGGTAAAACTGTCTGGAAGTAGTGGTACTCAAAAGACTCTTATACGGCACTTATTCATGGTACTCGCCTTAAGAGATTTTTTTTAAATCTATAATATTACTTTGGAATGTTCCCATTTAATTGAAAATTCTTCAAAAATTTCTGTATACATGTTGGAAAGCTTTTTACGTATGTCCATTAACGTAAAACAGTAATGATAATTTTTACTTTCTTAAACATGAAAATCGATTTCATATATCTTGTCTGGAAAAAAAAAAAAAAGAAAGGACAATTAAAAAAATATCACTGAAAATGATATGTCTAATGTTGAATATGTGGAGGATTAAAAAAAAAACTTTTTTTTTTTTTAATATTTTCCAAAATGAATTTATCCTATATTAATACATTATATAATAAATGGTGCAAAACTTCTTTCCTAAACCTAGTTTGCATTCATGTGGTAGATGATTCAGTTTCGATCAATTTGTTTCAAAGTCATTTAAGTAGAATATCATTCACTGAAAAGATATTCTCTTCTCATTTTAATATTCAACGCGGTTCATTACGAAATATAATAAGCTAGAAATTATTCCCTATGGCGCAAAGAGGTAAAATGGCTTTCGGAAATGAGCTTGCTTTGTAAATCGATATCAAAAACGATGTTTCAAGTACGCAATGGTAAAAAGAATACATTTTATTTTTCTATGTGACAGATACATGATGTAGATACTAACATATTGAGAAACTTTACCCAAAGATACTATTATTGAGATAAATATCTTAACACTAGTTTCTAGAATTTTTTTTTATTATATGTGTTCGTGTTTAAAGAAATCAGCCTCAATCCACAGTGACTATTTGCATTGCACAATTTGCACCCTGCTGCACGTTGAAATTAGTCGTGATGATTACAATATGATTTTGCTGGTGATGTGCCCAGGCAAGGTTCGAGCCGGAGAACCGAAGGTCAGAAAGCGAGATCTTAAGTGCCGAACAAAAGGCTAGCTCGATCGCTTCCTGCGAGAAACTCATTTTACTGACCGTGTAAGATGGCGCCGCCACAGTACTCCACCCCCAGTGAGAAGCGATGATTTATTACGAGCATGAGCGATGTGCACTCGTGTTGTGCTGGCGGTTTCGAGAGTTTCGTGTAATGCTGTCGTTGTCGTGCTGCCGCCGATAGCATGTATGCCTTCTGGATTATGCGCAGCATGGCAGGCTTTGTGCTATGAGAGTTGTCAGAGGCTGTGCGTGCTGTGAGCGTTTCACAGGCTTTTGGTCGTGTACTGTGATCGTTACACAGGCTTTGGTCGTGTGTTGTGAGCGTTACACGGGCTTTGGTCGTGTGCTGCGAGCGTTTCGCAGGCTTCGGATGCTGGGAGTGTTCTCAGTGCTGCCATCTCTTGGTCAAGAGCGAAGATGGTGAAGTGCGTGTTCGTTTGTTCAAGGCCCTCAATGCAGGTGATGTGCCCAAGCAGGGTTCGAACCTGAGAACCCACTGTCAGAAAGCGAGATCTTAAGTACCGAGCAAAAGGTTAGCTCGATCGCTTCCTGCGAGAAACTCATTTTACAGACCGTGCTAGATGGCTCCGCCACAATCTCTTTCTGTTTGATACAAACCCATTCTTACAAATTATATACTTAAAATAAACATTTCGTAAAATTGGTCAGAAATATCTCAGAAAATTAAAGAAGATTTTATATATTCAATGACCAAAAATCTACTTTTAAGTACTCTTTGAAAAAATACTTACCTTTGTATTTACTCTATATCGATATATTTATCTCTATCTATATATTACTTCTATTTAATCTCTCATACAGACTTACATTTTGAAATAGTTGCACTGAATACCGAATTCGGATAATTACGCAACTCAGGTAGAGATAAAATCAATCAAGATTTTTTGTCTTGAGTAAATTTATCTATTTACTCAAGAAAATATACACTAAATTAAAGCCATTTGTTTAATTTGCCTGTACTCTTAATAATAAGCACATCTTCTTTCGTTTGAAATTTTTTAGAGATATATGTATATTTTAGCAAAGAAAGAAAAGATATATTTTATCATTTAATTTTTACATTAAACAGATGCAAGTCCTTAATTATAAATTTATTCATTATATCCTGAAGCATTTTAAATACTAAGATTCCGCAAGTAATTTCATGAAAAATAAAACAATAAATCAAGTATGTAAGGTTGTTTTAATATTCCAAAATAAATTCTGGCCTCACCAGTGGCCGAGAGGTTCGGACCTCTCAACTGGTAGACGGCAGGTGCTGGGTTCGAACCCAATCGCGGCTGTCGGCCTAACCGTTCGGAGTTTTCGTGGTTTTCTTCGAACCTTGCGTAAATACGGGTTAGGTTCCCTTAGAAAGACCCCCACGAAGGGCATTCCCCCCCTGGTCCTATATCCCTAGCGCAGATAATCGGACGTCAAAAATCAATCAATCAATCAATCAATCAATCAACCAAAATAAATTCTAAAACTCTGCAAAAGTATGTTCCTGATTTGATAAATTTAAATTATGTCATCAATTAGTTAAAATAAATAAACAAATAAAAACTTTAATACTTGATTAATCTGAGTTTTAGACTTTCCTCTTTTTTATAGTGAAATAATTTTATTTTTATGCTTAAGAAAATGAAAATTATTTTATACATAATGCAGTAGAAGACTGACTTTATAATGTAAGGAATAATAGTTTTCTTTAGCATTTTTAAATTTGGAGTATTTTTAAAGGCGTGCTCAAATGTATTACTAAAATTAATCAATATTATATTTTTTATTTCAGAAAACTTTTTGTAGATGTATATATCCTTTGTAGATGTAATATTTTAAGTTTCATTGTTATACCAATTTCTGTTATAACTTGGAATTGTTTTTTCTAAAAAGCATGTAAAAATATTTATGGTCATTTCTAACAATGCTACTTTGCATTTTTATACTTTGTACTTACTGATATTTTTAGCACTTTCCAACATAGTGAACAGTGTCTAGGAATTCAATTTGTCTGGCAATTTGTCTGACCGAGTTCTAATTAACGTAAAACAGTCTGATTGCCATGAAATGGATATACATTATTGGTTATCAGTGTGGCATGTTTTGTATTAAAAATGAAGCAAGTAGCATTTACAGTTCATCTACAGGGTTACCCAAAAGAATTCTATTACTTACAGTCTATGGAGAAAAATTATTTGCGGTTATTTTAATATTAATAATAAACTATTTTAAACATATCGAAACTGATATTTATCACTGAAGTGTTATGTGAGTTTTTACTATAGAGCATGGGGAGCACAGAATTTATCTTACACTTACAGGGACACCCAAAATGATTTCGCTACGGAAAAAAAATGAGTACTAACTGAACTATTGAAGTCTACGAACAATAACAACTGGAAGTGCGTTTTCATTTATAGTATGCTTTTGTAAATTTGATCATTTTTTAAATGTTACTTAGTGTGTATAAATTCTGCAGATCATATACAGGATTGCACAAAAGTTTTCAAGACCATCCGTTAAATGTCCAAATATGCTGAATGAAAATTTTTACCTGTGTTAATGCGTTTAAATGAACTAACCTTTAGCATATTATGTATATATACATATCAATAGATCATATCCAGGGCTAAATAAAAAATGTATTTTTTCCAGACTATTCACAGTATTAGCAGAAATTGAATTTTAAAATGCATTATGTGTTTTACAAATTCTTTGTTTAAACATCGTCATTCAACTTACTAAACTGAGTAATTTTGTTATTATTATTCTGAATATGTTAGAAAATGCTTCATAATCTGCGCCGTACGCATGATTTTTCGTTCTTGTTTCTATTTAAACGTGCATTATACAAGCTAATATTTTGACAGTATCATAACATCAAACATATATGTTACTATTATTTTTTTTAATTCGATATTGTGCAATTTAATATTGTACATTATAATGCCATAGATTTTATCAATTTATAATTTAGCCTTAGTTAGATTAAATACTGTTGAGCTCATCTAATAATTCAGATTTGTCTAGGATTATTAATGGAAGCTAATGCAGCTAAGCTTTAATCAGTTGTTTGGATCCAAATAAATGAAGATGAATTAAAGAGTAAATTAGAATACGAAATATATCCATTTGAATTAAATTCTGTACATAGTAAAATACAGATTAAGTAATAGATAGTACCTCAAAAGTTCTCTGATTAATTTGAAATAAAATAAAATAAATTTTATAGAGGTCATTCTATAAAGAATCACATTAATAACTTGGAATCAAATTAGAAAAAGTTTTCTTTTTAACACATATTTTCAAATATAGAACTAATATAAACATTTTTTTTTTAAATTTTTAAATCAGTTTTCATTTTTTTCTTTGTTATCATTTTCTTTCAATATTTTACTCTACGTAATGTATTCATGATTTTTCTTTATATTATGTCACTTTAATATAGAAAAGCCCCAAGCATTTTACATATAGTGCGCATGCGAAAATTTTGAGAATTTTTTTAAAGTAATGCTTTCTTTATCTAATACATCCTTGAAATATTTATTTTCTTAGTCTGCCCCAAGCGTTTTTCTAAGAAGACATTATTCACAACTTACCTTTTTTATCTCTTTGTATTCTGGACATTGAGAGAAAAGCCTGAAATATCTTTCAAGCATGAATTCTATTATATAATTTTTCAATTAAATTATCCTTATATGTATGGTTGATGAAATATACATATTCTAAATGAAGACTATAATGACTTGATTTAAAAAAAAGCAAATAAATAAATAAATAAATTAATTAATTAATAAGCTCTATGTTTTCTATAGTTTTAACCCACACAGTTACAAATTAATACTAAGGTCAAAAAGAAAACACTAACAATAATTAAAATGTTTTAATAACTGAATAAATAGTCAAGTGCGAGTATTAATCGCACGTATGGAGTTTCATACTATCTATATATTAATTATTAACTGTATTGTTACAAAAATATCATTCCTAAAAGAATAATAAGACTTTGTAAATAACTATGCAACGTAGGATTGCGTATAGCTGTATATGCTAGAAAAGTATAAGGCCATTTCTAAATGTGCTTGACGTGTAAGTCACGTGCTACGATATGCTTTTACTTGAGAATCGGAGTTATCTCATAAATTGAATAAGACCAAGTAAAATTTTGGAAAATAACGGTGGAAAACAAGCATAACAATTATCTGCTATGCGACTTTACACAATAAAAGACAATGGAACTACCCATAAATGGGGAATACTATGAAAATTGACAGAGATATGAAGCTCAAATAGTATCAAATATTGCTATGCTACATAGCTCATTTTTTAATCTCATCCTAATCTGTTAATGACGAATTAATTTGGTGCTGACAATAAAAGTAGTACATATTTGAATCTGTCATTTGAAAAAACGCATTTAGTCGCGATTTTTCCGAATACACTTTTTTTCTGGGTTAGAATAATAGACTAATGTGCTTTTTTGCTTGTAAATTCGAGTAGTTTTGGTGAAAGTTCTATTTTTATATATGTATGTAGACTTTTGTGACTGACTGTACAAGAAACAAAATTCATCTTTAACTGCTGTTAGCATTCTAACTGAACGCTGTTTTTTGTCAAATTTCAGAATTTAACTTTTAATTTCCAGTTTAACTATAGGTATAATTGAAATTCTCTTTTATTTGGAGTCCTCGTACTATTGATAGAAATATTTGAACATATTAACTTATATTTAATCTTGTAAAAAGTCTAGTGCAGAAATACTACTATATGAGTTTTAATCATTGATCGCATTTTAACCTTTAACCAATTCTACCGGTCTCACAGACTATTTCTTTTTTCACTTTTTATAGTTTAATTTGCAATTTTCAGTTTTACTACACACACTACCAAAATTTTGTTTCATTTGGAACTTCAGTAGTATTACCAGATACTTTTAAATAGCTGCATATTAATTATAATATTCCTGTACAAAACTTTAGTTCAAAAACACAATCATGAGTTAATCATATAATTTAATCATCTTTTGATCTTGCAGTCTCACAGACCCTTTCACACTAGTTACGTAACAATTTCGATCACATCAGTTAAGGGTTAAATTTGTAAAATTTTGAAAAATAGAACGCTGAGAAAGCGGATAGTTAAAATTTTTAGAACTTGATTGAACAATAAAGTGGGAATTTAACAAAAAACCTGATTGTGAAAATGTTAGAATTAGAATATCTAACAAGGAAGGTCTCCATACGGGCATACTCAGAAAAATCTGAAAAAATTACAGAACGTTCTTCTCATATAGTTATATATGTTTATAAAAAACATTTCGGCGGAACCTCCTTATAACGTCCGTAAAAAAATAATAAAAATTTCGTTTATTTGGCGATTTATCTCCGGTTGGCGAAAAAACAAAATTTTGAAAAATACGCTTTTACGCTTCGAATTCTTTTTAAAGAAAAAAACTTTCTATGTTCAATTTATTTAAATAAGTTTAGTTTAAGTAATTTTAGTTTTGCATTTTTACTTTACTTTAAATGTAATTTTGTCATATACGGTTATATGTACTTATAACAAAATGAAATTAATATATTTTATCATTTAAAACACAATTTAAATTGATTAAAATTGTTCCAAATTGAAAAATACACTGTTAAAAATCTGCTGCATTTTGTTGCAACGCACTCCCTTGCTTGTATAGAAAACGGTTTCTTGGCCGTGAAATGGAGCTTTCTCATTGGTTGGAATAGTGACATTATATATAAGCGGTGAAGTACGTTGCAGCAAAATGCAGCAGATTTTTAACATTGATGCACAAGCTACAACACCGCTAAAAATCTGTACCATTTTCTGCAGCGTCATTCCACCACTAGAAAACGGTCAATTCACCGTGCTATGGAGCATTCTCATTGGTCAGAAGAGAGATATTCTATAAAAGTAGTGGAGTGACGTTGCACTAAATGCTGCAGATATTTAACAGTGAAGACAATTAAAATCAATTTTCAGATTCGTTAAAATCGTCTGCTTTTGGCGAGGAAATGCACTGCTCGCCAAATCCCGCGTCGCTTTCAGCTTTTCACGCCAAATATTCCAAACTATTTCATTTTTTTACACATCTAATAATGTAATTCCGCCGCTAATTTTCACTGATCCTTTATTACCTACATGAGTAGTTTAATTCGTATTTTTTTCAAAAAATTCTGAGTATGCCCCCAATGGAGACCTTCCTTGTAAGACATTTTGATATCGTTGTAATTCTAAGAGTTTAAAATTTTTCATACATAGGTATTAAAAAAATAAAAATAAATAAATAATTAAAAAAGATCAGTTTTGGGTACGTACCCCCCCTTAATCTAACAATTTCAACAATAACAATAATACTGTGCCATACATAAAGTAAAAAATAAACCCTCTTCGGATGTAGTTCCGTCACTGTAAGGAATCAACCGGGGTAATTACGCCAAGGAATGGCGTTATTACCCCCGAAGTACTTATTGCGCAGTACATTTTAAACTATAAACTATCCCGCGAATATATTCAAAATCTTCCACAACATTTTGAAAGTACATGAAATGCGCTACAAATTTATATAGTAAACAATGTATATCCTGATAAATATATAGTCTTCACATCACAGAACTTACCTCGCAAATTTTAGATCAAGCGTTAATTTTAGTTGCTTCTAAAAGCAAAAAGACCTACAAATGGCACAAACTAAGTTTAAGCAGTTGTTTGTGTTTTATATGACTCAGACCACTTTTGCGAATAGCCCATAGGCGCCATTTAGCGGATTATTTTATAATTATGCATAATATCAGCACTTGACGTTATTACCCCACCTGGCGTTATTACACCAGAACACCTTATTATTTCTATATAAAAAAATAGCCCATTAGAAGTTTAATGTATGAACCGTTTACACGCCGAATTAATATCGCAATGTATTTATAATTTTGTTTTTGCTATATTACACCTTCAAATGTTTTACTTTATGCATAAAAATTGGGAAAATGACAAAAAAATATTTCCTACAGTTTTTTTGGCTGTTTTCATTTCAGTGTTCGCATTTTGGAACATGGATATAGATTGACAACCTATGCAAATATAACAAATTATTTTCCGCTATTTGCCATTGTATATTGTTGTTGAGTATTTTCTCGAATTCTCAAAACATTTAGATTCCTAGTGGTCAAATGTAAGTAATATAGAGAAAACGATAAAAGCAAACAATATATTTTTATGCAAGTTAATGAATTTACATATTCCTTAATACCTGTGATAAATACTTAAACATATTTTTTTTAAGTTCAAATCAACCTTATATTTTATGGGAAAAATAAGGACATCGTCATTATTTTGGATAATAAATTTTTTGCATTACAAATAATACCTATTTGGGAACATTGGCGTTTAATCAGTTAATAAAAATATGAAAATGTAATTTAACATTAGAAGCGCTAAATTTTGATTGTTTATAATTAAAAAACTAAGCATACAAATGGTTAGAAATTTGGTGTCTACACATTGTTTGGACCGAAGATTTGAAATATCTTGTTGAAATTGGGCATTGCTCTTGAAAAAAAGAATTTTCGGTTCGTTTTATCATGTAGATGACCCCTAAGCAAATTTCCATATGCATCATTTAAAAGTAGACTTTATTATCAATCGTTCGGTGTCAATAATTGTTTTCTACGATAATTTGTTGAGGAGTTATTCGGGGGGTGTTTACTTTTTTCTCGACTATACTGTTTCTGAACGTTAACAAATCGAATTTTGTGTATAACAAAATAAGTAAGAAAAATCATGCGTTAAGCATAGATTATAAAACACTTCCGGAAATCTTAACAAAATTTCATTATTTAGGGAAATAAGATGTTGCTGTCTATATATACTCCAATACTTTTGAACTGCTCCGTATTTGATGGGGAAATTTAGTTTAACAAGAAAAAGGCTAGCAGGTTGAAATTTCTTTTTCAGCAATTATACTAATTGATGAAAACATACTTGAATACTTTTGTTCAGTCCTGTAGTTCACCCAATACCATTATTACACACCAGTATTTAGCTAAAATTTATTTTAAACTAAATCACTCTTAAAACTACTGCAATCACATTCTCAAAAATTATCATAAATATGTGTCCGTGTATCCCATTCTTTTCGTGGACCTGTATATCACATTTTATCTATAATATACAAACATTTCTTAGCAAACTGAATACAAATCAGCATAAAAATGCTGAAATTATTTAAAATAAACCTTTTAGTAATTTACACTCATATTCAGTAACGTTTGCGAGCTCTTTTGTGTAGCCCTGTATATCAACTATAGCATTTATACGCACCATACAATATTCATAGATTTAGTGAAACTTAAAAGCGCATTTCATAATTAAAATGCGTTTCATCCATCCAAAAGCGATCATCGTATATATGTACAGTACTTCGAAAAGATTATACTATTCGAAATGTTTTGTGTGTCCCTGTAAATGCTATGCACTTCGTATTATGCATGACTGTATCGTGTAACTTACATTAAGCCTCAGCGACGTATAACAATTTTATTATTCATAAAATAGTTTAATATAATTAAAATATGTTGCGCACAATTTCCCCTTTACTATTATATAATGGAATTCATTTATGTAGCCCTGTAAATGAATAATAGCTATTTTTTTTTCAAAGCACATTTTACGGGATGAATATTTTAGTGAACTTCGTAAATGCATATAAATTTTAATATATCTGACAGGGTGTAACATCTTTAAAATTCATTGGAAATGATTTTTACCCATAGGCCGTAATGTAACGGTAAATTTTGACTGTCCCAATATGATGTAAATAAACTGATCGTACTAGAAACTTCATTTGAAATAGGGTTCGTGCTAGAGTAAACGTCAATAACATCTAAAAATTTCAGGGCAATCCGAAAATATTTACTAGAGTTAGAGCGCGGAAAGACGGGCAGACAAACCAAAATCATAAACACTTTTCAACCTTGTTGGAAAGTGAAACGTTTTTCTCACAAACTATCTGACCTAGGTTAATCGCTATAGTTTTTGTGCAAGGTTTAAATTAACTTCTACCCTATCCTACCTTTTTTTCATCATTTTATTTTCACTAGATTCGGAAATAGAGATGGTAAGCATATTTTTGAATTACATTTCCCACGATATCTTAGAAAACTCAATGCCTAAACGTAAAAGAAATGTGCTTTTGAGTTCGGCGTTACGAATGCTTTCACACGATGCACAAAGAAAAAGTTTTTTGATGCAACTTGACATACATGTTTCCTAAATATATTTGTAAATGGTTAGTTATCCATAAATGTGTGGATCAATAGCCTGCATTACTTTAACCACTCTGACTTTTTCTGTCCCATAGTTTACGAGTAAAATTGAAATGACACACGAACAGGCAAAAGAGTGATCTTATAATGATTCCGTTTTCACTTTTTAAGTACGGAAGCCTAAAAGTAACAAATGGACAATAAACGAAAGACAAACGAGGCGAGTCTTCAAAGGGTAAATGCAGATACACTGATTTTTGTCAGATATTTTTGTCAGATTTTGTCATGATTTTTGTCAGATTTTTGCAGATATACTGGTTTTAGTTGAATATGGCTGAAAACTTACTTTGAACTAACCACGTTAAAAAAAAATTTCTTTGTCTTTTGGCGTACTTTCGTTATCACTAAATAAAAGTTTCTGCAACATTCAAAAACTCACACAGATTCAACTTACATAGATTCGAATCCATTTTTAGGGTTTCGTACATCTGACGAAACCCTATTCGTCGTTGTCTTCTGTCTGTCTGTCACAGAGTCCGTACGCAAAAACTATATAAGTCAAAGATTTCAAATTTTGTGTACTTACAGCGGAATACCTCTTGTCACACAACAAATCATAAAATTTTGAACTTGTCTATTATTTTAATTAAATTAATTTCTTCAATACGTTCATTTTTGCGATTAAATTTCGAAAGAGAATCTTAATTTGTACGTTTTTGGTGTTGACTTGGACTGAAAACATCTCGCTAGTAAACCGATGAGTCTTAGTTTGAGGCTCGGTATTGGATCCTGAAATTTTCATATTAAGATGGATTTAATTAAAAGAAATCTCGTATTTTTTCCAGTGTAAAGGTTTATATTATTAGGGTTTCGTTCATCTGACATTCATAATATTTTTCAGAATTTAATTTTCTTTCTATTATAAAAAATATTGTGAATTATTACTGATTAAGAATTTTAAATTTTGTGTAAATAGTGTCTTTCGTTTTTAGAAATTTAAAATTTTATTTATATCCCCGCTGGATTTATATTACTAGGGCTTCGTTCATCTGACATTCATAACACTTTTTTTAATTCAACTTTCTTTCTATTTAAAAAAATATTATGATTTATTAATGATTCAGCATTTAAATTTCGTTTAAACAATTTTTTTCATTTTTATAAATTTAAAATTTTATTTATATCTCTCCTAGATTTTTTAAATTTCGGACTTTCCAAAAAAGTTTATTTTTGGATTTTGTTTAAATAATTTGATTTGAACATTTTTAATTTAATTAAAATAAACAACTTCTTTTTATATTTATTTTAAAATTAAATTTGTTGCTGCTACCATCTATGTAAGAATTTTATAATTATAAATTAACAAATCGATTTTTCAATTAAAGTATAAGTTTTGTGAAAGAAATGTTAAACAAAAACTTCTGCGATCACTCTTACCACTTGTTCTAAAAGGGGCCTCGCTAAAATATTTCATACAAGCGGGAGCACGCCATATTATTTTCAACACATGTGTTTAGTTACGTTGCTATAAATGCAATTAATTTCATAGCAATAACAAAACAGGTAATTTTGAAAAAATATATATATCAGTATAGAAAATAAAACTTTAGTAATATTTCTAAGAAAAAATACAAGTTTAACAAATGTAACTGCTTTTTATTAATGATAAAGAAATAAATTATTTCAAGGAAAATCATAAAGCATGATTTGATAAAATATGACAGAGATAAAAATGTAATAGTTTAAAAAAATGACAAAATTTCATTTCTACATTTTTTCAAAAATCTGCAACTTTTATATTTTGGACACCTTGGACTATTTTTTATACCATTTTGTATTTTTATCATCAACTAATTCTCCTGGATTGTCCTTAAATATAGGTAATTTGAGGTGAGATGCCGAAATGTACAAGATGCCGTATCATTTTTTTTTTTCATATGCGTAGACGCTATAGGCAAACACAGCTCAGGTGTAAGGAAGCAAGATTCCTACTAATACTTTAATTTACGTTTGCTTTGTTTTTTTAAATTTTTAAGTGGTATTTTTAACATTTTCCAACAAAGTTTAAAAGTGTTTATGATTTCGGTATGTCTGTCCGTCTGTCCAAGTACTCTCGTAAATCTTCTTAGTTTGTCCTGAAATTTATGGATGTTATTGACGTTTACCCTAGCATAATCTCTATTTCAAATGACGTTTTCAGCACGTTTAATTTATTTACAGAGACAGCCTTAAAGTGTTTTATTAAGTATTATAAGTATTATATTTTGGCCACTAGGAAAATATCCTCTCAAATGAATTTTAAAGATGTTACACCCTTTCAAACATAATAAAATTGATAAACTTATGAAAAATGCATTAAAATATCAATTCCGTAGGGTATGTGGTGCAAGGACTAGTTATTATTCCTTTACAGGGCCACACAAAAGAATTACGCTTCATAATGGTGTAAATGACCAGTACCAATCCTTATGACTCATATGGGAGCTCATTTTTCCTGTATTGGATGTCAAACCGTATATTTTCTTTCGCATTTTTTTTCAAGAATTGTGAGTTAACAAGAAATAGTTTCTGGGTCTTTCTTTTGTTTACTATGACCAAACATCCTCATTCCGAAAAGTGACTACAAAGAGGATACCGTTCAAAAAATGATTAATGTTTAAAACAATGTGTAAGTATTAACAGTTGTAATATATTAGATAAGTAAATTTTAAAAATGTAGTTTTATCGTGGTCCCTCTGTATTGAAAAAAAAACTAGTCAGATGTGGCAATTCCGAAACTTTCTTCTATCTTTTGCATATTAATACTTCCTGAAAAATGGGGCATAGCAACGTCACCGGGTAAGTTTTTTAAAGCAAAATCTACTCAGTAACAACTTATGTCAACTTATAACTGAATCTGAATATTGATGAAAATACGTGCATTCGTTTTTGAAACAGCACGATTGCAAAAAAAAAAAAAAAATATCCATAACAACGCAACATTTTGGACGAATGTTATGGGTAAATGGTTCCTTGGCCACCAACATATCTATATTTCCCCCTGAATGATCATTTGCGCAAAATTTAATCTGTAACAGACTTAATAAAAGGACGAACTGTGGCTGGCATATGATCATGTATCCACCAGGACATTATCGATGTGTTAATTTCGCCATTACTTCAAAGGGCTGCTTGGAATGTCACAAGAAGTAATCTTATATCCTCTTTTTCCCATTGCATATTTGATCACTGTATTATTTTACCTTTTGGAAGTAAAACCATTTACTTATCTACATATTCTCAGCTTATCAAATAAGTTTCATTACATTTTACTTGTTTGTCATAAAGTTGTATTTTCTCTGCACGGCGTATGTTAATTTAATGCTTATTACTTTCTTCTATCTTTACAAGAATAAAGTATTGGATTCGAGAAAATTTTCGACATCCAGTATTCGAAGGATTTACAGCTTTTAGGGGTCAGAGAACGCTAAAAACCTGTTTTTACAAAATGTCAGTCTGTGAGCCAGAGTCTGTCTTTCTGTCTTTCCGACAAAATTTTTGTGGGCGCTCTATCTCAAGAACTAATGCACTGAATTTCACAAAACTTTAGATTATGTTAGACATTGGTATACACTAGATCTGATTAGGTTTTGGCGTATATCGTTCAACAGGTGGCGCTGCTATGCTGCATTATTCACAAATACCACAATAACGATATCTCAAGAACTAGTGCATGGATTTTTATGAAACTTCAGATTTAGTTAGTACTTGATATAACATGATGCTGATTATGTTTTGGTGCAAATCGCTCAACAGGTAGAGCTTTCATAGTTTATTATTCGTGATTATTGCAATAGCTCTACCTAAGAAACTAATGCACGGAATTTCACAATACTTCATATTCTGTGAGACCATGATATAAACTAAATCTCATTAGTTTTCTGTGTGCATCGTTCAACAGGTAGCACCTCTGTGTAACAATATTTACAATTTCTACAAAAGCCATATCTCAAGAACTAGTGCATGGAGTTTCATAAAATTTTATATTTAGTTAGTACTTGATATAACATAATGCTTATTACGTTTTGGTGCAAATCGCTCAACAGATGGCGCTGCCGTGGTGCATTATTCGTGACAGTTCTATCTCAAGAGCTAATGAATGAAATTTTCTAAAACTTCAGATTCAGTTAGTACCTGATAAAAATTTATCTATAAATATATTATAAACGATATTATGGTAAATATAGTGCATGAATATGTTACCCTCATCTAATTCCGAACCTACTGAAACTAAAATTCTGAAAAGTTTAGAGGTAGTACATGTTAATTTAAACTTTGCATGAAAACTGCAGCAATTACTCTAGACCCCATAGTTTTTTAGAAAAGCATATTTTTCCTTTACACACAAATTTCGATTTACGGATATTCAATAAAAGTGTTGAGCAGCGCTGGAGGTACCTATCTTAGCAGAGGTAAAAAACCATTCTTGATCAGGATTTTCGAAAAAAAAAATTGGTAATTAGCAGCGATATTTACCCTTAAAGACACGGAAGGTTAGAACATGCAAAATGATAAGGGCAGCATACTCAGTTCCATCGGTTTTTAAGGCTAATGTCAGACGACCGACAGTTTGTACGTTTAACTTTTTAGTTAAATCCTGTTCCCGTCACGTCACTTAGAGTAGACGATATTAATCATAAAAGATTCTATTCGATGTTTTCTTTAAATACGAGAATTCAAAAAATAAAAATATATATAAAAATTTCATTTTAGTTCTTTTTATCTTTTACTTTTATAATATATATGATATTAAATGAAAAATTCATCATATTTAAGAAATACAAATGATTGCAGACGTTAAAATGATAATAGTTGTTATTCCTCATTCATTTAATTGATGCTTATTCTTTATTGCTATAAAAAATAAATTGATGAAAAATAAATTGCTACAAAACATCATTAGTAAAACAAACATCTAAGCTATGTACATAAATGAAAAATTGAAACGACATATTTCCAAAGTGCCAAATTTTCATTATATTACTCAGGAAGCGCGTGCTGTCAGCGCATGAGAGAAAGCAAGGTTTCTTACCCATTAGCCTGACAGCCCCGTTTTTGCTTTGTCAGAAGTGATGCGCGCTTCAGTTTCACGAAGAATCTTTCATATTTTTTATGCATCTTTATTTTTATAATGCATTTTAAAATTTGATAACTATAATTGTCATTTACACAGTTGAAATCACATCAAATCGAATGATACATACAATATTAAAAATTAAATGGATAAGAAATTTCTTTCCCACAAACAGTCTCAAAAATCGTATTAAGAAATGAACATTTCTAACTGAAATTCATGCATATTACTTTAAATGTGATTACAGTGTAATTGGGTAAATTTGTCGCCATATGCAAATAGTCTTTTAATAGTTTTAGCTGAGAATATTAACTTAGCTGCCACATAAAGTTTTACAAATAACAAAATGATAATAATAAAACAGAAAAGAAAAAGACTATTTTATGAATCTTAATTGTATTTGCTCCAAAAATATAAAAGAATCTAGCTTTACTTTTTAACAAGTTCAATAATTTTTATCTGTTCAAAATATTTAATTTAAAAAATTGAATTACTACGTTTAGTGCAAAATAGTAAATTTAAAGATTTACAAAATTCGTAATTTTAAGCTGAAGTGTAAAAAGCTTAAAATTTGCCCCAGGTATAACACGTATCACATTTAAACACAGTCCGACCAAGCCCCCCTCCCCCCCCCAAAAAAAAAATAATAATAATAATTCCTAAGCAAATAAAAAGACACAGTTTTGACAAAAATGTCGATTTTTTTAATCATTATTTTCCTACAATTAAAAGCTTTTTCAAAGAATATTATGCACCATAAAGTTTAACTTTTAAACTTTTTCCCTACCACTATTTTTGATCAGAAAAATTTCATTTATTTAAAATTATATCTACGATAATTAAATAAAACAAATTTAAATTTTAAAAAATAGTGATGAGAAAATGCCGTAAAACTTGGCTGGTATGTTATGCATAATTATGCAAAACTATATGCTCGCAGTAAATAGAACCGGTGTTACAATATGATCACAGACACTATGTGGTCATACCTGTGTTTTGCTGTCGCTTTTTCATACCAAATTTTCAAAATTTTGTCTAACTTATAATGATTTAAATTTCAGAGTCGATTCAGGCATAATTTGAAATCTATTTAGAGTCATTACACAAAAGTCCATTTAATAAAACAGGCCCTTTCGCAAAATTCTATTAAATAAAAACGTACTATTCATTATTTGTATATTGCTAGATTTAAAAATCTGTAATTTGCCAAGGAAACCAATTTCCCAGATTTCGAAATACTGTAATTGTATTCCTTACAAAATGTTACTTTTCACAAATATAAAATACAATTCACAAAAATATAATAAATTTCACAAAAATTCTTTTTACTTTTCGCAAAATGAACCCCTCCCCCCCCCCCTAAAAAAAGCACTGCAACGACCCCTGAATTTAATTTAATTCCCAGGCAATATACTAAGGCAAAATATTATTATTATTATTTCATAAAGATTATAGTAAATTTTTCCTTGTTCTTAAATTTTTCCTTTATTCTAATACTTTTCATACAAAGTAAAATTGTAGCATTAAAATAGTTTTAAATGATTTTTTTTTAATTTGAAACAAAATTATGAAAATAATTTATTGTTACAGCTTCCTGTTCTTCTTTATATTTTTCTAATTTTTTTTTTATCCAGAGTGCAGCCTTTTTTCTAACCAACTTATAGGTTTTTTTTTTATTCTTATCTTTATATAATTCCGACGATGTATCCCACAATATTGAACGCTAATGTACTTCAAAAATTGGCTGTTCCATGTCTAAATCAATTTGAAATATTGAGAAAATTCAGTATGCAATGACAATAAAAACTCATCAAAAGCTAACAAAAAAGTCAAAATCAGTGCTGAAATGAAAGTTCTTCTGATTATCGCAGAATAAACAACAGCCGCAGGTACGTCACCAGATTCCAGCGTGCTGGAGGATACGCCAAGTGTCAATTTTAAGATTTTCTGAATTTTACCGTGACGATTCTTCAACTTTCGTCTGAACAGACTAAAAGATTTCTATTTCCTCAAAAGGGGCCATCGATATCTCCATTTAAAAAACCGTTTGTCTAACATTAGCCTAAAAACTAGATAACAACTTTTAAAGGTATATTTGTAAAAAGCAATACCTAGTAGCAGCATAAATGCCATAAACATCAAATTGTTGAAAACAGACTAATTTGATAAGAAATAATCACATAAATATTAGTTCAACCGGAAAGTTTTGTCAACATTATTTCACGCCTACTTTTTAAAAATTCAGATATTTTCATTGGCACCACTTTTTTAAAATATTGGAATTTCAGTTGTTTTCTCCTCAGTGTGAAACGTGAAAACTATAGGAATTATACCATTTCAAAATATTGGGGCCAATAAAGAAATATGAATTAAAAAAATAGGCGTGAAGTAACATTATACGACAGAACTTTCCGTTAGGCCTAATACTCCAGGGTTCGTATCGGGCGCTTGGCCGCAGCTAAGGGAGCCGTCCCCCCCTCAAACATTTTGAGCCTCCCCTGGAAAAGATTCCAAGGTCACTTAATGAATTTATGTTCCGAAAACCCAAATGAAATTCTATTCAAAAATCTAATTTAGTTTTGGAGGTCTTTCACAGTTTTGCAAAAATACTAAATTGCAACTAAAGTATTTCAACACTTGTTTATCCTGTTTGCACCAGGGCTGTGGAGTCGGTGGGAAAAATGGCCGACTTCAACTCCGACTCCGACTCCGGAAATTTTAACGACCTCGACTCCGACTTTGACTCCGATTCCGACTCCGGAAGTTTTAACGACTCCGACTCCGACTCCGATTCCTGGCTAGCTAATGCTTTAGTGTTGTTGTTGTTAAAAATTATGTTGTTGTTAAAAATTATATTTTTTTTCATTTTACAAGTTCTTTAATTTCTCGTCCCACTAATCTGAAAAATCAAATTATCTAAATCTAAAAGAGTAAACAAAACGGAAATTTTATTATTTCGGATCCGTGGACTCAAAAAGGGGAAATCTGTGCAATTTTGATAGTAATTAGTGTTCTTCAGAGCAGAAAATTTCGATTGAAAGAAAAAAAAAAAACTAATCAGATGTGCTAATCTCCAAACTTTCTTCTGTAATATACATCTTAATACGTCTTGAAAAATGCAGCATAAGAGCGCCACCGCTTAGGTGATTTACACCAAAATCTGGTCAACAATTTATATCAACTTCTAACTGACTTTCAATTTTTATGAAAATCAGTAGAGGAGAGTGGTGTACCTAGGATATATGTGTATCTCGGACCTATGCTAATTCTTGCATTATTTGTTTAGATCATTAAACAAGAACATTTGTATATTAAATATTTGCCCCCAGAGGTCTCATTTAAGTTCTTGGCATTTGTTTAGAAGCTCAACTAATTGTAAAATTTTTAAAAAAGGAAATTCAAATTTCAAAAGTAAATTTTTCTTAGATATTTCTGTGTTATTGTTATACTAAAGCTATATGTTTTTTTAAATGACGATTATGCATAATAAAGCAATGTTCTAGCTACTACACCATGCGCTTTAAATAAAGTTAGGCCTAACTTTAACATCATGATTGGTAGTTTTGTTTTTAAGTGTCAAGGAGTGAACCTTGAACCTAATAAAAGTGGTGTACCATAAACTGGGTCCAAGGTGCACTAGTCTAATGGATCTGAATGGCAGCTCAAGAAGTTAACATTTGGAATTGCTTATTTAATTACAATCTTGGATAAAAATAAATATAATTACTAATATAAATAAGTTTTAATGTCTTTTGTGATTATAGTAAATGTAAGTGTTCTGAAGTTTTATGTCTATTTTATGAAGCTTTATGTATATTTATAACTTTCTTATTTTTAAAACCTTATAAAGAATGAAATGTATCAAAAATTTATATATTTAGCTTCCTGATTAATAAATGTTCATTTTATTCGCTAAAAACAAGTTTCTTTCCCATTATTAGTAATGGGATAAGGTACACCACTAGTGGTGTACCTCGGTCCTATTTTCATTTTATTTTTAGTTCAAATTTTTTTATGGAAATTATTTATATAAAAATTTAAGTAAAATATATGTAGTGTAAAACATCATAAAGTTTTATAAAATATTTTCTTTATTTAGTTTTGGCAATTTTTTAAAAATTAAAAAGTCAAAATAGGTCTGAAGTACACCACCTTCCCCTACATTATTTTCTGAGAAAGGGCTATTGCAGATATCTTAAAATTCTGCATAACAGCACTACCTATTGGGTGATTACATCAAAAATGAATCAGGATTAATTTCTATCAGATACTAACTTAATCTAAAGTTTGATTAAAATCCATGCATTACTGCTTGAATCACAGCAATTGTAAAATGGTGAAAATGCAGCATAGCAGCGCCACCTGTAGGGCGTTTTAAACTAAACACTAAAAATACACCAATCTAGATTAGGAACTAATCCAATATAAAGTTTGATAAAAATTCGAGCATTTGTTTTTGAGACAGTGCTATTGCAATAATCATGAACAATGCAGCATAGCAGCGCCACCTGTTGAGCAATTTGAACGAAAACGTTTACAACACCTAATTATATCAAGAACTAACTGAATTAGAAGTTTGATAAAAATCCGTGCTTTAATTCTTAAGATATACCTTCTGTGGAAATTGTGAATAATGCACCATAGCAACACTACCTGTCGAGTGATATACACCAAAAATTAATCAGCTCCAGTTTCTATCAGGGTCTAACAGAATCTAAAGTTTTGTGAAATTCTATTCATTAGTTCTTGAGATAGAGCACTCCCAAATTTTTGTCACATACAGACTCACGACGTGACAGATTCACTAACATACAAAACTATCAAATCGTGTACAGGATCTTCTAAAACGTATAAATCCATCGAAAACCGGAAGTCGAAATAATTCACAAATCCAATACTTTAATCTTGTAAAGGCAGAAGAAAGAAAAATTGAAGATGAAAATTTTACAAGTTCGGAAATAATCCGGGATCTACTAGAGCTTTTAATTAAAAATAGTTTTCATCTACTGTATACGCTGGGTAATATATTAGGAATATTTAACTCGGGAAGTCCGATATAATCCAAAAGTAACAATAATAATTCCTTCCACGGATATACAACTACGTATAATTGGTTTAATCTCACTTTAAATGTCTAAGGAAAAAAGCGGGAGTCGGAGTCGGCTTGTTTTTTAGCGACTCCGACTCCGCAGCCCTGGTTTGCACATATGAAGCCAACATTATGTTTAATATTGAATTAGTTATACACTCGAATTTTTCATCATCATATTCTTTTCTTAGTATAAAATGAAGTTACTACAACAGTTTAATGAGAAACATACTAACTAATGTGTAAATAAGCACTAATTTATCTTTCGGTATTACCCAGAGAAAGAGAGAAAATGTGATCCCCCCCCCCCACTACATTTTCTTGAGAGCCCTTATTATTCAGTTCTCACAGCCCAGAGTGGGTCTCTCAATAAGTTTCCCATTTCTTTGAACGGTAATTAAAAAGTAATCACGAAAAAAACTTCACGGAACAAAGCGGCGTTGCAAAATTTGCGACCTCCTTTCGAAGCATGTTTAGCACAGTGTCAAGTTTAAACTTTGAAAGAGGATTTTGTATTAGCTATATTGTAGAAACAAAAGATTATTACTTCGCTGAATTAGGTTTTATGAAATGTCAAATGAAGTTTAAAAATGCACTACCGAATTAAGTTCATTATAAAGAGACAAGGATGAGATTAAGAAAAAAGAGTTATACAAAATAGTAATATTTCATATTATTTAGGCTTCATATTTCTTAGAACTTTTATGGTATAACCATTCATTAGTATATAACTACTATAACCAACCCTACGTTCCGTAGTTTATTACAAAGACTTATTATTCTTTTAGTAACGATTTTTTATTGGGTTGGGGAAAAAGTAATTTCGTTTTATCCCAATAGATAGCTTTAAAGTAGCATATCTCGAATAATACTTACTCAATTAAGCCATACTATTCAGCATTTGAAAGGTAACAGTCTCTAGAAAATTCTAGATATAAAAGTAGCGTGATCTGTTTAATCAGTCAAAAGTTATTGCGTTTTAAAAATAGAGATCCTAGAAGATCATTTTCATCACATTTTTGTTTTTTACTTCCAAAAAAGAGAAAATGCGCCACAGGCTCATTGAAAATTATGTAGCGTTTATTCTGATCAGTGTTTAAGTAAATGCCAAAGTTAGAATTGGTTTGCTCGTTTTCGTTCCAGAAATTTCGATGTTAGAGATGAACCTTTCCCTGGCGGGACAATCGTTGAAAAAAGTCGATGAATTTTTAAAAAAAATCAAGGTAGACTGACATATTTCTTCCTGCGACATTGCTTCAGAACTAAACATCGACCATAAAACACTTTTGAACCATTTACATAAAACTGGATAGCAAAAGAAACTCAATACTTGGGTTCCCCATGAACTTACAGTGAAAAATTTAATGGACAGAGTTTCCATTTGTGAATTGCTACTGAAACAGAACAAAATCGAGCCATTTTTTGAAACGAATGATTACGGGTTATGAAAAATGAATCACGTACGACAACAATGTGCGAAAAAGATCGTGGACGAAGCTTCACAAACGGTGGCAAAGCCCGGATTGACGCCAAGGAAGGCAATGCTGAGTATTTGGTGGGATTGGAAAGGAATTGTCCATCATGGGCTGCTCGAACCTGGCCAAACCATTAATTCAACTATCTACTGTCAACAACTAACGCGATTGAAGAAGGTGATTTAAAAAACCGGCCAAAATTGATCAATAGGAAACGCGTTGTCTTCCATCACGACAACGGTAAACTACACACATGTTTAGTCACTCGGTAAAAACTGAGAGAGCTTGGCTGGGAGGTTTTGATGTACCCACCGTATAGTTCGGACCTGGATCCGACCGATTACTATTTATTTTGCCCTCTGCGGAACCCTCTTAATGGTGGTAAACTGGCTTCAAAAGAGGCTTGTGAAAATCGCCTTGTTCAGTTTTTTGCTCAGAACTCTCAGAAGGTCTACAGTAACGGAATTATGGTTTTACCAGAAAATGGCAAAAGGTCATCGAACAAAACAGCACATGCATTATTGATTAGTTTTTTATTTTATAAAAATAAATTCAGTTTGAAAAATACGAAAAAAAGCGAAATTTCTTTTTTCCCAACCCGATATAATAAAGTTAACGCTTTCGCGACGAGAGCACTCTTGGCTTAATTTTTAATGTTTTTCCACCGATTTTTGACAACAGAAAAAATTCTGTAGTTAAATCGCGAAAATTCTCCTATTAAAAACGGTAAACTTTACAACCGAAAATAATTGGTGTAAAAACAATTTTCAGAATCGCAAGCAGCACGTATACCAGTTGTTTCTGTAAAGGGGGCTAGTAATTCAAATATTTATTGTGCGGAATCTTCTGAGCACAAGTAATACTCTCACTTCATCGTTTATTTTTTTACGGATTGCATAAATTCTATTGAAATTGAAAACTCGATTAAAGTATATATTTCGTTATTCATATTAATACAGTTTCTAAATAAAATATACAATTGAAGGCGTGAGTGGGGGGGAAATGTCATTCTAGGTAATATAATGTTGAGGAAACACAAAAAAGATTTACGTAAAAAAACTATCAATTTTAGAGAAATATTCACCATTATTCTATTGTAGATTTAATTAATGAGTGATGTGTTGATGAGCTTATGTTAATGTCCAATAAATTTTAAAGAAAAATACTAATAATTTTTTTAGTTATAATTAAACTATTTTATTCTTCAGATTTTTTAATATAATTTTTTCATTCTATCGTTGAACTACATATTCTAATTTTTTAGTCTTTTATCGAATTTCCTAACAAAAAAATGTTGTCGTTTGATCGAAATAAAAACTATCCTATTATGGTGAAAATTCTTTTTTTATTTATACCGTTGCTGGTTTTATTCAGAATTTTCAGCAAATTTAATTCAGGACAAGCACAAAATATTTTTCTGTTTTAGAAAAATATTATTTTATTACCACTTTCATTTCTTATATTTTCTTATTATGATTTAAATGTCAGTTCTAAAGCTATCAAACTTAAGTAGCAGCTTCATCAGCTCGTGCATAATACTTACCTTGGTTTTAGATGATATCATCTGATATTTTTTCAAATATTACCATTTGCTTTTTTCTGAACAAAACAGTTTTGTGCATCTCCACATTAGAGTAAAGAGATGGCTTGAATAAAACGATGTTATTGAGTTAACATGTTTTAATATTTCAGCAAGAGCACGATAAATATTCTTATAGGTGAATGTGCATCTTTTTTTTAAAACATAAGTGTTTGATTTTGTTACACTCGCTGTTACGAATGCAGTATATTTCATAATAAAAATGAAACAACTGAATTAGATAAGCAATTATGATATGAAAAGAGAAAATGAAATTTTAATAATATTTACATACGGTAAAAAAGATTCAGAAACAGACGTTTAAAGAAAGTAACTACCATTTATTAATGATGACGCAATAATGCTATTTCATAAAAAAATATATATCAAGTATTATTTGATACAAGAGAACAAATTTAATTAAATCTTTTGAATTCATATATTATATACTATTTTCGAAAAATCATGCAGTTTTATCTTTTATTTCACAAAATTTTACGCTAGAAAAAACTTTCACAATGTCCAGCCCTTTATTTTTAAACTATTTGCATCTTTACAGATATTGTATATTAAAATAGCAAATAAAGCCTTTGTGCAAAAATGTTTAAAGATAGAAAACCAACGATTAGAAATGTACAAATATGAAAAGGTAGCAAACAGCTGTTTCGAATCTACTATCAAGATTCTTCATCAGTGCAAAACTTAGAGAGCAAGAAAAAGCAAAACTGAGCAAAGAAACAGAGAGACGCAGGCTTATATACCCTCTACGGGAACGAACCCGCCTAAGAAAAGCAACCAATAAGAAGAAAGCAGCCTGAACAACTGGGTGGAAAAGTAGCGACATCTACCGGAGAATAAAAAAAACAAAAACTAAAAAGCGAGGGAAAAAAGGCTAAGTTTTGCACTGATGAAGAATCTCGATAGTAGATTCGAAACAGCTGTTTGCTACCTTTTCATACTTTATTTGTGCATTTATAATCGTTGGTTTTCTATCTTTAAATATATTGTATATTACATCGTTTTGTAGATTTATCTTTGGAAATGTAATTTTTTTTTCTTCTAGTGGAACTTCTAGATCGTATTGAATTATGTGTTGATCATCTTCCCATTATTTTACTGATAGTCATAATGACAAAAATTCTAATAAATATTTAAGCTATGTAAAACTACAGAATAACTCAGCAATTCAAATACGATTTACATTATTCCAAAAACAAATTAAATGTTAAATAATTCTAAATAAGAGTGTATTCATAAAAACACATAAAATTCCTAAATGGTACATAAAACAAGAAACTTTATATGAACTTCTAAAAATGAATTTGGTGATAAAAACGTAATATATACGTTTCCAACTGCTTCTGCATTCGTTATCAGGATAAAATATGACGTTACTCTAACACCATATTTTATCCTCAGGACGACTATGTTTTCATCGCTACATTTATTTGTCCAAGTTCTTCTGAAGTTTCTTGTTCTGCGCATCATTTAACAATTATATGCGTTATTATGAATATATTCTTATTTATAATATTTCATGGTGCAGTTGTGTTAGTGAAATTATTCAATATTATATATTTTTTACAGAGCTAAGAGCGTTTAGAATTTTAATGAAGACAGGCAAAACTTCACTGGAAATTTAATAAACTGGTTCTAGTCTGAAAAGAATTAAAGCATTGCAAGAGAGTAAGCGTGAGAGAGCGCTTGCTGAAAAGTAAAGAATTGAAATAATAAATTACAATATATATTTTGTATCACTTTTCATTTTATCATTAACTGTAAATTTTCTAATATCAGAAGTCAACTAAAGGACGGATTTTAAAGTGAGTTTCTGCATACTAACTTTTGCGACAATTGCAAATGCTATATTTTAACAAAATAAATACTAATTAATAATGATAAAAATAAGAAACATATAAATGCTAATGTGTGTAACAAATTTATATTCGAAACGTCTACGATTTCAAATTTCAAATAATTGTACGTAAAATCGACGTTTCTCTTCCTTTAGAAATTACGTTCGTCCAGTAACGTAATCCAGTTATTATCCAAGCGCAGTCAGCAGTCCCGAAATCTCCATGAAAAATATTTGTCTTTTCTCGGTTGCATCGTCATTTGAATACAGACACCCTCTTTATGAGGCGCATAACAATATTCGATTCCTACATTCCACCTGTGTCAAATGAAAAGAAATATAATTAAACTGTGAGAAATATGAATGGAAATGATGTATTGATGTTTCTTCTGTGGGATGCGATACGTACATTCCAAAACTTTTCTAAAAGTCACGTGATTGATTCAAATGAATGCTTTTACAGACTGAAAATAAGAGCTTATTTCTGGTGAATGGATAAAATTGTGAATGAGTGAATTAAGCACTTAAATTCTATACTAGACTCTTAACCAAAAAGGATTTTACGAAAGATTCCACAAAAGTATGTTTTGAAAACTTGAAATATGAGTCAGAGTAATGCCATTTTAGAGAATGCCACCATGTAGAGAGTGCCATTTTTAAAAAATTTTCAAACTATTCTTTGAACATTATCTAGATATATTTTTATCTTTATTCCATTTCGTTTTTAAAAACTCTACTTTTTCAAACATTCTGTCTTTCATTTATAATCTCATTCCTCTCTCTAATTCTTCATTTATAATCAGCCATTTTTAATCTCAGTCCCATTTTTACATGAAAGTTATAACACTTTCCATCATTTAAAATAATTTTTTTCTTGCAAATAAGTATATTCTATAATTATATACTGACACATAATTCTTATATATATATATGTGTGTGTGCGTTGTTTTACTGTATTATCTTTATATAATTATTATAATATATTTTATTAAATAAATTAATAGCACTTAGCACTCCAGTTCCCAATGCATCCTCCAAAATGTGCCTCATTTTTGCTCAATATTTCTTGATAAAATTACTGCAGGCAAATTCACGCGCACCTTATAAGCTTCCAGGAGAAATATTAAAAAAGGTGGTGTCCTTCAATACTTCAACAAGACGATTACAAGTTAGGTCTGAATTTGCCTGTCACATTTTTTACAAGAATTATGCACCAACAAAGAGGCTCATTCTTGAGGATCCATTGGAAAATGGAGAATTTAGCTCTGACAAACTGCATGATATATCTAATCAGCAATTATTCTTAAAACCAGATGCTTTAATATAATTTCCAAATTTATTGCTCTGTCGCGCTATAGCATCGGGAAATTCGGTTCAAAATGCGCCATTTGACAGCATTTTTTGAAACATATTCTGTCTTTATTAAAATATTGACCAATACGACACATTATGCAGTTTCTAAATAAGAGAACCTGTCAAGCGCATGTTTTTGAGAGCAAAAATGAATTTAAAAATGAGTCAGAAAGTAAGCAATCTGTTATTTGAGTACACCTTTAATTCTTCCAGCACGATCGCTTCGAGAAATTCGGTTCAAAAGGTCTAATTTGATAGCATTTTTTGAAGCATATTCTGCCTTTATCAAAAAATCGACCAATACGGCACATTTTATAGTTTCTAAATAAGAGAACCTGCCAAATGGATGCGTTGAGAGCAAAAATGAATTGAAAAATGAATTGAAAAGTAAGCAGTTTGGATTTGAGTACACATTTAATATTATTTTTTCTTCTACTCCTTTTTTTTAAGTATACGAATTGGTCATGTCAAAAACGTGTGAGTATAAAAGTAATTGATATTATTGAGAAGATGTAAAATAAACGGAAGCGGATTTGATATCTTGTGAATAGACAAAATTATGGGATTTTTTTTCTTCTTCAACCCCCCTCCCTGCTTTTTTTGTTTTCCTTTTCAATATTTTTTTTCCTTGCGTTAAGAGTTGGTCTTATAAAAAAAATTGACTATATAAAAGTTATAAATATATATAGGACAGTTAATTAGAAATTTTAATTAGAATTAAAGGGCATCACAGAGATATAAAACAATATAAACAGAATACTGCCCTTTTTCGCTTCTACTTGGCGAACAAGGGTTGCCATATTAATTTTGAGGAAGCCAAAATCATAGTTCCATGTAATAACCCAGTTTAAGGTAAAATAAGAGAATCCATCGAAATCATAGCACTAGAAAATAAACCATGTAATGATAATTTATCCTACAATATACCAAAAATATGGCACAACATCATAAAATCTTAAATTTTTTATTTCCTTGCAATATTTTAATTTTTACTCACGTGTAAATGGCAACATTTTTTAAATTTTTAATTCATTTAGATTTTAATTTAGTAGAAATATTACCTCTCGATCAAGATGCAAACGTAGTCCTTCCATTATCATATTTTCCTGAAGACGGCCGCAGAAGACGGCGCGAAACGTTGAAAATTTTATATTATTTTGATTTTACAAATGTATATTAAAATTCCTGTTTTGTGCACCACTGAGAAATGCGTTATTATTAGTTATATAAAAGTTGTAAGTAATATTAAGAATGTTTATAATAAATTCAATTGGATTTGATGCCTTAAGAATTGACGAAGTTTTGGCCTTTTTTTTTCCTTCCTAAAACCCTATTTTTCCGTCTCTTCAGCCCATTTTTAAATTTATCAAAAATCTGCCGTACCCAAATTTTTCACACTTTTTTAGAAGAAATAATAACTTTAAACTGAGTTGACTTCTATTTTAACAAAGAAGGTTTGGATTTTTCGATTTTCTCAAAAAACCTCCCTATTTTCATTCCTTTGGTCCGATTTTGCCCATTAAGAAACTTAATCGAGATTTTATGCCCCTTGATTTTATGTATCAGTTTGGAATTGATTTGCGCAGAATTGTGTAAGTTATCGTGTCCATAAAAAGTGAAATAGACAGATAAAGTATTTTATTGAGGGTTCATTATAAATGAAAATGCCTGAAATTCAGACGTTTATGCTTATCAGAGTGTTCAATTTTCAGATATTTTAAAATGTCTTAATTTTTCAGATACCTTTCCGCGTTTGAATTTCAGACACATGAAATGTCTTAATAGTGGCCTTGTTTAACCGGGCTGAATCCTCGCTGCCATGTTTGACCACACTGAATTTTCTTCAATAAATGGGAAAATATTTTATTATAAAGGAAAGTTCTAGTTTAGAAAGCTTTTCAGAAGCAGAACTCGAAAAAAATATGGGAAGACTGGACTGCTCCTTTCCCATCCTTCAATTTTACAGGACTGAAATTTGTTATGAAACTTTCATATACCTGATCTTTAAAATCTCATTCAATATTGTACAGAATGTAACTGATAGTTCGAAATTTTATCTGTGAACGCAATAAAATTTATTAATAGCAGACATCCGGTTTTCAGGGAAGAAAATATACAAATATATAATTGTTATGAATTGAGAAATGTTTTAGGTAAATTGTGGTGTCCGCTATTAAGAAATGTCAGTTATAGAGTAGAGGTTGTACAACAAAACCTTCCCTCCATTTATCCATTGATTAGTGTCTATATAGAATGCACAATATGGCACGTACAGAGGATTATTTGGATACAACCCCTCATTTTTTTGCTTCATTTTGGGAACAACAGATTTTGAGCTTATTTTAGAATATTAATATATATATTAATTTAAGCTTATTTTAAAAATTTCAGAATTTTCAAGCTATGTTTTTGAGACTTTCACAAAAGTTGCTCTGTATATTTAGCTAACATAATATGCAAATGGAATTTTGATAACGTCCACGCATGCGCAATGATAAATTATTTAGTAAATCTGCGCATTTTTCAAACAATTTTTATTATTTTTTAATTTGTACCATAAGATATTGTGTACAATGTTGTTTTTCATATTTCGGAAAAGAACATTGTTTTTTTTTAATTATTATTAAGATCTCTGCAAATTATTAGCAAAAAGCTTGGGAAATTTTGGACTGTTTTTATAAAAACCTTAATTTTTCTACGAGTATGCATGCTATCCGCATAAAAATTAACTCAGTTTATTATAATAAGACACATAATCATAATCTACAATTTAAACGCTTTTGCTACATTAGTTTTGATAGGGTTAATTCAAAGTTATTCGTTCTTTTTAGGTAGCTTTCATTACAAAAAGTAAAAAGCTACCTATTGCAGCCGTCCGGAGGAAAGCACTTCCGGAAAATTTTGGTATATTTTCACCGATCATGACCCCCAGACCCCAAAACCACCCTCCGTTCAAATGTTGACATATATATATATATATATATATATATATATATAACCATATATATATATATATCTGATTTTTGTCATGCGATAACTAACATATTTATGAACCGATTTTAATGAAACTTGGTATGTACATAGTACATACAAATGTCTCGACCGAGTTCGTTGGTCAGCATCATCCGCCATTTTGTTTCAAAATGGCGGCCATTTTAAATTTTTAAAAAAATTTAAAATTAAAAATTATATGCAAAAAAATTAAAAGTTGAAAAATATTTTTCTTTTACGTGTTAGAATTTAAAAAAAAGATTCCAGAACACTTTTTATTTTGTCTATATCTTAAAAAATGATTGAGTTATAGCACTTTGAATTTTTCTTATGGCTGACATTTTGAAACGATATGATTTTGTCACGTGATAACACGCGTATTTATGAACCGATTTCAATTAAACTTGGTATGTACATAGTACATACAAAGTCTCGACCGAGTTCGTTGGCCAGCATCATCCGCCATTTTGTTTCAAAATGGTGGCCATTTTGAATTTTTAAAAAAATTTAAAATTTAAAATGAAATGCGAAAAAATCAAAATTTAAAAAATATTTTTCTTTTACGTGTCAGAACTTAAAACAACGATTCCAGAACACTTTTAATTTTGTCTATATCTTACAAAATGATTGAGTTATAGCACTTTGAACATTTCTTATGGCTGACATTTTGAAACGGTCTGATCTGAACGATCCACAATGTTGCTTTAAAATGGCATACACTTTATGATATCGTGGAATTTAGTGACTCTCCAAATCGCTTAAAATAAAACCAGATTGAATAAAAGATGACTAATTTCTAAAAATTCCTATTAATATTCAGTCTTGACAAAAATAGTATTCAATCTTATAAAATCACTAATTTTATAAGATTATTTCCACTAATTTGAGATTAGTATTTTTGAACAATGTAACTTACTTTAAAATAAATAAATAAATATATAAGTATATGAAAGCTACCTCTTCCTCCCGGCATTGCCGGAAGGACTTTTTAATTTAGTAGTGGTCCCGTATGCAGTTTCAGAAAAAAAATCATCACGAAAAAGTATGACCTGTACTGTTAAGTTTACAAACTTAGAGTTTCAGGATAATTAATCATGTATCTTCCTAGATATTTAACAAAATGTCTAAAATTGCAAGTGGCCGGTCACCTTTGGTCATATAGTGTATTATACTATGCTTTTATTGCTAAATTATTCAAGCAATAATCAGATTCTTTAACATAAAAAAAAACTTTCATTTGTAAAATAGCAGTTTAAAGAATTATTAAACAAGTTATCTTGAAAATAATATAAAATTAGCAGAAAATCACAAAAAAATACGCAAATCATTAAAAAATTTATTCGATATAAAATGATACAATTATGCTATACGATCATTAATCAAAAAAGGATTTTAAATAATAAAAAAATAATATTGCGTAATTATAATGCTCAAGTTCAATTTCAAAAGTAAATCCATATAAAAAATAAATGTGCATACTTTCTTGACATAAAATTATTTCCTTTAATTTTTAGATGACTGTTGAGAATTAAAAATTTTCACAATAGCATTATCAGCCATATTTAATTGGTATAATATCATTTAAATATGATTAATAGACTTTCGGGAGCTTAATTCAGATGCCACGTATTCCACACATATTTCACTAGAACAAATGTAGAACAAACACACATTTTTTCACAAAAATAAATGCCGAACAAACTCTTGTATTATAGAAAGATCACAAATACGAATGCACATGGAATTGAATTAACCACAATAATATAATTAATGAATCATAAAAATCTAGGTTGATTTCGTTTAGAAAATTTCTCAAAACTTCTAAATTCGAATGTACCAATGAGCACGTAAAATGTCTCCCGGACAAAGAAATATACAGGGTGTTTCGCTACCAGACGAACAAACTTCTAGGGGTGATAGTAGACATAAAGACAAACATTATTAAATAGGAAATCATGGGGCGCAAACGTCTTTTGTAGGAGCTAGGGGCCATTAAAGTTTAGGGTCCAAAAATTCAAACGCTCATAAAAATTAGAAAAAAGGGTCGATTTGTTTGCGGCTTTCTCTAAAATCATTCTTTATATCACGATTTTTAATTTTTTTTAATTTTAAAGATTAAGTTAAAAATTGTCGATAGAGGGCGCTTTAGACTTTACAGTAACGAACAAATACTTTTTGCTGTTCTTTTGTGCATAGGGTTGAAATTATTCTAAAGTTTAGACTTTAACTTAAATTTTAAGCCCAAAATCGGAAACATGGGGATCGGTTAACTAGCGAAAATTTAACTGTGAACCAAAGGGGAGATTTTAAACGCTCATAAACATTGGACAAACTAATCGATTTTGTTGCGGTTTGCGTGTAGGTCATTCTCTTGGTAATTATTTTATTCAAAATGACGTACAGCTTTCATGTCCTCATTTTTTGATAAAGGGCGCTTCCGACATATCTCCGATATTTCAATAGCATTACTCCTGGGTGTTTTACTACCAAACTATCATATTTCCAGGAAGTGTTAGGGATGCAAAAGCGACTCGGAATCACATAGGAATGTAACGTTGAAAATGTCTTTTTTGCGAGTTATAGTTAAAGGAAGCAGAGAAAAAAACAACAGAAACAAGCAGAGAGACAGAAACACGTTAATATCACATAAAACAGTTTGTTTAAAGGTTTTATTAGAAAAGATGTTCGAAATTACGACCAGAAGTAATTCGACATGCTTGAGAGCAGCATCGCATGTAACTCCTTACGCTTTGAAAGATTCCTGAAATCTTTGATAGATTTCCGGAAGCTACAGAAATACGAGCTGCTAAGTCTTTAATTAATGGTACGGGATTCTCAACACCCAACTTTTCATGTGACCCCAGCAGAAGAAGCTCATACTTGATAGGTCCGGTGATCTGGCAGGCCAATAAACAGGGCCACCACGACCTAGACGCTGTCCAATTGTTCCATTGACGCCATTCAACGCTGTCCATATGTTACGTTGAGGTATCGGTGAACATCATTGGTAAAATGTGGAAGAGCCCGATCATGCTGGAACCACATAGAGCAGTGCAACGAGAGAGAAACTTTCACGCGCATTACCGTTCAGCTCCATCTATCGCAAGAAAATCGCAGCGCCATCTACTGTCGCTGTCAAGCTTGCCGGACTTTTTCTAGTCGTAATTTCGAACACTTTTTGCAGTAAAACCTTTAAATAAACTTTGTTCTGTCATTTTAACATGTTGCTGTTTCTCTGTTTGTTTCTGTTGTTTTTTTCTCTGCTGTTTTTTAAACGTAATATGCAAAAAAGCAATTTTCAACGTTACATTCCTGTGTGATTCCGGTCATCTTTGCATCCCTTACACTTCCTGGAAGTATGGTGGTCTGGTAGTGAAAAACCCAGGAGTAATACCATTGAAATGTCGGACATGTCTCGGAAGCGCCCTCTATCAAAAAATGAGGACATGAAAGCTGTACGTCATTTTGAATAAAATAATTACCAAGAGAATGACCTACACGCAAACCACAACAAAATCGATTAGTTTGTCCAATGTTTATGAGCGTTTAAAATCTCCCCTTTGGTTCACAGTTAAATTTTCGCTAGTTAACCGATCCCCATGTTTCCGATTTTGGGCTTAAAATTTAAGTTAAAGTGTAAACTTTAGAATAATTTCAACCCTATGCACAAAAGAACGGCAAAGAGTATTTGTTCGTTACTCTAAAGTCTAAAGCGCCCTCTATCGACAATTTTTGAACTTAATCTTTAAAATTAAAAAAAATTAAAAATCGTGATATAAAGAATGATTTTAGAGAAAACCGCAAACAAATCGACCCTTTTTTCTAATTTTTATGAGCGTTTGAATTTTTGGACCCTAAACTTTAATGGCCCCTAGCTCCTACAGAAGACGTTTGCGCCCCATGGTTTCCCATTTAATAATGTTTGTCTTTATGTTTACTATCACTCCTAGAAGTTTGTCGGTCTGGTAGCGAAACACCCTGTAGATGAAGTCAGCGCGTTTTCAAATTCGAATGCTCTGAGTCAGTATAGCCTTAGTTAGCAGAGAATGATCACATATAGTATGGTGAATATTAAAACTTTTTATCAGCGGAACATTGAATATTGTATAAGAATAAATGAGAAACATTTTATTTTCTTTATTTGGTATTTTTTGAAATAATTTAAATTTATCAATTAGCTGAGTAATATTATTAATAGAGTTGTTATATTTTCTGACAGATGGAAAATAAAATTTATATAAAAATTTTGTCGGAACACTTCCAAACAACACATTGTATTTTGATGAAACATAATCAACATTTATGGAGCAATTGATGACCATTGCCCCTTTCTACAATTAGAAATTCAATTGATTAAATTTTCAGTGTATTATTCTACTAAATGATTACATAATAATAAACCCTTAGTGAAAATGGAATTAAGAATGTTTTGTCAGAGTAGACTTCTTCATTAAATCCAGGTTTTTTTTTTTTGCTTTAGATATTTATATATTTCCAAATTATTTTTAAATTGACATAAATATTAATCTTTTAATACATCTATTATTTTATCTCTTCAATTAATTATTGCCTTGCGAACTCTTATGATATTGCTGAATTTTTTTTATCCATTCTTTAATAAGTAATGTTTTAAGTTACTACTCAAATTTAGAAATCATTTTTTTTTATATTTACATCGCCATTATTTAGATATTTATATGTTTATTTTTAAACATTTTAGGAATGGGGATGTTTTTTGTTAAGCAAATCAGGCTGAGGATTCGAGGTATATGTGTTTAAACTTTCCTTTCTTTTTTTTCGACCAGCACTGGTATTTCTTACTATTTAGCAGAACAGGTTTACTTTGACCCCCCCCCCTCCTCGCTATATGTGCCCACGAATACAAGTAGTCTTTGGAAAACTTTATATTTTGTAAAAAGCAAGTTAATTACTTTTTGCATTAAAAAAAAACTTTGCTAAAAGCTTAGTAAACGCACTTTTACAGTTTTAACAGACTTCCTGTAGATTAATAAAGTTGCTTTTCTAAAGTATTACTAAACTTATTGAAGGGAAAGGTATTTTAAACATCTGTCATCTATTTGAAAACGTTTTATCATTATGTTATATTTATTGTAATACAATTGTGTATACAGTCAATCGCATATGAGGATCCTAGAAGCCAAGGGATACAAATGATAAAATTCAGATTTCGACTAAGTTGAGTTCAAAGTTAAACATAAATTATAATTCAATGAATTGAGATATGAAACTTTTCCTTATTTCTTAGTGATTTTTGAACTCATATTTAAATAACTGTTGAAAAAAGGTGGAGTACAATTGTTTTAAATTTATAACTAAAGAACTTTGATCATCATTCAGCACTTGTACTGTTTGACTTCCAAGTAATAATGGAAACTGCTTGGAAGCCAAAGGGTTCAAGCGCCGAATGAATACAAAAAATGAAAAATTATGAAACAAAAAAAATAATTTATGAAAAAAGCAAGAACAATGTCGATTCAAATAAATGAAAGGACAAAATTATTTTTTTTAATTTATGTTCTAAAAAGGAAAATTTATGAAATAAAAAATGAATTTAGGAACAATTTAAGAACAATGTTGTTACAAATGAATGAAAGAACCACATATTGTTCAAGAATAGTGTAAATGGCTCATGATTAATACAATCTTCATCTTTTAGCATTTCTACAGTAAAGTTTTTTGATGGAATCATTTACAAGTTGAGCCCAGTTCTCTAGAACCATACAGATCTCTTTCATTCTTCTTTTTTCCTATTTCTATGAATCCAAAGTCTTGGTCACATTCATTGTAGAAGTTTCCTGAAATCAAAAAACGATGATCGAGTTTTTATGTGTGTATTTCTTATGATTTACAGCCAGAAATTCACAATCAAGAGGCTTTTATTCTGTGCTCCACAATTGTCACTAAAAGCTGTAATATGCTTGACTTCAATGGGAAGTCTTTATGAACTTCATAATACAAGATGCGATCTCTTGGCATCACGATAAGCCTGGACTTCATACCACATGTACATGTGGGCGGTTCCCTTTTCAAGATTATGAATATTCAAATTGTACGTCCAATTTTGATGTAGATAATAAGCCATAAAATTGGTTACATGTGGAGTTGGCATCATCTTTAGCAAATGAAAAACATATCACAATTTTCGAATCATCCTTTAAATTATGGAATGGAAAATTTTGTATTTGTTGTAAGTATTGAGGTGGTATTTGGGTGGGCTAGGGGAAGTTGTTCGTCTACCCCCCCCCCCCCCCCGTTAAGGGATGTAGACTGTAGCGGCCATATAAAGTCAGCAAAAAAAATGCTCAATAAGTAATGTTTGAATGAAAGCTTATCATTATTATATTGGTAGGAATAAATGAAAAAGTTTCAATCTTTAAACTTACATTCCGGTTGAAATTAAAAAGTGGAAAGCGACTGAATTTTATTACAAGTAAATAAATAAACTGCAATAATGTCCAATTATTATTATAAATATACTTATACAAGTTAACATTCAGTAAAAAAAATCTACTTACTATCAATGTCAAAAGAACCGTTTTTATTTGCATCTGACATGGTCCATTAGTAACAAAAAAACCTGGTAATAATGAAAATAAAACTGCTTGAAGACCTAAGACTATGACAAGCGTTCACACAGTGTAAAGTTACAAGAAATAACTTTCTAGTGACTGACGCTATACAGAACACATTTGTCATTCACGCCTCCAGTCACTACCAACTACATACAACGCCAGTTCGTTTAAAACATCACACGGTGTAAATAATCTTTAAACTGAGATTGGTATTAATCGGCATATGATCGTCTTTTAATACCAATCGCCGATTAAAAATGATCTAATTCATGGGGTGTTTTATCATTTATAAACTGGTCTTGTATGTCATTGGTCGCGGTTCAGCTACACTTACACCGCTTGGCCTCTACGCGTTTCCCAGTTTCAGGAAAGAGGTTAAGTAACTGACTCCTAAAACACAGTACATAATTGAAAAATCACTTATAACGCTTTACCAACAAATAAATAGCCTTATTTTCAGATAGCCTATGCACTTAACTCATTTTTTTCAATTTTGCCACTTATATCCCTTGGCTTCTGGGGTCATCATCTATACATATAATAAAACAGTAGGACCCGGTGTGTCTGTACATTGAAGATAATTGACAAAAATGGAGTCAGGGCGATAAAAGAAAACCAATGAAACACAAAAAAAATTTTTTTTGAATTTTTTGTCTGTCTGTCTGTCTGTCTGTCTGTTTGTTCGAGGTTATCTTCGTAACTACTGAATGGATTTTTATGCGGTTTTCACTAATGAAGAATGCACACTCCCGGGCAGTGTATAGGCTTTGTTTCATCAAAATCGGACAACAGACAAAAAAGTAACAAAAAGAAACAAAAGAAACTATTAGGTGCGCTGCTCACGTTTTTTAGTACATAACGTTTTTTAGTACATATAAAATCCAATAGATGTCACTGTGCGATTTTAAAACGCGCTATCGTTATGTTTTCGCCAGTCTACTTAAGTATGAGAAAGTTTCAAGCTGGCTGTCGTTCCATGTGGTTTAGTCGGTAGAACGTCAGTGCGCCATACTGATGGCCCGGGTTCGATTCCCAGCATGGAATTTTTTTTCACTATGTTGGCATTAACGCCTATAAGCAATTAAAAGAATTTGAAATATTGTATTCAAGGCGAATTTTCTCTCTGGGAAAATTTCCTTGCATTAATATGTCAGTGTAATTTTTTTTTCGATTTAATTTTTTTTTTCGAAACTTTGTTTTTCTTAAAAAATTACAGTAAATATTTGATATTTCCCAACGTTTTTTGAATGATCGACTTGCTTTTTTTTTTTTTAATGTATGTCTGAACCTTATCTAACTACTTCTTCAAGATTTCTTTAGATAAACCGACCAGCGTAGCGGGCGAAGGCCGCTAGTATATAATATAAGTGTACTATTTTCAGACACTTATGTGTCTGAATTGCAAATGTCTTAATTTCAGACATTTCATCATTAGTTAGACATTATTTTCAGTCCATTTATGACATTAGCTTTATTAGACGCTTATGTGTCTTAAATTCAGAGATCTATGATGTCTGAAATTTCATATTCAGACACTTAAGTGTCTGAATTCCTATTTTAGACACGTCTGAATTTAAGACGTCTCTATTTGCAGTGTGATTTCTAGGAGTCTTTATCGGTATATGTCTGCAAATAATTTTCAGTAATTCCAAGATAGGAGAAAATATAGATTAGATTTCATACGAAATCTACCTAAAAACAGATCAGTTTTTCTCAATCGAATTTGGGTAACAAACGGTTACGCAGTTCGGTGCAGTGTCTTAGCTAATTATTCCTGCAGTTGAGGGATTATCCTATGTCGTGATGCTACCGTTCATTTGAGCCAATAATATTTCATCACAAAAATTATTTAATAGTCTACATTAATCAAATCTAATGTTAAACCTATGGCATCGTGTTGGGATATGGAATTTTCTTTTGTACGCACTTAATTGTAAACAAACTGTAAATATTAAATTTTAATTTTTTTCTTCTTATATACCGGCATCAAATGTTTTACTTAATTCGTTAATTTTATGTTAATGCAAATTCAGGGAAGATTTAATTTCAATAACTCTTTATCACATAAGTTAGGGTTTCAACGCACATGTACACAACGCGATATTTTAATATAATTTCATTATACTAAGTTAATTACAATGGTTTTTTTAATCATTTTATCCCAGTCTCCTCTTATTTGTATTAAATAAGCAAAAACAAAACAAAACAAAACAAATAAGATGGCTGGAGGAGCCTTTAATTGTTTAAACAAGGTTTAAAATATTATCTATATCTTCCAGCACTTAAATTGCTTTGGAACATTAGATGATATTTAGTTTCATTACATGACAGTATGTGAATTTCACTATTGACGGAAAACATTAACAAGTGTAAGGACTTTAGACATCACTTCATTTAGAAAGCATTCAAAGTCATAATATAATTCAACTTCCTTTTACATATGTATGTATGGGATTTGAATTAACTTTTTTTTGTTGAATAAGAACAAACTTTTAATTAAATATTTTATTCTGAGTTCACAAAGACTCATACATTTGAAAACAACCTAAAATTAGCATCATGATTAAACTGCAGGAATACCCTCAACGTAGCTTTAAGTGGAAAGTTTCTGATGAGATGTTTTGCGTTTAAACAGAAGATTAACACCTATTTCTAAATATATTCATAATTATTAAAATACTTGAACTGACAGACGTTACAATTAAAGTCACAGTACTCAGCGTGTTCCGTAGCGTGATCTAAGTGCGTAAAAAGGATTATTTTGTATCATAATTAAAAACGGGTAAAACGGGGTAGGATTCCGAAAGAAAAAATCTAAAAGTCACCACAAGGGTGATATGTGGAGAGGTTATTATTCGTTATATCATGTGTCTCCCTTTTAATCATCTTACAAAATTTCACTTCATCCTTACAATAGATCGAGCAACAGAAAACTTTGACTACTGCCAGTTTAATTATGGCCACCTTGTATATTGCACCCGCAAATGTATCTTTTATTATTATAAATATAACGGAAAATTAAGCTTCAAACAGTTAAAAAAATGCTATCAAAATGATTTAGTTTTTAATATGCGTCACATATTATCATCGTGTTTAGTGTACGCAAGGTATCAGATAAGCAATTACAAAATTACATTTTATTTACAATCTTGCAAATATTTACGAACATAACGGCAATATGCAAAGCGTACATAGTATGCATACAATTATTTCTACAAAACAGAACTTAAAATACCGGTATAAATATACATGTAAGGTGAATTTTATAAATCGTTTTTAATTTTTTATATAATCGAAATTTTATCGAGTAAACTTCTCGAATCTATACTTACTGCTTTCAAAAAGTATCACTGGAATGTTTTTTGTTGATTGTTCAATTGAAAAATTAAAACGTTAGTTTTTAAAGAATTTCTAAATCAGAAGGGACAGTATTTTGACATTGCGTTTAGAGCATAGGATGATGTTTTTACATCCGAGTTTTCTCCAGAAAACGCCTGTCACTTTAGGAGTACGTTTTAGTTATTTTAAGCTTTTCTAACCCCGATTCTTTTCAGATTTTTTTACGCTTTTGTAGCTGTAGAAGAAAAATTACTGAAGAAAACTAAAACAATTTGTTTATATACGTGATACTTTTGACAATATGTATTACTCAATGATAAAATTCGTAACACGGGGAGATATTTCTCAAAAACTGCGAAATATAAAGATTTGAGTAATCTTTTTCTCCAAAGAAATAATGTGAGATAATATTTCATAAAAATAAAAATTTCACGAAAATTTATCTCGATACATTCGAGAAAGGAAATTAAACTTATTTTTACATCTAATATCTAAATTTTCAGTAGTTGTGACAATATTTTGACTTTAAAATATGTAAATACACATGAATATATATTTTCCTTGGTGCATTATTTATTAATCTGAAACAGAATAATTTTTTATGACAGATACACCTATTCAAAAAAATGATTAATAATTTAAAATTAGAAAAGTAAAAGATGACGAATTTTGCATCTAAATAAGGTTATCTAAATAAAAAAAAAGTTTTAAAAAAATTGCATTTTCAAGCAGTGAAGATATAGAATTTTTATAATATTCTTTTGATAACGATACATGTTTATTAAATCCGATTCTTTTAACCATGTTTTTAATAAACAGCTACAGCTGAAATATTAAATATTATTCTAAGTCTAAATCAATAAATCTGACTATTATAATTCAGGTTATAAAAAAAAGATTCCCGTCGCAGTACTATTTTTTAGTTGAAAAAAATATTGACAAATAAAAATTTTGTAACAAATTTTTACGAGTTATTATAAAAGTTTCATTCAAATCTCTAGGCATAATTTTTATGGATTGGATAGACAGCTAAGACAAACATTTTTCATCCTGGAAAAAATCATCGGAACTGAAGCGTCATGACGTTCAGCAGAGTAAATCATGATACGGGATATGTTTACCTTACAAAGACAGTAAAGCATTGCTGAAATGTATTTACAATACTGTAAGAAATGTTAAAATAGTTAGTTTAAATATAAAACACATGAAAAAGTATAAAAAATTATCAGGACCATTGATTTTCCCAGATACACGTGTAGGTGTCGCAAAATTTTAATTACGGGAGAATATTTTTGTTTTATTCGCACATTACATTTAAAAAATATAATTCGTAATAAGGTACCCTGGGGTAATAACGCCACGTTAAGGTTCTACCAATTTTCACGGCTTAGTTTTAGATTGTATTTTTCAAACAAATAAAGGATCTGATACAGCAACTAATTGACTATCTATACAAAGTAAAATAATTTAACAGATATGTATTCATAAAATGTAATGGCGTTTTTTCTTGATCAATGCTATTTGGCGTTAATACCAACCTATATGGGTAATAACGCCATGCAAACAAAACTATAAAATAAGATGGAATAATGTCATGTAGATTGCTCAATTCTAAAAATACAAACTCTACAGCTCTAGAAATCGACAAATTGCAATCTAAGCTATTGAAAATGTACAATTTTTTTGTGACTCTGAAAGAAAAAGAAAGGTGTGGTGGTGGCGTGGGGAGGAAGCAAAAGAATATCAGATTCTAAGTTACGTTTTGCTTAAAAATGACCATTTAAATAGAATTATTAGAAACATTGAACGGATTATTTGAATCAGTATTTATATTCCCATGTATGCATTCTATGCGATAGAAAATATTGTTTTTTTTTTGTGAAAGTGAAAGAAAAAGGAGTGAAGGGGGAGCTTCAACAGAATATAACACCCTCTGTCTCTCTTTGCTTAAAAAGTCCCACTTAAATATGATTATAAGAAACATTGCATGGTTTTAACCATTCATAATGTAATATTTTAATCATGTGAAATTTTATAATAACTAGAGTTATATGTAATAAATATTTTTGTTAAACCTGAACTGCTGTTAGCGTCTCACATACCGCTGACTTTTTCAAGTTTCAGAGTTTAACTTGCAATTTTTAGTTTAACTATAGATACCGGGAAAATTTTGTTTCATTTGGAGTCCTATTACTATCTCTAGAGACTTTTGAATAGCTGAATTTTATTTATAATAGTCCTGTATATAAGGCTCAATACAAAAATAATATTCTAAAAATTAATTTAACATTTTATTCATCGTTACATTAAGCGGTCTGACAGGCCTCTCACAGTAAGTTATGCGACAATTTTTGTCACAGCAGTTAAGGGTTAATACTATTATAGTAATCTAGTAAATAGTTTTTAATCCTAACTCCACACTAATACGGATTCTCCAAACCTACAGTTAAATTATCGACGTTTTAAAGAACATACTTTAATAAATTTTTAATAAATTGAATAAAATTTTTGATTAAAAAATATTATCCCAAAGAGATCTCTTATTCAATTTTATACATAATTCATATGGTTATATATCATTATATCTATATTAGCAACAAAATTAACCTTTAACTGCTGTTAGCAATCTGACTGAACACTGTACCCCCTCCCCCCTCAAAAAAAATAGCGTTTAAATTGTATTTTCCAGTTTAACTATAGTTACAACTGAAATTCTCTTTCGTTTGGAGTTCTCGTAATATTATTAGAAATATTTGAATGGATTAAATTTAATCAGAATTAATTATGTACAAAAAGTTTAGCGCAGGAACAGTATTCTATGATTTTTAATCATGGATCGCCTTTTAACCTTTAACTAATGTTACCGGTCGCGTAGACCACTATTTTTCTTTCAGTTTTTTAGTTTAAATTGTAATTTTCAGTTTAACTGCAAACACTACCGAAATTTTGTTTCATTTGGAATTTTAGTACTATCACCAGAGACTAAATAGGTGAATATTAAGTATAATACTCTTGTATAAAAAGTTTAGTACAAAAACACAATCCTACGAGTTATTCCCGCCTTTTATTCATCTTTCAATTTTGCAGTTTCACAAACCGCATCACATTCATACGTTACAATTTCTGTCACATCAGTTAAAGGTTAAATTTATAAAGTTTTGAAAAACCGAACGCTGAGAAAGCGGACAGTTAAAATTTCGAACTCAATTGAACAATCCAGTGGAAATTTAATAGAAACCTGATTTTGAAGATGTTCGAATTTGAATCTCGAAAACATTTTGATATAGTTTTATTTACAAGAGTTAAAAATTATTTTTTACATTAGTAAAAAAATAATAATAATAATATAATAAAAAATAAAATAGAGAGATTATTTTTAAGTATTGGGCACCCCCCCCCCTTAACCTTAACATTTCAACAATGATGATAATGCTGTCCCATATTAATATATAAACCCCCTTCCGATATAGTTCGGCCACTGTTGGGAATCAACCGGGGTAATAACGCCAATCCCTGGCATTATTACCCCGGGATACTTATTGCGCAGTAAATCCTAAACTACAAATTATCTCGAGAAGGTATCCAAAATCTTCTACAACAGTTTGAAAGTGCATGAAATACACTACATATTTATGTAATAAACAAAGTATTTCCGGATAAAAAATATAGTCTTCACATCAAAAAACGTATCTCGCAAATTTTAGATCAAGCGTTAATTTTAGTTGCTTGTAAAAACAATAAGACCTAAAAATGAAACAAATTAACTTGAAGCTGTTTCTTGCGATTTATATGACTCAAAACCCTTCTGCGCAGAGCACATGGGTGTCATTTACCTGATTATTTCATAATTATGCAAAATATAAGCACTTGGCGTTATTACCCCGCCTGGCGTTATTACCCCAGGGTACCTTATATTTTTCTTGCAGATGTCCGCAAATCATACGCAAAAGATTTTTTTTTTGAAAAAGTGTAAGGTATCAGTAAGAAATATTCTCCTGTGACTGAGACTTTGCAATTATTCCCACGTATCAGCGCCTTCTTGTGAGACTTTTTCGAATTTTGTGTCAATGGATGAAGGCCACTCCAAAAATTTTGTATTTCAAACCTGGGAAACAATAATACCAATAACTTTCTCTCCAACTATTCTTCCTGTCTCTTGAATACTGTGAGTAATGAGTCCAGTTCATCAGCGTATTTAGAGCTTTCAACAATCTATAGCAATCTAACTGTGTGAAGAATCGTGCGTACAAAAATCTCCAAGAACTTCTGAATATTTCTGTATTTTTGAATTTTATAATTAGAATAATATGACAGTATATGATTCCAAGTACATAACGAATGTTTTAATTGAGATCTAAAATTTATATGAAGAAATATTGGACGTATTTTCAAAAAAACAAAAAAAATCCATATTAACAATGATTTTCTATCAAGTAAAATAATAAAGCATTTTACAATATTCTGAAAACCTGAAAAAACATAATCATGTTTCCAGGAACTATTATCTTATAAATTCTTCCCTCGGGTGAAGCAGAATATGCATTCATTTATTAAATGGAAATAAGTCTTGATAATATTTAAAGGGCAGTACATTCTTTTATTAAATGGATATGTCTTGATAATATAAGAAGACAAAAATATCATTTCACTAATGACTTGTTTATACTGAAAAACCTTGTCACGAAAATAAGTCATTGTAGAGGGGTTTTTTTCCTTGAAATGTAATTTACTTTATTAGGAAAAATTGTAATCTCTTTTTTTCTATAATCACTACACAAATATGCTTTTTTTATCATCAACACGCAAAAGTAAAAACTTCTTAAATGTAGGATGAATGCACCAATAATTGAAACACAGTGAAAAACAAATCTTTAAAAACAAAAATTAATATTTGTGTATGATAACTTTGGTTAGTAACCAATGTATATAATATAACATACAATTAAATGCATTATTACAAGATCGCATTCGGAACTACTACTGTGATTAGGTGTTAAAATTAATCCTTTAGAAATTTTTTAACAAATCTTTAAATACACTGGCGGAAAAAAAATCCCAACACCAAGAAAAACTTATTGTAGAATAATGAAATTTGGACAGTGCATTTGTTTAGTTAAAATGTTTAATTGATTAGATTTTCGAGATCATAGGTTAATTTAAGGTCAATAAAATGCATTTCAAATGTGAAATGCTGCTACATTAAAAGTCGCTATAACCTCCAGAATTTTGAATGCATACTTGCACACGTGCATGCATTGTGTCATACAGGTGCCGAATGTCACTTTGTCGTATAGAATTCCATGCTTGTTGTACTTGCTGTGTCAATACTGTGATGGTCTGTGCTGGCTGGGGATGACACCGGAGCTCTCATCCAATGATAGCCCATACGTGCTCAATGGAAGACAGATCTGGTGATCTCGCTGGTCAAGGTAACAGGTCGACACTCTATAGAGCACGTTGCGTTACAGTAGCGGCATGAGGGCGCGCGTTATCCTGTAGAAAAACGCCCCTTGGATGTTTTTCTTGAATGGCAGAACTACAGGTTCAATTACCGGACTGACTTACAAATTTGCAGTCAATGTGCTTGGGATAAGCCTGAGAGTGCTTCTGGTGACATAGAAATTGCTCCTTAGACCATGACTCCAGATTGTAGATCCAGTGTTTTTAAGCCGCAGACAGTTAGATTGCAGGCGTTCCCCTGGCCTCATTCTGACCAGCACACGGCCATCACTGGCACGAAGGCAGAACATGCTTTCATCAGAAAACACAACAGATCTCCACTCCATCCTCCAGGGAACTCTGGCTTGACATCATTGGCGTCGCAAACGGCAATGGCTTAGAGTCAGTGGAATGCATGCCTTGCATCGAGCTGTCCTTGAAGTAACCGATTTCTAACAGTTCGTTGTGTCATTGTGGTACCAACTGCGGCTCAAATTTCTGTCACAGGCACAATACGATGAGCCACAGGAGTACGCCGAATACGAAGGGTCTTCCCTCTCAGTAGTGCCACGTGGTCACCCGGAACCTGGTCTTCTTGAGGCAATACCATCCCTTGACCATTGCTCCCTACAATCATGCACAGTGGATACATTCTGTCCAAGTCTTTCTGCAAAATCGCGGAAAGAAAATCCACTTTCTCGTAGCCCTAATTTACGACCTCTTTCCAATTCGGGGAGCTGATGATAATAGCTTCTTCGTCTTCTTAAAGGCATTCATGATCAACTTCAACTCAATTCGTCAAATTTTGAAGAGAAAAAATGCTCACGAACTTTACAGCACTCGTTTAAAGCAAACCTGACTTTAAAGTTGTGAGTGGCGCTACTAGCGCCACGCTTATGCGCGAAACCCGAAATTTGAATCAATGTCATCTTTCAGATGTATAAACACGCCTACAAAATTTCGTTTGGCTAACACAAGTCTTTCTTGGTGTTGGGATTTTTTTTTCCGTCAGTGTAGAAGCTGTCCCTATTACAGAAACACTTTTATGGAAAAGCTACATTCTATTTTTTATATCAAGTTAAATTCAACTTCTTGTGACTCATTTATTGAGTCGTATCGTTTCATTTATGTTTGTTTATGTAAATGAATTTATTTTTCCTTTAAAAAAAACTATTTATTCAGATTTTAAGGAATTGTGTTTTATGGGACTAGTAAAATGTCAACTGTACTATGTCCAGAGTGGAACAAAATACTGAATTTTTGTTTATATAGCAAACTTATTTAGCCTCTAAATTTGCAACACCTGAAAGAAATGATCTGACGAACGTCAAAATCACATGTAAGGAAAAAGAGTTTCAAATAATCAAATGATTAGTATTTTAGTGCATTTTGAGGATGCAAGTAACAGAAAAGGCATGTGAAGTTCTGCATAAAAGAAAAGTTGCGTAGTGAATTTGTCATTCGGAAAGCGTTTAGTAAGGTCGGAGTTTGCTCAGAGTATAGTGTTATCTCTCGAATAATAAGAAGAAATTCTTACCAGCAGGTGTCGGAAATCGATAGATGCTGGATCCTTACCCATCGAGAAAGTGGATTATCGATCCGTGATATCGCCCATCGTATTGTTAAAAACATAACCACTCTTATGCGAATATGGAATCGGTAATATAATCGGTAGTAATAATATCGGTTTCTAAAGTTCATACTGAACGGCATACAGGATCCCAGCGCCCTCCCATCACTAACACCTGAAAAGACAGACATATAGTGAGGTAGGCCTTTCAAAAACGTACGGCCACTTCACGGACCGTTAGTCAGGAAATGCGCATGCTTGGTGCGCGCACAATATCCTCTCGTACGGTACAGAACTTATAGTCCTGTAAATAAAGAGAATCTCCCATCATGATAGGAGGTTGTCAAAAATGTACCAATAAAAAAATCATCATAATAAACACAATCAATACAGTCATCGATTACTTCCGGGAATATATAATCAAGATGCTCCACTGTTTTAAAATTGTTTATAAAAATCATTGTTTTTACATGCTTATGAAGTCAATTTTATTAAATATATGGAAACTAAAATGAGAGAGAGTTTAAAAACAACAAACTAAAAGAAGGCTATAAGGAAGCCACAACAGTGGAAAAGCCATGTGGCGGCTTCCCTGTTTATAAAAAGTATAAAAAGCATAAGTAAGTATAAAAAGACAAGGTAGATTAAAAGATTGTAGAACAAAAACTAGAATTTTTTAGCAATTAGCAGCAAAATAGCCAATAAAATAAGAATTAAGAACACATGGAGCAAAAACAGAACTAAAAGGATGGTGAATGGGATCAATATTTTTTTTTACTTCATTTAAGATCAGTTCTGTAATTATCTCATCATTAGAACACCTTCTGCTAGAATATGTTAAACATACCCAGCAGGAAGGTCAAAGGAAGTGCATAATAAGATTAAGTGGTCACCGGGCTTATCAACAATATTACACATGATGAGTTTTGGCTAAATTTAGAAAGATGCCGGGAAAGGAGACAAAATGGAAGGAGGGCCTCGGGCATAAGGAGGGTCTATAGCATGAAATAGTGATCACAGAGCTTTCAAATGACATGTTACATGAGGAGTGTCGGCAAAAGTTGAAATACTGCATCCCTGAGTTCGAACTGTCTTGCCCTTGGAAAACAACCCCTCCCCTTTTTAATTTTTTCATATATTATAAATAATATTTATCGGATGGCTCCAAAAAAATTGTGACTTAAAATGATAAAAGTGCTGCAATTTCAAAAAGTTCGAAAATTTCTCCTGCACGGAGAGTCAAATGGGAAAGGAGAAAAGAAATTTCCATAATTTGAAAGAGGGGTCCGAGGGCTTTAAAATGATCTGTCACATGACGGGTCCAAATTTTTTTTCTAACCCCCGCCCTTTATTCTCCCCCCTCAGGGGTGGAAATTTTAATTTCGCTGAAACATGTGGTTAATTATTTTTTTAATAGATTTATTTTCTGAAATTTCATTTTCCTGTTGAAAACGGCTACTGAGATGTTCCAAATGTTCTATAATTTTCGACCCCCTTTCAACCCTCTAACGGGGAATTTGTAATATTTCTGAAATATGTGTTAAATTATATTTTGATAAATTAATATTTTGGAATCTCATGCTTCTACCTTAATGAGTGCTGAGATATAGCAGGATGTTGTATAATTTTTTATCCCTCATTTAACCCCTTATGGGTTTTATATTCGAAAATCCTGTCTTAGTGCACGCTTACATCATAAGAAGTATATTTTCCCCAATTTTCATGCTACTAGGTTCAGTAGTTTGGGCTGTGCGTTGATTGTCAGTTAGTCAGTACAAGCTATTTTATATATGTATAGATAGATAATTTTTTAATAGTAATTTTTCATAAAAATGCATGAAGTTAATTCTTTATTCTTAAAAAGAAAAGCAGCAATTAAATAGAAAATATTATTTACATATATATCGCTGATAAATTTAACACCAACATACATTAAATATTTAATGATTTATTGTAATCATTTCATGCATTGAGAAAATCCTTTTAATCAACGTTTCCAAATTTGTTCTGTTAATAATTTTCTTAGATTCAAGGAAGAATTCTGTAGAACCTTAAAGGCTGAACCAGGAGTAATTAATTTTCACAATTTTGAGTTCGTGATTGTTGGCTGTTTTAAGCTACACAATATAAATGTAGTATTGTGTAAAATTAACGAAAGGGAATTTCATTGGAAATTATTCATATTTCAGTTAAGAACACAATCAGGTAATTCATTCAATTTGTTAAAAGAAAAGAGAGTAGATTTAGATTCCCGGTAAATCTAAAAATTTCTTCCTAATGCGATGTCAGTATTTTAACTCCTATGAACTTTGACAGACTTTCGAAATATCTGTTTTATCCTCCGAGACGAAAAAATTTTGCTTTTCAAAATTTACACTGAGCTAGACTTACGATTTATTTACAGTGTTGACGCATTCAATTTAAAGAATTTTCTCTGAGTATTATAAAGATGCAAGTCTTTGAAAACAATTGCCCCAGATTTGTTTTAAAAACTGTTAAATAATTTATGTCAAAAGTTTTTAATTGTCAGTTTTCCTAAAAGTATTCAAATATATTTAAATTCCTACTGCAATGCTTTGCAAGAGATTAAGTAATCCTACTACATGGGTAGCATTCAATTTTTGAACTCTTTTTGTTACAGTTTAAAGTTTGAATAATTGAAATTTTGCCAATAAAACTACAACTAAGTTAAAAAAAAAAAAAAAAAAAAAAAAAAAAAAAAAAAAAAAACTTCTTAAAACACCATATTATTTTTTTCAAGGCCTTTCGAAAGAACTAGTTTTTTTTCAAAGAATATGAATTGAAACTGTTATGAATTAATATGAAGAAATAAAAATTTCTTAAACAAACCATAAAAGTATTTGAATTCGCTAGAACTGACTTTTTTATTAGTCAATCGCAAAGAAGACGTGCGTCTACTATAAAAGCAGTGGCACGACGGAAATGAGCGTGCCGCTGATTTTACAGTACGCGCTCGTCTTTTTTGCGCCTGACGAAAAAAGACTGAGTTCTTTCGAAAGGCCAAGCCAATTCAAATATTTTTAAGATGAGTTTAAGAAATTTTTTTATTTCTTCATAATCTTTCTTCATCAGGAGCAGAGAACGTGTTCCTTTACTTTGAAAATAGCAGCAAGACTGACTGAGAACAGAGAAAGGAAAATGATAAGTTACAGAAACAACCAATAGGGAAACATGTAAAAAGAATAAGTACAGTAAAACCCCGATAATTCGGATTAATTGGGACCGGACCCAATCCGGATTATCCGGAGAATTAGAAAAAAATGAAATAAAATACTAACAGAAAATCACTTTTATGTTAAACTTATTGAATATTTGCAGACAGTAATAAAGTTTACTTTGCTTAATTATTTCGAAAACATGTCAGAAAAAGTTTTTTTATTTAGAATACGACGATGAAACAAGTTAATGTTATGGAAATTAGACAATCGCTTCTCAAACTTGAAAAAAAAATAATGACCAAACCGATCCAAGGTCGAATTAGCGGGGTTCTACTGTAATGAATGTTTGATGTTTGATGTTTGATGCTAGGAAAGCAGAAAACGTAAGTCAGTCATACAAGAGGCATTGCCCAAAAAGAAGAACACAAATCAGTAGGAGAATAATGAGATAGTTTAATAATAACTAAATAGTTTTCATTATTGACTGAAATGATATATAAATAAATAAAATAAAAAAAGCAATTAGAAAATAAAATAAATAAATCATATAACACTCATAAATAATTAAATGATAAGTGTTTTTAAAAATAACAAAAAATCTCTGTCGGCTTGCCCACTTTGATAGCATTTTTTGAAATATATTCTGCCTTTATAAACAAATCGACTAATATGGCACATTATATCGTTCCTAAGGAAGAAAAACTGTCAATTGAATGCGCTTCAAAGCAAAATTCAACTTAAAAATGAATCAGAAAATAGGCAATTTGTTATTTGAATAAATCCTCAATTCTTCAATGGTTTTCGTTTCGAGAAATTCTGTTCAAAATGCCCATTTTGATAGCATTTTTTAAAATATATTCTGCATTTATCAATCTAATTTAGTATAAGGGAAATAATAAAAAAAAACTGGCCAGTACATCACATTATATAGTTCCCAAATAAGAGAACCTGTTATTGGGATGCATTTAAAATCAAAAATGAATTTAAAAATTAGTCAGAAAATAAGGAATAGGTTACTTGAATACTTCCTCAATATTTCAATCCCGATTTCTTCGAGAAATCTTGTTCAAAATACCCATTTTGAAAGCATTTTTAAAAATATATTCTGCCTTTATCCAAAAATTGAGCAATACGTCATATTATGTAGTTCCCAAATAAGACAACCTGTCATTTGGATGCGTTGAATTCAAAAAGGAATTTAAAAATTAGTCAGAATGTAAGCAATTTGGATTTGAGATTTTTTCTTCAACTCCTATTTTTGTTTTATTTATTTTTGCTATAAATATTGAGCCAATAAAAAAATCTTCAGTGGGAAAGTTGTAGATGTTATTGAGAAGATGTAAAATAAATTTAATCGGATTTAATATCTTAAGATTTGACGAAATTGTAGATTTTTTTCTTTTTCCACCCATCCCCCCTTTTTGTTTTCGTTTTTAATTTTTTTTTGGGGGGGATGGGGGCCCATAAGATTTGTTTCTATTAAAAACTTGTAAATACAAAAGTTTTTGATAATATTAAGAACATTTATGAAAAATTTAATTGGATTTGCTATCTTGAGAACTGACAAATTTGTGATTTTTTTTCTCTCCCAAAAACCCTATTTTTTGAGCCCCTTGAGCCCTTTTTTAATTTTATCAAAAATCTCTCACGCATAAACTTTTTGACCATATTTTAGAAATAATGTAAACTTTAAACTGATTCGATATCTATTTTCATTAAGAAGCTATGTTTTTTTTTTCTGTTTTCAGAAAACCCCTCCCTGTTTCAACCCTCTTTGGTCCGATTTTGCCCATTAACGAACTTGTACGAGATTTTATGCTCATTGATTTTATATATCAGTTTGGAGAAGATTTGAGCAGAATTATAGAAGTTATCGTGTCTATAAAAAAGTGATACATATATATATATGTATCACTTTTATATAGACACTATCTATCTCACTCTATAGAGAGAGATAGATAGATAGATAAATTTTTTACTGATGGTAGATTTGGGGTCTAGGGGTCATGATCGGTATAGATCTACAAATTTTTTTCAGACATTCCAGCATAGGAGCGACCGCAATCGGTAGTATTTCATATGAAATTTATCTGATAATATAATTAGAGATCCCGATTATACGTTTATACGAGTATACATATAATACGTATTATACGAAATACGTATCTGCTATACGTATAATACGGCATCGGCGGTTATACGTATAGCGCAAAACAGCATATACGGTACATCGTATATGGGTCATTCCACACCAAATGAGCAAATCAGGCGTGGCTGACATGTCACAGATTTTATTGAAAATCATCATATAATTAGATCACAATCATTTACGAGGAAACGCAAAGTAGTAGAGTTCAGACTAGTTTATTTCAGTATAAAAAATTACATTAAAGTTGAGCCGAAATCGAGGTCTTGTGTACATGTTTGAAATTTCAAGTTTGATTATTTGCCGTAGGAATGGAAAGATTGTAATAAAAATTATTTACACTTAAGAATGAACTATAAGTAACAGATTAGCATAATTTAGTAATTGTATTTTTATTTTATAACTTAAAAATAAATAAATAATAGAAAAAATCGTGGAAAAAATTAAATATTTCAGTTATATGTTTTAAAATGAAGGACACTTATTCCAAATTCAATTTTTTTTTTTGCCATTATAACTAATTGAATATATTTAATACATCTATAATTTAATCCATGCCTTTTTCATTCCTTTATGAGAAAAAAAAATAAATAGTGAAAACTGCTGATTAAAAAGTCAAAATTTTTTTTTCATTTTTTTGGAGACGAATAAAAGCTTTTAAAAGTTTTAAACTCTTTGATATTACAGATAAAAGTGCATATTTTAAGTATACGTAGTTTTATTCTTGCTTTCAGTTTATTTTTGCCTCAAGAATATTTTAAATTTGTGTAGAAGAAAAAGTATTTTTTTCTTAAAATAACTGTATTTTAATCTTAAAGTCAATTAACAAACATAGATGGCAGCACACGTCTATTTTTAGCCAGAAATTTCCAAAAAAGCGCGTGTTTTCAAAGAAAGATTGTTTTTAGAATTTCTCAAATATTAGTTTTTTGAACCCATTTTTGTTATGTTAGAAATTAAAAAGGCAGTATTGAAACTTTTTTAGTGTGTCATGGACTTATTAATTCTTATGTACGTGTAATATTGTTGATGTAGAAGTTGTCCTTTAATTGTTTTTTGAGGTAACATAAGAGGAATAATTATGATTTTGTCATTTTTTTAAAAGTTTCTAAGTTTTTTTGAAGATGAAGGAAATAAATAACAACTTTGAAACTTTGAGAATTCGATCTTCATACATAGTACTACATCTTGCATCAATTTCAGAGATGTTTTTTAAATCCTTTGATTTTTATAACATTTCAAATTTTTTTAAAAATTACAAAATTTCAATATTTACAACCAATTTTTGATTAATTATGATATTACCAAATTATTGTTACTCGATAAATATAAAGATTGATATCCAGAGATTTCAATATCATAAAAAAAACTTCATTTTTGTTAAATAGTTTTCAAAATATAGAACTTGAAACTTGCAACTTTCGACGATTATCCGCAAGCCATTCTATATCACAAGTTTTTTAAATGTCCAAAATTGATAAAATAATTATTTTTTTCTGAAAATATTGTGCACACATACATTTGAATATGAAATGAACACGTATCTCAAATTTTATTAAAATCGGATTCTCTGCAGCCACGGCTTTTTTTCCATTTTTGCTCATTTGACGTGGAATGACCCATATACGGATTTTACCCAAGCGGTTAAACGTATAAACGTTTAAACGTTTTTTATTCAATGTATGAAATTTGATGTTTCGATTTTTTTTGCGGATTAGAGACATTGAGACGCATCTGGCAGAGTATCCTCATCGCGCTTCTTTATTCAAAGAACTACGATATGTTTACTTAACTACTACTTGTTATGCAGGTACTTAAAAAAATCTGAATACTTCCTCAGTTTAGATTTTGGTTTTTTTTTTCTCCTAAAAACTAAGTTATTTATTATAAAATGTCTTACATTAGTTGTGGGTAGAATCAAACTAATCTTTGGAAAATCTACGACGCAGTACTTAATTTTTTATATTTTCTTGCATCTTTAGAAGAAGAAAGTATTGGATTCGGGAATACTTTCGACGGGTTTACACGTTTTAAGGGTAAGAGAGTCCGAATAACATGTTTTTACAAAATATCTGCCTGTCAGTTTATGAGTCTGTGACTTTGTCTGTCTGTATGTGACATGGATTTTGTGGGTTTTCTATCTCAAGACCTAATACACAGAATTAAGTAACATATATGGGGGAGACTAGGGCACATGTGAAAATGGGGCATATGAGAACATTGCCATTTTTCATTAGTTATTATATGTTTGTTTTTTTTTTTGTTTTTTTTTTTTTTTTTTCAAAAAATTATCGAAGATGGGAGCACCTATAGACATATGGAAAAAAAATTTGAAACTCTTCGACATTCTGTTTGTCGCCAGGGGCCAAAATACTGCTTACTGTACTTAAAAGTAAAATCTGAAGCTTGATAAAAGAATAACTTTATTTATTTATTCTTTTTTTTTCTTTATTTAACATATACTATGGATACTAATAAATATTTATGATATTTTTTATTTTTAAAATTGAGAAATGCTAATGATTTGTCATTTTAACTCTTGTGGGAATGTGGGACACTTATGAAGAGTCTAGTTGGGGCAGATCTGAATATGTCATTAAACTGCCCAATAATCATTCAGTGATTCTATTCCTTTTGGTTAACTTCATGAAAATAATGCCAGCTTAATTATCTATATTTTTATAGAAATAGAAGATATTTCTATCATATAAAGTTGATTTTGTGTAACAGAAACTTCTACAAACAAAACTGTCAGCAAATACATAAAAAGCAACGAGCTCTTTACGTTCAATTGTAATTTAAATAAATTTCATGTTTTCTAAATTGCAATAAATACTATACATTATTTTATTTAACAGTTTTCAATACTATTTTTCATGCATCATTAATGTAAAAAGTATTACGTTTAACAACTTTGTAAATTTTTCTGTTTCATTTGTTGCAAACTTGTAGTATTATTTTACTTCCATTTCTAAAACAGCTATTTTATTTGGTGTTTTGAAAATAGATATATATATTAAGAAAATAAAATTTTTAAACTTATAACTACCGTGAAATCTTCATTATTGACTCCCCCCTTTCTTTAAAAGCAAAAGAAATTAAATTTGGAGGAAGCTTATAAATGTAAAACAATTTTTTATCCTTAATTTACAGGCAAATATAGAAATGAGAATCTTTCGCCTTTTGGTAGTTTTCCTATAAATATTATCCAAATGCACCCTCCCTAAAATCTCCCTCAAACAAAAAGCCCTACGCAAAATTTTAATTCTTTGATTTTTTACTCAAGTTTACTTCTTTATTTATTTATTTATTTATTTTTTTTTGTTATATTGCAACAATATTTTATCAATTATCTAAGCCCCCCCCCCCCCCAAATCTACTTATTTTTATTTTGTAATATTTTGCTTAAACATATAACTCAGAAACTAAATAAATATACATATATTTTTCTTTATGGTGAATTTAATAAATAATATAACTAATGATTAAGGTAACATATGAAAAAGATAATAAAAATATGTCAAAATCTTTTTTTTCCTTGCCTTCACATGTTTTCCTTATGTGTTTACAACTGCTCTTTCGTTGAGACACATATGAACTTTTTTTTTTTTTTTTTTTTTGAATTCAATAAACTATTAAGAAAAGTAAGAAGAACTGTAAAGGTAATTTTAAAAAAAATCCATGCGTAAAAAAAAGTTCTGTTTACTATATAGAGTAGTTTTGCTTATAGAAATTAACCCAGTTATGACAAAAAGCTATGTTTATGTGAACTGTTCACATGCATCCCAGTTTCCCCTATATATTCAAGTAGTCCCTGGTAGAAATTGTTGCTGACTAGTTTTGTATGTAAATCGTTCAACAGGTGGCTCTACTTTGCTGTATTTTATTTACGATTTCTGCAATAGCTCTATCTCTAAAATTAATGCACGGATTTTCATCAAACTATAGATTCAATTAATGCTTGATATGAAGTGATTTTATTGTATGTTTTGGTGAGAATGTCAAGATAAAAAAAATGAAATTTCATTATACATTAACAGAGGTAGAAAATATTAGCTCCATGAAAAGAATAGCATTTACGCTCGGGTGCAATCTTGAGTGTAAAACAATAAGTGAATAAAAGAATTTTTAAATAATTAAAAAGAAAAAACTAAATTTAACAAGAATTCACAAAAATCTCAAACATTTATACTCTCATTCTTTCCTCAAAAAGTGTTTAATTTTGCTGGTTATTTACAATGGATACAATTTGTATAAATTATCTACGCACAATGTAAAATAACGGGGTATCTGAGCTCATTACCTTGAGATGAATAAAAAATCTAAATAAATTCAAAGTACAATGTTGCAAAATATTTTTGCAATTCACGGTAATAACTCGCTATTTTGAAAATAGATATTTCACTGTTAGTGAAACGAGATTGGCCAATCAGGAATCTGATATTTTGTGAAATTTTTGCAAACTGTTTTAAAAAATATACGCTTTTTATTGCTTGATCTTGTATATATAACACATAGTATACGGATTCCTGTCGTAACGCCACCGATTTCCATAATTATTCTTCATTCAGTGACATAAGACTAATGAAGTCCAATACTTAAATTAGATACGATACGTGGAATATACGTATACATTAAATATACGTATTCTAAAATATACGTTTAACTGATACGCCTTATACGTACCCAGATACGTTTAAACGTATATTTTAAAGTATTCGTATAGCAGAAAAACGTATTATACGGATGTACGTATATCGTTTAAGGATCATTCCACGTCAAATGAGCAAAAATGGAAAAAAAGCCGTGGCTGCAGAGAATCCGATTTTAATAAAATTTGAGATACGTGTTCATTTCATATTCAAATGTATGTGTGCACAATATTTTCAGAAAAAAATAATTATTTTATCAATTTTGGACATTTAAAAAACTTGTGATATAGAATGGCTTGCGGATAATCGTCGAAAGTTGCAAGTTTCAAGTTCTATATTTTGAAAACTATTTAACAAAAATGAAGTTTTTTTTATGATATTGAAATCTCTGGATATCAATCTTTATATTTATCGAGTAACAATAATTTGGTAATATCATAATTAATCAAAAATTGGTTGTAAATATTGAAATTTTGTAATTTTTAAAAAAATTTGAAATGTTATAAAAATCAAAGGATTTAAAAAACATCTCTGAAATTGATGCAAGATGTAGTACTATGTATGAAGATCGAATTCTCAAAGTTTCAAAGTTGTTATTTATTTCCTTCATCTTCAAAAAAACTTAGAAACTTTTAAAAAAATGACAAAATCATAATTATTCCTCTTATGTTACCTCAAAAAACAATTAAAGGACAACTTCTACATCAACAATATTACACGTACATAAGAATTAATAAGTCCATGACACACTAAAAAAGTTTCAATACTGCCTTTTTAATTTCTAACATAACAAAAATGGGTTCAAAAAACTAATATTTGAGAAATTCTAAAAACAATCTTTCTTTGAAAACACGCGCTTTTTTGGAAATTTCTGGCTAAAAATAGACGTGTGCTGCCATCTATGTTTGTTAATTGACTTTAAGATTAAAATACAGTTATTTTAAGAAAAAAATACTTTTTCTTCTACACAAATTTAAAATATTCTTGAGGCAAAAATAAACTGAAAGCAAGAATAAAACTACGTATACTTAAAATATACACTTTTATCTGTAATATCAAAGAGTTTAAAACTTTTAAAAGCTTTTATTCGTCTCCAAAAAAATGAAAAAAAAATTTTTGACTTTTTAATCAGCAGTTTTCACTATTTATTTTTTTTTCTCATAAAGGAATGAAAAAGGCATGAATTAAATTATAGATGTATTAAATATATTCAATTAGTTATAATGGCAAAAAAAAATTGAATTTGGAATAAGTGTCCTTCATTTTAAAACATATAACTGAAATATTTAATTTTTTCCACGATTTTTTTTATTATTTATTTATTTTTAAATTATAAAATAAAAATACAATTACTAAATTATGCTAATCTGTTACTTATAGTTCATTCTTAAGTGTAAATAATTTTTATTACAATCTTTCCATTCCTACGGCAAATAATCAAACTTGAAATTTCAAACATGTACACAAGACCTCGATTTCGGCTCAACTTTAATGTAATTTTTTATACTGAAATAAACTAGTCTGAACTCTACTACTTTGCGTTTCCTCGTAAATGATTGATCTAATTATATGATGATTTTCAATAAAATCTGTGACATGTCAGCCACGCCTGATTTGCTCATTTGGTGTGGAATGACCCTTAAACGTATAGCTGCTATACGTATCCTATCGCGAGCACTATAATATATATATATATGTAATGATACGACTACGATGTTCTATAATAATGTATAAGCTCCTTTGGAATACCATGTTTGCTGTAGAGTACTACTATTCACTAAGATTCAATAGCGGGATGAGCTGAGCAGTCGTTCCGGTAAGTCGATAAGCCATTGATTTGTTATTTTAGGAGTTTCTCCGGAATAAATGTAAGTCAGTTAGTTTTTTAATCCATATTTATTTAGATAAAGCCATAAAGTTATTCCACTGGTAACTATTGCACAAATCTAACACTACAACTTTCGCGCACCAAGTTGCAACATTCCGGCGTTCTACATTCTCGGAAAAATTGAAATGGGTGTCTTAGCAGTTAAAGGGTCATATGCATTCTGAGCTCCGAAAACCTAGAATGAAAATCCAACACTTGCACGAAAAACTACCCCTGCTGTTTTCGCGTCAGTCATTTAAAAATCCAATTAGGATTAACTTCGAGGCTACGCGTCAGAAATCATCACTTCTGATTGGTATAAGAGGCGTGGTCTTCCCGTAGGAACTATATCATGTCTCGCAAATAGACTAACCTACTAACATCTTAGCGCATTAACACAGAGCAGACGATCAATAAAATAAAATTAAAAATCTCGATAATATTCTAAAAAGGAAAAACATTACGAAATCGTTTCCCGCACTTTTTGAGAAAAAAGCAATAGATTATTAATAAGTTAAATAAAAAAAGAAAAAGGACTTTAGCTGTAAAAATATTTATACATTACGAATCTAAGATTAAAAATATGTTCCACAAATTTACTCAGAGAGAACAAAATGGCGCAATTTTTTTTTATTTTATTACATATATATATATAGTATATAAGTCTTAATAAAAAAAACTAATAATAAGTAATTTAGTAGTTAATACAGTGCATGTCAAAAGTTTAAGCAGAATAGTAATTTTAAAATAAAACTTTAAATATTACCTTTAATTTCAATATCTGTCTTTTATATGTTAATAATATCTATTGTTACACCATATTCATTTAAATTAACTTTTAAATTTTATTTGAAACCATGGAGTTTAAGAATAGAAGAAAAATGACCATGTCAAAAGTTTAAGCACAAAATCGTTTTTATGTAAATTTTACAGTCTGACGTAAACGGTTGCGCACGCAAACAATTTCTGGGTGTATAAGAAGCAGTCCGCTGTTGTTTTTCAGTTAGTACAAAATGCCCAAGTCGAAAGAATTTTCAGAGGAGGAGATGATAAAAATTTGGAGTGTGAGAGTAAAATGTAATTCTGTTTCTGAAATTGCAAGTGCATTAAAAAGGTCAAAACAAGGTATTCATCAAATTTTGGCTCGTGATAATGATTTTAAACGAAAATTTCGTTCAGGAAGGCCGCGAGACTAGCGTCTAGCGACAGCAGGATTCCTAATGGTAGGACTTAGAAAAAAATCCGTCGAACTTTGCTCTTAGGATTTATCCCTAAAGAGGGATAATTTGCTTTTTTAGACTTTTTAATTGTGCTGCCATCTGTTAACAGAAGACTAAAGTTATAGTTAATTAAAACATTGCATTATATTGAATATTGTGGCAGATAAAAATAAAATAAATTATCAAATACATTTAAATTATTTATAACGTTAATATTGATAGTTATTTAAAATATCATTTTGACTATCGTAGCAGATAAGGAAGAAATTAATTATCAAAGACATTTAAATTAATAATAATGTTAATATTGTTCTTAATTTAAGTAATTCTTGAATTTATGTAAGAATTATTATATTCTGGTATTCAAACTGTAAAGACACTTTCGTGTAAGATCATCTAAACATTCTAATTTATTATTTCATTTTATTTATAACATAAATCATAAATTTATGTGGAATAATTTAGGATTAATATTAGTTTAAGTAATTTATCAAAAAAAAAAAAAAAAAAAAAAAATACTATGCATTCTAAGATAGTAAACAAGCTAATAGTCTCAGTAGTTTTCTTAGTAATTGATGAAAATGCTTACTTTAGTTTAAGGCACTTATAATATAATAAGTGAGCATTTTATTAATAATGCTCTCTATTTAAATATTGCTTGAATTTATATGGTAATTATACTGTAGTTTTTAAAACCATATCTGCACTTTTTTGACAAGATAATATTTAAATTTAAAATATTAACTTAATTTTAAATTATTATAAATTTTATAAGATTTAAATTAATTATAGATTTAAGGGTGCATTCTAATCCAAGCTGCTTAATTTCTGATTTATATTTTAATTCAGTTTTGCTCTCAAACGCATCAAACAGACAAAATCTCCTATTTAGAAAGTACACAATGTGCTGTGCTTGTTAATTTTTGAGAAATGCAGAAAATATTGCAAAACAATGCTGTGAAAATGGGCATTTTGAACCGAATTTTCTGAATGGGAGATTTTTTTTCTGGGAACAAAAAAAGGGGCATACTAAGAAAGTAATTTTTTCATAAATCAAATTCTAATGACTATAGCGAAAAACGAAATTACATGGCATCTTATACATTTCTTCAAAAATCACTTTAGCAAGTTTCATGTTTCTACTTTTAAAAATGAGTCATCACAAAATTTCGAGCAGTTGAGGGTGGAAAAATATTTTTTCGAATATACCATTAATAATGGTCTCTGTTTAAAAAATTCTTGAAATTGTGTGGCAATTACATTATGGCATTTTTAAACAATAACTACACTTTCATGGTAGATGAACATGCTAATTTATTATTAAATTGGAATAATTGGCATAAGGGAACAGATGTAGTATTCGCCCGGAATACCGCCATCTTGTTTCTTTGTTGGTCACTTTTGATCACTTTATACTTAAATTTTGAACAATTCAGAAATTAAACAGAAACAGCAAATTTTTAAACTGAAAAGCAGCAGTCGAAGTATTATTTATAAAAAAGAAAAAAAATAACGGGAGGGAGAGAAGGAATTCATAATTAGCAAACGATAAATTCATAAATTTATCAAACAGTGAAATGAAGCAAATATTAATTTAAATATATATATCTATTCCGAAATTACAATCAAAACACTGTTTCAGAGATTATACATTTAAAAAAACAACAACATAAATAATTGGATAAATACAAATACAGAGATTTAAAATCGGGAAATTGGATTGGCTGCCATCTCCGGGTGAATACAACATGATAGCCGGCATAAGTAAATTAACTAAAAAAACAAAAACTTTTTTTTTTTTTTTTTTTTTAATCAAGGCCATGTTTTTCTCGTGCATGTTTTGAAAGATTACTATTTGTGAAATAATTTTTTCCACACTCTACGCAGGGAAAGTCCACATTCATTTTCTTTTCAATACATCTACACTATAACAATTAAAAAAAATATCCTTAAAACAATCGTACAAACAAACACAATATTCTAACGAAAAGCGAATTATCTCATTTTCAAAAAGCCATGTCAGGCGCCGCTAACGATGATTTCCCTAAACATTTGAAGAAAGAGGGGAAAATCCCTCTTTAGGGATGTTTCAAGTTTCGCAGATTTTACTCTAAGTCCTACCATTAGGAATCCTGCTGTCGCTAGACGCTAGTGGCCGCGAGTGACTAGTTTGAGCGAAGATATCCACATCAGAAATTTGGCTTCAACTGGTACACTTTCGGAAATAAAATATGCAGTTCGAGAACAAATATCGAAAAAAAAACTGTTTATAGAAGAGTTTTGGAATTCAGATACATCAAATACCTTAAAATGGCTCGATTACCGTGTCTCAAACGACACCATAAAGAAACTAGATTACAATGGGCCAAAGAGCATATGTCATTTGGTGAAAAGTGGCTGAATGTCATATTCAGTGATAAAAAAAAATGGAACCTCGGTGGCCCTGATGGGTTTAAGTACTGTTGGCATGATCTCCGCAAAGAACCTAGGAGTGTATTTAGCCGATAACATAATGGTAGTTCTGTAATGGTAGGGGAGGGGCTATTTCTTTCAATGGTCAGACATCTCTAGCATTCATCAGTGGTCATGAAAACTTTGAAAACTACCAAGAGACACTTGCCAAACATTTGCTTCCTGTTGCCGAGGTTTTTAGGGGGAGAAACATGGTTATTTCAACATGATAATGCTTCCATCCATACCTCAAACTCAACTTCATCGTGGCTTAAGTCGAAAGCAGTGTCTGTTTTGAAATGGCCGGCAATTAGTCCTGATTTAAACTTTATAAAAAATATGTGGGGTATTCTCACTCATGCAGTTTATCCTAATGGAAAGCAGTATTCTTCATTTAAAGATTTGAAAGATGCCTTTGAGAACGCTTGGCTTAAAAATGAACCAGAAACAATACAGAACCTCATTTTAACGATGAAAGACCGTATATTTAAAGTAATTCAGCAGAAAGGAGCAATAATCAAGTACTAATTTTTTTTATTCTTGTTCTGCTAAAGGTTTAAAAACTACTGTGCTTAAACTTTTGACTCGCTCATTTTTGTTGCTTTGATAAATTTTATTATTTAAGATAAATTTTATAGCATGAATCTGTTAACTATCGCTTTAAAACTATAATTTGTAGGCTATGTGAAAAGGGAAGTAACTTTCACCCATTAATAAAATTTTATTTTGAAATTTTCTGTTGTGCTTAAACTTTTGACACGCACTGTATAATTTAGTGCAAAAAAAAAAACTAAATGGTAGGTGTTAACAAGTTTTTCCAAGCTGAAGAGAACATAGTAGAATCAGATTTATCATTAACGTTAACTTCATGGTTAAGATAATTAGCTAACTTTTAAAGAAAGTCCAATTCAGAGATGCCATTAACATTAAAAATAATTTTTGTATTTTGAAAACTAAAACAATCGCCAGAATTCCAAAAATGATTGGTAACAGAAGATTTAGAAATTTCTTGATTATTAAAATAACGAGAGTGTTCTTTTAAACGGATTTCAAGATTTCTTTTACTTTGACTAATAATAGAAAGACGACATTATAGATCCCCCATTTACGAAAATGAGACATATGAGATTTAGTAGAGGAAATTTGGAATTTATTAACATGTTTAAAAATGGCATTAAACTTAAAGCGCCTTAAAAGCTAAATTAAATTGAAACATAAGAGAGGATAAGAACAACCAAATTATAAAAACAATCAAATTATAAGGTTTATTTTTCTTAAATTTAGAAAGAGTAGAATTGCTAGAAGGACTATTAAATTTCTTCACAGCTTTCTTGACAAAAGAAGGATTGAAAGCTCGAATAACAGATTTTAAATAATTAGGTTCATAATCAAGGGATGCGGCATCCGATCAAAATTTGAGGGCACGGTTTACATAAATGCAAAAGACTCCGATTTTCTGGTTAGTAGGATCTATATACTTTTATGAGCGTCAAAAATCCCCCCCCCCACATACACACATACACACATTTACGTTAACAGTTCAATTTTCGCTAATTAACCGATCGCGATATTTTCAATTTTGAGCTTAAAATTTAAGTAAAAGTCTAAACTTTAGAGTAATTTTAAACCCATACAAAAAATAACAGTAAAAAGTAGCTGTTCGTTTCTCTAAAGTCTAAAGCACCCTCTATCGACAATTTTGAACGTAACCTTTAATATTTTTTTTAAAGAAAACCGTGATATAAAGAACGATTTTAGCGAAAACCGCAAACGAATCGACCCTTTTTTCACATCATTTGAGTTTTTGGACCTCAAAATTTAATGGCCCCTAGCTCCTACAGAAGACGTTTGCGCCGCAGGATTTCCTATTTAATAAAGTTTGTCTTCATGTCTCCTATTAACCCTCAAAGTCTGCCGGTCTGGTAGTGAAACACCTTGTATACTTTTCCCTTCGTTGTTTCCATAAAGACATTTATCGCCAAAAAACAGGAAATATTCCTTATTTTTAATTTCTTCTATCTTTACAAGAAGAAAGTATTGGATTCGAAAAATAGATTTGAAAATTTTCGAAATCGGGTTTTCGACGGTTTTACACATTTTAGGCATCAGAAAACCCGAAAAACATGTTTTACAAAATATCTGTCCGTCTGTCTGCGTGTCAATCTGTCAATCTATCTATCAGCTGTCTGTTTGTGTGTGACAAAAATTTTGTGGCGCATCTCAAGAATTAATCCAAGGAATTTCACAAAACTTAGAGCTTGATATAAACTAGATCTGATTAGTTTTTAGTGTATATCGCTCAACAGGTGACGCTGCTATTTTGCATTATTTTCAATTTCCACAATAGCAATATCTCAAGAAATAAAGTATTGTTTTTCATAAAATCTTATATTTGGCTAGAACTTGATATAACATGGTACTGATTATTCGTGATTGTCACAATAGTTCTATCTCAAGAACTAATGCTCAAAATTTTCTAAAACTTCAAATGGAGTTAGTCCCTGATGTAAATTAGTGTTGTTGAGTTTTTGGTGTAAATCGCCCTACAGATGGCGCTGCTATTCTTCATTTTTCATGATTTCGCAATATATGTATCTCAAGATCTAATGCATGGATTTTCTTCAAAGTTCAAATTCAGTCAGTACCTGATAAAAAATTGATCTTGATTACTTTTTGGTGTACATCAGAAAAAATCTTTCGCCGTCAAGCAGATTTTTTTTTTTTTTTTTATTTTATTTTTTTTTTTTTTTTAGATTTTGCAATAGCTCTATCTCAAAAACTAATGGATGGATTTTCATCAAATTTCAGATTCAGTTATAAATTGACATTAGTTGCCGCTGACTAGATTTTGTTTAAACCACCTAACCAGTGACGCTGCTATTCTGAATTTTTCAGGAAGTATTAACATGCATAAGCTAAAAGAAAGTTTTGGGATTGACACATCTGATATTTTTTATATTTGAGAATGACGTCATTTTAAATTTTATAGTGTATGTTTAATGGTTGGACATTTGTGATAAATTTATAATTATTTTGTATCAAAACCGATTATTAGAGAACTTCGTGCTTTTTTTTAAATATGCTAGACAAATTAATAACATAAGCACCTGATTTTTGAAAAGAATAATCTTTATTTATTAGAAAAGTTTCAGCTTCTTTATTCGTATTTAATTGAATAAACTTTTATTTTATAAATTGAACTAATTCTGATTTCCATAGAATGTTGACGACTAATATTTGATATTTTTAAGAGATTGAATGCCGTGCATCTTTCCGAATTATACAAATATTTTTCATTTTTTACTTTTGATGGTTGTTTATATCATTTCATTTATGTCATAAATTCGCCAATGGCCCGGTTGCTGATTATATTAAAAAAATCTTTCTCCATTTTCATGCATGTATTTTATACTCATTACGATAAAAACTTCCATCGGGGAATATCTAAATGATCTGTCAATTTTTAGAATTGAATTTATAAACCATTTCTCTTGCATTGGGGTCATTCCACGTCAAATGAGCAAAAATGGAAAAAAAAGCCGTGGCTGCAGAGAATCCGATTTTAATAAAATTTGAGATACGTGTTCATTTCATATTCAAATATATGTGTGCACAATATTTTCAGAAAAAATAATTATTTTATCAATTTTGGACATTTAAAAAACTTGTGATATAGAATGGCTTGCGGATAATCGTCGAAAGTTGCAAGTTTCAAGTTCTATATTTTGAAAACTATTTAACAAAAATGAAGTTTTTTTTATGATATTGAAATCTCTGGATATCAATCTTTATATTTATCGAGTAACAATAATTTGGTAATATCATAATTAATCAAAAATTGGTTGTAAATATTGAAATTTTGTAATTTTTTAAAAATTTTGAAATGTTATAAAAATCAAAGGATTTAAAAAACATCTCTGAAATTGATGCAAGATGTAGTACTATGTATGAAGATCGAATTCTCGAAGTTTCAAAGTTGTTATTTATTTCCTTCATCTTCAAAAAAACTTAGAAACTTTTAAAAAAATGACAAAATCATAATTATTCCTCTTATGTTACCTCAAAAAACAATTAAAGGACAACTTCTACATCAACAATATTACACGTACATAAGAATTAATAAGTCCATGACACACTAAAAAAGTTTCAATACTGCCTTTTTAATTTCTAACATAACAAAAATGGGTTCAAAAAACTAATATTTGAGAAATTCTAAAAACAATCTTTCTTTGAAAACACGCGCTTTTTTGGAAATTTCTGGCTAAAAATAGACGTGTGCTGCCATCTATGTTTGTTAATTGACTTTAAGATTAAAATACAGTTATTTTAAGAAAAAAATACTTTTTCTTCTACACAAATTTAAAATATTCTTGAGGCAAAAATAAACTGAAAGCAAGAATAAAACTACGTATACTTAAAATATACACTTTTATCTGTAATATCAAAGAGTTTAAAACTTTTAAAAGCTTTTATTCGTCTCCAAAAAAAATGAAGAAAAAAATTTGACTTTTTAATCAGCAGTTTTCACTATTTATTTTTTTTCTCATAAAGGAATGAAAAAGGCATGAATTAAATTATAGATGTATTAAATATATTCAATTAGCTATAATGGCAAATCATAGAAAGTAATTTCTCAATATTTCATTAAAATATCCATTAAATAAAGCTACATAAATCAGAATTTTGAACTGAGTGTGAAATTACATTAATATGTATTTTATTCATTACTATAGCATCGTTTAGAATGTCCAGAGGAATGAAACCGTCTTGACACGAAGGAGGAATATACCGCTATCAATCCTGCTTTCATTTTGCACCCATTGTCAAATTATCGTCTATAAAATAAATATTTCTAACAGTGTCGTAAAGTTAAGAAACGTTTTTAGGTGTGTTCGTAATTATGTAAATACGTAGCACCTATAGTTGCCGTTCAGTCCGTCCGTCTGCATATAACAACGCAAAACCTACCCAACCAAATCGTTTGAAATTTAAAATATATAATTATTACACAATTTTGTCGAGTCATTTCAAATTTTATGAAAATCAGATGCATGGATCAATTACAGGGACAATCAGAAGTATTCCGTTACACACGGTCAATGGGGAAAAAAATTCAAATGTATTTTAATCGTTTGAAATTTAGAATATATAATTATTACATAATTTTGTCGAGACATTTCAAATTTTATGAAATCGATACATAAATCAATTACAGGGACAATCAAAAGTATTATGTAACATTATGGTTAATGGGGGGAAAGTTTCAAATGCATTTTAATCATTTGAAATTTAAAATATATAATTATTACATAATTTTGTCTAGTCATTTCAAATTTTATAAAAATTGGACGCATAGATTAATTACAGGGACAATCAAAAGTATTCCGTTACATTACGGTCAATGGGGAAAAATGTTTCAAATGCATTTTAATGGTGTTACAGTCATTCGAATATAACAGAATACATGAACCTATGAAATATATATATATATATATTAAAATATGCATTCTGTATAATCTGTGATGCAAAGAACATTTATTATTAAATTACAGGGCCACACAAAAATGTTCCACTGCATAATGCTATAGGAAAACGTTATTTGGGGTGTGTGTTAATTATATTAATCAATTTCATATTTTATGAATATGATATACATGGCTGAGGTGTAATAAAAGTTTCTTCCTATATATTTACAGGACCGCAAACAAGATTTCGACCACTATACTGTATCCAAAGTACTGTCTACTATAACAGCAAGACCTGAATATTTTTATAACTTCGTTATCGTACGAACGCACCTCATTTTCTAAGCTTCACGTGCAATTTCTAACTTGTTATATTTTGATGACGTTTGGTACAATCGTACCTTATACTGTGAAAATATTTTCTGTGAAATAGCAAACTATCACTTAAGTCGTATGTAATGTTAAAGAGAGCTGAAAACTAAGACTCTGTTAAAAACTGTAAATAGATACTGTAAATTCTTATGTGTAAAAATACATACACTTCTGTAAATTTCCACATAGAGACATACTAAAGAATAAATTTGAATAAAAAAAAATGATGACATTTGTTGTTTTGTTGTTCATGTTTTTGGTAAATTATTGTATGCGGTTGTAGAAGAGTGTAGCCTATACAAGCAATTTTTCCAAACAAATGCAAGAAATTTATTGCTGCAAAAGTTTGTTATTAAAATTGCTATAATGTTAAATACTACAGTTGTAAGTTGAATTACACCACATTTTTATTTGTACAAAAGGTTTTTTGCAAGCGCTAATTTTTCCACTAATGAAAACTTTATAGAATGCTTTTAACCTTGTGTAAATTTGCCAAAAATCCTTTAATCTTTTCTGTCTTATTGCAGAATTTTTTAACAATGTGCCTGCGTTTCATCACTTTTCATTTGAGAACTCGTTTAAAATATGCCATTTCTACAAGATTAAAATAGATTTTCGTTGGGGGAAATAATAAGTGGTGAAGCTGCAGATCTGTCACTCTCTCAGACATAGAGAAATGTAGAAAATCATTTTGCGCTGTAGATTTTTGGGAAAAGTTATTTACATTCGCTTCCTTTTCAGAAAAGTCATAAAAAATCTCCCAACGTAAAATGCATGGCTCTTTGTCTTTCAAAAACATTTATTTCCAAGTATTCTGATTTCAACAAGATGAGATAGTGCGATAAATCATTATAAAAAAAGAATAAATTCTTCATTGTTTTTAGAAAGGTGTGAAGCTATCTTCTGATTACTTTTATAGTTATCTCATAAAAGTGCCAAATATATATAAATGAAATAATTTGATGCGACTAAATAAGTTTGCTTTTTAAGAATTTTTTATACGTACTCACAGCGATTCAATGCCCCCCCCCTTCCCATTTTCGAATGTACTGAAACTAAAATTATGAACAAATTAGGCTAAAAAGAGTTTATTGCAATCTTCCAGAAAAATTATACCGATTACACTAGATCACAAATTGATTCCAATGGTTTCTGGAAAATCTACGAATACATGATATTTTAATTATATGTTTGATCTATAAAATATTTTTTATAGTCATTAGCATAACGAGATATTTTGATGATCACGGATATTTAATTCGTGTTTGTCATAATAAATATACTATTACAATTCATATGGGTTTTCGCATTGACGGAGCACCGACCATTAATGCACACTGATTGATTATATAAAGGCAACACACCAAATTGAAAGAAAAATATAAATGCAGTGTACTTAAAAATTTTATTTTTGGCTGATAGCAGAGTTGCACAAACTTTCAAAAATATGCACGTGTATGGTTTTTCTATACAAGATTTTCACTCTCAAAGGTATCCAATGTCTAAATCCTAAACCATTAGTCATAAACAAATGTACTATCTACCAATAAGTGTTTGGACAGTTTCAATTTTTGACATTTTGTCTAATATTTAAAAATATACTTGTCGGATTCTTCTGGAACTTCAAGATTATAAATATAATGTTTGACCTCATATTTATCAACATCCATTTGATAAGAAGGGAAATTAGGAGGCTGACAAAAAATCAAAGAATATTAGAAATACTTGAGATCACCCTGTACATGAAAATGCACGAAACGATTTATCGCTGCAGAATACAAATATATGGATACAGTACAACATGTACAGTGATTTTTATAAGAATAGCATGTATATTCATAAAAAAAGCCCTTTTTTGAAAAATTCAAAAAATTCTGGTTTGTTTTTGTTTATATCATGCAGGGTTTTTGTCAAAATTTAACGCTAATTCCAAAAAAATTGGCTAAATGCAGTAGAAAAAATATAGCGCAATTGGAATATAGATATATTAAATATTTAAGAAATATGAGTGAATGTGATGAATGTGTTATGACAGTATGAAATAATTTTTATCTGCGCATGCGCGAACGATAATTTTTTTATATATATATATCATTTAATATTCAATTCTATGGAATAACTTACAAAAAAAATCGAATCAAATATCGTGAAAATTCAAAAAGATATCATTATTATAGTAAGCTGTTTTTACTTTGCTAAAAACAGCTGAATGATAAGGGATTCTCCACAAATTGACATTTTTTATTAACTGACTTTTAGGAAAAAATCAGCATTTAATGAATACAATATATAATACAATGTTGCTGCTGATAAGTATCTTGAAACATGATAGAAAAGAAAAAGGGCTTTTATTCACATTCAGGGACACAACTAAGAGATGCAAGAAAAAGGGCGAAAGGATGCCAAATGTAGATTTGTTTAGCGATATTTTTCATGTCCATGTTTAGCATGATATTGCTAAAAGCATCTTATCTGGGGTATGCTAAAGCATAGAAGAATCTACTGATGATAGCATAAAGATCCTTTTTAAAGCAGATTTTTTTTTTCGATTCTGTTTCACAATTTTAAGTTATCAATTTTTAACAAAGCAGATTACTTTGTTCAGTATTACTTATTTTAAGTTTTAAAATAAGTCGGTTTTTAATAAATTAGAGAATTATTTTGTAAATATACTTTGCGAAAGGGGGGGAGGGTTCGTCAAAATCCACGATTGTCTCGAAAAGAAACGGGGGGGGGGCTTGTTTCGGCCTGGTTCACATTTAATAGTTTGTAGACCCTCCACAAGAGCAATTACAGTTGCGACTTTCCTAGTTATGCTTTCTACTAGTTCTTGTAATACATGTAATGGTATTCTATTGCACTTGGTTTGTACAAGACAGGTCAATTCTTTCACTGATTTTGGACGGATGTCGCACGTCTTAATTCGACGATCCAACTTGTCCCAAAGGTTCTCTATTGGGTTCAAGTCTGGGTTCCGGGCAGGCCAATCGAGTCGATTCACTTCATTGTCAGCATACTAATCCATATTGGACCTCACTTCATCACAGCTGTCGTTGTCATCCTGGAAGTAACATGGGTCCAATCCGTAGTATTGCCACAACGTAGGAAGTACACTGCTATTCAATATATTGCCGTAGGCATAATCGTTGAGCTTACCATGAATTGGAACAAAGAGTCCTAGTCCAAACCAGGAAAAGAATCCCCCGAACATAATTCCCCCCTCCACCGAACTTAATTGTGGGCACAATGCATTCTGGTAGGAAACGTTCTCCAGACCCTACCATCAGAACGGTAGAGGGTAAACCTTCATTCATCACTCCAAAGAACCTGTTTCCACTGTTGGACATTGCTGCCGTGCTCTGCACCATAGCATAACAGTATGCTCGGTTGGACTTGGCGATTAAAGGCTTATAGGCGGCAGCACAACTATAAAAATTAACCAGATGAGCTTCCTTGCGGATGGTATTTATAGAAATAACACATCCTGGAGCTTTTTGAAACTCTTGGCGTATGTGTAACATTGGTTGATTGAGGTTCTTCCGAATTTCTCTGGACAGGACCCGTCGGTCTATCTCCCAGTTTCGGGAGTCTGCCCACTTTGGCCATATTCTGACAATCACCGCTCATCTTCCATTTCCGAATCACATATGCCACAGTCAATTTGGCGTAATGAAGCTCTTTAGATATAAGATAAAAGATCGATAAAAGATCGATAAAATGTCGATAAAAGATCGGGCATTTGTGTGGTACCCGATGATGACACTTTTCTCAAAATCAGACAGCTCTGTTCTTTGTGGCATCTTGCATGCGATTGATCTCAGTGTTGTTTCTGACACCATATTTAACAGTGTAGAGCATGACGTATATAAGGATGGCAGATATCGGCATTTGCCTAAGAGTCCAAATACTTATTGGCAGATAGTTTATCAATGAGTAGATTAAGAACAAATGCTTCGATTTTTATAATTATTTTTATTCTGGAAAGGGAGCGTTCTAGTAATTATCCAAGGAGAAGTAAATCATCAATCAAAAACGAAAAAAAAAAGATTTGACAATTTGGCGTGAAACCTATTATCATTCAACTGCTTTCAGAGACCAATTGAAAATCAGTTCGCTCCTGTCCACGATATCTCTCTGAATTTCCACTTTTTTTTTTTTTATGAGTAGCTCCATAGAGTTTAATATTAAATTATATAAAAGGATAAGTGTTATCGTTCACGCATACGCACATTAAAAAAATATCTCATACAACTACTCATTATTTAGAAAATATTTAATATATTTATATTTCACTTTATTGTTCATATTGCAACTTATATTGCAATTATATATTAAAATATATTGCACTTTATTGTTTCTACTACATTTTGCGAGTTTTTCTGGAGATGGCATTAAATTTGGCTGAAAACCCTGCATAATATCATCAAAAAACATACTAGAATTTTTTGAACTTTTCAAAAAAATCGCTTTACTTTCATCAATATAAGTGCTAGTTTTACAAAAATTGGTGGCCATATTTTACAATATCCACATGTATTTATATAATGCAGCAATAAATCTTTTCATGCATTTTAATGTACAAAGTGTTCCCAAACATTTCTATTGTTGTTTGATTTTTGTCGGCCTCCTAATTTTCCTCCTTATCAAAAAAACTTTGATAAATATGAGCAAACATAATCTTTATAATCTTGAAATTTCAGAAGAATCTGGCAAGTATATTTTTAAATATTCGAAAAAAATATCTAAAGTTGAAAGTGTCAAAATACTCAATGGTAGATAGTGCAATAATAAACTACGCAATCTGCTTTGTCACATATTGATTCCTTAAAGTCTTGAAGCCGAATCAGAAAAAAAATCCGCTTTAAGGATTCTTTTGTCATCATCCCTTTTTTTCCGAAGCAAACGTCGATTTTGGCGACCCCCCCCCCCACACACACACCTCCTTCGCAAAGTATATTTGCAAAGATAATTTCTGTAATTTATTAATAGCCGACTTATTTTAAAAATTAAAATATATAATATTGAACAACGTAATCTGCTTTGTTAAAAACTGATACCTTAAAATCGTGAAACCGAATAGAAAAAAAAAATCCGTTTTATAAAGTATCCTTATACCATCATCATTAGATTCTTCTATGCTTTGGCATACCCCAGATACGACGATTTTAACGATATCATGGTAAACATTGACATGAAAATAGTTGCCAAACAAAATTTACATTTGGCACTCTTTATCTTGATGCCCGGGGAACATACCCTTCTCCCTCCCCTCTCTTAGTTTTGGTCCTGACTGTGAATAAACGCTCTTTCTCTTTTCTATCACAGGTGTCAAGATACTTATTAGCAGCAATATTGTATTAGATATTGTAGTCATTAAATACTAATTTTTTCTAAAAGACAGTTAATAAAAAAATATCTATTTGTGGAGAATCCCTTATCATTTAACTGTTTTTAGAGAGCAAAGTAAAAACATATTACTATAATAATGATATCTTTTTGAATTTTCACAATATTTGATTGGATATTTTTTTTTTATTTTTTTTTTGTGAGTTACTCCATGGAATTGATTATTAAATGATGTGAAAAAATCGTTTTTATCATTCGCGCATGCGCAGATAAAAATCATTTCATACAACTACTCATATTTCATAAAATATTTAGTATATCTATATTGTATTCCAATTGCACTATATTTTTTCTACTACATTTTGCCTATTTTTTTTTTAATTCGTGTTAAATTTTGTCAAAAATCCTACATGATAAAAACAAAAAACATACCAGAATTCTTGACTTTTTCAAAAAAATCACTCTTTTTCCATGAATATACATGCTATTCTTACAAAAATCAGTGTACATGTTGTACAGTATCTACATATTTCTATTCTGCAGCGATAATTCGTTTTGTGCATTTTCATGTATTGGGAAATCCCAAATATTTCTATTATTCTTTGATTTTTTTTGTCGGCTCCGTAATTGTCTCGCTGATCAAATGGATGTTGATAAATATGTGGTCAAACATAAACTTTATAATCCTGAAGTTCCAGAAGAGTTCGACAAATATAATTTTAAATATTTGACAAAATGTCAAAAATTGAAAGTGTCCGAATATTTATTGGTATATAGCGTAGTTCCAATTATAAAAATGTTTTAAATGAGGTAAAAAAATTATTTTCAAAGCGATTATGGTCACTAATAAGATTTCTTATAAAATTACGAAATTTAAATTTTTATATGGTCCCTGGTCCTATAATTTCTACTTACAAGGGGACCACCAGACATGGTACTCACAGATTTTGCTGATTTCAAAGTATGTTATAGGGATCATACCACTAATTATTCTGCTGAAAGGGTTTCTTCAAATGGGCTTTGGTTTTTGAGAAATTGGTGGTCAAAGTTCAGCGTATATTTCAAATATCTATTAGTACCACATCTGAATGTCAATTCGTGGCGCCGTACCAGAGCACGTGTTTGAGAATCGAAATGCTTTGGGTTCGAATCCATCCTCGGCTTCTATTTTCTTTTTTACTTATATTTATATTTTTACATGTTACAAATTTTAAGCAGAATTGGGAATTCTATTGCTTTGAACATTTTGATATTTTCTGAAGAGAACAGTTTACTTTTTTAATATTTTATTATTACTATTATTTTTAAAAATATAGCTCAGATGGTGAACCGATTGCAGTTCAGGGTTCAACTAAAAGTACATTTTGCAACAAATAATTAAATAAAAATGCGTATTTAATTAAAATTTTGAAAAGTATAAGAAAATTTGAATATTTTAAAATCTCCACAATTTTAAATAATAATATTTTTAGATTAATCAATCAACTTTTTTTTTTTCAAATGTTTATTACACAATATTGTGCATGTATTTTTAGATAATGTAATACTACATAATAATGTAATGCTACTTTAATATATATTTTTAATTAATATAAGTTGTGCAAAGTGGTGAAATCTAACACATCTTCATATATACTTTTATTAATAACAATTATAATAATAATAACGTTAAGTCTAATTTCATGCGCATATTCAACACATATATAACAATCAAATTGTACAAAACATTTTAAATATCTGTATCAAATACAAAAAAAGCCTTAACATTTTTAAAACATGAAAGCGAAGTAAATATAAACATAAGTTTAAAGTTATCATTTGTGTGAGAATTGCGTAGGTTGTATTAACAAAATTTACAATATCTCAAGATATGATTGTCGCATGGATAAAAATGAGGTATTAAAATATTCACAATTAAACAAGCTTTCATTAAATGTTTCAAAACAAAAATCGATTTTTTGATTAGTTTTGGGGTAAACTGTCCCCTTAAAAAATTAAGTTTACGTTTATGAACTTTTAGAGAAAATCAGTATTTTTTACCGAAAATTTAATCTACACTGCTCGACATTAAAAATGCAACACCAGGAAGAAGTTGTCAGAAATTTATGCAAATTTTAAAGTAGATTCACGTCACTGAGTTATGAAAATGATGTGAAATGTTCAGGTCTCCGACGCACGTGATGTAAGATATAAGGGAAAGAAGTTGCAGAATGGGCAATATTCGTCTCCTTATTTCTGCCAGACGAATTATCGAAGAAATTTTGTTTTTGTCTCGGAGGATACGTGTATAGAAGAGAATGCTAAGCCGCCGTCAACGAAGGCACTTCCAGCAGATAGACGATTTTACGGGAGGTATGGTGATCGGACTGAGTAAAGGGGGTTACATCAAATCGCAGCTGATACCCACATGGATGCGAGCATGGTGCATCGACTGTGGCGAACATGGTTGGAAAAAGGAAACGTGACAAGATTAAGGGGTGTAGGTGAAGCCAGAGTGACATCAGCACGCGTGGATGGACGCATAGACCGACAAGATGTGGCGGACCTGCAAGTCACTTGTACCTCGATTCTGCAACATGTACAAGATACACTGGATGTTTCCGTGTCGACCAGAAACATTTCCTGTCGATTGGTTGAACATGGCCCGCACTCACATCGTCCGTTAAGAAGACTGCCATTGACTCGACAGTCTAGACGCCAACGTTTGAAATGGTGCCGGACTAGAGCGACGTGAGTAGAGGGAAAATGGAGGTCCGACCTCAGGAGGCGGAGCAGCGGAGCCGGAGCAAGGAGCAGTGAGCAGCACCGCCTCCCGTGCACCTCTTCCCGTGCACTTACTCAAATGCATCACCTCTCGTGCACCACCTCACGTGATTCTACTCTAAGAGGAGGGGTCAAAGAGTTTTTTTTATTTTAAGCCGGAATTTTAGGGAGTTAGAATTTTTTAACCATACTATAGTATGAGGGTGTTTTTTAATTTTAATGCGGGGAGTTTAAAATTTTTCATAACCGGCGTGTTACAATACGTGGGGTATTTTTTCGATTGAATTTTGCTGTTGTTCATTTAAAAAAGTAATTAAAAAGTAATTAAAAATAAGGAATGAAGCGACTTTTTTTTTCACTATGCTTTTAGATGAGGGGTTAAGCGTGTATTTGGGGACATAGAATTTTTTTCTGTACTATTGTACGAGTGGTTTTTAATTTTAATGTGGCGACTTAAAAATTTTTCGGTGAACTTTAGTTTAAGGATTTATTTTTTGATTTTAAGCGGGAATTTTGGGGAGATTGAATTTTTTTTCACCGTGTTCTTTGATGACGGGTTAAGCGGGTATTTGGGGACATATAATTTTTTTTCTGTACTATTGTACGAGTGGTTTTTAATTTTAATGTGGCAACTTTAAAATTTTCAGTTTGGTGTAATTTAAGAGTTTATTTTTTGAATTTAAGCGGGAATTTTCGGGAGATTGATTTTTTTTTCCACTGTGCTTTTACATGATGAGATAAGCGGGTATTTTGGGGGAAATTATTTTTTTAGACTAATGATACACGAAGGATATTTATTTTTTTTTTCGGGGTTGATATTTTAATGAAGAACTAATTAAGGAGGGAGCATTCATGGTGAATTAATGAATTATTTTTTTAGGAGTAATTTTGTTAAGATTGAATTATTTTTTTCATTTTTTGGAGTTTTTAGCGGATATTAATGTTTAATGGGGGAACCTTAATTTTTTTTTTTTTGCAATGAGATTGACGTGTGCTCGTCGACCTAACCGTACAGGGTTTGTAATTTTCTTCGAATCACATGTGAATATTGGCTTAGAATATCTTAGAAAGACTTCCACCCCCTTAATCCCTGTCTGCCGTCATAAATAACACATGCTGGTAATGGGAATTTGGGAATAACAATTTTGAATATTTATTTAATGACGAAACTTTAAAATTATTTCGAGCGTTATTTTTAGTTAGCTATGTTATACACTTGATATTTTAAAATAATTAAAAAATAACTTTAAAATTTGAATGAAAAAATATGTTTTAAAATTGAATTTTTCGTACTAACATTTATTCGCGCTCGTCAACCTAACTGTTCGGAATATGTGGTTTTCTTCATGCTGTGGAAAATTTAATTGAATTGATTATTATTATTATTTTGTGTGTGTTGTATATATTTTTGTTTGTGTGTTGTATGCATGCATGTATGTTGTATGTATGTGTGTGTGTGTATGTATGTATGTGTGTGTGTTGTATGTATGTGTATGTAAATTTTTTGTCGAAAGTTGTGATCTTTAGCTGAAAGTGACCTAGGGTCAAAACTTTCACCCAGGAATCGCCACGGGGAGGCAGATCACATGATTCCCGTATTGCACACATTCACCTACATTATTTCGAGTGTCATTTTTAGTCACCATAATATGCTGTTGAAATTTTAGAATAACTAAAAAATAACTTTAAAATTTAAATGAAAGAATGTTTCAAAATGGAATTTTACGTACTAACATTTAATCGCGCTCGTCGGATTTTACTGTTTGGATTCTGTCATTTTCCTTTAACCTTGGGAAACCTTGCATTAATCTGGGTTAGGATATTTCAGAAAGACCACAACTTAGGTATTCTTTTAATCTTATTTTGTAATGAGATGTATTCGCGCGCGTCGGCCTAACTGTTCGGAGTATCAACATAAAATCATCAAATTAATACAAAATATTTCAAATAGTAAGAAAATGAAAGATTAAAATCGCCAAGTAAGAACAAAATACTTCAAGCAATGAGAAAATAAATGTTTAAATTCGTCAATTTAACATAAAATATTTCACAAAATAAAAAATGAATGATTAAAATCACCAACTCAAAATGAAATCTCATGCAATTAGAATAAAAACATTAAAAAAATAACGCCAAATTAAAAGATTATTCTTGTCTCACAATAAATATTGCGAAAGGCCTTTTCAAAAATTCTAGTTAAACATTAAAGTTTTCATTCAAAATTCAAATAAAACCCTTTAAGATTTGACATGTCACTAAAAATTTAAATTAAAATTTTTTTCAAAGTATAATTATCAAAGATAAATTTTTCTAATAAATAACCCATGTAAAGAAAAATCAAAGTACAATGATTCACCATTTGTTTGATAAATTTTAAAGCATAATATCTGTGATATAAACATCATGTTATGTAAAAAATATAAGTAAATATTATTAGTTTTAAAATCATTTATATTCGAATGGGTAATTCGATGAATTAAGAACATTAGAATTTTATGGATTAAAAAGTAACAATTGAGAAAATAACCATTTCAAAATAATTTTTTAAAACCACCTTTCGTGCAATTCAAGTTTTTGTATGAAAATTGAATATTTTTTTCTTAAGAGAAATATTTTATGTGAGTGAAAAGTGAGACTAAGTTAATTTATGAATCATTTTAAAATATTACCACGCAATAAATTGCTTTGAAACTATGTTCTTAAACATATTAATATTTAAAAGTTTAGTCATTTTATACATTTTACATTCAAACTATACTTACCAATATATAGGACCATCTGCATTTCCCACTTTCTTGATGAATGATGCTTGATAAAATCTTATCTGAACACCGCGTGTTGCTGTGAATCACTAGCAAGTTAAGACAGGTATGATATGACTTATAGTTAGGTTTTCCCCAAAGAGGTGAAGTCATTCTAATAAAATCCTATTCAGAATGAGAAATAATTCAATTGCAATTAACTTCAGATTTTGTTATTTAATAATTATTTTTTTTTTAATTTGACAATTTTAATTAATGTTTTAGTGAAATTACCTTTATTTATATGATTTTGATTTTCTTTTATTGCTTATACTATTTCAAACATGTACATTCCTATTTGTAAATAGGAAATCATAAAAAACATCTTTGAATGATTTTATTATTATTGTTGTTAGACATTATATTAGAAAATCATTAAAAGCTTTAGCTTTTATTATTATTATTTAGATATTAAGAAGTGACGAAGACCTGTTGAATTATTCTCATCTTAAAATTGATTAATATTCTAAGAAAAATTTATTCTGTTATCTTTTAATTTACCAAACATATATCTTAATATTCATTAACACACTTCTTATTTAATGAATAATATATTTGATGAATAATATATTTTATAATATATATGAGATTTTAATCTTTTTTAAAAAAATTGGGTTATGTTATTTCATACACATACATTCTTATTCGAAATTACAAAACCATAAAAAACATCGTTAAATGATTTTTTTTATACATTGTATTGAAAAAGCATTAAAACCTTTCATTTTTATCCCATTTAGACATCAAAAAGTGTCGAAGATCTAACTGCTTTGCAAAAACTTAAAACTAGTGATTTGATGAGTCATACTTTCTGTGGCTTGTTTACAATTTTGGAATTATCTTAATTTATTACCAAACTTCTCATTTTTTAAACACCACACTAATCATTGCTCCCATTACTTAATCACGTAAATGTAATTTATATCGTTTTTGATTATCAGTTTTATACTAACATTTGACACCTATACGTATGTGTTGTAATAATTCTGTTAGTTTAATTCATACAAATTTCAACTAAAGCATCCTATGCTAGTTTTCATATATTTATTATCACAGATTGTGATAGAATTTCTTGCGTTGTTTAAGAAATAATAGATATTAAATTTTTTAATTAGTTAATAACATGAAAAAAATTTAATTGCTTTTTAACATTAATCATTTAAGAAAAACAAATTTTATTCTGAAATATCAAATTCAAAAACTAACTCTTAAGAATATGACTCGATGCAATTTACTCATTTTAAACAAGTTAACTTTACTACTTGACAGAAATATAGTCAAATGCAAAGCGATTTAACTTTCACATTTTTAAAGTTATTTATATATTATACTAACATTTATTCATAATATGAATAATTTTATTAAAATTACTCAAGAAAGTAAAATTTATACTAAGTAAAAATTTAAAACCACCAATTAAATATATTAAACAACAACAACAAACTTGTAATTAAGATTTGAAAAAATATAAATGTATGAATCACACGATAATAAAAAGGAATACTTATTCATTCATAAAAATTCTTCCCTTGATCAAATCCATGTATGTTCGTAATAATATGAATCTAAAGTTTTCAAAAAGATTATAAGCGTTTCCAAATTAACAAAGAAAATTGAGTATTAAATATTAAATAATGAACATACACTTTTTACACTACACTTACAATGCACTTAGTAACCAAATTTAATGATTTTTAAACATGTCTTCTTAATTTTTTTTTCAATGAAAGACTATCACAGTTGAATATTTAGCTTTCTCTTCATTATTTTATCGAGAAATATATAATGCATACCACACGATTTCATTAAATTAATCAATCACAATACAATTCAAACTTCTCATTTTCAATGTTTTATATACTAGTGTTTATCAAATAGCTGTTTATTCTGAACAATCATTACTTAGTATATTGATGTAAAGATTGTGTTGAACGGTTTTTAACTCAAATGGTGTGAGAGAAGGATATATGTGGGGGAAAGTTATTAAATATTTTAAATCTTTCATAAAAATAAGAAAAAGCCTTTCAAGCAGCAGAAAGTTAAAATATTTGTAATCAAACCTTAGGAGGAAAACACTCATCTTCTCACAATCATATATCACTAGAGAGTATAGAGAAGCTGTTTATGTTGTATATAATTTGAATTTTCATTAACACAATATTATAACCGAAGTTCTTCGACAGTTAGAAAAATTACGATACACACCGTCTGCATACGTTAACACCGAATAAGATAAGCCTATGCCCTTTCGATGATAAGCGTTATTTACAGGTAAGATGTATTAACATAACTTTTTCTTGATAATTTTACTCGCAGGTTTCGAACCCACAGTCATCCAATCAATTCTTAACTCCTCACATTAACCATTGGGTAACGAGAGACCCGTAATTTAGCAACTAAAAAGTAAGAAAGATCATCGAAATTAGTTACTTCACACACATGCAAAACTAATTTTTATTGTGACTGAACATATAAAAATCACGAAGAAAAGAAAAAAATCACATATGTTTTGGATTACTTTAAGATTTTATACGTCACCTCATCAGTTAAATAGACATAACCACTTCTTGTGAATCACTACTTATGCTTAAATTTTCAAACACTTGCTTATATGAAATGTATTTAGTTTATCAGTGATAGTGTGATTACTTGTTAATAACTTTAGTGTCATTAAAAAAATTTTAAAAATCAAACGTTAATAATTAATTTAAAAAAATACAAGTCAGTATTAAAGGTTTGAACAAATTATTAAAATAATTTTACAAAACTTTTCAAATTATTTAAAAATGTTTCACTAATATTTAGCAATTGACAAATTTTAATGTTCATAATCATTTATGTGACTTAGGTTTTCTATTTTAGCTGTTAAGTTATTAGATTCCCCCTTCAAGTACATCTCATTGATATGTTTTAATCAACCAACCAACCATTCAACTGTTTTAACAATCAACTATATTGTGAGTTAAGTTTTCAGTTTTAATTGTTAAGTTATTACATCCCCCCTCCCCTCAATTTCATCTCATTGAAAAGTTTTCAGCAACCAACCACCCAACTTTTTTCGTAATCAACTATTTATCAACCCTTGCAACCAGGTATTTGTTTGCCCTGGTAACCAAAAAGCTAGTATCGACACATGAACAAAATTTTTAAGATGGAAGACTTGTCATTTTTCATCGAAAAAACAATGACATATGTAATAATTTTTTCTTACTTAAATGAAACCGTTGCATGTGTATGGTAAAACTTGGAAAATTCATTTAATACACAAATTTAAAGTCAACGGACAAGGTCTTCATACTTCTTTTAGTATTTTACTAACATTTTACCAAATATCTTAAGAAATCAACAAAGTTTTAAATAATTATTTTAATAAAAATTCTCATCTGTAAGTGTTATTATTGAACTAATTTGAAGAGTTAACTTGACAAAGCAGGTTTTCACTGTTCGAGCTTAGTAATAATCATAAATTTCATATGATAATCAACCTGTTTGGTTATTTCCCAGTATGGCTTTATAAAAAAAGTCTCACATGCAAATAATATAACTGAACTAAACTGAAAAAATAACTTGTCAAAGCAGGTTTTCAATGTTCCAGCTTAGTAATAAGTTTTATATGATAATCAACCTGTTTGGTTATGTCTCAGCATGGCTTAATAAAATATATCTAAAACAACCTTTAATATTAATGTTTAAAAATATGCAATTAGTCCTTTATAGATAATTATTTTCACTTCTATTATTTAAAAACATTTTTAAATAAAATTATTACTGATGCCAGTTTATCTCAGTGTTATGGAATGTGCATGCAAAACTTTTAATTCTTATTTTCACATTCTATTATTTCAAATTATTGTTTTCAAGGTGTACTAAAATTTGGAAAAAAATATTTAATTTTCATGCATAATTAAATTGAAATAGTTTAAAAATAAAGACACATTTAACATTGTATACTCACCTAATCCAACACTTTCACAAATACACGTCCCACTCACTGCAGGGTTTAGGAAGAAATGAAAGATTCAAAGTCCTTATCAGAAAATGTTATCAGATAATCTTATCTTAAGATATGTGACGTCATAGAAAATATGACATCAACTGGTCACATGATGTATATCACACGACCAGTGCTTTGTTAATTAATTAATCTTATTAATTAATTATTAAGTATTAAAATAATTATCAATTAATTCATTAATTAAATTAATTAATTTTATTAAAAATAATTATTATTTCTAATAAAATTTATTAATAAGATTAATATGTTTGGTAAATTAAAAGGTAACAGAATAAATTTTTTTTCGAATATTAATCAATTTTAAGATGAGAATAATTCAACAGGTCTTCGTCACTTCCTGATATCTAAATAATAATAATAAGAAGAAGAAAAGCTAAAGGTTTTAATGATTTTCTAATATAATGTCTAACAATAATAATAATAAAATCAATCAAAGATGTTTTTTATGATTTTCTATTTACAAATTGGAATGTACATGTTTGATATAGTATAAGCAATAAAAGAAAATCAAAATCTTATAAATAAAGGTAATTTCACTAAAACATTAATTAAAATTGTCAAATTAAAAAAAAATATTATTAAATAACAAAATCTGAAGTTAATTGCAATTGAATTATTTCTCATTCTGAATAGGATTTTATAAGAATGACTTCACCTCTTTGGGGAAAACCTAACGATAAGTCATATCATACCTGTCTTAACATGCTAGTGATTCACAGCAACACGCGGTGTTCAGATAAGATTTTATCAAGCATCATTCTTCAAGAAAGTGGGAAATGCAGATGTTCCTATATATTGGTAAGTATAGTTTGAATGTAAAATGTATAAAATAACTAAACTTTTAATTATTAATATGTTTCAGAACATAGTTTCAAAGCAATTTATTGCGTGGTAATATTTTAAAATGATTCATAAATTAACTTAGTCTCACTTTCACTCACATAAAATATTTCTCTTAAGAAAAAAATATTCAATTTTCATACAAAAACTTTTTGAATTGCATGACAGTTGGTTTTAAAAAATTATTTTGAAATGGTTATATTCTCAATTGTTACTTTTTAATCCATAAAACTCTAATGTTCTTAATTCATCGAACTACCCATTCGAATATAAATGATTTTAAAACTAATAAACTTCAACTGTTTTTAACAATATGATTGTAACAATATTGGTTTCATTGGTTCTTTTATTGGTATTGTCTGAATAACTTTGGATGTATTTATAAAAGTATTTATATAATATTTACTTATATTTTTTACATAACATGATGTTTATATCACAGATATTATGCTTTAAGATTTATCAAACAAATGGTGAATCATTGCACTTTGATTTTTCTTTACATGGGTTATTTATTAGAAAAATTAATCTTTGATAATTATACTTTGAAAAAAAATTTACTTTAAATTTTTAGTGAGATGTCAAATCTTAAGGGGTTTTATTTGATTTTTAAATGACAACTTTAATCTTTAACTAGAATTTTTGAAAAGGCCTTTCGCAATATTTATTGTGAGACAAGAATATTCTTTTAATTTGGCGTTATTTTTTTAATGTTTTTATTCTAATTGCATGAGATTTCATTTTGAGTTGGTGATTTTAATCATTCGTTTTTTATTTTGTGAAATATTTTATGTTAAACTGACGAATTTAAACATTTATTTTCTCATTGCTTGAAGTATTTTGTTCTTACTTGGCGATTTTAATCTTTCATTTTCTTACTATTTGAAATATTTTGAATTAATTTGATGATTTTATGTTGATACTCCGAACAGTTAGGCCGACGCGCGCGAATACATCTCATTAAAAAATAATATTAAAAGAATACCTAAGTAGTGGTCTTTCTGAAATATCATAACCCAGATTAATGCAAGGTTTCCCAAGGTTAAAGGAAAATGACAGAATCCAAACAGTAAAATCCGACGAGCGCGATTAAATGTTAGTACGTAAAATTCCATTTTGAAACATTCTTTCATTTAAATTTTAAAGTTATTATTTAGTTATTCTAAAATTTCAACAGCATACTATGGTGACTAAAAGTGACACTCGAAATAATGTAGGTGAATGTGTGCAATACGGGAATCATGTGATCTGCCTCCCCTTGGCGATTCCTGGGTGAAAGTTTTGACCCTAGGTCACTTTCAGCTAAAGATCACAACTTTCGACAAAAAATGTACATGCACATACATACAACACACACACATGCATACAACACACAAACAAAAATATATACAACACACACAAAATAATAATAATAATCAATTCAATTAAATTTTCCACAGCATGAAGAAAACCACATATTCCGAACAGTTAGGTTGACGAGCGCGAATAAATGTTAGTACGCAAAATTCAATTTTAAAACATATTTTTTCATTCAAATTTTAAAGTTATTTTTTAATTATTTTAAAATATCAAGTGTATAACATAGCTAACTAAAAATAACGCTCGAAATAAGTTTAAAGTTTCTTCATTAAATAAATATTCAAAATTGTTATTCCCAAATTCCCATTACCAGCATGTGTTATTTATGACGGCAGACAGGGATTAAGGGGGTGGAAGTCTTTCTAAGATATTCTAAGCCAATATTCACATGTGATTCGAAGAAAATTACAAACCCTGTACGGTTAGGTCAACGAGCGCACGTCAATCTCATTGAAAAAAAAAAAAAAAAAAAAAAAAGGTTCCGCTATTAAACATTAATATCCGCTAAAAACTCCAAAAAATGAAAAAAATAATTCAATCTTAACAAAATTACTCCTAAAAAAATAATTCATTAATTCACCATGAATGCTCCCTCCTTAATTAGTTCTTCATTAAAATATCATCCCCGAAAAAAAAAAAAAAATATCCTTCGTGTATGATTAGTCTAAAAAAATAATTTCCCCCAAAATACCCGCTTATCTCATCATGTAAAAGCACAGTGGAAAAAAAAATCATTTTCCCCAAAATTCCCGCTTAAAATCAAAAATAAACTCTTAAATTACACCAAACTGAAAATTTTAAAGTCGCCATATTAAAATTAAAAACCACTCGTACAATAGTACAGAAAAAAAAATTCTATGTCCCCAAATACCCGCTTAACCCCTCATCAAAAAACACGGTGAAAAGAAAAAAAAATTCAATCCCGCTTAAAATCAGCTTAATCCCGCTTAAAAATTTAATTCCCGCTTAAAATCAGAAAATAAATCCTTAAACTAAAGTTCACCGAAAATTTTTTAAGTCGCCACATTAAAATTAAAAACCACTCGTACAATAGTACAGAAAAAAATTCTATGTCCCCAAATGCACGCTTAACCGCTCATCTAAAAGCACAGTGAAAAAAAAAAGTCGCTTCATTCCTTATTTTTAATTACTTTTTAATTACCTTTTTAAATGAACAACAGCAAAATTCAATCGAAAAACATACCCCACGTATTGTAACACGCCGAAAATTTTAAAGTCCCCGGATTAAAATTAAAAAACACCCTCATAATATAGTATGGTTAAAAAATTCTAACTCCCTAAAATTTCGGCTTAAAATAAAAAAAATCCTTTGACCCCTCCTCTTAGAGTAGAATCACGTTAGGAGGTGCACGGGAGATGGTGCATTTGAGTAAGTGCACGGGAGGTGGTGCTGCTCACTGCTCCTTGCTCCGGCTCCGCTGCTCCGGCTCCGCTGCTCCGCCTCCTGAGGTCGGACCCCCATCTTTCCTCTACTGACGTGAATGACAGAATGGCGAAAAGTCGTGTTCTCAGATGAGTCACTCTTCTGATTATCCAGTGACAGTCGCCGCATACGTGTGTGGCGTTTACATGGAGACAGACCGGATCCGGCAGTAACTGTGGAACGTCCCTCTGCGCGACAGCGTAGCATAATGGTTTGGGTCACTATTGCGTATAATTTCATATCACCTCTAGTTCGTATTCAGGGCACTACGACAGCCCAACGATACTTGGATAATGTACTGCTGGCGGTGGCAATCCCCCACCTTCAGGGGATGCCTAATGCAATTTTCCCGCAGGATAACGCCCGACCACACAGTGCTCGCATCTGCCAACATGCTCTGCAAGGTATACAGATGCTTCCCTGGCCACCGTACTCTTCTGACATGTCACCAATCGAGCATGTGTGGAATGTGAATCGACGCCGTTTGCGGACTCTGCCCGTGCCTCACTCAGAAGATGAACTTTGGCAAATGGTTGAAAGGGAATGGAGAGCCATCCCTCAGGACACCATCCGCACTCTTATTGACTCTATGCCTAGACGTGTTCCTTCGTGCATCGCTATTCGCTCTGTTCCTACATCCTACATCCTATCCGTTCTCGTTCTGTATTCGGAATATCATTTTGAAATAAAGATCACTTAATGCTCCTTACTGTCTCTGTCTTTATCCCAAATTTCATCATTTTCTGACCATTCATTCTTGGTGTTGCATTTTCAATGTCGAGCATTGTACATGCAAATCCGATTTAATTTATGTGAAACTTCATTTTTTAAAACTTCCATAATTATATTCCTTGAATACTTAATTCGTGATAAATATGTTTAAAAATACTTCAAAAGATTTAAAAAAATATTTAATCATCTTTTGTATAAGTGCAAATATATGATCAATAAAAAGAAATCTTTATTTATTCTGATATTACGGAGGAAAGGAAAGCAGACGAAAAAAAATAGTATTTTTATATGTATCGTAAATTTTATCTCATTAAACAGACGATTTTTGCATTCCAGTTAAATTACGAAAAGAGCGTTTTGATTTGAAAAAAAATTGTTTTAAATGTAATCCATCATTTCTTATTTGTGTAAACAAAAAATTTTGTTGAGATTGAACTTGTGAGATAAATGTGTTTGCAGAAAATTGGAAAATTGAAAATTTGGATAGCTGGTAACAACTTGCATTTTAGCATTACTGTATTAATATTTTATTACTCTTTCGAAGATATGCATTACTTGAATTATCTAATCCTAAAAACGTTTAAGAAATTTCACCCGAAAATTATTTTGTATTATTTATACAAAAAAAGGATAAATTTTCATTTAAAATACTATAAAATAAAATTAAAAAGCGATAGAAAAAAAAAAGTCATTATTTCAGAATTGTGCATAAAGTAAAAAATACAGATAATATTTAAGAAAAAAAGTTCTAGGCTTAAATTAGTTTTGCAGTGTTATCCAAAGAAATATTAGTTTAAAAATTGCAGAAAAAAATAAATTTTCATGAAAATATTCAAAAATGTAAATGCAATTTATTAAGAAAATATAAAGTTGTAGCAATTTCTCTAGTAATAAAAATACTTAAAATTTGTAACGTGTAAAAATTTAAATATAAGTAAAAAAGAAAACAAAAGCCGATGATGGATTCGAACCCACAATCTTTCGATTCGCAAACACGTGCTCCGGCACGGCACCACGAATTGCCATTCAAACCTTGTACTAATAGATATTTGAAATATACGCTGAACTTTGACCCCCAATTTCTCAAAAACCAAGGCCCATTTGAAGAAACACTTTCACCAGAATAATTAGTGGTATGACCCCTGCAACATACTTTGAAATCATCAAAATCTGTGCGCACCATGTTTGGTGGTCCCCCTTGTTAGTAAAATTTCCCTATAACACTGCCAAATAAGACAAAAAAAATTCGATATTTTACGATTAAAAGTGAACAAGTAACAGCTGTTTAACGTTGGAACAATTTTTACTTCATATTAGTGGTCATTCATGAATTTGTTAGAAATATAATTTCGTAAGATATATTAAAATATAGTTGTGAGTAAGATTATTATTACTATATACAGGGTGTCCACTCTCTACGGCGAATGGTTAAATTGTTAACGGTTAGAAATAGAAATATAGTTCCAATCACAAATATGTTTTAAATGAGGTAAAGAAATATTTTAGAAGCGATCTGGGTCAATAAAAACATTTCGTAAAAAATAACGAAATTAAAATTTTTATGCGGTCCCCCTGTCCTAGAATTTATGCCTAGTAAAATTATTTTACTACATTGACAAGGAAGACAAAAAAAGTCCTATTATTCTGCGATTAAAATTGACTGATTGTTAGTTGTTTAAAGTTGGAGCGTTTTTTTTTTTTTTTTTTTTTTTTTTTTTTTTTCCTGCAAATTAAGGATCATTCTAAAATTTAGTACGCAAAATAATTTTGTCAAATGTACTTTTAAAAAATTTTGAGAGTAAAATTAACATTGCAATATACATTTGAAATCTTTATTCATTCTGACAGATTAATGACAGATTAATAACAGAATAAAGATAACATATTTTTTGTAAAATAAAAGGATGAAAAACAACACCCCCAATTCTTTACAAAATGATACAAAAAAAAAATACAAAAATGTTACAAAATATTTTAAAATGCTGTTAGTCGTTCAAATTTTGGGTTGTGCCATGTTTTTTAGCATTTGAAATTCTTGTGATTTTTTAGCACTGAATCCGAAAATGACATTCATTTTTTTTTTTTTCATCTTCATTTTTTTTTCAAACCGTAAATTATAAAGTTTAAAAAAAGCAAAAATTTGATGCTATAAAATAGAAGCGATTTTTGTGTTTTAAACTTCTGATAATTGATTTTTATGTGTTTTTTACCGCTGAATCCGAAAACACCATCATTTATAACCATCATGCCAAGGTTTTTTGCAAACTGTAAATTTCAAAGTTAAAATTGAACCTCTTCACGCAACTCATCGAACCCCTCAGCTTTTAGGGGTAAGAATCCCAGTATAAGCCAAAAAACTGCATAAATTATTGAATCAAATAAAATTAAATTAAATAAAAAATGCTTTACATCTGTGTTATAGTATCTGATTCTCGCTACATTTTCTCTTTGATATTTACTATTTGCGAAAAAATTCTAACTTGAAGATTAAAAATGAAGGTCATTTTCAGATTTAGTGCTAAAAAGTACATAAAAATCAATTATCGAAAGTTAAAAACACAGGCATCTCCTTTATTTTATAATATCCAATTTTTGTTATTTTTTAATTTAGACAATTTATCATTTGCGAAAAATCCTGACATGACGGTTAAAATTAAGACAATTTTTGGATTGAGAGAGAAAAAATATATAATTAAAAAACACAACCATCGCAGTCTTGTGTTATAAAATCTGAAACAACTTCTTGAACTTCTTGGCGGTAATCTGTCCAAAATGTTTTGTGTTATGCTATAAAATAAGTATAAATGTATCGGTAGCCACCGAAAATCATAAAAATTTTGGAATGACATCGGATTTACGTCAGTATGTAAAATTTAATATCGTCGGAGTGAGTTAAAGTTCCATAATAAAAACTTATAAAAAACTTATAAAAGTAACATAATTTTTGCAAATAGAAATCATGAAAAGAAAAGTTCTAAATCCTTAGAAAATAAAACATCTGTTAAAATACAATTATTTTAGACAATCTAAAACGTCATAAAAGTTAACTTATTCAAAAACTTATACGCTTTTTTTTCAAAGCGCAGCTGCATATGAAATAAGTTCTTCGAACACTTTAAACACTTAGCATATGACCCCTCAAAGCAGGCCAAACTCTTTTGTGTTTACGTGTAGAAAAGTGACGTAAGTCATGGATTTTTTAAAGTTTCAGAACTCGATTAATTTTAGTGTTACATAAATGGAACTTTGTCTTAATAATCAGTGAAATAGAAAAATTTATATTAGTTATAACTTATAGAACCTGGATACGTATAAAAATTTTAATTTCGTAATTTTTAAAGAAATATATTTACTGACCAAATAGCTTTTAAAATATTTCGTTACCTTATTTAAAATGTACTTGTAATTGGAACTCTATGTCTATAATTAACGGTTAAGGAATTAGCTATTGGCCACCGTTGTGAGTGGACACCCTGTATATTTGAAATCTTTGATTGTTATGACATATTAATGCACAATATACAATTTCTAATAACCATATATGAACGAATAAAAAGAATATTGCCCAGTTAAACTGATGGCATTGAGCTCACAGGCTACGATTACTAATTGTACGTTACAGCCTTGTATTTTCGTTAATTCCGTTCGAAAAAAAAATTTAAGAAGGGGAAACAGCTCTCCCCTTTCTCCTTTTTTATACTTAATCATTGAACCTTCTAAACTATCAAGGACATGCTTTATCATATAAAAAATCTATATCCAAAATTCAGAGCAAATCGGATAATTCTTAATAAAAACCCATTTAGCATTTATATAATTTAAGAGGAGTTATTCCCCTCTTTTATACTTAACCATTAAACTTCCAAAACTATTCAGAGATTTGAACGAAATCTGACAATTCTGCTTGAAAAATCCATTCATACAAGTTAAGGGGAGGGGCATTAGAACACCCGTTCCCCTGTTTATACTTATTAAATGAACATCTAATAACAGCTACGGTATGGCCTCATCAGAATGATCCTATATCTAAATTTTGAACGAAAACTGTTAATTCTGCATGAAAATCCCGTTTATATCAATTAATGGGAGGGGCATGAGCCCCCCGTTCCCCCTGTTTATACTTATTCAATGAACACCTAATAACAGTCACGGAATCGCCTCATCAGATTGATCCTATATCTAAATTTTGAACGAAAACTGTTAATTCTGCATGAAAATCCCGTTTAATTCAATTAAGGGGAGGGGCATGAGCTTCCCGTTCCCTCTCTTATACATATCGAATGAACTCCAAAAACTAATCAGGGAAGCGCCTTATCAGGATATACCTATAAACAAAATTTCAAGTGAGTCCGATATTTTTATCATGAGTCATCGCGTTATGCACTTACGAACGTACATACAGAACGGTTGGGCACATAAGCTCTCAGGATAAGATAGCCTGTGAGCTAAAAAACAGTTTTTGTTAAATAAAATGATGAAAATTAATAGCCTCATTTCTTTACAAAATGATACATATTAAAATTGCACAAGCCTGCAAAAGTTGGGTCATGTCTTGTTTTCTAGAAGTTGATAAGTTATTCTTATGTATTCTGTACCAATGAATAATTATTTTTAATAATTTTAATAATTTTAAAGATAAAAAAAAAAATAGCGAAATTTTGTTATTTTAAAATAGATGTGATTGTTGTGCTTTTAACTTTTGATAACTGATTTTTACATATCTTTTACTGCTGAATCCAAAAGTGATCTTCATTATTAGCCATTCCGTGAGGATTTTTCGCAAAATGTACATTTTAAAGTTAAAATTGAACCTCCTTCTTCACCTTATCTGACCCCTGTTAAGCTGTAAGAAACTCAGTATTGACTAAAAAATTGAATAAATTATTGAATCAAACACAATTAAATTAACTAAAAAATGTTTTGCATCTGTGTTTTAGTATTCAATTTTTGCTCATTTTCAACTTTAACATTTACGATTTGCAAAAGATTTCTAACGTAATGGTTAAAAAAGAAGATATTTTTCGGATTCAGTTCTAAAAATTATATAAAAATCAATTATCAAGAATGCAACTATCACTCCTTTATTTTATAATATTTGATTTTTTTTTTTTTTTTTTTTTTTTTTTTTTTTTTGAAAATTTATGATTTGCGAAAAATCTTGACATGATGGATAAAATTAAGATAAAAATCGGATTTTATGTTTAAAAATACATAAAAGTTAATAAACGAAATCGTAGTCTTTTACTATCTAATCTAAAAGTTTTTCTTAAACTTCTTGGGTTCTTCTTAAATTTTTTGAGTTATCCTGTAAAATAAATATAAATGATAACCACCGAAGATCATAATAATATTAGGTTGTCATCGGAATTAAGTCAGTATGTAAAATTTAATATCGATATGATATTTGAAAGTGAGCTAAATTTTAAATACAAATTTTGAACTAGAAAAATAGATATACGATCTTTGAAATAAAATAAAAACTTTTAAAATTAATATAGTTTTTGTTAAAAAAAATCTATCTTAATATTACAAAATAAAGCATATCTTAAAATATAATTGTTTTAGACATTCTGAAACTTAATAAAAGTTCACTCAATCTTAATACTTGTACGATTTTTTTCAAAGTTCAAATACAGTTAAAACAAGTTCTTCGAATACCGTAATCTCGGGTGTATAAGCCGCGGATCAAACAATTCTTTTTCGACCCAGATTTTTTTTTAAATGAATGTTACTACTTAAATCGCCGTAAATATTTGTGTTCAATCACTAAATAAGATTTCTGGGTCAAAAAAGAATTGTTTGATCCGCGGCTTATACACCCGAAATTACGGTACTTTAAGGGGGTAGTAAAGTATTTTTTTTTCTTTTTTGCATTTTTTAATTTTTATTTTATATTAATGCACAACATCTTAAGATTATTCTGTGAAAATTTGAAAGCAATTGAAGTAAAACTGACGGAGATATACACTTGTAAGTCTCCGCCCTCCGATTTCACACTGAGGAATGTGGCCGCAACAATCAGCTACCAAGTAGCTGCTACTGCTTGACCAGGTTTCAAAGGCCTGTCCTGGCATACTGCCAAAAAAATGGACCTTTCCGAAGGTACACGTACACGTGTGTACACGGTGCATTGATGATTCTGTGTAAGTATATGAACAAAGCAGTAATTTACAAATATCTATTTCGACAAAAACGTCTGTGAAACTTTAAATGTGTTTTTCTAACACTTCGCTTTTTCGAAGCCGGTGAACTCCGTAGCTCAAAATCTACTGAACCGATCTTTTTAAAATTTTACTCACTCTTTCTTTATATAAATTACGAGATAACGCTGTCGAGTTTTTTTTTTTTTTTTTTTTTTTTTTTTTTTTTTTTTTTTAACTTACTTTTAAAAAACAAAATATCAGATTTTTTTTGATGAAAAATCAGTATTTTGACTTCCGAGCCTTGTAAAAAATTGAAAAATCAATAATAAAAAAAAAAAACTCGACAGCGTTCCCCGAGGAAACTTATCAACTAATTAAATCAATTTGGTTTTTTAATTTCAGTTGATCCAGTCATGAGTTATGCGGTTCACCGCGAATCAACTTTTTTTTGGGACGTCTTCGAAGATTCGCTGTCATCGGCTTATTTTTTAATATTTCTTAATGAAAATTTCACAGAATACTCTTTAAATGACATATAATTATACTATAATTATACAAATAAATAAATATTATTTGTATCCTTACAAATAATGATAGAAAATATGCTTTTTTTTCCTCGAATTAACCTTACTACCCCCTTAAGCACTTGGTATTTGACACTTAAAAGCATGGCCGCACTCATTTGTGTTTAATGCAGAAAATTGGTATAAGTTATACATTTTTAATGTTTCATAACTCGGTCAATTTTATTATTATATAAACTTTTTTTTTGTCTTACTTTTCAGTGTAATAGAAATATTTTACTAAATATAATTTATCGTATCGGAATACCGTAAAAAAATTAAATTTAATATTTTTTCGAAATGTTTTTATTTACCTAAATCGCTTTTAAATTGTTTCTTTACCTCATTTAAAAAAAAAATTGTATATGGAACTATATGTATATAAATAACGGTTTAGGAATTTGCCATTGAATACCATTAAGAATGAACATCCTATATATAATTTTGTCTTAGGAACATTTATAAATTTGGGTAGAAATAAAGTGGATTAAGGTTTTTTCTTAATCCACTATTTAAGTAATGACAAATTTTACGTAAAACTTTATCAACGTAACAAAGAAATTTTAAGTAACATGACAATGTAAAATTTTAAGTAATGACATCTCTAGATATGCTCAAAGAGGGCTCACTGTGTGAATTCCTAGTAAAGAAATTTATTCCTGGAAATCTCATTAAAACTGTTGGTTAGTGAAATCTCAAGTATACCTTGGTAAAGTAGACTTGTGATGCATTCGCATTTTTTAAATAGTCCTCAGAAAATTAATATTTGTAATTTTTTTTATATGTGTGCTAGTACTTGGAGGAATCTAAATCATTTCTTGATTTCTCCTCTACGATGTTAAATCTATGGCCATAGTTTAGTATGTTTTAAATTTCTCATCAGAAAAGTAAAACTTTTGACTTTTTTGTATACTCTTGTTCAAGAATGTCTCTTCTTTGTTTTGCAAAATATTTCTAAAATTATTGATTTATTGTACGTTATGGCTAAAATCTTAGTGAGGATGACGAGCTGTTAGTAATATTTTAACAGTTCATCTAAAATTAAATATATAATTTTGAAATATCATCTTTCTGAAGAAAAAATTTAAAGTATACTAATGCGTTCATACCAATAGGTTTTAGACTGAGGAGAAAAAATGAGACTTACTGATATGGAACGTAGCATCAGCCAGTTAGTAAGAAAAGGAAAAGAAAGTACAACAACTAATATTAAAGCTTAGTTTAAAAAAAATTAAATTCCAAAAAAGCAAGATTATGGATATTGTTATTCCTTTGTGGTCTACTAGTATAGTGAATAGTTTTCGTTCGATGTATGAATCATGATGTTTTTTTTTTTTTTTTTTTTTTTTTTTTTTTTTTTTTTTTTTTAAATATAGATGAGATTAAAAGTGCAGAATTAATGTAACGGAAAATCTGGCAGAAATATTTAAAAGAGCCTTTGATACTAATTTCTTGTCTTGTATTTTCCAAAAATTTAGACACATAGTTACTTGTTTTACGATAAAGCAAATTCCATTCATTTGTAGTACTATGAATGCACTTGTGATGCAATCCATATCAAATTTCACGCCAATTAAATTGTCTAAATTGTTGTTGAAGTTGCTGGTATTGAAGTAACTCAATTACAGAGTCAAATTTAAGCACTGTCATTTTAAAAAGGAAAGTCAGATGAATTTTAATATGTAGACCTATTTTACCTCGAAAATTGCATTCATATTTTAAAAGAAAACTAGTCTAATGACATCATCTTAATCATTTTATTGTAAATGATCTGCAAATAAATATGACTATGCACATTTTTTTGCCACCAACTGTATTTCTTTTAATTAAATAAGTTTCTAGTAACATGTGGAGTTTGTTTCATATTTTTGTCCACTGTTTATTTTTACTATTTCGCTGTATGCAAAACCGTCGACAATTATATATTCCTTAGAAACAGTTTTATTAGTTTCCTTTAATGAGGAACTATGAGGAACTATTTCTTTAAATGAAGATATTTTCCCTTTTATAATAATAAATTCTCTTTTGTTTGTTTATGTCGATCAAATACATTCATATGTTGTTTATCACAACAATATTTTTTCATTTTATTAAGCTAAATGACTCTTGTGCCGTATTCGGCTGAAAATTATGCATGTGGCGACATGATTTAGAAGGTAACTATATTACTTCCTTAACTTTCAAAATTTAAACACTGTTAAATGTCTTATTAATACTTTAAAATAAATATTTGATTGAAATTTTAATTTTCTTTTACTTTGCAAGTTCTCATTGAAGAATATTACCACCATTCTTTCGGATTCAGATTTTATATTATTTTGCTTAGAACTCCTATAACAGAAGCCTATTATAGAAGCCGTAATTTTGCTCTTGCACTCAAACTATTATGCGGTTTTTCAAAGAGAAGCTTGTTTTCATCCTTTTAATTTTTCTACTACTGATAAAGCATGACTTACAATGACTCAGAAATGTATATTCAGTCTTTTTTGCTTGCGCTGTATGATGCTTGTATTGCCACATAATTTTTTTTCAGTGCAATGCTAAGATTGCAGAAACAAAAAAATAATTTTCGTCATATAATGCTCTTTATTTTCAAAAAAGGTAAAATAGTCCGACTGATGGCAATATTTATGCTGTATATAGGCAGATTGTTTCACATAACACATTTTGAAGGTGGTTTGATAAGTTTGTTATCTACCTAAAGAAAAAAATATTGATATAAATTAATATTTTTGTTTTATTTTTAAATTAAAAATATTGATAAATAACTAATGACATAAAATGAATTCTTAATCTAATTAAAATTTATAAATTACCAACTTACTATATATGAAAATAAGTTTTTCCCCATGTTAAAAATATATGATTTATAAATTAATGCAATGCATGTAGTTACATTATGAATCCTAATAAAAAAAATATTAACTAATACAAAACCTTTGAAAATAATTCATTTTATTAAATGCATAATAATTCTCAACTATTTACCTTCAATGGCAAACGCATTTCATCACGAAATGCTTTCCTCTTATTATCCCATAAAATCCTCAGATTCAGCCAGGTGAGGAGGCCTACTAATTGGTTTGAGCTCAACAAGCCCCACCCACATAAAATCCTCATCCTCAACGAGGCTCAGTGGTCAATTGGTTAAAGTACTCACATTCTGTGCTTGGGATACTGAGAACGACCCTAACGTCATCCTATGCTGAAGTACATTTTTGGGGATTTTTAACAAATATAGTTCCAAGATAAATCATAGATTGCGCCATCAACACTTTTTTTTTTTTTTTTCAATTTATCCTGGGGATGCGATAGCAGACTGGCTGTGTGCCTAACAGTCGCGCTGCAGTCGCCCGGCGTGTCGAAAAAGGTACGGAACCTATGCGGCGTGACGGTATCGTGCCGATATCGTCGGAAACGGCAAAGCGGCTGTGGGCCGATTATTTACAGATAGCTCTGTGTTTGCTGACTCATTCTAGAGGACCATCATCTGTAAAATAGTCTGTATAATAATCTGTCACTGAAAATCCACATTAAACAATGAAGGAGCAATCACACAGATTAAATAGTCCAAAAAGTACAGTGCTTGATCATTTGAAAAAAATTGGGTGCTTAAACCCCTATGATGCGTGTGAGTATCCCATATTTTAACAACACAGCATATGCTTGCGCGAATTCCAGCTTGTGATTCTTTGCTGAAACGAAATGAAAAAGCTCTTTTTTACTAAACGACTCATTACTGGAAATGAAAAATGGATACTCTTCATTCTACAATAATGTTATTATGAAAATATCATGGGGTAAATCAAATCTATCTCCCCAAGTGACATCGAGAGGAAGCCTGCGTCCCAAAAGAGTAATGCTTTCCGTATTTGGGACTACAAAGGAGTTCTTTATTATGTGCTGTTGCCGCAAAATCAGACAATAAATTTGGAAAGATACTATTCCCAAATGACTATATTGAAAGCAAAAATTGGAAAAAGTACAACCAGAACTGTCGAATCGTAAAAGTATGGTGTTCCAACATGACAATGCTCCGCACCGCATTGCGATTAACGTAAGATATTGCCTTGATAAGTATGGCTGGAATGTTTTGTGTCATACCCCATATTCACCAGGCCAGGTCCTTTCAGATTTTTACCTTTTAATGTCACTCCAGATTTCTCCGAACGGCCGGGAATTCATTTTTTTAGGGACAGTGAAACACCCCATTGATGATTTCTTTACAAATATACCTAAATACATTTTATAATTGAATTTAACAGTTGCCAAAATAATGGCAAAAAGCTCAAAAAATAAAAAGGTGCTTGTATGATTCAATAAATTTATCTTTTTGTACGTCTTTGTTGAAATTTATCCTTAAAAAAACCCGCAGAATTTTCCAGATGACACACTATTATTTTTATCATTAATATTACTAATCATACCTTTAGGTATGGAAATAATTTATACAGAATTCTTAAATCTTAAATATTTGAATAAGATAAGAAGTAAAATATAGAAATTTCAATGAATTATTTGTTTAAAAGGGCAAATTTGGAAATAAACTAAATTGATAGGCAGAAAAAATTAATTTTTTACAATCAACTAATTATAATTTTAATGCTGTGAAAATAAAATTCTGCCTTAGCATACATTTATTGTTATAAGTATATACCCGTAGCATTTGTTTACTTTTCATACTCAAACGGTTCGTCAAAATCTTTCCACTAACTTCTTACAAGGGTATATAGATGACAATTTTCACATCTAGATTCACTAACTTTTTTTGAAAATATATCAAACTCTAAGAAAAAATAATAAACTGTTAATTAAGGTTTTATTACAAAACTGAATTTTATGTGATAAAATGATACTTCCATTTATTTCTCTTTGAAATCACATTAATGTAATTAAAATATTCGCGGAGCGCGAAATCAAATCAAAATTTTTACATGTAATTATTTTACTTTCTGTACAATCTTTTTATACAATAAACTGTAATTAAATTTGCTAGATTTTCTTGCTTCTTACGTTAAAGCTGTTAGACGTTCTTTCTTAAAAAATATACATATTTTGTCGTGTTTCTTGAATAATTTAATTTATAAGCTAATGTCAAAATAATTGCTTACATTCTTCCCTTTTTCTTATGCACTTATTTCCAGACATTCGTTTTTTCTTTACTTTCTTTCTTTTTTTTATCCACAAATAAATTATGCTAATATCAAAGATTCATTATTATTGGAAAATATTTTTGTAGTTCACTTTATTAAAAGTGCTTTAAATCTAGAAAAATTTCCATTTAAAAATATATTAACTGACGTTGAATACAAAAGACTTAAAAACACATTTGATTAAAAATTAATTTTAATTAGCATGTAAATATGTATTTTAGAAGACGTTTCATTTTACAGATATTAATTTAATAAATAGCAACTTAAACGGTAAAAGCATTTTCTAAAATGAATTAAATGGAATCTTATAACGCAGATTTTTTCAAAAGTTACAATGTGAATTTAAAATTTAAAAACTTGTTATTTTTTTTTTTTTTTTTTTTTTTTTTTCCAAGATTTTGAGTTTCGGTACTGTGGTGTTTTGACGGGCAGAAAACCCAGTGGAATATGAAAAGTCCTTCCGGCTAATCCCTGGAGGAAGAGTTAGCTTACATATACATTATTTTAAAAAAAATCTAGTTATCTTATTCAAACTTACGAAGCTAAAATTAGAGGGACACGATTATAGTAGATTAAATATTAGTTTTTGTCAACATTAAATATGAATGGGAATTTCGGAGAATTAGACGGCTTTATACAAGTGCGAATGATATTTGGTTTATTTGGTTGCCAAATTCTGGAATGCTAACTTTTGAAATACCATGAAATACCTGCCATTTTAAAACAGCATGATGGTTGAAACTAACCAATGAGCTTAGTCGAGATCTTAGTAATTTCAGTGCATATACTCACATCGAAACCGGTTGATATATACAAGTGCTGTCACAGGCAAATGAATTTTTCAATTTTAGAAATTAAAACTGCGATATCTCAACCATTCTTTAAGATAAAGGTAAAAAAAAAAATGCCCCGGAATCCTTGTATCAATATCAAACACATCAGGGAAAATACCTCTTTACAATTTCTATTATTTTATTTATTTATTTATTTATTTAATTTTGTACACCATTATAATTTTTTTTTAATTTCACAATTTTAAATGACGACCGGATTTGAAACAAGATGTGGGATAAAGTTAGTCAACAAACTCGGTCGAAACATTGGTATGTACTATGTACAAACGAAGTTACATTCAAATCTGTTCAAAAATACGCGTAATGTGGCGTGACAAATATCAGATCGTTTCAAAATATTAGCCACATTAGAAATTCAAAGTATACAACTCAGCCATTTTTTACGATAAAGACGAAAAAGAAATGCGCCGAATTTTTTGTATTAAAGTCAAACATATAATAAGTAAAAAGTTTTTCATTTTCTAATTTTCTTGTACCACATCATACTTTTTTTTATCATTTAAACAGCCGCCATTTCGAAACAACCCAGCAAAGAAAGAAACAGTGGGCCATCAGCTGGGAAAAAGGTGGCAGCCAGCTGTACCTTCAGCGGTAATGTGCAATGGTGCCATTACTTAAACCAGTACAAAAGTGTCCGGGCGAAATGCAGCTGGCCATCACATTACTTCAATCTGGCACTTTTCCTTCAGTGATGCTAGCACCTATCATACTGCTATTCCTTTGCTGGGTCAGCACTATTAATCCAGCACCATCACTTATCCTACAGTATTTGTACAATGATAACCCATCAGACAGATTTTTTTTTTTTACAATGAGCAGAAACCCATCCAGCACCCTAACAAAAATTTCTGATATAATTCTCTAGGGTCAATCCATTTCAAGTGGTCCAGAAAATATTTTTTTGGTCGCTCGACCATTTTTAAAAAATCTGAAATTTTTTGTACAACAACCCTAACATGACGGAAGTTCAAAATGACCGTTCTTTTAATTTTACTATTTTTTGTTTGTGCATGGCGGCCATCTTTGTTTCATCGTGTGCAGCGATTTTCTCAGATACTAGGATACACAAAATTGTAAATATCTCGTCTTCTATTTTCCCAATTGAAATGGGGTTTGCAGCATTTTGTTCAGAATAAATTAGGCTAAATATACAGTGATAGAAAAATTTTGAAAAATAAATTTTTACAGGTGAAATTTTAGCACAAAATGTACGATTTTTTCCAAAATCTATCCGTTTGCAAGAGGAAAATTTTCATGCAAGAGCAACTGTCAACCATAGACAATTTTTTCTACAAATAGGTCAAAAGTACGTGTACTCATACACCAAGTCCCAGATCTGGGAGTTAATTTCTCTTTGCGAAAAAAATTCCAAAATTCGTCAAAAATGTCAAAAATCGCACTTTTTAGGCTTTAATATCTCTGGTGGGGCACGAGATAAAAATCTGAAATTTTGGCCTGTGATAGTATTGTGTAGTAGCGTTATGTGCAAAAAATTTCAAGAAGGAGATTTGATTACAAGCTGAGATATGACATGGAAAATATGTGAAAACAATACTGTCAAACTATTGTAAACCTACTATGTAATTGTTCAACAAGACTGTCAACCTTGCACAATTTTTTCCACAAATAGGTCAGAAGTGTGTGTACTCATACACGAAGTCCCATATCTGGGAAATGATTTCTCTTTCCGAAAAAAATTCCGAAATTCGTCGAAAATTTCATAAATCGCACTTTTTAGGCTTTGATATCTCTGGTGGAGCACGAGATAAAAATCTGAAATTCTGGTCTTTGATAGTATTATGTAGTAGTGTTATGTACAAAAAATTTCAAGAAGGAGATTTGACTACAAGCTGAGATACGGTGATTAAAGAAATGTTAAGAAATGCTATTACGAGTATATTAGGAGAAATGAGGTTAGTCTCTTTCATTACAATATTTACCCAGAAAATATCGTTTGTTAACAGTTAAATAATAAGCATTTAATTTACAAAATACTATATATGCTCAACAAAGAGCTTAACAATATTTACGAGAGATGTTATGAGTTCGACCAGTTACTGTTATCAGTCCATCAGGCTGTTCTTTCTAAAAATTTTATTTGAAGCCCCCAAGTCTTGTCATCCCTCGTTAACTTGAATGGAATTCTCTAGGTTTAATAATTGAAGCCATGTCAACTTGATCAGTTGCAATTCATTGTCTGTAATTTACTTTTCCTGAAATATGTTCCGAGTAAAATTGTTGCAATAGCATTTCTAGTAGATTTGTTCATCTGGACAAATAGTGTATTGGCTTAGCATACATTATGAATTGTTTAAATCACACAGAAGCATTTGAAAAAGATATTTGTAACTAACATTTAACTTTGTACCATAAATAATTAATTTAAAATTTTGGAGGTATGAACAATTACATAGTATGTTACAACAGTTTGGCAGTATTGTTTTCACATATTGTCCATGTCATATCTCAGCTTGTAGTCAAATCTCCTTCTTGAAATTTTTTTTACATAACACTACTACAGAATACTATCAAAGGCCAGAATTTCAGATTTTTATCTCGTGCTCCACCAGAGATATCAAAGCCTAAAAAGTGCGATTTTTGAAATTTTCGACGAATTTCGGAATTTTTTTTCGCAAAGAGAAATTAACTCCCAGATCTGGGACTTGGTGTATGAGTACACGCACTTTTGAATTGTAGAAAAGATTGTGCAAGGTTGACAGTCTTGTTGAACAATTACATAGTAGGTTTACAATAGTTTGGTAGTATTGTTTTCACATATTTTCCATGTCATATCTCAGCTTGTAGTCAAATCTCCTTCTTGAAATTTTTTGTACATAACGCTACTACACGGTACTATCATAGGCCAAAATTTCAGATTTTTATCTCGTGCCCCACCAGAGATATCAAAGCCTAAAAAGTGCGATTTTTGAAATTTTTGACGAATTTCGGAATTTTTTTCGCAAAGAGAAATTAACTCCCAGATCTGGGACTTGGTGTATGAGTACACGCACTTTTGAATTGTAGAAAAAAATGTGTAAGGTTGACACTTTCCCTTGCATGAAAATTTTCCTCTTGCAAACGGATAGATTTTGGAAAAAATCGTAAATTTTGTGCTAAAATTTCACCTGTAAAAATTTATTTTTCAAAAATTTTCTTACACTGTATATTTAGCCTGTTTTATTCTGAACAAAATGCTGCAAACCCCAATTCAATTGGGAAAATAGAAGACGAGATATTTACAATTTTGTGTAGCCTAGTATCTGAGAAAATCGCTGCACACGATGAAACAAAGATGGCCGCCATGCACAAACAAAAAATAGTGGAATTAAAATAACGGTCATTTTGAACTTCCATCATGTTAGGGTTGTTGTACAAAAAATTTCAGATTTTTTAAAAATAGTCGAGCGACCAGTGCTGGACCACTTGAAATGGATTGACCCTCTAGTAAAAGCAATATAGAATTCTAGAGAATTATGGCCCGTTTTTCTATAAGCTAGTTTAACCGAAAACAGTATATGGAAACAATGTAATATATAGAAACATTCGAATATATTCAGATGTCGCCAGCATGCAGTGGACACTCCGAAATACTAACCGTTTTCAATGCGGTTTGGATTCTGTGATCGGACGAGCATAGATGCGTTCACCGTATGCTACGGTTGTTCACACCTTATCTGTTCTTATTATATATTTTAAGTTTGTTTCTTTTGTGATGTGCTTTCCCAATCTTTAAAGCCATATAGAAATCATTTACATTTTATACGCTGATTTTCAAATATGTAAATTATGTAAACCGAAGTCATTTGTAACTTAGAAAAACAGATTTAAGAAGAAAAAAATTCCGTTAAAATAAAGAATATATGTCGGACGTTCCTCTCAGTCCGCACAACTTTGAAGAAAGTCCGTGGTAGTTATAGCTGCCACCACCGATATTACTAGGTGATACCGGTCACCCACTGTGAGGATTGTGTAAATGAACACTGACGCTATCAATTAACTGAATTAACAGTTTATTTAGAATATATGTACACAATAAACACGCTATTTACAATTATATAAAATTACAACTCGGATATAGGTGATCCGGTTCAACATTAAATTAGATACAGTAAAGATTGGCTGTGTACTATTCAAATTACACCGTCCACCTCACCCTCAATGCACGTTAGATTCACTTTATCGGAGAACAATCTCGAATCTCTCAACACAGGTATACTCGGCCTGCACTTCTCGGCCCAGAGCACTAAACACAAGGACGTCTGTGTCCTTTGCTCTCCAGAAACGCACTACTTATGCTCTACAACACGGAGCACACTATCAGGACCTCGGTCCTACACACACCTCCAGGTACGAGCCCCAGGTACGAACTGAATTAATCTGAGATCAGACTCGCTCTTCTCAAATCACTGTGCGTCCCCAATGTCAACCCCATTTGGAGCTTATTCATTGGGCACATCCCACATTCCTTTCTTGATTAGTGACATGTTGCTTGTCTGTCATCATCCACATACATCACTGACGGATGAACACGCCTCTCAGTAATCTCCTTTCTCTAACACACCACCTGCACAGGATTACCTGTCGATTCTCCCTTCAACAAAGAAAGAATGTCACCTTGAAAATTCTAGTACACAGCCATACAATACACAAAAGATTAAGATAGAGAAATATAGGAAATTCTAATCTTTAGCAGAGGTGGTCTCAGAACCTGACACCCCCCCCACCTTAGAGGAAATTATGCCTTTTAGGGGCTAATTTTCCCCAAACATATAGTAATATCGCAGAAGAGTTCAATAGTCTTTTTACAGATTTCTTCATTATGCTTATTACATAGGTATTTCCAGGTGTCTCAACATTATCTACTGACATCTCTACTGAACCTTGTACTAATATTAATATTACATAAACAATACACATGCTAATACACTATTATAAACACAATATTCAAAAATATTTACACATACACAGAAAAAAAAATTAAACGTGTGATGACATCCCTTTAAGGTTGTCCACTAATTGTTCATTGATGCTGATGTGCTAGCAACTAGTTGTTCTTCCCAGCTCTTTCTATGGAGCCTGGAAATTGCGTCAGCATTCTAATGTTGAGCTCCTGGACGATGAGAAATGCTCAGGTTCCAGCGTTGCAAGGCAAGAGCCCATCTCGTGAGTTTGGGTGATCTTGGGGTTGTTTCGGTGAGAAATTTTAATGGATTATGATCCGTAATGATTTCAATTTGAGATCCATAGGTCCACTTTTCAAACTTTCGCAACCCAAAGAGAACACTCCAAGCCTCTTTCTCTATACACGACCAAGCACGCTGAGCCGCTGACAATTTCTGACTGGCAAAAGCTATCGGTTTAAACTGACCCTTTTCATCTTTTTGAGCAAGACAACATCCTACTGCCAAGTAGGAAGCATCCGCGTGGAGCTGATATTCCCGGCCTACGATAGGTGTAGCCAAACTCGTCACTTTACATAACTCATCTTTAAGAGTATTAAATGCTTTTTCTGCCCTTTCATCCCATGGTACAGTATTTTTAACCTTCACTTTGGTTAATTCGGTTAAAGGTATTGCAATTTCGGCATAATTTGGAGTATAAGATCGGTGAAATCCCATTAATCCCAAAACAGATCTAACTTCCTTTTTAGTTTTTGATCTTTTTAAATCTCTTATTGCTCCTATTTTCTCCTCATCAGGTGCATGCGTTCCACCTCCAATTACATGACCTAAAAACTTAGCCAATTTCTCTCCAAATTTACATTTATCCAGCCTAATCGTAAAATTTCTATTTTTCAACTCTTCCATGACGGCCCTAACATGCTCACAATGCTCTTCCCAGGTGTCGGAGAAAATGATGACATCATCAATATATGCTTCCGCATACCTCCGATGACCTTGAAGAACCTCATTCATATCTTTCTGAAACGTAGCAGCCGCCCCTGATAATCCAAAAGGCATTGTACGCCACTGATAAGTTCCGTTATGCGTTGTAAAAGCTGTCAAATGCTTACACTTTTCAGCCATTTTAATCTGCCAATAACCCCTCAATAAATCAATCGAAGATAAATATTTAGCCGCCCCTGCGGTATACATGATTTCTTGTGAATTTTTCATCGGAAAGGTTGGAACCTGAGTTACTGAATTTAAAGCTCTATAATCTATACAAAGCCTAACAGTTGCGTCTTTTTTCGCCACGCAAACAATTGGATGACTAATTTCAGCATTTGACACCTCGATTAGATTTAATTCTAATAACTCCTGAATCTGCCTATTTACTTCCTCTTTATCAGCTACCGGTACACTATATAACTTTGGCTTTTTCCTTGCCATCCCCGGTTTAAGATCAATACGGTGTTCTCCTACATCCGCTGGTCGTACAGGACCCATAAACACCTCTATATTCTCCATCAAAATAGACTTTATATCTTTGATTTGACTATTAGATAACCTTTTTATTTCGAATCTCTATATCTCGTTCTATCTCTTGATCCCGGTTCAAAATAGGAATTTCCCCAACTTCTTCAAATTCCTCATCCCCTTCGAAAACAATATTAACTATACAGTAAAACCTCCATAACGGACACTCCCGAATAGCGGACACCTCTATTTAACGGACAGTTTTCCAATCCCCGCTCCCAAAACCTAAATTTTTGTATGTTTAACCTCTGAATAACGGACATTCCGAATAGCGGACACTTTATTCGGCGATAAAGGATGAAAAAATATGTTTTAAAGGGAAAAAAATATGAAAAAAAGGCAAAAAAGCCTCTGAATTTTTCAGGACAACGTAACACAAATTTTGTGATCACAGATAAATTTAAATAAAAAGCTGGGGAAAATTCTCTCCCCCCCCCTCACGTTCAGTGCTAAATTCAGGGTGATGCCCGGCAGGAATATCTCCCAGAGTATTGAAATGTCACTCAAGAATATTTTTTAGATTTTATGCCTTTAAAGGTCACAAAGTGCAATTCTTCCCTTGCTAGCCCGGAACTCTACAATGTCCAATACGTCACATAGAAGAACAAATTACATGTAATCTCAAACAAAAGTAAACTTTTGTAACAGATTATTATACGAGAATATAATAAACAGTGGATATAATTATGCACAATTTTATTAATTAAAAATAATTTTAATTTCCGATTAATTATATAATAAAAGTTTTAGGACATATAAAAGTAAATAAATGAAGCATTAAGCATTTCTTAGCTACTTTTAAATCTCTGACGTTTTCCCAATAGCGGACACCTCCGAATAGCGGACAATTTCTGTGTTCCCGAGGTGTCCGTTATTTAAAGGTTTTACTGTATTACATTTAGCAATAAATTCTCTTATTTTTTTTGTGCACATGCTTCTTACTCCCGTCGGCTAACTCAGCTATAAACAAATGCTGGTTTCGTTTTTCGACGATAGTTGCCGGCCCTTGCCATCTAGAATATAATTTATTAGTTGAATCGGAGATTAACAGTATTACTTCATCGCCTACTTCAAACATTTTTTCTTTTGACCTTAAGTTATAATGATACGCCATTCTATTTTGTTGCACCTCAGACGATAATTTTGCCTCATTTGCGACTCTTTCTAAGCGTCCCCTAAGTTTATTCAAATACTCATGAATCGGCGTAATATCTAACTGCGCCCCCTTATTTTCTCCTGCCCAGGATGACTTGAGAATCGATAAAGGACCCTTCGGCGCTCTACCATATATTAACTGGAAAGGTGCGATTCCCGTCGTAGAATTTGGGACTTCCCTATACGCCCATAATACAAATGGTATTTGTTCATGCCATCTTTTTCCTTTTTCTCTAATAGCATGATGTAAGTTAAGAGTTACGTTAAAGAGTCTGCTTAAATCGTTCCACAAACCCGTTAGACTGTGGATACTGTGGGGTCGAAAATCTTGGACTAGCGCCTAACCTTTTCTCAAATTCTTTCGTTAAGTCGGCAGTGAAATTGGTTCCATTATCACAGGCAATTATATTTGGAATTCCTGTCCTCATAAATATTTGAAGTAACGCATCACTTGCGGTTTTAGCCGTTATATTTTTTAGAGGGATCGCATCCTCCCACCTGGTATGTTGATCAATTAAAGTTAGTAAATACTGATGCCCTTGTGAACTTTTAGGATCAATAGACCCAATTAAATCAACATTAACTACCTGAAATGGAAGTTCCGGCCGCGATACTGGGGAAATAGGAGCTCTATCATTCACTTTAACCCCTCTAGTCAATTGGCACTCTAAACATGACTCACAAAATTGTTTAGTTTCTTTCGCCATCCCCTCCCAATAAAATGAATACCTGATTCTCTGTAAAGTTTTCTTGGCTGCATGATGCCGTCCAAATACCGAACTATGCGCTAATTTTAAGATTTCTCCCCTTCTTCCCTTGGATACTACTAATTGCGCTATAGTTTCGCCTACCAATTTCTCTTTATGATATAATAGGCCATTTACAATATAATAATCCCCCTTATCCATTTTAGCTAATTCCCAAGCTTTCTCTAACTCTTTACATTCCAATTGGGATTCCTTAAACAAATCGGAATTGCTAACAATAGCTTTATTATCTTCCTCCACTTCCGTTTTTTTCCGTATTCTGAGTTTGTACATTTTCCGACCGCGCTTCTATTGCGTAAACATTACAATTATCGCTACTCATACCTTCCTTTTCACTCGATTTTTCAATAATAATTGCTGAACTTTCTAATCCTTGGGACTCTAGCAATGGTTCCTCGCGGTTGACACCTGACAACTCATTAATCACCTCGGGATGTAAAATTACTTGCTCATTAATATTATCAGTCACTGCGCAAAGTACTTCCTGATGAATTATATTAGTTTGTCCGAATTGCGGAATAGCTAACGGTAATTTAACCAACGGTGATTTAACTGCTTCACCAAATAACCCTTGTAAATAAATACTACCCGCTCCTTTTAATTTCTCTTCCGGTACCAAATCTTTATGAACAACACCAATTTCACATCCAGAATCAACCAATCCCTTTGCTTTTTACCCATTTATACTAACTTCAATTTTCTCAAGTTTATTTAATTTCTCACCAATAACATTAGTTCTCTGTTCGGCTTTTGCCGATATTCTCGCCATAATAGCTCCGTTAGGTAACTCTTTGTCTCCTTTTACAACAATCTTATGTACACCCGCTTTCGGATCTCGCCCTTTATTACCATTATTATTTCCCTCATTACCCACTTTATTACAAAAACGTTGGTAATGACCTCTCAAACCACATTTAAAGCATATAGGCTCTGAAGCATCACTAGGTTTCTTAAAATCTATTTTCCTATCCGAATAAGAATTAGTCTCATTACTCCCGTTTTGCCTCCAATTACCACTAACTTTGCTATCCTCCCTCGGTCTCATTTTTTCATTGTTTACGTGCCTATCTTTACCTTTAAAACTTTTATACGTAACGGCGTAAGACTTATGTTTAGCGTCAAAACAATTGTCACATTCTTTAGCAATTTTAGAAGTTTCTAACCGTTTACCTTGGTGAGTTAACCCAATATATGACGCAGTATCCTCATCTAACGTACTTACTAATTTATCAGTAACTATTAACTGGTTGACCTTTTCATAAGTGTCAGCACCTCTAATCTTACAATAATTTTCCCACGCAGGGCCCGCTTAAGACTTGGAGTTAGTGGAAGCCCGCATCATACAGGGCCCCCCCCCCCTTATTACTCAATTATTTTGCTTAATCATTTACGAAATTCTCATTCATATGCTTGAACAATGAGATATTTTACTATCAAAATTTTGAATAGGTTTTTTAATATTAAACTATCAACCTATTTATACATTTGAAAAGTACTTTATATCAGGGTTGTTATGATTTTGCCCAGCCCAAAAGACCCGGGTGGGTTTTTTCTGAAAAAACCCAAGTAGGTTTTTTCAAAATTTCAACTTTAAATTACACATAAAATGTATTTATATTACATATATAATATATTTCTTAATATCAGTACACCACTCATAAAGTTTATAACCACCACCCCCCACCCCAAAGAAAAGAAATGTCCGAATTATTCCATCAATTTTTAAAAGAAATAATTTTTAGTTAATCTCTGTAGCATGTGTAAGTAACACAATTTTTTTCCCATTAAAAAAATACTTTGATGTGTAATCCGTTCTATGTTATACAATAGAAACTCATAATAAAATACCATATATGCTTAGAATCCCAATTTAATTATGTAGACATGTAGAATTACTTGGCTTATTCTATTATTTAGTAATAATAAAAAATACTTTATAAATTATTACTAATAATCAATTTATCTAAAAGCAAAGCATAATTTTGATTACTGTCATTGATTTATATATATTTGTAATCAATTAGCTACTTTAATTTTAGTAATAAGTACATTTTTTTCAAGCATTCTGAACCACCATCCACTTGTGGTACAAATACACGGGCTGAGGGAGGGTCTGGAGATTAAGTGGTTTTGGATTAAGGCGCACGTTGGCGTCAGGGGTAACGAAGCTGCAGATAAACTTGCAAAAGCAGGGACTGAGCTTGATGTTACCGACACCCATGTTTGCCTTCCACCGAGTGTTGTGAAACACTATGTACACCAGGAATTTATTAGAACCTGGCAAGACCGGTGGGAAGGCGAGGCTCTGGGCAGAAGCGTCTTCGAAATCATACCGCGAGTTTCAGAGAGACGCGCCTGGACATCTCCACTTATAAACTGGGTGGTTACCGGCCACGGCCCTTTTCCGGCTTACTACAGACGTTTCCGGATCAAGCCCTTGCCTCGTCCGTGCCCGTTCTGTTCATCTCCTGCTCCAGCACCCAGTCGTCACATTCTGTTGGAGTGTGTGGGAACTCAGCCACTGAGGGAACGTCATTGTCCGAGACTCTCATTACTCTCGGTGCGGAACTACTTTGTGGTTCCAAAGCTCAGGAAGGCTCTTGAGTCCTTCTTGAAGGAGGTAGAGCCTCACCTTTGGTAGGCCTACCTTTTCCCTCGTGGAGGAATCTCATAGTTGAAGGTCGTCTTTCTGGGGGTGTTCTGTGCTCAATGGAATGGTTTAAGTGTTGGCAAAAGAGGGCAAGTACCTTATTGTATATATGTAAATAGTTACTATATTCATTAATTATTCATTCCTATTTAGTCTAACATGCGAATACCGGTGTGGAGACACCTATTAATCTAGATGTAAACCGCTCCCGCGGTTCCACCCTGATCAACAGTTCTCTGTTTTGTAGTTTTATTAATAAAAGGAGTTTTGAAATAATGTGTGAGTTGTCTTTATTTCAGGGAACATAGCCCATGTTGAGGGTGGGGTCGACGGGGCTTGGCAGGCCCTCCTGCTCACGTTGAGAATTGTGCTACATCCGGACCTCCATCTTCGACCTAGGAGCACGAGCGGCAACTGGGAGCACGAGCAGCGGCGTCAAATGTGCCAAGTGTGAGGTGAGAAGAACAAACGCAGGGCCAGATTTCAGATCCCCCGCGGAAACTCTAAGTTGACTGAGTGTAGGTAAGGAACTTCAAGCTGAAGTTGATATACTTCAACTCGATGAGAACCAACGTCGTTGGCTTTTCTAGGGGAAGTAGCGACCGCTTGTTGAGGTGATCCGATAGTCTGGAGTTTGCCTCTCACGGTCCGAGAGCTTCAGCAAACGTGCATATCTGATAGACGGCCAAAGGGGGGCTCTCGAGCGCCGTGGCGGCCCCGATCATTGATAGACGGCCAAAGTGGGGCTCTTGAGTGCCGTGGCGGCCCCGATCAGAGCACGGTGTGATGACCAGTAATGGTCGCGTGCACCTACCCAATTACTTTCATAACCCCCAAAACCCTGAAAAAACCCGAAAAAACCTGATAAAACCCCCCAAAATCCTGAAAAAACACAGTGGGTTGGGTTTATTCTGAAAAAAAACTCGGGTATTTAACAACCCTGCTTTATATTCATATATATAGTACATAATCATACAAGACAAATTAATTTCGTAAATGAATCAACAATCATAGAACTCAGGTTGTGAATATTTGAACTTCAAAATTTATTGCATAATTTATAAATTGTAGCATCTTTTAGTGCTAAGAACAGTTCAGGGATTAAAAATAAATTGACAAACTTATAATTGAGGAGCCCAGAAGCCAAGGGGTACTAGTGACAAAATGTCGATTTGGAGTAAATTGAGTTTAAAGATAATTGATGTTAAATTGGAACATCAATAACAATTGACTAAATTGAAATAGGAAACATCTGCTTGTTGCATTCTAATCTTTGAACTCTCATTTCAATAACTGTTAAAAAAATAGAGTACAATTTTCTTTAAATGTATAATTAATCAATATTGTTTGTTTTTCGAAAAAAGTGGTTTATCTCTATAACTCCCCAAATAATCAGAAAATGACCTATATTTCTTTACCTGAAATGCAAAAAGCATATTTCAAGATACCCTGTGAACTTCACTCAATTTTTTTCAATTTTGTCACTTATACCCCTTGGCTTCTGGGGTCCTCAATTATCTTCAACACAATTTTGCTACTATTTTAGATCAGACATTTTATAATTACTTCCTCTTTTATTTAAATAACTAATTCCAGATATTTCATTTCTGCACCTTTTATGAATACAAACAGGATAGAAACAGATATGTCTGTGATCTGCAGAATGAAATTGGTGCTAAATTTAACACACTTTTCCAAAAATGCCATTTTCAAAAACATAATCACCTATCTGAAAGTTACTTTCAAGAGATTTTATCGCCATTAAAAAAAAAAAAAAAAAAAAAAAAAAAAAAAAAGTCTTAAGATTTGAAAATGATATTTTAAAACAAAATATTTTTATAGTTTTGTAATGATGATCAATTTCAACAGTTGAATGTTTGTGGGTTAACAACTTGGTTAACAAGTGGGTTAAATGTTTAGAACATTAAAATGTATAAACACAATTGAAAATAAAAGATACATTAAAAGTATGCAACATAAGATTAGATTAGAACTTTAGCATTTGATTATAAGAAATCAGATCAGTAAAATCAATTAATATGAAGTAAAATTTAAATTTTGCTTGTGTTATGCAGGCAAATTTTTAAAGTTATGAATACCATATTTTAGAATAATTCTGATTTTAAAGAATCGAATCTAAAAATATCTACATATACAAGATGTGAAAAAGTGAAGTACAAAGTAAGATGGAAAAACTTTATAATCCACCCAAAACAACATAACAAGCTATATTTTCCACACAAGTAACAACTGTATGAGGTGCCACTAAAATTTTACTCCTTTTTTTGCTAGGTAAATTTTTATTTTATTTTTTTTTTCTGAAAACAGCAAAAACACCTGATGCATGGAATATTCTAAAACAGATTAAATTTTCTATTATTTTTTAGCACATGTTACAGTCTTAAACATTTGAGATTAAAACGTTAAGCATTGATATACATAACATTTAATTAATGTTTCTATATTATTTATTGTATAAACAGAAAAAAAAATAGAGAGAGAATAAAGATATCAGTTACAGTCTGTCTAAAGGGAGTTTTCTGGACAACATAACAAGCTATATTTTCCACACAAGTAACAACTGTATGAGGTGCCACTAAAATTTTACTCCTTTTTTTTTGCTAGGTAAATTTTTATTTTTTTTTTTTTCTGCAAACAGCAAAAACACCTGATGCATGCAATATTCTAAAACAGATTAAATTTTCTATTATTTTTTAGCACATGTTACAGTCTTAAACATTTGAGATTAAAATGTTAAGCATTGATATACATAACATTTAATTAATGTTTCTATATTATTTATTGTATAAACAGAAAAAAAATAGAGAGAATAAAGATATCAGTTACAGTCTGTCTAAAGGGAGTTTTCTGGTACAATATAAATTTATTATTCTATTTCTAATAATATTGTTTAATTAAGTTTGTGGTTATATTTTTAATTGTAAATAAAAAAAATTATCTCTATTAATTTAAATGAGAAGCCGAAATTATGGAATGATCTTGAAAATTTTAGTAAGGCATATTCTTAACGATTACTCTCAAAAAAGACATTATAGTTTACATCTGTATTTAAAATGAAGCAAGCAAAATATAACTTTCAAGTAATTCAGTATGAAATTTTAAAATAAATTTAAACATATTTCTTATGTAGCATTTAATTATGTATTTAAATTTTTAATAATTATTGAAGCTATTCTTATAACACACACAACACAAATCAAGGCACTGTTTACATCAAATAAATGATTTGGTAACATTTATTCTGTTCTGAAAAAAAAAAAAAAAAAAAAAAAATCTGCAATATAATTTAGAAAATAGCCAGTTTCCTTATGAAATGTTATGATATGAGACATAAAATTGCTATTTTGTTGATACTGTGCCAATGTGGAGTGTAAATAACACATCTATGACAAAAAAAAAAAAAAAAAAAAAAAAAAAAAATTGCAGATATCAATAAACGCAAAGAAATATTTGAATAGCAAACTTCTTTGGCTGTCTATTATCACATAAGTGAATTTTCAAAACTACATTCCTCAAAGATTTAAATTATCAACACATGAAATTATTGACAGCAAACACAATCAAATTTTGACAATTGAAAAAGACATTAAAAAAGATTTAATTAAAATATTTAATAAAGTAAGTTTCTTTCTTACAACTGTAAAACTCCTTTTAAGAAAGTTTAAACATTTAAATCCATAGAAGTTTAATTATATTTAAAATCTTTATGTATTTTGACAAGCAAGTAACATTTTAAATCAAATCGTTGCTGCTTATATAGTTTCAATTAACAAGAAAAGAATTTATGCATTATGATCAATAAATAAAAACATTTAAAAATAACATACATGATTTAGATTCATTAATTTATAAAATTTGCTATTATGATCAAAATCATCCTATTTTATAAAAACAAGTACTTAACCAGAAATAAATAAACAATTGTAAACTGATAGAATAAATTGGCTCTTATCTTTTCCTGACGTTTAATGAATATCCATATCATCATTCAATATTTATCTTCGCTCATTCAGCTGAGCTTGCCAGTTAATTTTAGAGCATTATAGGTCAATCGGTCAATGCAATATATTTATAAATGATAATACATAAAACTTGAATTTTTATTTATAAAAGATAATATTAAAACAAATTTTAGTATATTATAGGGCAATATTTATAAATAATATATAAAACCTGAATTTTATTTAAAAAAGGATAATTTCAAAGCAAATTTTAGAGCATTATGGGACAATATTGATAAATAAATAAAACCAGAATTTTAATTTGTAAAAATGACTAACTGTTAAATTCTCATCACACTCTCACACTTAGCCAAAGTATACAAATTCATCATAGAAGAAATACGAGCGAACATCTCTGTATAAATGACATTATTTTGAAAAATGAAGAAAGATAAATCTGAAATAAATCAATAAAAATTCTGAAATATCGTAAGTAGGAAGAACAGTATTTAATTTTTAAATATCAAGTTTCATATGAAAGAGGAAATTAACTTTCACTAACATAGCTCGCTATTTACTTTAATCAATTTAAAACTAACAAGGACAGCTACTTCTTATTAGAACTTTAAAATAAAAATTATTTACTACAGAAACACATGAAGATTTTTTTAAGGCTAAATTTTAAAAATACATAATGTAAACATCTATGCAACTTCAATACTTAAAAACATTACATTGGTTTTTTTCTGCTCTTAGCTAAAGCAAACTGTTCTATGATATCATCAGAAGAAATTTTTCCAGTCAAATCACTCAATTGTAAGAAGAGATAATCCAGAAAGATTTTTTTCAGAAATGCGGGATCTTAAACGATTTTTAATACGTTTTAACACTGAAAAAGAACGTTCACTGGAGCAATTTGTAATTGGAATCGAAAGCATGATTCTGAAAGCAGTTTCGACACTAGGAAATGTATGTGCAATTTTTAAAGACTTTATCGTTTTTAATTTTTCTTCAGTCTTTACTTCTTTTGAGATAAAATGACTGAATTGTACAAATTCCTCTGAGAATTCTTCATCAATATCGTCGGAATATGTTTCAAGAAATGGTTTTGCTGCATCTTTAATATCTTCCTTTGACATGCTTTTTGACCACATAAAGCCAAATCTCGACTCTAAAAAGGAATAAGCATGTTTTCTTTTGTTGAGTTTATGATCGAATCGCATATAACGTAATGCGTTTGGTATAAAATTTTTTCTCTAGGAGACAATTGGACATTAGCACTTCCACTATCGTCAAGCAATTTACTTTTTGGTGTAACTCTTTTTCTTTTAGACTCATAATTTTTTGCACCAGCTAATTGTTCAGCTTCATTTTCATAGCTTTCAAAATTATCTCTCACATATTTTATAAAATTTTCTAAGGACTCATATAGGGGTACAATACATGACATTTCACAGTTTACTGATTGAACAGTCTTGTTCACACTGTTCATTCTCTGCAGAATAGTATCCCATATAACAACCATGAGAGCAAATTCAAATAATTTCATTTTTGAAAATAGGTTATGTGATTCGCTTCTAGTGGCTGCAGATTCATTAACATCTTTAGAGATGGTTGATAAGATGCTCAATATGTCTGTATAATACTTTAAAACTTTTACAGCATCTGCACTTGCAGACCACCTTGTTGTAGACAAAGATTTCAATGTTAATTTATTATCTATTTTCTCACTCAGCAATTCCCATCTGTGAGTTGACGCAGAAAAAAAGTTGTATAAACTTTGAACTAAGCCAAAGAAAGAAACGGCTGAAGAACAGCTTTCAGCGGCATTTGTACCCACAAGATTCAGAGTGGGCTGCACACGGTACATATTCTATAAGAGGGAATTTTTTTTTTAAATCTAGCTTGTAAATCTTCCCGACTTATTACTAGCATTGTCGTATGACTGACCTCGACAATACTTTAAATCTATATCAAGATCTTGAAGAGTATTAACAACAACTTCTTGAAGATGTTGAGAACTATGACCATGTATTGGTATAAATTTTAAAAATCGTTCAATTGGATTTCCTTGTAAATCAACATATCTTAAAGCTAAAGAGAGTTGGTCTGTATGTGTTATGTCTGGAGTAGAGTCAACAATAATTCCAAAATATTTAGCTTTCTTAATTTCAGCTAATATTTCATCTAACACTTTTTTTGACATGAGTTCAATGAATTCTCCGACAATTGTTGAAGAAAAATAACTAACTTTTCCTTTACCTTTATTTCCATGAGTAGTGATATGCTCAGCCAGAAATAAATCAAAAGTGCTTAATAATTCGATGATTCCGAGGAAATTTCCATTGTGTACAAAACCAAATGTTTCATTAGTTCCAAAGAAGGGAAGCCCTCTCTGTGAAATAAATTTTACAATAGCTACAACTCTGTACAATACTTGTTTCCAGTAATTTCCTTCTGCTTTATGTTGCTCAACAAGGCTGCAGTCAATACGACCTATTATTGCTGAGCGCTGTGAAAATGAATACACAGATTCTCTATGAAAAGGTGAATTTTCGTGAGAGGACAACCTTTTGCTGACATTTCTTCAGTCTGAAAAACCGTTCTTACAAAGAGCTTGGTCACTTGAGCTATATAACTTACAAATATAGCAAAATACTGCTTTACTGCTTGGCGAATACAGCAACCAATCTCTTCAGATTTTTTCTCCATTTTTTTTCACACGGAAGAAATTATTAGAGAAGCACATTCTTTCCTTTCCACCAAGTGTTCGTGTAGAATTTTCCAAGTAATCAAAAACTCTCTTAATGTATCACTGACTGGAGGCCACAATGCTACATCATTATAATTATAAACAGGATCAGTATTTGATGCTGATGGTCCAGAGTCAGTTTCAACTGAATCGCCAGAGTCATTATTGCAACTGGAAGTATTAGCTTGAATTTCACCAACATTACAAAATGCAGTATCCACAGTTAATTGATTGTCCTCTGGAAATTCATCATTTGGTACACATATATCCTTGTTGTAATTCTGATGATCGCCTGGTATCGACACACAACTATCCACAGTTAACTGATTGTCCTTTGGAAATTCATCATTGGGAACACATGTATCATTCTTATTCTGATGATCGTTTGGTACCGGTACATATCGGTCAGTTTCCAAGAGAGTTTCTGGTTTTTTCCCAAACAGAAAATTCTGCATTGAATCTTTAAGTTTTTTCTGAGATATCTCATTTTCAGCTTGCCGCTTACGCTTGCAACATCCTGATTTATATTGTCTTTTTTCCCCCATTATTTTACCATACAGCTTTTATTTGTGCTTAAAACGGCATATTAAATGAAAATTAACTTAAAAACATAAAATATGAAAATTTGCAAATTAACACGTGTATATATCACGAGGATTCGAGCACAAGCAATAAACAAGCGGTTCGGTTTGAAACACAAATATGGTTTCAGTTAGTTTTACTCAATGAAATGTGCAAAGTTCATAAAGGAAGGACACAGCTGTCTTACAATAGGTGAATCGCATGTATCCCCGCCTCCTTATGTAGTGACGTCAATGCATATGCGATAGCGAGATTAGATCGGCAAATAGACCCCTTGCACGTGACGTCACATGCTTCATCTGGTGCTCAAACATAAGGGAAATGTGGTGTTTTCACATATGAGTTTCACAAATTAGATAAAGTTTCGTTAATTTTTTTTTTTTATTAATTGAATTTTGTTTTTCTAAAAATTAGTTTTGAAAAGCAAATTTGGGGGCCCCTTTGTATTTCAATGTGTAAGCACGGGCTTCACGGGCTTACTCGGTAAACAGGGCCTGGTCGCTATTGAACGCGATAAAAATAATACATGAGTTTTGTTCTGGTTTCTCTTAGCCTTCTTAAAATTTTCCAAACATGCCTTCGGTGTCGGCTCATGTTCCCTTAGAACTAACTCCTTTAACTCCTCATAATTCTCCATTTGTTCCGCAGTGGTATAAATTAAAAAATTATCCGCCTTATCTCCTAACATATTTAGTAGAATTTCGGCCTGCTGGTTTTCCGGTACATTTTTAGTTTTGAATGCCCTTTCTAAGCTGTTAAAAATAAATTCCATCCCTCAGTCCCTTCTGGTACTTTGATAGATAGAGTTTTAACACTTTTGATCAATTTTTCTATATTACTTTCATTATTAGATTCCCTAGACCCATTAAAATTATTTGCTGATACTTGAACCCTTAGTCTCTCCATTTCTAATTCATGTTCCATCCTTAATTTTTTCTATCCTTTCTTCTCTTTCTAACCTTTCCTGTTTTCCTAACTTTTCGCGTTCTAATTTTTCCTGTTTTTCTTCACGCTCTAACCTTTCCTATTTTTCTCCGCGCTCTAATCGTTCTGCAACAATGGCGTTAGATAATTCCTTAATAACCCCCTCGTCATACTCATCACTGCCCATTATCTTTTTCTTAAGCTGAATTCTGGTATCATCTTCCGCGAATTCAACACCCAATTCTTCGGCTATCCCCTGAAGATCCACTTTTTTTAGTTTCAATAAAAAAGCCATACTTTCTCCGATTGTTATTACCACCCTACAGTACAATAATATTTAAACCTAGCAAATTAATATTTCCTAACTTTCTAACTTAGTACAGTTATACCCCACTTATTATACTAATTAATATTCTTCAGATAATCAATGTTTTTCATTTTTAATTAACCTACTGAATAATCTAATTTTCCTCAACCATTGATATCACACAATTTATTTCCAATAAAACAAAAGGTAAAACAGTAATTCGATTTGGCTACTATGCAATATAGATTCCAATTTATACACTTAGATAGTAACATACAATTTACATAATAATACTGATCCGTTGAAATTGAATAGAAGTATTGATGTCAGTCAAAAAATCCATATAAAGAAAAATTGTATAACATGCACACATAAATTTCTACAATTATCCTCACTAAAATATTTCCAAATTCAATACTGGTTCTCACACTTAAAACAAATATAATATTTTGATTACAAGATCTTCACTTTTATTTTTCCTCACTATGGCTCTCTTTTGAGCCTTTTTTTTTCATTATGGCCCTCTTTTGAGCCTTTTTTTTCTCACTATGGCCCTCTTTTGAGCCTTTTTTTTCACTACTATTGGCCAGTTAAAATTCTAAGCAAATGTTGTTATCAACTCTTCAAACTTAAACAATATTGCTTCATTTAAATATTACTTTAACAAAAATTTAAATTTAAGTAAATTTAATTATTCCTTCCAACTACTATTAACACAATTAGTAAAAAAAAAAAAAAAAAAAAAAAAAAAAAAAAAAAAAAAATAGAAAGTCAATATTAGCTCAAGTTACTATGACCTTTCCTTAAAACAATAGCAAATATGGTCATTAATACTTTATAGATAGGAAGTATTGATAAAACACATAAATAATCTAGACAATTTACTTAAATTACTATTAATTATACAACAACAAAATTTGGTTCGAGATGTCAGCAGAAGGAAATGATCAAAACACCTCACCTTATGCTTTATTTGCTGGGGTACTTTTCTATTCACAGGTAGTTCCAGGATGTAGCGGTAATATGGCACAACACTTAGTTCAGTTCTTTCTAATAAAGATACGGCACGACACTTTAGCACACACTCGACGATCCGGCACGACTTCGCAAGAATTCCACTTGATACTCCGGCACTAACACACTGCAACACGGCTCGATGGTCATTGGTCTCAGGCGATTCTATCCCAACGCTGCCAACAATTTGTCGAACGTTCCTCTCAGTCCGCACAACTTTGAAGAAAGTCCGTGGTAGTTATAGCTGCCACCACCCATATTACTAGGTGATATCGGTCACCCACTGTGAGGATTGTGTAAATGAACACTGACGCTGTCAATTAACTGAATTAACAGTTTATTTAGAATATGTGTACACAATAAACATGCTATTTACAATTATATAAAATTACAACTCGGATATAGGTGATCCGGTTCAACATTAAATTAGATACAGTAAAGGTTGGCTGTGTACTATTCAAATTACACCTTCCACCTCACACTCAATGCACGTTGATTCACTTTATCGGAGATCAATCTCGAATCTCCCAACACAGGTATACTCGGCCTGCACTTCTCGGCCCAGAGCACTAAACACAAGGACGTCTGTGTCCTTTTCTCTCCAGAAACGCACTACTTACGCTCTACAACACGGAGCACACTCTATCAGGACCTCGGTCCTACACACACCTCCAGGTACGAGCCCCAGGTACGAACTGAACTAATCTGAGATCAGACTCGCTCTTCTCAAATCACTGTGCGTCCCCAATGCCACCCCCATTTGGAGCTTATTCATTGGGCACATCCCACATTCCTTTATTGATTAGTGACATGTTGCTTGTCTGTCATCATCCACATACATCACTGACGGATGAACACGCCTCTCAGTAATCTCCTTTCTCTAACACACCACCTGCACAGGATTACCTGTCGACTCTCCCTTCAACAAAGAAAGAATGTCACCTTGAAAATTCTAGTACACAGCCATACAATACACAAAAGATTAAGATAGAGAAATATCTGAAATTCCAATCTTTAGCAGAGGTGGTCTCAGAACCTGACAATATATTTATTGTTTTACTGGGTTTTTTTATTAATAATGGTTGTTATTATTCTTGATTACAATCACAACGTACGTAATAGTCGCTAATAAAAGATTAAAAATTCCAGAAAGAAATTCCAAATACCCAAAATGATGAATTCCGAAATACTCAATGTAGGGTAGATGTGCCAGTAATGGACCCCCTTAAGGGATTTCTCTAAAAAATATTTTTTTATTAATAGTTATAATTATTGTATTCCAATTTTTTTCATATTATATTAATCTTTCAACAATATTTAACTAATCCCATAGTTACATTTCCCAATAGAAATAAAAATTTAATTTTAAATAATTTAAATAATAGAAATATGTCTAAACACCCAAAAGCCCAGTAATGGACCACCTATGTTCCAGTAATGGACCGCCTATGTTCCAGTAATGGGCCACTCTACAAAAAATTACAGATAATTGTTTTTAGGTGCGTTCGTAATTATGTAAATACATAGCACCTATTGTTGTCGTTCAGTCCTTCTGTCTGTCCGTCTGTCTGTCTGTCCGCATATAACAACGCAAAAACTATTTAACTGAATCGTTTGTAATTTGAAATACATAATTATTACATAATTTTGTCAAGTCCTTTCAAATTTTATGAAAATCTGATGAATAGATCAATTACAGGGAAAATCAAAAGGATTCCGTTACATTACGGTTAATGGGGAAAAATTTTTAAAATGCATTTTAATCGTTTGAAATTTAAAACATATAATTATTGCATAATTTTGTCGAGTCATTTCAGATCTTATGATAACCAGATGCCTAGATCAATTACAGGGACCATCAAAAGTATTCCGTTGCATTACAGTCAATGGCGAAAAAAGTTGCAAATGCATTTTAATGATGTTACACTCATTCGAACATAATAAAATTGACATGAACTTATGACGTATATATATATATATATATACTAAAATATAAGTTCTGTACAACCTGAGATACAAAGAATATTTATTATTAAATTACAGGGCCACACAAAAGTATTCCACTACATAATGCTATACAGGGAAACATTGTTTGGGACATGTTTTAGTTATATGAAACTGTGCCACATTTTCTGAGTATGATATACATTGCTGAGGTGTAATGAAAATTACTTCCTGTATGTTTATAGGAACACAAAGAGTGCAACCACTGTACTGTATCCGAAGTATTGTCTACTATATCAGGAAGATCTGTATATTTTTAAAACTTCGTTATCGTACGAACGCACCTCATTTGCTACGCTTCACCTGCAATTTCCAACTTGTTTAAATTGTATTTTGCTCCAGAACTTAATGAAAGCATACTAATAAAACAAAATATTAAAACTTATGTTAGAAATTCATTACATTAAAGGATTTATAATGAAAAAAAATAAAACAAAACATTTAAATTATGGATTTATTATAATCAAGGATTTATAATGTAGATATAAAAGAAAATATTATTTATATTATTAACTGTTTATTATTAACTAACATTAAATGATTTATATTGTAAAGATATAAAACAAAATATTTAAATTTAAAGGATTTATAAGATAAAGACAATGTTTTACTGAAATCAAGTTTAGATAAAATAAGGCATTAAAAAAAGTCTCCAATCTTCATTCATATCATTATCTAAATGATGTGCTGTGCAACTATGAAATATAAATAACAGATCTTCAATTTTATCATCCCTTTCCGATAGTCCAAACTATTCAATATGGAATTTTAGAATGCATTTAAAATGATAATAATTCTTGCACTATCCAACCATTTTCAGATAATCATATGGCCCATCAATTTCGCACAGATTGATTCCACAATTTCCCTTCAGATATGCTTATATGGATATATTACACAAATGGAACAATCTCATTATTTGCTGAAAAACATCCCATAACAGTGATTTGTTCTTTTTCGTTATTTGGTACTACATAATACACATCTTTAACTGATTTTGGTCCCAAAATTTTCCTTGTTTTAAGAGAACAAAAGAAACCTTGTTTTAACCTTATTGAAAATTCTCTCTGTATGCTTTAGAATTCGGAAGAAAATAATAATATCTTCTTCCAAATATGATTTTACATTTCTGAACCAACTTAAAACAACTTCTCTTGTAACGGCACATCTAGATTTTGTCAAATGTTCTGCTTGTTTTTTGTACCAATTTTGAATGACTTTTTAAAAACAACTATTTATAAAGAAATTGCCTTTATTAAATTCTAATAGGTAAAATTTAAGTATTAAATTTGATTATTTAGCTTTTCAGTTAAATCAAAAAAATTTATCTCTACTGAAATTACACTTTTTGTATTGGTCACTTGGGTGGTCCATTACTGGAAAATCTCGAAATAAGCAATCCAGTAATGGACCACCCCTCCAAAAATCTTAAAAATAAATAAAAAATTTTAAATGACCATTGGTATATTAAATTCAATGTTTTATATTGCTAACCAAACAAAACCATTCAATTTTTACGGAAAAATAAAAAAGATATAAACTAAGTAAGTAAAGTCAGCTCTTAGCATGTTCATTAAGATTTTCAGTGAAAAACAGAAAAACTGTGAAACTTTATTTTCTGCTTCCTAATTGTTTTGCCGAAAAGTGTAAAAAATTAATCCAGCTTATAAAGCATGCAAGGTGGAGTTCAGAAAAAAATAATAAAAGCTTAAATATTATTTATTATTTTTTTATAAACCAAAAAGTGCGAGGTGGCCCATTACTGGCACATCTACTCTATTCGATATTCGCAACGCCACCTAGTGTAAAAGTTCCCAGCAATAATACTGCAAAAGTTAGTAACTTCCATCGTGTGATGGGACAGCGCATGAGATGAGGCCGATCAGAAATTTATCTAATGATTTCCAACAGCAAAGTTGACTGAAGCTGTCCAGCACTGGTCATGCAGTGGAAGGCCATTAGCAAGCACTTTTCCATCAATGCCAGCAGCTATATTTCTGCTGACCAGCAATTTCTTCTTTGCTCGGAAGATGGCGGATGAATTTTGCCAACAAACTCGGACAAGACATCGGTATGTACTATGTAAAAACCTAGTTACATCCAAATCGGTTTGGCCAATTTGGCCAACAAACTCGGACAAGACATCAATATATACTATGTAAAAACCTAGTTACATCCAAATGGGTTCATTAATACGCGTGATATCACGTGACAAAAGTAAGACCATTTCTAAATACCAGCCACACAAGAAATTCAAAGTGCTATAGCCATTTTTAAAGATATACACGAAACAAAAAATGCGCTGGAATCTTTGTATAAATGTAAACACATGAAAAAAAAATCATTTTTAACTTCTAATTTTTGTGTGCCTAATTTTAAATCAAACTTTTTTTTTTATTTTAAATTTCCGCCATTTTGAAACACGATGGCGGATGAATTTGGCCAAAAAACTCGATCAAGACATCGGTATGTACTGTGTACACACCAAGTTACATCCAAATCAGTTCATAAGTACACGTATTATCACGTGGAGAAATATCGATGATTTCTAAATACCAGCCACAAAATTTAAAATGCTGTAACTCAGCCATTTTTAGGTGCGTTCGTAATTATATAAATACGTGGCACCTATAATCGTCGTTCAGTCTGTCCGTCCGTCCGCATATAACAGAGCAAAAACTACCCAAGTGAATACTTTGAAATTTTAAATATCTAATTGTAGCAAAATTTTGTCGAGTCATTTGAAATTTTATGAAAATCAGATGTGTCGTTTAATTATAGAGAATGTCAATTGTTTTCATGACATTACGACCAATGGAAAAAAAATTAAGGCATTTTAATGATGTTACAGTCCTTTAAACAGAATGAAGTTGCTATGCATTTATTGAAATGTACAAAATATTCATTTGGTCTCAATATGCGATGCAAAAATTGTTTATTATTCATTTACAGGGCCACACAAAAGAATTCCGTTACACTATGTTATAGGGTAAAACTTTGTTTTCGGCGTATTTTAATCATGTTAAATTATTTCACATATAATAAAATTGATATACGTTAGTAAGGTTTACTATGAGTTACATCCTGCATCATAGAAAATGCACAGTATTTACAGGGGCGTACAAAAGATTTCGGATAGTATACTGCAACCGAAATACTGTACTTTAGAGATAATTGCTAAAAGTGCATTTTTAACACTTTCCAACAAAGTTGAGAAATGTTTTTGCTTTCGGTTTGTCTGGTCATCTGTTTGTCCGACCGCGCTTTAAATCTCTTAAATATACTCGGATTGCCAAGAAATTTTTGGACGGTATTGACGTTTACCTTTGCACGAACCCTATTGAAAATGAAGTTTCTATCATGATTAGTTCATTTACAAGGACAATAAATTTTTCCGTTATTTTACGGCCTATAGGGAAAAATCTTTTAAAAGTAATTTTAAAGATGTAACACCTGTCAAACATATTCAAATTTATATGCTTCTACGCATATTACGCATACGTTAAGCAGTTTGGGTTTGAGGTTTGTCTCCAACTCCTATTTTTGTTTAATTTATTTTTGCTATAAGAATTGGTCCTATGAAAAACTTGTTAAAATAAAAGTTGTAGATATTACTGAGAAGATGTATAATAAATTTAATTAGATTCGATAGCTTAAGAATTGACTAAGTTATGGATTTTTTTCTTTTTCCGCCCCCCTTTTTCTTTTCGTTTTAAATTTTTCTCATCGGTAAAAATAGTCCTATTAAAAACTTGAAAATACAAAAGTGTTAGATAATTTTAAGAACATTTATAAAAAAATTACTTTGATTTGATATCTTAAGAATTGACGAAGTTATAAATTTTTTACTCCCAAAACCACTTTTTTTTTTTTTTTTTTTGGCCCCTTGAGCCCATATTTATTTTTATCAAAAATCTGTCATGCATAAACTTTTGGTCCATTTTTATAAGTAATATAATCTTTAAATTGATTCGATATATATTTTAATTAAGAAGTTATCGCGTGTTTTCGGTCTTCACAAAAACCCTCCCTATTTCCCCCCCCCCCCTTGGTGCGATTTTGCAAATTAACGAACTCGACCGAGATTTTATACGCCTGGATTTTATGTTATCAGTTTGGAGAAGATTGGAGCAAAATTATAGAAGTTATCGTGTGCAGAAGAAAGTGAGATATGCAGAAGAAAGTGATTTCATAAACATAACTTTAAAAATACTACAATTGAAATAATACAAATTGAAAAAAAAAATTAATCTGAACGTCTTTATTTGGAGTCTTCATCTATGAAATAGTATAATACAATTTATCCATATGGACTTAATACAAGTATTCAAAAGATCAGTTAAAGTTCTTCCTCCATAAACAACACTACTGATTATTATCTTATTTATCATAGTTTTAAATCATCAAATTAATCGTAAAACTACACGGAACAAGAGGGGAAGATGTTCATCAACTTTAATAGCTTCCAAAATATCTGTAACTAAACAAATAAACAATCTGCATAGTAATTATATAAAATACTACAGTTGGTTATTAGTACGAAAATATATATTTGCAATTAAAAAGAAGCATATAGTACAATATTTAAATATATTTCTGAGTAAAACATACCCTGAGCATTTCTCAGATATATTTTATGATCTTATTATGACTAAAGTTGATCTTTTCAATATTAATTTACTAAAAACCTAAAACTCAAATTACCAATACTCAAATAGTAATAACTTTTTCTAATCAAATATTTAATACAATCAATATGAATTCTATAATAAATGAAAAAAACTAATTTTCCTATTAATAATATTCAAATATAAAAAAATTTTAAATATCCAACTATAGGGAAACAGATATTTAACAATAATTCGTTCTCAAAAAATACTTCTGTTGATAGCCCTTTCCCCTGTAAATGCAATGACTCCTCTCATAAAAGAAATACATTAATAATGATCATGGACATATTATCACTTCAAATCTAAATATTGTAGAAGATTAAAAAAATTAATGGATTATGGTACTAAGTATAGAATTCCATTCAAATTAAATATTAATTCTATAATAAAGTAATTTTCATATGTTATAGATATATTTATTTATAAAATTGCAATATATTACAACAAACATATTGAATATATCAATGAATGGAAAATTTTAGTTATTGATAAATTAACTAATGCTTTAAAATATATTTCACATGTGGAATACAAAACATCTTTTCCAGCAAATCACTAAATTGCAACAAAACTTTGTAATCACTTACGTGGACAAATCTCCAAGTAATTATGCAATTATTTGTAAACCCTTTCATCATCAACTTTTTAAATCCAGTATATCTTCTAATAACTCATTCCAAAAGATTGATGATGATATAATTGTAAACAATCGTAAAATTAGAGGTTTTATAAATTATTAGACAAAATAACTCTACTAACTTTAAATATCCATATCTAGTTCTTATACCCAAATTTCATAAGAATCCAATTAAATTTAGAACAGTTACAATTGGTTGCAATACTTATAATAATACATCTAATAAACTTTTATTAAAAATTCTTAATCAAATATATACAATAATAAAAACCAACGATAATACACATTGTATAAAGAATAGCTATGAACTGTCAATATTATGAAAAATCTTAAATGTATAAAAAATACAACTACATATGACTTCAAAGATCTTCTTAGATCTTTGAAAGATTTATTATATCTACATAATATAATAAATGTACTATTTAAAAAATATCGACATGATTTGAATATATCAACGAACATTGATAATGATTATTTTGTTACTTTAACAAATTTCATTATCTATAATAATTTTATAATGCAAGACATGATATATATACAAAAAGTCGGTATACCACAAGGTGGTTGTACTTCTAGTATATTATCAGACTTATACTTATTTCATTATGAACATAAGTATTTTAATAATAAAATAATTAATTAATAAATTATTTAATAAATTATTATTTAAATTATTATTTAATAAAAAACATAAATATTTTAATAATAAATTTATATCGATATATTGGTTATATAATTTTAATTGACAATGATAATACCAGTATCTCTCAATTCCTTTTAAAAACTTATACCACATTGAACATGGAGGGAAAAAATAAATAATAAAATGAATACAAATGGAATTTGTAGAACCAAAGCAGAATCTTCGGGCCCCAAAAACTTTGTAACTACAAATGAAGTGTGTGGTTTCAACTTCGTTTTTGCCATGAAAAAGCAAAATAATACGGATTTGGGGCTACCAACACACATAAAACCAAAATTAAATCAAGAAAAGACATCATAAACAAGGCACATAAAAATTACTAAATTGGATAGAAAAATAAAAAGAGAAAAAATAAAAATAGTTATCGTCAACATGATAATAATAAATTAATTAATTAATTAAAAACAGAGTAATGTGATAACAGATAAAATAAACCATGCACCATAGTTTACCCTAGTAAGATTTAAAACAAAATTATTTAATTTGACTATGCTAAGCTAAACTCAATATCTTAGTATAAGATGATTTAAGATTTAAAAATAGATAATTAATACATTTACCCTATACACTTAGAATAGTATTGTAGGTCTCCAGTTTATTAAAAGTTAGATGCAATTTAATCATGTAAATTAATTAAATTATATTAATAGAATTAATTGATGTAACTATACAACTATCCATACATTAGTGTCAATTAAACATCCATTATAATATGTTTTTTCAATTTAACAAATGCATTTCCCACTCTCATTTTTTTTTATAATTAACCATTTGTATTATCCAGACAAAACCGTCCTCCCCCGTACTCTAGCATCTACCTACCCAACCATCATGTTATATACATTTTTTATGTATTTTTTTTTACATTTTTAATTTATTATTATTATGTTATAATATTTTTTCCTACTTTTTCAGGCAATGTGTTAATTATTTTTGAGATCATTTAATAACTAACTAGCTGCACCCGTCGAAACTCGACGGAAAAGAATATATATTAGGTATGATATATATCAATCTTATATAGACAGTAAAATACTGAACGAAATAAACAAATGCACAACTCATAACACATAACAAACAGCATTAAAACAACTCATAAATTATTATGTTAGACTTCAGCTACAAATCTTTTTTTAATGCAGTTTCTAAACCTTAAATATTATTTAAATGCCAAACTATATTTATAGGAAGTTAATATTATACCCCGGAAGACGAATTCAAAAATATCTGCACAGTTTATTTTTTCTCCATTTAAAAATCGCTTGATAACTGTACAATAATTATAATATCAATGAAACATTTTAATTATAATAGAAACAGGGACTTAATAAACTGCCTAACCAACCCAGTACACATTTACAACACTTGCAATAAATTTAATTTATTTATCGGTTTGTATCCTCCATGAACTTGTAAAAATTAATTTTATTGCTATGACAGCGGAAAAAAAAGATATATCTGTTATTAAAAAGAATAAAATTTTTGTATTTGTTGCTGAAATGCAGATTTTTTTTTCTATTTTAAACAGTAACTTAATACAATGAAATGATTTTAATTATTTTTTGATATTATGTAAGATAGAAATATAGTAATACCGCCACATATCACAGGTTTTATTCTTTTTTTTTCTCTAATATGACATCATTTACACCTTCAGAAATATTCATCTTTTCTTAAATAAAAGCGTGATTTATGCAGTTATTTAAGAATGCTTTAGTTTCATAAAATATTCAATATAATTAAATAGAAATGGCACGGTTTATAGAAATATTTTCGTTTGTGCACACCACGGACCTTTAATAGAAGTTCACTTTATTTAGATGCAGGAATTAAAGTCAGTGAATATGACATCATCACTGACACAGCTATAACAATGTATATTATATTCATGGAATAAATTTATCTGGTTTCTGTATGACGACATTTTCTCCATCGACAAAATTTCACTTTAGATATTATATTTTATTAAAGTTTATCTTCTGTTATTTTACTTACATAATACTTAATAATATTACTCAGTAAATAATCTGTGTATTGCAGGGGATAATTGTGTGCAATCATTTTATTATGATTAAATTTAACGAAAACCTTTATTTATTCTTTTTTGTTTGTTTGTTTGTTTGAAATGCGATTATACATTCACCGATGAGATCAAGCTGCTGATTGGTGGAAAATAATGAAACAAAATAAATTTTGAGAACAGCATAACCTGTTGCCACTGTTTTGAAGAAATGTCATGAAAAAGCTTTTAAAATTAAAAATTAAACATAAAAATTGAAATAAATTAAAGATTAGCCCGAATGGGCACATCTACGCATAAACAGCTTTCATTTAAAAAAATAATTATCAAAATCGGGCCAGTAGAAGGCTCAGAGCTGATGACCAAAAAAACAGCCAGGTGTTTTAAATATATAGATTGTATATAAAAGAGTAGATGAATTTTTTAGCAAAACCATTATTTAGTGCATCATAAACTAGCTTTTTAATATTTGCATTAATTAGATGAGACGTACATAAACATTTTATTCTATATAAATGATTAAGGATTCTGTTACGATATACAGAATTATGAAGACAGGATTTAAAATTAGTAAATGTATTAACTTTAAATTAAATGCATTCCGTTAGTCATATATATCAGTTATTAATTTGTTTTATTTTAATATAATTTTAAGGTCTAAAAAGTTAATGGTTTATTAGAAAGCAGGTTTTTTGTAATTTCTAAATTAGCTGGATAATCTTGTGCCTTTTTAGCTATACAAAAGTTTCATTAGTGTAGTTATACAGAAAATCACGTTATTATGCTATTTGTCCATTCGTGACCTCATAAAAGAGGTGGATTGCATGGGAAAGAAATTTATTCAACTCTCTAAACCACATCATGTGTCTTAAGTCTCCTGTCCCTGCCCGACGAAGTGCTCGCGAGCTAATGCTATTCCTATGGGGAGGTTAATTTTAAATATCTGGTTTGCATTTTGACATTTTTTAAATGTATTTTTTTTTCTTACATTGCATAGCTGAGATGTTTATTTATTTATTTTTTATGTATTTATTTTTTATGCAGATATTTTTTATAAGTTTGTTTCACTTTCAAAACCGGTTTCGAAAGTGAAAGTGCCTTTTAAAAAAGTACCTGCAACCAAAATCGAAAGAGAAGAAAAGGAGCGATGTCGGCATTCACCTCAGCTATCCAATGAAAATTTAAAAAATTAAAAATGTCGAAATGTAAACCAGATATTAGAAAATAACCTCCCCTAGGAATAGCATTATTTCGCGAGAGTTTCGTCGGACAAGGAGAAAAGCATTAAGTGTTTTACACTTTAATGCACTTTTTTACTCCTGGATGCAGAGCTAGGAGCTACAATTTTATGCCACAGAAAAATCATGCAAATTTTCTTTTGTCGAGATGAGTCACTTCTCTTGCAGGTGAGTGATATGTCGTGCTCTTCCCGAGTGTCGGGAATGAAAACAGTTCCAGCCCGGCTGAGCCGGCAGATCCGGGATTGGTTTGCGGGCGACGGCTCTGCAGAATTCTACTCCAGTTTCCCTCTACGGGCCTCTACATACATTCGCGATTCACTTATAAATAATATAAATATTTCATTTTCAGAACGATTTTATTATTTTATCTAGACACAATTCAGAAGTAAACTTCTTTAAGCCTTACTGCCATCGGCAGGAGATAACACTAATTGTAACTTTGATGACCATACTTATATCTATCACCATTATAAATATTACATTAAATTTATACTTTATATACAGCCATATAATTTACATAATTAAGTTATAATTTTTGCATACAGATACAAAATAACTGCAAGTAACCCTTTTAAAGGGCGAAAGTCACACGGTGTGGCCACGTAATTTGTATCTTAAAACTCATAAACGGCTCCAAGAATGTTTCAATAAAATTTTCCTTTTACATTGAAAGTGTTGAAAGCAATTTTTTATTTTCTAAAAAATTCATTTATAAATTCAGGTGTCAGTCAATTATATCATTTTACGAACAGAATTCTTCTGCCCTTGAAAGAGTTAACTAATGTGTTACTAAACAGAAAAATTTATAGTAAAATTGTGAGCTTTTCATAATTTAACAATGGAATAATCATTGCTAACCAATTTTATAAAAATAGAAAAAAGAAAAGAAAATATTTTTACAAAACATTCGCTTTTTAACAAGTAATTTAAATTAGCAGATTGCGATTTTTCTTATTACTTGTGTATATCTAATTAGTATTCTAAAAAAAAAAAAAAAAAAAAAAAATGCGGAAGAAATTTTTTATCTATACTGAAAAATGGAGGCTAATAAAGTAGAAAACAGTAGATTTTTATTTATTTATTGTTTAAACCTGATAAAATTTTTAAAACTGTATTAACGGGATTCCATTTATCAATCTTAAATACAAAATAGTTCATGTATAGGCGTATGCACGTATTATGGGAACTAAGTACTTATAAAAAGAGTAATCCGTGCATCTTTTAGCTGTCAAAAGATCTTAGTAAATCCTACTATATCTAACAAGGGCACCACCAAACATGGTGCACACAGATTTTGATGATTTCAAAGTATGTTGTAGGGGTCATACCACTAATTATTCAGCTGAAAGGATTCTTTCAAATGGGCCTTAGTTTTTGAGAAATTGGGGGTCAAAGTTCAGCGTATATTTCAAATACTTATTAGTACGAACGACTCATGTGAATCATTGGCGTCGTGGTAACGTACGAGCCTGCAAGTCGAAAGGTTGCGGGTTCGAATCAGTCCTCGGCCTTTTATTTAATTTTTATGTTTTTTTACACTTCGCAAATTATTAGCAGAATTGAAAATTCTACAGCTTTGAACCTTTTGATATTTTCTGAAGAGGATAGTTTACTTTGTCAACATTTTTTTATTATTATTTTTTCAAAATATGGTGAACTGACTGCACTTCAGGGTTCAACTAAAAGTACATTTTGCAACAAATAAATAAATAAAACTTTGTATTTAATTAAAATTTTGAAAAAGTATAAGAAAATTTCTATATTTAAAAATCTCCACTACTTTAAATATTAATATTTTTAGATTAATCAGTCACTTTTTTTTCTTTTCAAATGTGTATTACACAATATTGTGCTTCGAATTTTAGATAAATTAATACTGCATTTAATATAATTTATATTACTAAAATACTCAATTCGTGATAAATATGTTTAAAAATATATTAAAAGTTAAAAAAAAAAAAGTTTAATTATCATTTGTAAAAGTGAAAAAATAAGACCAATAAAAAGAAATCTTCATTTATTCTGATAATTACGGAGGAAAGCAGACGATTAAAAAAAGTATTTTTATATGTATTATAAATTTTATCTCATTAAACAGAATATAAAAAATTACGCGCTTCTGCTAGGAAAAAAATTTTTGATATGGAAATTTGAATATTCTGGGAAAATCTAATATTTATACATTTTTCATAACACAGATACACGTTTGACATCCTATCTGTTTGTAAGCAATTATATTATTTTTTATAATTTCTCGTTTCAAAATCTACAAAGGATTTAAACCCATATGAATGTAAATAAAATATGCTTATTTAGCTCAGAATTAATATCTTTTTAGACACAATATAAAATAAAAAGGCATGTATTGTGATTTAAAAGTTGTTTTGTTGTATTTTTGTTTCTTTTTAATGAATTTTGGTCAGGGTTGAAAAAAAACCAGGTTTTTTCGAAAAAAACCAAAAAAACCGGTTTTTTTGGTTTAAACCAGGTTTTTTTTGGTTTAAATCAGGTTTTTTTACAAACATCCTTTCTTATTACATATACATGCATATTTACTGATAAAAACAGACATTATTGGTTTATAAGCAGTGTAACTTCATTTAAAATAATTTAAATTCAATAATTATAGTGAATTTGTACTGAAAATTGAAAATTCATTTTTCAACTTAAACAGTTTTAGCAAACAACCTTATGTTGAGAGTTTTATATGTTCTACACAGTGAACCATTGATGACATGTAAATCTTTGTAAACAATCTTTTGATTACTAATAATAAACATTTGGATGTAGTTTGATAAATATTCTTTTCCACAATTATTCAAATAATAAATTACAAATACTTCTTAGGATTTTTTCTTTCTGAGTGACAATTTGAAGTTAACATTTTTAGTCGTTAGATTCAGCAGATAGCAGAGGGGGGGGGGAAATATTATTGAAATGCTATAACTAGCAACCAGCCTTTGCTTTTAATTCTTCAAGATAATCTCCCAAAAGAAAAATTTATTTTATAGCTTGTGCAAAATCTTAAAACATCATTACGTTACATTATTAATTGCATTAAATAATCTGCATTATTAAAAATATTAAAATATTTTATACTAAATATTGAATCCATTTTATCTTTGATCAATTCATATGTTTGAAGTTTTTTTCTCAAGAGCAATAGATATGTTCACCAATGTGTACTGATTTTAATCCTATGCATAAAAAAAGATGTAAACCCAATATATCTAATGCTTATTGTTGAAATAAAGTGTTAAAAGTAGAAAATATTTATATCCAATAATCTGAAACTCGTAAATTATAAAGAAAAAAAGAAAATGTCATTAGATTTCTTCTAAAAAACGAATTGCTTTTTTTAATAGAAAAAACCAATTGGTTTAACCGTATGCATTAAAAAAGACCTAAACCCACTATTTATAATACTTATTACTGAAATAAAGTGTTAAAAGTAGAAATTATTTATGTCTATTAATCTGAAACACGTAAATTATAAAGAAAAAAAAGAAAATGTCATTAGATTTCTTCTAAAAGAACCAATTGGTTTTTTTGAGAAAAAACCATTTGGTTTAAACCGTGGTTTAAACCATGGTTAAAACCAATTGGTTTAAACCGTGCCAACCCTGATTTTGGTGGCGCCATCTAGTGCCGATTCTAAAAATGGCTGCAAAGTGGTTAAAAGATATAGTTCCGAGTATATATCTGTATTTTATAGTAATGTGCAAGTTTCAATGTGGGAACATTGCTATTTTCGATAAAATATGGATGTTAAAATATTTTAACAACAAATTTACGTAGTCCTATGAGATGGCAAACGGAATCTCATTTTTAAGCATATTTTGAGGCTTCGTCCCATCGTCTATTTCGTATTTCAGTTGAATTACGGAAAGAGTGTTTTGATTTGATAAAAAAAATAGATGTAATCTGTCATTTCTTATTTGTGCAAACGATAACTTATGTTCATGTTGAACTTTGGAGATAAATGTATTTACAGAAAATTGGAAAATTGAAAACTTGAATTAACTGGTAACAACTTGCATTTTAACATTACTGCATTAATATTTTATTACTTTTTCGAAAATACGCATTACTTGAATAATCTAATCCTAAAGACGTTTAAAAAATTGCACCCGAAAATTATTTTGTATTATTTATACATATACAAAAAAGGCAAGTTTTCATTTAGAATGCTCTAAAATAAAAAAGCGAGAGGGAAAAAAATCATTATTTCATTATTGTGCTTAAAATAAAAAACGCGAATAATAATTAATAAAAAAAAGTTCTAGGCGTAAACTAGTTTTGTAAATAGAAATATTCGTTTAAAAATTGCAGAAAAAAAATAAATTTTCATGAAAAAATTTAAAAATGTAAATGTAATTTATTAAGAAAATATCAAAAGCTGTAGCAATTTTGTAATAAAAATACTTAAAATTTGTAACGTGTAAAAATACAAAAATAAATAAATAAACGCCGATGACCGATTCGAACCCGCAACCTTTCAACTTGCAGGCTCGTACGTTACCACGACGCCACTGACTCACATGCGGCATTCGTACTAATAAGTATTTGAAATATACGCTGAACTTTGACCCCCAATTTCTCAAAAACCAAGGCCCATTTGAAAGAATCCTTTCAGCTGAATAATTAGTGGTATGACCCCTACAACATACTTTGAAATCATCAAAATCTGTGCGCACTATGTTTGGTGGTGCCCTTGTAAGAATAAAGATAAGAAAAATTTATATGTTCATCTTGGCACTTATACCGTAATATCCTGCGTATAATCGGAGGATCAAACAATCATTTTTCGACCCAGAAATTTTATTAAATAAAAATATAACTTTTTAGATCGCCGTAAATATTTGCCTTCAATTAGAAAATAAAATTTCTGGGTCGAAAAAAAATTGTTTGATAAGCGGAATATACGCAGGAAATTACGGTAATCGTTTTGAATCTCTCGTTATTGATATTTCTTATGTAGGATATATGTTTTAATAAACAATATCAAGGGTTTATCACTTTCATGGTATACTTTTATTTTGTTCAATAGTTTTATATTCTATTCATACTTTTATAGTTTAATTCTATATTTAAATTGTTCTCCTTCATCACCTGTATTCATTAGTCTATTTTTCTTTTATTAACTTAGAAATAAGAAAAAATTAAAAATGAAATATCATTTGATAAACAATTGCTGACATCCTTAATTGAAACTAATAAATTTAAACGTGATAAAGTCGGTAAATTTATATATTACTTAAAAAAAAAGGAATTAAGGTATAACTCCTGCCATTTCTCATAGAGGGAGCCTCCTGCGAACTTCATACATATAGGGAGTAAGTCTCAAGTATCAACAAATGCTAGCAAAAAGCAAATCGTAAAGGACCTGAATTTGCAATCTTATTTTTTTTTTTTCAAAGCTTTTATAACGAAATTAAAAAAAAAACTTTTATAGCTTTTTTTTAAAGCTTTTTTAAAGCTTTTATAACGAAAGCGATGGGTTTGCAATATTTAATCATAACAAACTTCTCGCAATAATAAATTAAAAATTTTCATAAATAGTAAAATGTGTAAAATTTCAGTTAAATAATTAAAACTTGCAGAACGTTTACTCATAGGGAAAGTTACATCTTTGTATAGGCATCATTAAATTAAATCAATACATGTATCTTCAAATTTATTAGTTTTGTGTTTCTAAAAAAAAAAAAAAAATGTTATTTTGAAAAAGTAACTGAAGCAATCGGGTTTACAATTTATTAAATTAAATTGCTATCCCTCATCCTTCAAGGAACTGCCTTTCTATAAAACACTTTCTTCTTATTCCCATCATATGGATATTAATTTCTAATTAATATAATGAATTTAGAAAAGGGAAAATATTGCCTTTTATTTGCTTCGTTGTGAAAAAGTTATTTAAGAAGTATCGTTGCATAAGTTATAATAATCAAGTGGGGGGGAGGGGAAGAGGGAGGGTCACATCATTTAAGATTTTATTATTATTGAAGCCTGCTTCCATATCTAAAACAGTTGTTTTTTGATATTTTTGGGAATACATTTTCATTCGCAAGGACAAAAATAATTTGCATTTATATTCTTAAAAATATAAAATTTACACGTTTCATTAAGTACTAAGAAATCGAAGAATTTTCCATTTTTTTTTTTTTTTTTTTTTTTTTTTTTTTTTTTTTAATAAAAACAAAGAATCAATCAGCATTGAATATTTTTAGTAAATTAAAGGCTTGGCAGTTACAATGCGAGCAACTGACTGTAGTGACCTGAAATTTATTGGAAACCCCCATATTTTACATAGATTTTCAGCAAGATTCTTTGTCTTTACCGAGAAATGGAAAACGCTTAATAATCACATTTGTTCTGAATAAGTGCATTTGCAAATGTTTTTCATCCGAGATTGAAAATGACTTCCTAGTTGTGTCAGAAAGCACCTACTTAGGATTTAAGTAGAGCTTTAAAGAGTTAGATTAATATTGTTGACCAAGGAGTAAATTTGAAAGAATCTATATTAATAAAAGAAAAAAACGCTCTGTCTGCGCGCGCGCGCGCGTGTGTGTGTGTGTCTGCGATGGCTAGCAAAATCTACAGCGTGTACGAGGTTCAAAATTTTTTTGAGAGTAGCTCCAAATCTCTCCTGATGTACCCGAACTTCAGAATTTCGAAATTCCAATTACACAGGTCTGCAATGGTTTTCCTCTTTGAAATCTGAGTAACGTTTTCTATAGTTTCTGATGTGCTGATTACGATAAAAATAATAAAAAAAATCCATCACGTCAGGATTTTTTGATATTGAATATTTAAGATTTTGCTGAAAAATGTCTGAGCGTCTACATTTTAAAATTTATAAAATGTCATTAAATTACTTCAGCTTAATTTTTTTTTGCATTTAATTAGTGTAAGGTGACATAGAAATTACTTCAAAATAGTAATTTGTTAATTACTACATAATAAGTAATTCACATTAACCTTGTTGAAAACGGGTCATTTTGGCTTAATTTAGTAATGAGCTGATTAATACATAATGATTAGGTAATATAACCTAATTGTTGTAAATATTAGTCGAAAAGGGTGTAATAAAGATAAACTAAAGGGTTTTTGTATAAGTACCCGCACTGATTTAGAAAATTAACAGTTGAAGTGCGCATCTCGCAACATAACCTTTAAAATGTCATCGCGAAGCTGTTTAAATTCTGCGAATTGTTTTTGTTATATTTTCGGGAAATTTATGGTGAAAAAACAACGAAACAGCATTACAGACTTTGTAAAAAATATTTACAAAAGTTATTTTGGATACGTTTTAAGCCTGATTTAAGAAAATTAATGTCGGACGAAAAGTTCGATGAACAACTTAATGATATCGAGTTGCAAGAATGGCAGTCATTTAAGGAAGTGATGAAAAACTTTTTGGGGAGCAATAAAAGCTCCGACTATAAACAAATAGTAGGCAAAATGGTTACAAATTTTGGTGTAATGTGTTGTAATATGAGCATTAAACTTCATTTCTTAAATTCGCACTTATATTACTTTCCAGAAAATCTAGGAGCCGTTAGCGAAGAACAAGGCGAAAGATTTCACCAAGAATTGAAAGAGCTAGAAGTCCGGTATCAAGGAAGATGGAATACTAGCATGATGGCGGACTACTGTTGGTTGTCGAAGCGCGACGATCCAAACCGGAAATTTAAGCGAAAATCGTACAACCGAAGCTTCCAGGAAAAAAGGATCAGGTTCCACAAATAAAATTTATCTGTAATTTAGATCAGTAATAAGTTATTATTATATTTTAGTTGTTTTTTATGTTAAAAGTAATGTACTTTTTTAAATATATATTTTTTATGTGAAAACTTGTGTTTTTTTCTATTTTCTATCTGTATCTTTTTCGAAAAATCTGAAGGTGATGGGAAAAAAAACTAAGTACATATTCGTAATCAGTGCACCAAAATACCCTAGAATCAGTTCTCAAATTCTAGAGAGGAAGTTATGACTCTCAATTTGCAGGCCTGGGTTATTAACTGAGTTATTAATTAAAATCCAAACCTCCCTCTCATCAAAAATTAATTTTTTTCGCTTTTTTCACCATTCGCTTGCTTATAGTTAGTTGTTTAAAACTTTTGACGCAATAATTAAAAATCTGGGACAGAATTAAAGAAACCAATTTAAAAGTGACTGTTTTTTTCCAAAGACCTTTAAAATTCATAGACCGGCAAACATCCAGTATAATTTAGGATTTTGATCACAGCTGTTGTACGTCAGAATGTTGGCACTTCGTACATTAGAATGTATGTGTGGTTAATGTTGCAGAAAAAGAAATATACGAGGCTTTTCTAAGAGTTATTTTTTTTAATCATTGATTAAATTTAAATGTATTCTATTTAATGTAAAAATTTTTATGGCTTTAAATTGCTGGTAAAACGAAAATAAAATGGCGGTTATGCGTACAATTGTTCGAATCGGCAGACGATTAATACACCATAATAAATTATCAAATAGCAAAGCAAATTATTTCTATTTAATGTATTTCGGTTGTTCGATAAAACCAGACGATTATTAAAATGATGTTGTCAAACTTGACTTTTTGAAAAAATTATCCGGACGCGATTGACCAATGAAGATCGCCATGAGACAACAATATTTTGTAAATTAAGATTTTTTTTTCGAATGAAATTTTTAGTTTCGGATTGGGTTTATGTCAATGGATATTATTTTGTGCTGGTTCGGATCCGGTTATAGTTATCTGGAATAACTTTATCCGTTTCGGAATTGACTCTGTTCATTATTTCGGTGTTTTTCAAATTGAATTTTTATGTTCGGCTCAAATAACATGTAAACAGAAATTATTTTGTCGTAATTGGATCGGGTTATGGTTCATTGGAATATTTTTGTCCGATTCAAATTTGCATTGGGTCAGATTCCAATATTTTTTCATATTGAATTTTTAAGTTCGGTTCGGATTGCAATTTTGTCTGGATGGGTTGCAATTACGTTTACGGTTAGTCTTAGGTTATATTTAATTTCCGGTTAAGTTACAGTTAGATCACGGTTAAGTTACATTTGGGTTAAGGTTAAGTTGCAGTTAGGTTATGGTTAGATTACAGATAAGGATGCGATAAGATAAAGGCTAGACGTTTGACGTTACATTTATGTTATGTTTAAGTTACGGTTAGGTACGGTTAAGTCGCAGTTAGTTTATAGACGGGTTATGGTTACGGTACAATTAGTTACGGTTAGGATTTTGACCACAATGTGAACATTACGCATGCTTTGATTAAAAATATACTTTTTATTTTTACAATGGCTCTGAAATTATAATATTATATACATTTAGATTACATTTTATACATAGGTGCCCACCTCACATTAATCTTCCGTAATACGTGTGTTAATTTGATCCTGGTTTAATGAATTTCGAACCAGATTTTTTTTTTAAAGAAATGAAATTAAATGAGTGCTACTTAAAAAATTTAAAGTAAATAAATAAAGATTCATGAAATATTTTTTTTGGTTCGAAATGAGGTTAACCTGGATCAAACTAATCCAGGTATTACGCGGAAGATTAGTTAAAAGTTGACAGCTATGTTTATAATATTATATAATTTTAGCTATTGTAATATTATATACTTTTAGCTAATCATTCAAGCGTCGGTTTCATTCATGGTATAGGTGGATTAGAGAGTGATATAATTAGTTTGAAATTCAAAAAAAATCACTTGATATTTCTATTTGAAAAAGTAATTAGTTACATGACTTAGCAGTGATTTTTACGGATAAATATGAACACTTTAACACGAAAATCACGCAATCGCTGCACACAGATATTCCCTCCCGCGTTTCCCATTGCAGTCATTTTGAGCATTTTTACAGCTAAATGGGTCATTCCAAAAATAAAGCACCCTTTTGTGTCCAACACTTTGTATTGTTATATTTTCTAAAATTTTGTTTCAAAATTAAATTTAAATATTGGAAAATATATTTTAAAGATATTTTTCTTTAATGCAATGTTCAAATTTGAGATAAATTCCATTTATTGTTATTCAAATAACTTTCTTAATAATTGTGTCCTGTAAAAAGCCATGTCCCAAGAACAATTTTTGATTTTTAAACCTTATTTTTTTACTATATGTATCATTTAAGTTATCTTTCAGGATGTTTTTTATGTCTTTGTAGTCTTTATATCATCCCTATATACTTTAACTATTTTTTGTAAATTTTTTTTTTCATTTTATAAGAAAAATTCATGTGTCCCTTAATTTTTGTCGCCTGTGTTACCGCCACTTTTTTCTTAATCATTAAAATAAGAATTTGCAACCTAAATGTTGTTAACAGTAGTCATTCATGTACTTTTAGAGTTAGCATTCATCCTAGATAGTCATGTTCCTCATTTGATAAATTTTGAAGAATATTATCTTAGTAAAGGTGATTTAGAAGGTGGGTGTGTTTTTTGTGTTTCCCCTGTGTTACTATTGATTTATTTTGATTAATTATTGATTTTCTAGTTTATTGGCATTTAAATTGTAAGTCTTAGTTAAAAGAAAATATTCCATCTAACTTTACATTATTTCTATGAAAATAGTAATACATGGGTGATAATATATTTCATTTTGTCCCCTGTGTTACTAGTCCTCCGTGTTACCATGATATTGGTAACCATGTTGTTAAGGGACAAAAAATCAAAGTTTAAAAATGAAATACAACAGAATATCCTGTTTTTTAATGCATTTGTTGGTCTATGTCAGAAATACATTTCAAATTAATACATAAGTACACTTTTAAGATTGTTAATTTTTTTATGTTCAATTAGGATGTCCCCTTTGTTACTTTATTGTCAGCCTGTGTTACTGATAGTTCTTTTATCAGAACAAAAAAAAAAAAAAAAAAAAAACTTTCTTATGAATCAGTTTTATAATATGCACTGGCTAATATGTATAAATAAGTTTTACATTAATTTTATTATATTAGAATAATTTTTACCAAGTTATATAAAGTTTTATACAGGAAGAATACAAAAAAGGGTAACACAGGGGACATAATGTGCCTATATCATGAAAAAATATATACATAAACAAAAAACTATATGGCACTGAAAAAGAACATTTACATCAAAGTGTTAATATTGTAAAAGCAATTCTCTATTTTAATAAGAAAAAATGAGAAGATTATTTAAAATATGATAACACAGGGGACATCTTTCAGCCAATGTGTCTGTGTTTCTAAGTTCAGTGATAAATATTTTTAAAAAAGTGTGCTGCTGATATTCAATTTCTACTCTTGAATATATATGAGAACCCCAGAAGCCAAGGGGTACAAGTGACAAAATTTCGATTTGGAGTAAATTGAGTTAAAAGATAATTGACGTTAAATTGGAACATCAATAACAATTGAGTGGATTGAAATAGGAAATTTCTGCTTGTTGCATTCTGGTCTTTGAACCCTTATTTCAATAACTGTTAAAAAATAAAGTATTTTCTTTAAATGTATAATTAATCAATATTGTTTGTTTTTCGAAAAAAGTGGTTTGTCTCTATAACTCAGCAAATAATAAGAAAATCACTTATATTTCTTTACCTGAAATGAAAAAAGCATATTTTTCGGTCGTCTGTGTATTTAGTTTATTTTTTTCAGTTTTGTCACTTATACCGCTTGGCTTCTGGGGTCCTCATATACAATCCTCTTAAGGATATTTTTATTTCATTTTAAATGAAAAATTTTTTGGAAAAAAATTTCTCAAAAGGAACCTTTATTTTTGAAATGACCCAAGTTTTTTTTTTTTTTTTTTTTTTTTTTTTTTTTAAACCAATTTCTTACACAGTCAGTGGTCAAGTATTTCAGACAATGCATTTCCATATATTTCCAGTTACAGAGAAAATCATACAAATTTCAAGTTCGTTTAATATTAATATTACGGATCCGAGCAACGCCGGGCGGGTCAGCTAGTTTAAAATATATTTCATTTTTTAAATATCCTTTAGAAATTTTTTTCGTCCTTGGACGGGTCATGATCTCCGTGACTTCCTCCTTGAAACCGCCATTGGTTACAACTGCTTCAATGTGTTTGAGAAAGTTATTAAAGTGAGATTCATTAAAAGTGCGGAACAGTTATAAAAATCTCATTTACTGAAAGTGAGAAATATCTAAGAAAAATAAGGACGTGACATTTTGATGAGTAAAATGAAGCATACGCGAAAAGTATCTAATATTTTTAAAATATCTGTAAAATTTAATTATTAACCCGTTAAAGTATATATATTGTAGTGTAATTATAACTGAAAAAAAATTATTATTTACATATGTTTATTAAAGTTCGTCATGTTCTACACACAATTGATCGATTTTCATCGTGTTTCAAGTTTGTGTATACTTGACTGAAAATCTACAAAATCCATCACGTTCAAGTATTATATGTTCGTTAGAAGAAGCTATTAAATAGGAAAAAAAATAATTTTAAATTATTTATAGTAATTACAATATTAATATAACTATATAATATATTATATTAATGACAATATATTTTTTAAATAACAAAATATTACATAACATATATTTGATAATTTCAATATTAATGTAATGTACTGACACCTATTTTATTTTATTAGTTACATTTTAAACATTTTTATTTATTAAAATGCATAAATAATGATTATTTTTCTTATATATATATTATGCAATATGCACGGTCATGGTAAAAAAAAGGGGGGGGGGTAATTTCCATATACTAATTTTGAATTAATTATAATAAAAGAAAGTGTCTACTTTTAAATGATGTATACCAAATTTGCTTCCAGAATTTCCCTATTGCAAGTCCAGACTAAACTACTTTTTATGGCAATAACCTATTCTTATAAACATTTTATATTTGTTACAAACTATGCCTAGGATCCTGAACTTTGCTTATCCCGCTTATCCTGAACTTTGTCTTAGTTATGCCTTGGGCTTAAGCCAAAAAAAAAATGTTTATCGCCCATACGTATTCTAAGTCTCATGTCTCCTTGGAATTCTCGTTTTATCAGTCTGGTTTCAGTAATTTCTTATTTTTCTTTTGTTTAAATTGATGATACTAATAATATTTATGGTTATTCAGTGTTCTATTTCATGATTAGTGAGTACAAAATTACGTTTTTTTTTTTTTACCTAATCATTTTTTTAATTATATGTATTTGTCTCAAAACATTTTAGAAACCCGAAGTAAAAACAAAAATGTTTGCATTTTTGCAAAAATTAAGAGTATGTATATGGAAAATTATACCAAAGAAATAAGTAAAAATAAGTGTATGAACACAAAATAATTCTTTCCATTATTAATATTCACGTATTACCTCTTAATACATTACCTTTAATCAAAATGGAATATTACAGTAATAATCATGAAGACTTGATTTAGAAAACTGGAGGCCAGGCCTAAAGTATAAGCATTCTAGGGATCCTTTGTATTCAGAAAATCTTAACCACTTCATTCATCTAAGACATTCTTGATTAACATATGAAATTGAAAATTATGGTTAAAACATCACTATGCAAAACACAGAGACATGCATAGAGGATGATAAATAGAACTGTTTTGTCAAGCTCTAAGTTTGAAATGGTCCTGTGAGGGATTGTATGATGTATACGCATCTTGTAGTATGTATAGGACATGCAGTGCTCATATCACAGTAGGACATGCAGTGCACATAGGTGCTCATATCACCTCTGTACCAGATTTCTAATTTTTGCTTGTGCTACTGGGGGATGAATTTATAATAAATCATTATGCGAGAAAGAAAAGAAAAACCTTCAAAATAGAAAAAAATAATGTAAACTATTTTTTTATCTTTTAAAATATCAAACACGCTCATAACTGCATTAAACATGAAATTCACTACACAAATTTATGATGCAAGTCAAAATATGCCCCCGACCCATTTCAAAATTCTTGGGCCCCAATACTGTGCCTACTGTGTCTTAAGAAAAATGTTGATTGTCATGTTTGGCGCTTGCACGAAAATAGAAGCGAAATATTAAAGTTGCTCCCCAATTATTCTTAACTTACTTGAAGACGCTTTTTCTGGCACAATATCTAATTTCTGACCGCCTAAAATTTAGCCCCCCCCCCCCTTGACGTAAAATGAAAAAGTGACATATGCATTTCGTTTGATCAGATTTGCTCAACGATTTTCATCATTTGATCAACAATATTTTACGAGTTATGATTAAAAATAACCAGGAGGGGCTAACTTTTAAAATTTTTCTAAATGTTCAAAAAAAAAAAAAAAAAAAAAAAAAAAAAAAAAAAAAAAATTAGCGATTCTTATCAGAAATCGATCGTAGACATTTGATCAACTATTTTTAGCATTTGATCAAACCCGGAAGTGCCCCCAAAATCGATAATTTTAGCTCCCTACCCCTAAAAGTTAGCCCCCCCCATGACGGAATTTCGAGACAAAAATGGTGTCATCTAACGTAAAATTACCTCTAGAGATTTGATCAACCATTTTCAGCGTTTGATCAAACCAAAAAGTGCCCCTCAAAATCGATATTTTTAATTCCAGACCCCTAAAAGTTAACCCCCCCCATGACGGAATTTAGAGGCAAAAACGGCGTCACCTAACGTAAAATTACCTCTAGATATTTGATCAACCATTTTTAGCATTTGATCAAACCCGGGAATGCCCCCCAAAATCGATATTTTTAGTAATAGACTCCTAAGGGGTTTAGCTCCCCCCCCCCACCTGCATGATGCAATTTCGAGACAAAATGGTGCCATATAACGCGAAATCATCTGAAGAGATTTGATCAACCATTTATAGCATTAGATCAAACCCTGAAGTGCCCCCAAAATCGATATTTTTATTAATAGACTCCTAAAATTTAGCCCCCCCCCCCACCTCCATCACGGAATTTCGAGACAAAAATGGTGCGATCTAACGTAAAATTACCTTTAGAGATTTGATCAACCATTTTTAGCGTTTGAACAAACACGGAAGGACCCCCAAAATCGATATTTTTAACACCAAACTCCTAAATGTTAGCCCCCCATAACGGAATTTCGATACAAAAATGGTGTCATCTAACGTGAAGGGAGCTCCCTCTAACTCAGACTCCTAATGAGTCCCATGTGAGGGAGGGATGTTACAAGTTTTCGAAATGACAATTCATATTTAATTCTTAGAACTATAGGTAAATAATGGCAAATATAGTGTGACATTTACATTAAAAGGGTTTAATATAAATCACAAAGTTTATTTTATATTAAACAGTTTTGGAAAATCGAAATCTAATGAAAAATATGCTTGGGCCCAACTGGTTCTGCCAATTAATTTTGGTGAATGCAGTTTACAATTATGTTTTGTTCATTAATTATGGAATAGTCAATTTCTTGCGAAGATGATTTTTTTTTTCCTTTTTCAGCACAAATAGTGTATTGCTATGTAAAAATAAAAGATTGCAGCTTGAGTTTAATAATCTATACTAATAAAAGAACAAAACGCTCTGTCTGTGTGTCTGCGATGGCTAGCAAAATCTACAGCACGTACGAAGCTCAAAATTTTTTTGAGAGTAGCCCAATGTCTCTCCTGATGCACCTGAAGCTCAGAATTTCAAAATTCTATTTATTAACTGAGTAATTAATTAAATTCCAAAGCTCACTCTCATAAAAAATCGCCTTTTTTCGCTTTTTTTCCATTTCATTTTCTTATGGTTGATTGGTTGCATAAAATTTTCGCAGAAATAATTAAAAAAGCTGGGACAGACCTTTAAAATTCATAGACTGGCAAACTGTCAGTTTAAATGAGGATTTTTTTTTTTTTTTTTTTTTTTTTTTAAATCACAGCTGCTGTACACCATGGAGAAAAAGATACGTGGAGGCGAAGTAAAGCGAAAAAAGGTTTGCAACACGGAGTAAGAAGTGTCTTACTCCGTGGTTTGCAATATTAAACCATTTATCGCTGAAATTTTAATGTCTCAAAACAAAAGCACGAGGAAGGAATTTTCTATTAATAAAACGAATTGAAAGAAACGAATTACAGCTGTTGCATATTTTACGAAGAAATAGTAATTTTTTAAAATGTTTTTTTTTCTATTATATTATTTAGGTTAAAGTTATATTGCATTTATGTTATAATTAGAATAAGGATATGTTACAATAAAGTGAATACATTTAGGCTAGGTTACATTTCTGTTATATTTAATTTACGGTAGGGTACTGTTAAGTCGCTGTTAGGTTACAGACAGGTTCTGGTTACTGTATAAAAGTTTAAGGTTAGGAATTTATACACAGAGTGAACCTATACGAAAGATTTGATTAAAACTAACTCTTACTTTTGTTAAATAGCTCTGAAATTATAGTACTATACACCAAACTTTTAGCTATCATCGTGTATCGATTTCATTCATGGTATAGTCGGATTTAAGAGTGATATAATTAGTTTGAAATTCAAAATATTTCACTTGGGATTTGTATGTGAAAATAATAATTAGTTACGTGACTTAACAGTGATTTTTACGTGTAAATATAAACTTTTTTACACGAAAATCATGCAATCGTTGAATACATATTCCCTTCCGCGTTTTTCATTGCTCATTTTGAGTATTTTTAGAGCTTAATATTAGTTGTTTTTAAAACCGATTTTTCACACAATCAGTGGCTACGTATATCAGACAATGCATTTCTGCATGTAACGAGTTAATGATAAAATCATACAAATTTCAAGTTCGTTTAATATTGTTAATACGGACCCGGGCAACACCGGGCGGATCAGCTAGTTATGATATATTTCATATAGTACATTTCAAGACGGTAATTTGTGCAGTAATTTGTATTTCTTTAAATATGGTTGATTTTTCAATTAACATCAGATGCATGCAATTTTGGATGTTTTAAATAGAAATGTCCGGTAAATAATCGAATACTTATCATAGGATGAACCCAGTACCATTTGTGTATGTACATATTTTTTCCTAATTTCTTGAATAACTGATACAAAATTACAGAGTATTTTATTTTTCCGCAAAAGATTCATCTTGTTTAAGGGTGTATTTCGATTCAAACTGCTTATTTTCCAATTTATTTTTTAATTCATTTTGGCTCTCAAATACACCAAACTGTCAAAATCTCTTATTTGGAAAGTACACAAGGTGCCGTGATTGTCGATTCTTTGATAAATGAAGAAAATATTGCAAAAAAAAACCAATCAAAAACGGCATTTCGAACCGATTTTTCTCCAGCGGGAGTTCTGGGAACGAAAAAAGGGGTCATACTGATTAATTGTTTATAAATAAAATTATAATGAATTGAGCGTAAAAAGCTATCATAAGGCACCTCATACGTCCCTTCAAGAATCCCCTCAGCAAGCTTCATGTTTCTACTTTTAAAAGCGTGTCTGAAATTGTATCGGAAAATTTCGAGCTGTTGAAGGTGGAAGAGCGTTTTTTCGAATACACCCTTAAATGAAAAACATCAGATTGAAAGTTTTCTAATATGGCTAGTGTCAATAGATCGTCTGTTTATTTTGACGGAAGCGTAAAGTTCCCCGAATGTATATATTATAGCAGAGCAGATGTTTATTTTTTCATTACGAAAGATAAATAATAATATCCGAATTAGGGCAAACAAATTGCAGGTGTGGGTTCCAAACTGAAATGCAATTTAAGAGTACACGCAGATGCGATTTCCGGCAGAATCCAGCGTCTAAAAAGCAGGTACATTTCACTGGCCCCTCCACCCCCGGACCAGCAATTTTCGCATATGCCATTCGTTTGTACTTCGTTTGTACCGGTAAGTACCGAGAGATTTTCGTTTGTACCGGCTCCGGCACCGAGTTATTCAAGATGGAGGGTCCAGTGAAACGGGGGTTTCCCATAGTAAAAAAATAAAGTTTTTCCGATTTTGATGAAAATTTGTGAATCGTTTATACTTCGTTTGTACCGGTAAGTACCGAGAGATTTTCATGTGTACCGGCTCCGGTACCGAGTTATTAAATTTTAAAGTTGGGGGGACCATTTCACTGGCCCCTCCACCACCGGACCTGGAAGTTTCGCATATGCCATTAGTTTGTACTTCGTTTGTACCGGTAAATACCGAGAGATTTTCGTTTGTACCGGCTCCGGTACCGAACTATTAAATTTTAAAGTTGGGGGGACCATTTCACTGGCCCCTCCACCACCGGACCTGGAAGTTTCGCATATGCCATTAGTTTGTACTTCGTTTGTACCGGTAAATACCGAGAGATTTTCGTTTGTACCGGCTCCGGTACCGAACTATTAAATTTTAAAGTTGGGGGGACCATTTCACTGGCCCCTCCACCACCGGACCTGGAAATTTCGCATATGCCATTCGTTTGTACTTCGTTTGTACCTGTAAGTACCGACAGATTTTCGTTTGTACCGGCTCCGGTACCGAGTTATTAAATTTAAAACTTGGAGGTATAATAAATTTATTATTATTAATATTGCAATGAGATGCTTCTATTAAAAACTTATAAAGTTTTAGAAAATATTAAAAAAAATAATTAAATGAATATCATATCTTGAAAATTGACGAAGTTATTTTCTCCCAAAAATTCTTTTTTTTTTTTTTTTTTTTTCCGTCGCTTGAGCCCATTTTCAATGTTATCAAAAATCTGTCATGTATAAACTTTTGGCCCATTTTTTAGAAGTAATAAAACTTTAAACTAGAGATGGGAAATATAGTTATTTTTTGTTAACGAGTTACATCATTCCGCAGTAGCACTGATAACAGGATACCGAAAAAACGCCATAACTTCTTAATTAAAATAGATATTGAATCAGTTTAAAGTTTGTACTGTATTTCTTCTAAAAAATAGGCGAAAAGTTTATGTATGAAAGATTTTTGTTAAAGTTAAAAATGTACTCTAAGGGTGAAAAAAATAGAATTTTTGGGAAAAGAAGTTCATAACTTCGTCAAATCTCAAGATATCAAATCCAACTAAATTTTTTATAAATGTTCTCAAAATTAGCTAAAACTTTTACATATACAAGTTTTTGATAGAAATACTTGCCGATTAAAAAAAAAACAACGAAAACAAATAGGGGAGGGGTAGAAAAAGAAAAAAGGCCATAACTTCGTCAATTCTTAATCTATCAAATCCGATTAAATTTATTTTACATCTTCTCAATAATAACTAAAACTTTTATACTGACAAGTTTGTTATGGAACCATTTCTTATAGCAAAAGTAAATAAAAATAAAAAATAAAAAAAACCCTCAAATCCAAACTGCTTATATTCTGACTCATTTTTTAATCATTTTTCCTTTTAAAAGCTTCCAAATGGCATGTCCTTTTTTAGGAACTATATAATGTGACGTATTGGTCAATTTTTTGATAAAGGCACAATATATTTGAAAAAAGACTGTCAAAATGGGTATTTTGAGCAGAATTTCCTGAAGCTATAGTGATTCAAAAATTGAGGAAATATTCAAATAACGTATTGCTTTTTTTTCTGACTCATTTTTAAATCCATTTTTGCTCTCAAATGCATACATTTGACAGGTTCTCTTATTTAGAAACTGTATAATGTGCCGTAGGTCAGTTTTTTAAATATATTTAAAACAAACTGTCAAAATGGACATTTCGTACAAAATTGCTACAAGAGATCGTGATTTTAGAATTGATGTTGTATTCAAAAAACAAATTGCTTATTTTATTACTCATTTTAAAATTCAATTTTGCTCTCGGAGGCATCCAGTTAACAGATTCTCTTATTTAGAAATTGTATAATGTGTAGTTTTGGTCAGTTTTTTGATAAAGGCTGAATATGTATATATATGTATTAAATCTGTCAAAGTGGGCATTCCGCACAAAATTTCCCAAAGCGATCGTGATTGATGAAATGAGGATGTATTTAAATAAGAAATCGCTTATTTTATGACTCATTTTTAATTTCAATTTGTTCTTATACGCATTCAATTGACAGATTTTTTCTTATTTAAGAACTATACAACGTGCCGTATTGGTCAATATTTTAATAAAGTCAGAATATATTTCAAAATATGCTGCCAAAATGGACATTTGAGCCGAATTTTGCTTAAGATGATTCTGAAAATTCCAGTTCTTACAGAAAAATGAAATTAAATTTTTCAAAAGCGGCCAAATAAAGTTGTTAAACTGGGTTTATCTCTAATCATATTTTATTTTTTGTTGTTGAAATGACCACTCTTCGAAATCTACCTCCGCCTATAGGTCAAGCCGACAGGGATTTTTATTTTCTTAATCTGTTATCTGCATCGCGAAAATTTTAGAAGCTTTATCACTCAGGAACTCGCGTGAAAGTGAGGTCAAGTGGGTCACACATTAATTGACAGTGTTGTAAATCACTGACGTAACTCTTACACACCTCTTAATAGTGACAGTTTAATTCTAATAGATTTGACCGAACATGTTATCAGCATGTTTCTTTATTAAGGGACATTTATTTTTAGAAGGTTTCTCATTTTCATGCATGACAATTCAAACTGACAGCTGTTTAAAGATAAAAAAAACCAACGATTATAAATGCACAAATAAAGTAAGAAAAAGGTAGCAAACAGCCGTTTCGAATCTACTATGGAGATTCTTCATCAGTGCAAAACTCAGCGAGCTAGAAAAAGCAAAACTGAGCTAAGAGACAGAGAGACGCAGGCTTATATACCCGCTACGGAAACTATCCCGCCTAAAGGAAAGCAACCAATGAGAAGAGAGCAGCCTAACAACTGGCTGGACAAGTAGCGACATCTACCGGAGAATAAACAAAACAAAAACTAAAAAGCGAAGGAAAAAAAAGGTTTAAATTAAATTAAAGATTTCCAAATGCTAGGAAAATAAGGCGTACTTGATAAGTCATTGACTAAGGAGTGAGAATTTTTAATGATGTGGTAAGCTTCCCAAAAATCAAGATCAAGAATGGAAGGACACTTTTGGATGATGGTAGCTGAAGAAAAGTTAAACTTATGTTGTAAAGACCAACAATGTTGAGCAATGGAAGAGCGTTTAAGCTCTTGATTTTTTTTTTTTTTTTTTTTTTTGATCGTGGTTATTCTCCTAATATTATAGATTCAATTCATAGAAAATTAACAAAACCCACACAATCTGAAAGAAAAAACTTTAATTCAAATTCCAATACTTTGGTTGTTTTGCCTTTTTTCCCCAAAATCAGTCAGCAAGTTGCTAAAATTTTAAAAAGGTTCGATTTCAATGCTATTTTTTCTCCTGTTAATAAAATTGCCTTTTCAAATCTTAAGCATCCCATTGATCGCTTAGATAACTGGGGTATTTACCAAATTTCTTGCCAATGTGACCTTTCTTATATTGGTCAGACTAAACGTGCTCTCAGATTTCGTTTAACAGAACATAAAAGGTACGTCAAAAATCAAGAGCTTAAACGCTCTTCCATTGCTCAACATTGTTGGTCTTTACAACATAAGTTTAACTTTTCTTCAGCTACCATCATCCAAAAGTGTCCTTCCATTCTTGATCTTGATTTTTGGGAAGCTTACCACATCATTAAAAATTCTCACTCCTTAGTCAATGACTTATCAAGTACGCCTTATTTTCCTAGCATTTGGAAATCTTTAATTTAATTTAAACCTTTTTTTTTCCCTCGCTTTTTAGTTTTTGTTTTGTTTATTCTCCGGTAGATGTCGCTACTTGTCCAGCCAGTTGTTAGGCTGCTCTCTTCTCATTGGTTGCTTTCCTTTAGGCGGGATCGTTTCCGTAGCGGGTATATAAGCCTGCGTCTCTCTGTCTCTTAGCTCAGTTTTGCTTTTTCTAGCTCGCTGAGTTTTGCACTGATGAAGAATCTCCATAGTAGATTCGAAACGGCTGTTTGCTACCTTTTCTTACTTTATTTGTGCATTTATAATCGTTGGTTTTTTTATCTTTAAACATTTTTGCACAAAGGCTTTATTTGCTATTTTAACTGCCAGCTGGTAAACAAAAGTTTGAAATAGGATTTTTCCGAGATACTTAACAATAATAAAACTTTATGAGGTTCATTATTAGATGTCGTGCCAGATTCTAATTGTGAAGATACAGTATTTCTATACAGATTTTTAGCAGGTGTGAGATTTGATTTGCGGGGGAAGGGGGGAGGCAAACAACTTTTTTTATCTTCCGTAAAATGTGCTGGGATCAACTCTTAGCTTAGAGGTCTGCACGGGCCACAGGGCTGGCAGAATAGTTCCGAATTTTTTAACGGACCAGGCAGTACCGGGCCTGCAGAATTGTAATTTTTTTTAAAGGAAGGGTCAAGCCGGGCCGATAAAAAAATTTAGCTTGCCTACCGGCCCGTTATGAAGTTTTAAGCAGAAACGATAAAATATGAACTATTTTCAATGAATATGGCGTTAACGAGAATAAGTATAAATGTGCGTCACGAGCCGATACTAGTTTGGCAACATCAATACAGAAATGTAACTTGTACAGTGTACAGATCGGCATTGGACAATTACACTGTGTGTAACCCGGGCTTTATATTACTTAGCAGTCTCATGTCGGGCTGAGATCAGACTTGCATTGTTTTTGTACATATAACATATAGACAAGACGAAGCGAAACTAGACTTAATTGATCTCAAGATGTGTAGGGCAGACAACATAACTTGTAACATTATTAATAGCGATAAAGAAGTTATGTTAACGTAATTTTGGATATATATTTCTTGGTGGTTCTTAAATTCATTTTTCAACAACGCGAAAGTTCGACATATTTTCTGACTTATTTTTAACTGTAAATTAGTCAAAAAACGTGTATTAAAACTGTAAATTAGTAAAAGTATAAAATTGATAAGCATGACAATTAAAGGGATTCGGAATCGAATAGCGTTTTCATTTTTGGTAAATAAGATGTTTGTATTTCCTTTTTGCGATATAAGAGATAGTTGTCAAATAGTTGCAGATTTTCCTCTCTTCCCATGCCGTCGCTTTCAGAAATTCTATTCAAAACTCTAGTTTTGACAGTGTTTTCTTAAACTGCTTGTATAAAAAAAACAGATAACGCTATTCAATTACATAATCATCGTATTCATAGTTTCTAAATGAAAACATCTGCTAATCTTATGCGTTTAAGAAAAAAAAAATGAATTCTAATATGTATCGGAAAGTAAAACTTTGGATTTGAGATTGAATTGGGATTTGAAATCTTTAATAAAATGACTAGCTGCACCCGTCGAAACTCGACGGAAAAGAATATACATTAGGTATGATATATATCAATCTTATATAGACAGTAAAATACTGAGCGAAATAAACAATTGCCACCTCTTAAAATAGGGATAACATAGCTTTTCATGATGAAGATACACAAACTTTAGAAAATAACAAAAAATCAGGAAAACAACTCATAAATTATTATGTTGGACTTAACTTCAGTTACAAATCTTTTTTAATACGGTTTCATAACTTTAAGTATTATTTAAATGCCAAATTATTTAGGAAGTTAATATTATACCCCGGAAGACGAATTCAAAAATATCTGCATAGTTTATTTTTTCTCCGTTTAAGTATCGCTTGATAACTGTACAATAATTATAATATCAATGAAACATTTTAATTATAATAGAAAGAGGGACTTACTAAACTGCCTAATCAACCCACTACACATTTACAGCACTTGCAATAAATTTAATTTATTGGTTTGTATCTTCCATGAACTTGTAAAAATTAATTTTATTGTTATGGCAACGAAAAAAAAAACCGATAGCTCTGTTATTAAAAATAATATTTGTTGCTGAAATGCAGAATTTTTTTAATTTTATTTTAAACAATAACGTAATACAATGAAATTATTTTAATTATTCTTTGATATTATGTAAGATAACAATATAGTAATACCGGCATATCACAGGTTTTACTTTTTTTTTTTTTTTTGGTCCTAATACGACATCATTTACACCTTCAGAAATACTGATCTTTTCTTAAATAAAAGCGTGATTTAGGCAGTTATTTAAGAATTCTTTAGTTTCATAAAATATTCATTATAATTAAATAGAAATGGCACAGTTTATAGAAATATTTTCATTTGTGCACACCACGGACCTTTAAATTAATATAGTGAGCTGATTTTTAGTTGTTTTCTAAAAGCAACTAAATGATCGGTGTTTTTTTACATATAAATTGTTGTTTTTAAATTTTATTTCATTTTATATTTATTTTTATTGATTGTTTAATTCTCTCAAAACCACCAGAACGAGCCTATTCCGAGAAAAAATGGAAGTATGAAAATCCAAGCATATCTTCAACATGTACTCGTTGGCATTCATTAAATATAACTCCTTTGCTGAAAGCCAGTTAATAAGAAATGAGTATTTGTAGAAAATCCCTTATCATACAGCAATTTTTAGAGAGTAACTAAAAATCAACTTTATCTCCGATATTTTTCTGAATTTTCCCAATATTTTATTTTTTTGTGATTTACTTGTTTTTTTTTTTTTTGTGTTTTATTCCATACAGTTGGCTATTAAATACGATACATATATACATACATACACATATATGATTTGTCGCGCATGCATGCACAGATAAAAAATATTTCAAAAAACTACTCATATTTCTTCAAATGTTTAATATATTTACAATCCAATTGCACTATATTATTTCTGTTATATTTAAAAAAAAATCTGAAACTGGTGTTAAATTTGGTAGAAAACCATATAATTTTTTAACTTTATTAAAAAATCGATATGTCTGCATGAATATGCATTCTGCTTTTACACAAAGGAATACACATATTATTCAATATCCACATATTCGTAAGCTATAGCAATAGATCATTTCGTGAATTTTATTTTACAATGTGATCCCAAATATTATTTTGTTTGATTTTTCGTTGGTCCTCTAATTTTCATTATTATCAGTGTTCTCGCTGACATTTGACCAACGTTAGTAATTTGGCTAATTAAAAATGAAAAGCATTCGCCTAATGAAAAAAGTATTAGCCAAATAGATTCACCGTGTCTCAAAAAAAAAAAAAAAATTACATACATACATACATACATACATACATACATACATACATATAATCCTTTAATGTACCCCTTTTTTTTCAATATTTCTAAAATAACCTAAGTTTTTAACTTAGTTACCTTATAACCTAGTTTAGTTTAACTTATAACCTAGTTTTTATAACTGGGACAACTATTGTTATTAATCTAATTTCAATTATCCGCTACATATATATTAAAAATGTGCATATATGATCCATGCACATGTATGAAAAAGGAAAAGGTAAAGAAAGAAAAAACAAAAATTGAACACTAGCAATTTGGCGAATCTAATCGCTTGTTTACTCGCCAAATAAAGAATTTAGTCGCAATTTGGCACAATGGCGAGCGACAGTGAGAAAACCGATTATTATCAAATCACCATTGATAAGTATGAAATCAAGCATATTCTTTATAATTCTTAAGTTCGAAAAGAATTCGACACGTATATTTTTAAATATTCAAGAAAATGCCTAAAGTTGAAAGTGTCCAGTGATTAATGAATACATAATATAGTGCATAGTAATAATTAAATAAAAAAAATTGGCGTAAGAAAAATAAATACGCAAAAATAAATTTCCTCACATTCTTTTAAATAGTTTTGAAAATGTTAGTCATTTTTTCAATCTATTTTTCGACGAGACCGTCTTTTGTTAGATTTAAATCAGCAGTAAAACTCCAATTATTTGAACTCCGATCATTCGTTGATTTTTTTTTTTTTTTTTTGACCTGGTCAAACGTTCGATATTATGAATTTAAAAATATGTTTAACGGAAAAATATTAAAATGAAAATTTATATTTATTTCTTTTATATTTATTTATTTTAAATATAATTTCTTTAGAAATCTTATTTAAATATTACATAAAATTGATATTTAATTGCAAATTTTTGAGTTTATTTGCATTATTCAAAGTCTGTATCTACAGTGTAGAATAAATTAAGTAGATCTCTAACGCATCTAAAAGCCGCTAAATACCCTTAGTTTTGTTCTTTTAATTGATTGTTGTAAAAATGATTTCATTAATAGGTAGGGGTAACGTAAGTCTATTGTAATTTCTGTCATTTTTAGTAGACCGAATCTATTTTAAAGAATTAATTACTTCAGAACATAGTTCCTAAGGATGTTTGCGTGATTGTCTCCAATTATACGAATTTCTTCATATCCGAATGACACTCAAAACACATCAGTCCGAAAAATTGGCGTTTCACTATACGTGGAGGTGAATGTTTAATTAATGTGTTGACATGAAATCTTGTTTTGTTTAATATGTGACAGACGTTACTGTATACTTTCTCTGATATTAACATATAAAAAAAACTAATTCATTTGAATTTGGTATATTTCCTGAATAAGGATATCTTGATTAATTGCAACATGAAAAACTATTAAAATAAAAAAGGAAATTTATAAAATAAATCTTCTGTAATTTTCTTGCACAATAAAGTTTTCGACTGGACATTTTGCGGATTGCGGATCCTGATTAATATGTCTTATAATATGATTTTGAAAAAAAAAAAAAAAAAAAAAAAAAAAAAAAAAAAAAAAAACCAAAGTTATTTCTACAAATTGCAATACAATTTTCACATTTGCTTAGAAAGTCAAACTGTTAGAACATGCGTCAAAAAGAAAATGAATAAACAAAGGAAAGAAAATGGCGAGTCATTTTTATGTCTTGCATATTTTGTGAACTAGTTTATATATATATATATATAAGTATATAATTTATTTCATGAATGACTAAAATCCTGGAATCTGGAGTAAAAATTTAACAAAATATGATAAATCTGATTATGACATGTAACAAAAACAAAATTTTAATAAACCATACTAAAAATGAAAAAAAAATAGATAAATTGATATGACAGATAAATTGACACGATTTGTAAAATAGAACCTTGTAGAAAAATATATTAATGCTTAAAAACAATGGGTTTGAATTTGGCAAAAAAATTTATAGCTATAAAAAATGTAAAGGATAGATGTTAGCATATTGTTTTCACGCTATAACGCATATTGTAAAAATGTTCGTGATGTTATAAATAATAGTTTTAATTCTCAGAAAAAAATTGTATAACAAAATCAGCACGCAAAAGAAAAATAGCATTTACTCATGTAAAAATATGAACACAGTCAGTTGAAAAACAAATGGTGCACTGTACCTACATTTTTGAATTTATCGACTATAAAAGACAAATCATCATGTGTGCTCTTCTACATTTCTGTAACAACAAAAGGAAAATTCCAAAACAACTTATCAATAAAAATTATTATAAGTGTTTTAAATCAAAGTACGGTAAATAAGAGTTAGAAATTGTCAAAAAAATATTTTAGTATATTCTTTTCTGGCATTGATTACAAAGAATAAAAATAAGCATTTTAATATTCAAGGAAACTAAGAGCTTATAATTTATACAAATCTAAATAAATGCTTACATGATTCCTTGCATATTAACTCTAGTTACAAAGAAGAGAATATTTTCAAACATTGAAAGAAGAATAGGCATGCATATGATTAAATTATTAAATTTAATCATCATTATTTAATCATTTAATCATCATGATTATTAAATTTTAATTTCAATTAAGTTAATACCAATTACCTTTAAAGGTCTGCAGTAATTCTAATACAATAGAAATTAACTAAATATTCTATGAATAAAATAAAATATTGTATTTTTGAAATCACAATGTAGAAAAAAACTTAAAAAGTATTCTAAAAGTATTAAAAAAATATTAAAAAATAGACAAAAGGAAACATGTCTTTTTTATTAACACCAAAATCACTAAAAATAACAAGATTTAAAAAAAAGGGAGGATGAAAAAAATATGCATAGGGGCGGAAAATTCACAGTTTACAAATTCTCATTAATCTCAATAAATACTCATATGATTTTATGTTTCATACCCTTTACAAAAGTAACAAAAAATAAAATAAAAGTATATACACTAATTTTATAAGGTAATAAAGCGTACAATGTAAATACATTTAAATATAAAATCCTATTAAATAAATGCAAACTATTTTTAAGAGTTTGTTGCAATTTCAATTCAATATAAAATCTAAAAAATATTCTATAAATAAGATTTAACGCTGTATTCTAAGAAACACAATGTGGCAAATCGAAGAGAAAATAAAAGGCTAATCACATACCCTTTTTTAAACATCAATGGCATAATATAAAATAAGCACACAGTACAGGAGAGAAAATTTATGGTTTATAAATTTTCATTAATGTCCTTATGAGGATTTTCAGTTTCACATTTTCAACAAGATTTAAAAAATAAAAGAAAAGAAAAGGAAAGTGGAATATTTACAAAAATTGAAAAACAATTATGCGTACACATGAATACATTTAATATGTAAACTATTAAATTAATAAAAATTATATTCAAGACTCTGCCACAATTTCAATACAATAAAAAATCACAAAATAGTCTTCAATTAAGAATTAACTCTATTTTTAAAATCAGAGTGCGGAAATTAAAAGGAAATAAAAGGCTAAACAGATGTCTTTTTTTCAACCATCAAAGGCATAATAAAATATATCCGCATAGTACCGAAAGAAATTTTTAATTTATTTAAATTTATTTAATTTTTAGTTTATGAATTTTCATTCATGTTCATATAAGGATTATCAGTCTCATTTTTTACAAAATAATAATAATAATAATAATAGCAATAATAAAAATTAAAAGAAAATTATAAATAAAGGCAATGAAGTGTACATATGATTACATATAAATATATAATCTATTAAATGAATTCATATTATATGTAAAAGTCCATTGCAATTCTAATACAATAAAAATTCCAAAAATATAAACAAGAATTAAATCTGTATTCTTAAATTCAGTGGGTGGTAAATCGAAGAAAAATAAAACTCTAAATATATGTCCTTTTTTAAACATCAAAAGCATAGTAAAAAAAAATGTACATTGTTTAGAAAAAAAATTCACAGTATATAAATTTTCATTAATGCTCGTATGAGGATTTTCAGTTCCAGGTTATTTACATGAAGAAAAATAAAGAAAATTAATAAATTCAAACATTAAAAAATAATGAAGCGTACATATGAGTACATTTGAATTTATAATCATTAAAAGAATGCAAATTATATGTAAGAGTTTTTTTTTCAATTCCAATACAATAAAAATTCACAAAATGTTCTATAAATAATATTTAACTCTATATTCATAAAATCATTGTGGCATATCAAAGAAGAATCAATGGCTAAACCGATGTCCATTTTTAAACATCAAAGGCATTATAAAAAAATATGCAAAGAACAGCAGTAACAATGTACGGAAAGAAAGTTCACAGTTTACAAATTTTCATTAATTCTAATATGAAGACTTCAAGTTGCACATGCTTTATGGAAAACAAAAACACGAAAGAAAAAAAAAATGAAATGGAATATTTACAAACATTACATAAAGAATGAGAAAAGAAAAATATATTTAAAAATTAAAAGACAGTGAAATGTGTAATTTTAAAACAAATATACAATCTATTGAACGAATGCAAATTGCATGTAAAAGTCTGTTGCAATTTTAATTGAATAAAAATTTACAAAATGTTCTATTAACAAAATTCAACATTGCATTTTTGAAATCGCAACACGGAATACCACCAACGAATAAACTGCTGAAATGTTTAATTGCGAGTATATATATATATATATACACTGTTATACTTTACGTTATACTTTATATACTGTTTATAGGAAAAAGGCATGTTCAAAGGCATGCAATTCAAAGAGAAAAAGAAAGAAAAAATATATAATCAAATATATACACATTTAAAAATTCTTGCAAAAACACAAAAAAATCGAGACTGTAAATTTGCAGTAATTCTCAATTAAATAAATTCTACTGACCTTTTCTGTCATCATTTTACAGACATTTCTCTTATCTTACATCAATTTCCCTGTTGAAATTTCCATGCCTTTACTTACTACTTTCAGGTCCGAATTTTTTTCAGTTTTTAGAAAAAATTAGTTTGTGTTAATAAAATTAAAATTACCTATCTAAGCAGACTAATTAATATTTAACAGATATTTAATTGTCTAAAACATAACGAATTTTGTTGTTTTCTGAACTGTTCAATCAATATTCATATAAAAATTGGCTAAACAAGAATTTTTGGAGATGTTTAAAATATATTGTATTACAATAAGATATAAGTTCTATTACACTTTTCTAATACTTTTTGTGCTCTATTAAATTCGATTCTTTCAGGAAAGTAAGTTTTATTTTAAAAAGTAAAATACATGTTTAAAATAAAAGAATCGTCAATGGCGCAAAGATAATTAAGCAAATAATAATAATTATTATTATTACTAAATGCCTAAACATAAATGAAGTCATATTGTAAATGAATAGATATAAACTAACATTTCTACATGCAAAAAATCACAAAAGTACTTTTTAAAACAAAATAATACTCCGTTGAAAAACATGTACTATTACTAGTACACCAGACCCGAAAGGATTAAAGATACTTTTATCTTTCTTAAAACTTGTAAATTAAAATATACACCCATAAAATTCTTTTGATTGAAATATTAAAAAAGAAAATTTAATTTAAAAACCGTTTTTTTTTTTCTATTTAGAAGAATTTAGAAAGAGAAAAATCATCTCCTCATAGTTACTGGGGATATTTTATAAGCAATCACTTTGCAGTTGCTTCCTTCACATGCCAGAAGCTTGGTAATATTGGAAGTAAATTGCGTCGTATTACTTTGGAGCTGTAATTATTATTACACCGCTATTGTTATTATCTTTTCATTGATAAATGCGTTGAATAAAATACGTTAATCTTCTAAAAACGTATTACAGAAAATGAATAAAACAATGAAAACATAAAAAACCACTCTTAAATAATAAATTACATTTTTTCTGTTCATTTTTCTCTTATTTCTTACTAAAAAAATCTTTAAAAAATGTTAGCGTATAAAAAAATAAATAGTGGGCGACAATTTCGAAAAATTCTCTAAAATATTATTGTTTTAAAAAATGAGTTAGATTCAAATTCTTTTATAAAAAGATGCATTGCATTTTTTATTTATTAATTAACCTAGTTAAAAAATTAAAATTTATTAAAAAATAATAGGTATTATGTATCGCTTTAAATATTAAAATAAATCGTTTACAAAATTTTTTACGAATATATTTGATGCGAAATCTTTGAACAGCAAAAGTACAATATATTTCTCCTTGGTGACATTTTGGTCAACAACTTCAATAGTTCAGTCAGTAAGATACAGGTTCAGAGGTCCTGGGTTCATACCTCTAGACGACTGGTAATAATTTGTGTAAAAATTAAACAATACAGCAGCTAAAGATTACTCGATGTGTTCTGATACTTTCAAGCTTGCTACAGTTTAAGTGATTCACTAATTTTAAAAACTAAATTAAATTATTATCCTTAAAAATAAATTCACAGAGTCATGTGTATTTTTAACGATGTTAATTTACAGAGTAGATTGAAAAAATTACCGAATAACTTCTCTGTTATTTAACAGAGTATCGGTTTTTCTAATCTGCGTAATTTTACATAAGATATGAGGTGATGAATTATTGGTAGATTCTTTGTAATTTCACAGAATTTTTTTTTAAACAGTGTATGATATATTAATGGATTATTTATGATCTTTAAAAACTTTACAAACTATTCCATATAATCCATTGCAATACCTTTTACATACCAAATATAGGAGGTAAAACATAATAAATTGACAAAAATAGGTGTTTTCCAAATTAAAATAATTATTACTAAAATCATACATTAAAAGGCTGATAACCACTGTTTACAGACGCATGTAAATTTGAAGTAATGTTCACATGATGCTTTCCAGTGTTAAGGTTTTTACAAGGAAAAAGATTCTTTAGAAACATTAAAACACAAAATAACACATACATGGAAAAAACTAAATATGTATTCTATCAAATTAATACAATTAATCGTTAATTCTACAAACATAATGCAGATTTCGCAAAATATACTATAAATTATCTTCAATATTGCATTTTTGAAATCGAAGTGAAGGAATTTAAAGATGAAAAAAAAAATACATTACTTTTAGATAAAAAATATATATGTAATAAAAAAATATTAATATATTAAAGATGGAAAGAAAGTGTTTGCAAATTTAAGTGAAAATAAACATTTCGTAAGATGATACTTCGCATTTTTTCAAAAATACCCTTCAATTTTTAGAACAAAATAATTTACATTTCTATTCACAAAATAATGAAAATTCACAAAGTATTGTAAGCCTACAATCGAATAATTTGAATTTGCCGATTCCTCAGATATTTATACATGATGCAATATAATTTTATTTCAGTCTATACTAATAATAAGCTTGTGTTCGTATGAACAGTTTAAAATTAAAAAGGTTTGTATAAAAATGTATGTAAAAATATCAAAAATAATACATAAATAAAGGTATAAAAATTTGTAAATACATAAATAATTATTTTAAACCTACGTATGTACGAGAACGAGGGAGAATTGATCCACTTTTTACAAAATAATTTCTTATTTTTAAAATATTGAACCTAGAATAAAGTTTAATGTATCATTTTATTTGTTACATAATCAATTATCAAAATAAAATTACCACATAAGGTAATACATAAGGAACTTGAAAAATGATCCATTTTAGTTGTTAGAAAATATTGGGTTAAGGCTTTTTTCACATCTCGTTTTAAATTGAAACCGCTTCAAACAAAGACTATTGTATTAAAATATGTTTAAAAAGCTTTGGTTGCCAGCTATTGGCAGAACTCTGAAACTTCTTTAAATAATTATGAAAACTGAAGGTGGGTCAAGCCTCCCCTATAGTGAATCCTCCCCAGTCTCCCCGACATTGAGTAGCAATATAATTCCCAGGCATTCTCATAACAACATTTAAATCCCAAATTATCACTGTAAACCATATGAATGCAAGCTGTTTAATTTTAATAAATAACTGTTAATTTTAGGTTGTACTTGAAATATATATTTAAACTATTAAAAAAGATTCGCAAGAAAAGGAAAGAGAAGAAAAAAAAATAGTTATTAAAATTTTACATACAATTCTATTTTTTATGAGGTATAAATTAAACATTCACCTGTTATTTTTTTCTGTTGTTGGCATGGTTTTTTTGGGCTGTTGGTCATCGTAAATCTCCCAGATTTCATCAGTGCGTCTGCATACAGCTATATAGTGACTTATTTCTGCAACTGATTCTCCGCGTTTTATTCCAGAAATTACACCTCTTAAGTGGTATTCATTCCCAAAAAATTTCATATTTTTTTGTATTTCATTTAATTTAAATTCAACATCCTTTATTAAACAGCCTATTGTTGGAGTAGCTGTGCTTAATAGTTCTACAAAAAGGTGCTTATCTGAAACAGAAATGGATGAAATTAGTTTACCTTTGCAAAGTGATCCGTCTGTTACTTTTTTAGATCAAACACCTTCAGATGTTTGCAATTGTTCTAAGATGATTTTTTCAATATCGCTTACATAATTATTTTCTACTATCACAGAAATAACAGTACGTTTTAGTGATTGTATTTGTCCGCAATTTACGTTATTACAGTGCACTGTTTCTAATACAGATGGATGTTCTGAAAAAACATTTTCTAATGCCTGTCTAATAGTAGTCTGCGCTGCTATTTGAATTATACTATTAGGTAATATATAAACTTTGCAAAAAGATTTTAATAATGCAACTCTTAAATTATGAGTTTGGGATGTGATCTTAGCAGATACTATGTCATAGATAATTTTCAATATGCTATTTTCTAATTCATTTTTCATTTTATCTTCATATGCTTTACTGTCACAAAAAGCAACTGCTAATGTTTGAAAAATGCTATCATAAGCACACGTATTGGTAAGTACGACATTGTAATTATCAACTTTGCTTGGTTTTAGGCTTAAATTTCCATTTTTTAAAGGGCCAATTGGTCTTCTCGTAGATTTTGAAGAAAAATCAATTTTTGACAATTCAGGTTGTACTTGAAGGTAAGAACTTTTCAACCTCTTTTTAGGAGGATATATTAATCCTCTCCAGTTTTCAAAAGCAGAATCTTCTGGATTTAAATTGTGGGTGTTTTTTTTTAGAGAGACATTTGGAGCAAATTCTTTTTTCCCCTTATCCTTCAAGAGAAGAATCATCGCTTAAAGGGAAGGAGCACTCTTCTAAAATGTGTACGAAGCATCCACATTTTACACATTTATAGGCTCCTGTCGGCAGATGACCATTTGCACATGCTACACACTTTGGAATGTTAAGTTTATTTTTTTCATTCGGATTTATTGCTTTAGATGTTTCTTGATTTGAATTGTAGGGTTTTTTTGTGGAAAAACATTTCAAGCAAATTCTTTTCTCACCGTATCCTTCAAGAGAAGAATCATCGCTTAGAGGGAAGGAGCACCCTTCTAAAATGTGTACGAAGCATCCACATTTTACACACTTATGGGCCCCGGACGGCAGATGACCGTTTGTACATGCTACACATTTTGGAATGTTATTAAGTTTATTTTTTTCAATAGGATTTGTGGGTTTAGGTTTTTCTAGATTTGAATAGTGAGCGTTTTTTGCGGAAAAACATTTAAAGCAAATTCGTTTTTCTCCGTACACTTCAAGAGAAGAATTATCACTTAGAGGAAAGGAGCACCCTTCTAAAATATGTATGAAGCATGCACATTCTACACATTTATGGGCTCCTGACGGCAGATGACCGTTTACACATGCTACACACTTTGAAATGTTATTAAATTTGTTTTTTTCATTAGCACTTGTGCCCTTAGATATTTCTGGATTAGGTGTCTGCATAGTTTTATTTAAAGATGTTATTTGTTTACCATCATTTTGAACATTATTTCCAGTACTTAGTCTGGAATTCCGATTTGCGGCTGCTACTAGTTTCATTTTTCCGTCTAATGATTTCAGATGAATTTTAATGAACTCATCTGCTCGAAGTGGAAGATTTTTTCCTAAAAATACCCTGTTTTTCAAATCATTAAAGTTGCTTTCCACAGCTGCACTACTAGCTGTTAAATCACCATATTTGAAAAATGGTAGCATAACTGCGGACCAAAGGGGTAGTGTTTTACTGAGAGAAATAAATTTGTCACATATCTCTGGCAAATAATGCATATTATCGTGATCACCCTCTTCAGTTTGTAAGTTTTTACGTTTTTGAATTAAATAATTCATCCAGGTGGCAAAATTATTAAAACCTTCCTCCTTGACATAATCTTCCGAATCTGGGTTTTCGTTATTTCGAATCATAGCATCAATGTTTTCGTTGAAATGAACATTTCCAAAAGATATTCTATCTTTCAACTTAAGTTTTGCCACTTCGCACCGAGTATATTGGTTTGAAGCATTTTTTCCTTCAGTTTCGCTAGTGGCAATTGTTATCATGTCTTGAAATATATCCGAAATTCATTTATATCTGTTGACTGTATTGCTTGTGCCAAACTCCTTATGTACAAATTTCTAATTCGAAAATTTTTTTTATGCTGGCAACTCCATGAAGATATCATTTTAATGGTATGGGCAACATCACATCGGATGAATGTTTTGCGAATTTTCAAAAATAATATTAAAACAAGCATTTACATAATCTTTTAAAGACTGAAATTGTGAGAAAGCTCTCACAATACCTGATAACAAGGCCACTGATTGATCGCAAACAATCTCTTTGGGTATTGGAGCTCCATACCTCAGCCAAGTCGTGAGCCAATTATAAATAGAATGGTTGTCATGTGATTCGGAAAGCATGTTGCAAACCGAGTATTGCATATTCGTGTTTTGTTCTCCAACTGTTGCGTCGTATAAAAATATATGCTTGAAAATTTTTTTATATGGGCGTTTTATTTTTTTTACTATACTCCCAGTAGCATCAATGCTTAATTTTGAGTTAGGATTCTCTTTACAATAAGCTGCATACACATGCATTTGCGATGGAAGCCAATATATTACGTTAAAAGGATCATACCCTATTACTTTAATTGTTTCATTAAATAAAGGATCATGCATTATAATATGTATGCTTATAATAGGGTTTTCATTTTCGTGTTTTTTCTTCTTTTCTCGATGTTTCATTATCCTTAAAGCATTTGATGTTGGTAAATGTGCTGGCTCTGCTTCTCCAAAATTCATATATATATGAGCCTGTTCATTTCTGTAAGCACTTGAAGATACATTTTTCTCGCAAATTTCCGATACAGCGGATTTCCTTGTTTCTCCTGTCAAAGGGCGCTTTTTAGTATTCTGGCGTATTTCAAATTCACCTTTGTATGTACAAGTGAAGATTGCTGAACTAAATTCATCAGGTTGTTGTTCGAGAAAAGTTTTAAAGATAGAATTACACGATGAACATTTGGCAAATATTTTTACAAAAATATCTGAATATGGATGAACTTTGGCTCTTTTAAAGACTAATCGACACGGAAGGTGAGTTTTCAGGAAAAACTTTTCATTAACTATCGATGTCCAAACATTTGGTGTCAGTATGTTGTAATTTCGGTTACTTCTTTCCGAGCTTTGATAAGAAACTGTTTTTGGATATATATCCAACCATTCTTTTGGAGATAATACAATACTAAATTCACGTTTACTAATCTTTGCGGACGATTCATCACTTGAATTTATGTCACTTGTACCACTTGAATTGATTTCATCGTGATAACTACTAGATTCGTCCTTTTCAAATATTTCTTCATTAATTTTTTCCAAACACAATTTTTCACATATATCGTATCTATTTTGCTTAAATATAATATATAAATATTTAGCAGAAATTTTATGTTCAAAAGATTTACTTATATTGTGCCATATTGGATCCGAAGGAGGTTTTATCCGACCATCTTGGGTGATAACTTCATTTTTGAATTTCGTTAATTCTGCTACAAGCACTGATGACCATATAATTGATTTTCTTGGCATTTTTAGAATGCTTATATTAAATCAATTTAAATTATCAATCGTTAATAGATGAAAAAGACACTTTCTCTGGTCATCATACAACTGTTCAGATAATTAAAAATATGGAAAACCGACGTGAATTCAAGAGAAACGATTCCAGTGAAATAATGTACAAGTCTGATTTCCCTTATTGGATGGACTATTTTAAAACCCATAAACATCTAGCTGTTTATTTCTAAACATAATAAACTATGAGACTCCAATCTCGATAAAATTACCCACTTGAAATGTGTTATGCGGTCTGTCTCTTACTCAGCACCTTCTTAGTTAAGGATCTGACCTACACTTAAAAAGGTTACGGGTTCTAGGTTTTAACATGCCTCTTAGTTGGATATTTATTGCCCTATAAATATTGAACAGACTTAGGGTGGTTGTCAAATTCAATATTCGACAAACACAAAATTTCCTGACTCTTTTTTAAATGTAAAGGAACCAAATATGCAGGGCTGGGATTTGGAATAGAAATGAGTCTTCCATTTGTTAATTGTATTTTTTTTCTTTTTCAACCGCATTACATGTAATTTTGATAAAGGTTTTTTTCTATTTCTGTAATGATTTTTCTCCTATCATCTATATCAAAATGATACTTTGACAATATTTTCTGAAAACTTTTCCGTTTAATCCTTTGCATCGCTGAGTGAGTTCATTGTTTATGTGTTGAAATTAATGAGAAATAAAACAACTTTACTTGTAAATAAGAAATAACTACACTTCACGCATTCAATAAACCGAATTTTTTTTAACCAAAATTCTGATGCCTTTGTGGCATTTGGGAATTAAAATTAAGTGGTTTCATAGATATACAACTGCGACGTAAGGGGGTTAACTAAAAAAGCAAAAACGTCTTCCAATTGCATAGTTTCTGAATAACAATGCCTGCCAATTTTATGGATTCGAAAAAAAAAAAAAATAAACGTGTCCTACATTTTTCTTTTAGATTTAAATGTTACATTAAATTCAGTAGAATTTAAAGTAGGTTAAATGATGAATTACATATATTTTTATCCCGTGTATGAAGAACAAAACGAATAAGTTTATTTTTTTTAATTAAATATATATACTATATTGCCATTGATTATGGGACACTTGCGATTTTAGACATTTTACTAATTATCTAGAAAAATGCATGAGGAATCATCTCGAAACTCTTAGTGTATAAATATAATAGTATACGTCATACATCTCCGTGAAGATTTTTTATCGAAACGCCATAGGGGACCGTCAACAAATTAAAAAAGAATGAATATCTTTTGAATAACCCTGTCAAAACTAATGTAGCAAAAGCGCTCAAACTCTAGATTATGATTGAATGCCTTATTGTAATACACTGTGTTCATTTTTATCCAAATAGTATGCACACTCGCAGAGTAATTAAGGTTTTTATAAAAATGGTGCCAAATTTTTCCAAGTTTTTCCATTATAATTTTCAGAGTTCTTAATATAAAATAATATTTTTTTCAGAAAATATGACAAACAACATTGCACACAGTACCCAGTAATCAGAATTAAAAAATAATAAATTGTATGAAAAATGAGTAGGTTTACTATATAATTTTTTACTGCGCATGCGTCAAAGATATCAAAATTTCATTTGCATATTAAGTTAGCTAAATGTATAGAGCAACTTTTGTAGAAGTCTCAAAATCATAGCTTGAAAATTCTGAAAGTAATCGTCCATAGAAAAAAGGACAAAATCCGTTGTTTCCAAAATGAAGCAAAAAAATGAGGGATTTTATCCAAATGCAGTAGTACATCTCGTATTGTGTATTCTATATTGACACTAATCAATGAATATATGGATACAACCCCTCTTGTTTTTGCTTCATTTTGAGAATAACGGATTTTCGACTTATTCAATTGACGATTGTCAGAATTTTCAAGTTATGATTTTGTGACTTTCACAAAAGTTGCTCTATACATTTAGCTAACATAATATGCAAATGAAATTTTGATATCGTTGACGCATGCGCAGTAAAAAATTATTTAGTAAACCAACTCATTTTTTATACAATTTATTATTTTTTAATTCTGATTACTGGGTACTGTGTGCAATGTTGTTTGTCATATTTTCTGAAAAAAATATTATTTTATATTAAGAACTCTGAAAATTATAATGGAAAAACTTGGAAAAATTTGGCACCATTTTTATAAAAACCTTAATTACTCTGCGAGTGTGCATACTATTTGGATAAAAATGAACAAGGCTTATTACAATAAGGCATTCAAACACAATCTAGAGTTTGAGCACTTTTGCTACATTAGTTTTGACAGGGTTATTCAAAAGATATTCATTCTTTTTTAATTTGTTGACGGTCCCCTTTGGAGTTTCGGGAAAAAATCTTCACGGAGATGTATGACTTATACTATTATATTTATACACTTAGAGTTTCGAGATGATTCCTCATGTATTTTTCTAGATATTTAGTAAAATGTCTAAAATCGCAAGTGTCCCATAATCAATTTCAATATAGTGTGTATATATATATACTTAATAATATTTTACTTATATATAGTTTTACTTAAAACTTTTTAAAAGAATTTTTGGATTATATATATGCATATCATTAATTATAAAATTTTAAATCTACCGGGCATGGAGACTGGAGAGTTTTTATTTTCTGGAAGAAGGAGATGATATGTAGATAGATCCTAATCAATATTAATGCTATCAAACAATTTCCTGGGGATATTTTGCCCGCTTCCCCCTCGGCCCACGGACGGCGTTAGAGGAGAAGGGGAGGGTTCGATGGTCAAATGCCCTCTCCATCGAGATGGAGACGGCATTTGGAATGATAGGAATAACAGGAATGATAAATAAATATTAATTATCATTCATGAAAATATCTTGACTTAAGAATAGAATTCCGCATCGGGTCGAGAGTAACTCGACTTGGAAGCTCCGACCCCGTATTTACCGGTACAAACGAAGTAACAAACTACTCACAAATTGTCTAGATCGGAGAATTTTTTTTTTTTTTTTTACTTTGGGAAATCCCCGTTTCTTAGGCCTCTTAATCTATATTTTAGATTAAGTCGATGACGCAGCCGGTACAAACGATTCACAAATTTTCATCAAACTCGGAAAAAGTTAATTTTTTTACTATGAGAAATCCCAGTTTTGCTGGACCCTTCGTGTTGAAATTGTATAGCTCGGTACCGGAGTCGGTACAAACGAAAATCTCTCGGTACTTATCTGTACAAACGAAGTACAAACGATTGGCACATGCGAAATTTCCAGGTCCGGTGGTGGAGGGGCCAATGAAATGGTCCCCCCAACTTTAAAATTTAATAACTCGGTACCGGAGCCGGTACAAACGAATGGCATATGCGAAATTTTCAGGTCCGGTGGTGGAGGGGCCAGTGAAATGGTCCCCCCAACTTTAAAATTTAATAACTCGGTACCGGAGCCGGTAAAAATGAAAATCTCTCGGTACTTACCGGTACAAACGAAGTATAAACGATTCACAAATTTTCATCAAAATCGGGAAAACTTAATTTTTTACTATGGGAAATCCCCGTTTCACTGGCCCCTCCATCTTGAATCTTGAAAAACTCTGTATCGGAGCCGGTACAAACGAAAATCTCTCGGTACTTACCGGTACAAACGAAATACAAACGAATCGGATATGAGAAATTTTCAGGTCCGGGAGTGGAGGGACCAGTGAAATGGTCCACCCAAATTTAAAATTTAATAACTCGGTACCGGAGCCGGTACAAACGAAAATCTCTCGGTACTTACAGGTACAAACGAAGTACAAACGAATGGCATATGCGAAATTTCCACGTCCGGTGGTAGAGGGGCCAGTGAATGAGTCATAAAATAAGCAATTTGTTATTTGAATACAACAATTCTAAAATCACTATCTCTTGTAGCAATTTTGTACGAAATGTCCATTTTGACAGTTTTTTTTTTTAAATATATTTAAAAAACTGACCTACGGCTCATTATACAGTTTCTAAATAAGAGAACCTGTCAAATGGATGCATTTCAAAGCAAAAATGGATTTAAAAATGCGTCAGAAAAAAAACCAATACGTTATTTGAATACTTCCTCAATTTTTGAATCACTATAGCTTCAGGAAATTCTGCTCAAAATACCCATTTTGACAGTTTTTTCAAATATATTGTGCCTTTATCAAAAAATTGACCAATACGTCACATTATATAGTTCCTAAATAAGAGGACATGCCATTTGGAAGTGTTTAAAAAGAAGAATGATTTAAAAATGACTCAGAATATAAGCAGTTTGGATTTGAGGGTTTTATTATTATTATTATTATTTACTTTTGCTATAATAAATGGTTCCATAAAAAACTTGTCAGTATAAAAGTTGTAGTTATTATTGAGAAGATGTAAAATAAATGTAATCGGATTTGATTGATTAAGAATTGACGAAGTTATGGCCTTTTTTCTTTTTCTACCCCCCCCCCCCCCATTTGTTTTCGTTTTTTATTTTTTTTTAATCGGTAAGTATTTCTATCAAAAACTTGTATATGTAAAAGTTTTAGCTAATTTTGAGAACATTTATAAAAAATTTAGTTGGATTTGATATCTTGAGATTTGACGAAATTATGAACTTCTTTTCCCAAAAATTCTACTACTTTTTTTGCCCTTAGAGTACATTTTTAACTTTAACAAAAATCTTTCATACATAAACTTTTCGCCTATTTTTTAGAAGAAATACAGTACAAACTTTAAACTGATTCAATATCTATTTTAATTAAGAAGTTATGGCGTTTTTTCGGTATCCTGTTATCAGTGCTACTGCGGAATGATGCAACTTGTTAACAGAAAATAACTATATTTCCCATCTCTAGTTTAAAGGGTTTATTACTTCTAAAAAATGGGCCAAAAGTTTATTCATGAGAGATTTTTGACAACATTGAAAATGGGCTCAAGCGACGGAAAAAAAAGGAATTTTTGGGAGAAAATAACTTTGTCAATTTTCAAGATATGATATTCATTTAATTTTTTTTTTAAATATTTTCTAAAACTTTATAAAGTTTTTAATAGAAGCATCTCATTGCAATATTAATAATAATACATTTATTATACCTCCAAGTTTAAAATTTAATAACTCTGTTCCGCAGCCGGTACAAACGAAAATCTGTCGGTACTTACCGGTACAAACGAAGTATAAACGATTCACAAATTTTCATCAAAATCGGAAAAACTATTTTTTTACTATGGGAAACCCCCGTTTCACTGGACCCTCCATCTTGAATCTTTAATAACTCGGTACCGGAGCCGGTACAAACGAAAATCTCTCGGTACTTACCGGTACAAACGAAGTTCAAACGAATGGCATATGCGAAAAATCCAGGTCCGGTGGTAGAGGGGCCTGTGAAATGGCCCCCCAACTTTAAATTTTAATAGCTCGGTAACGTATCCGGTACAAACTAAAATCTCTCGGTACTTACCGGTACAAACGAAGTACTAACGAATGGCATATGCGAAATTTCCAGGTCCGGGGGTGGAGGGGCCAGTGAAATGTACCTCTAAAAAGCCTATGTATTTATTTTGGAAACAACTGTTATCCACAAAAACAGAAAAAATATTATGTTAATGATTCAGTACCTACGATGCAATGCGGTGTTCTTTATTTCTGTATTTGAAATTATTTCAGATCTCGTAAAGTTAACTATAGATTTGAAGTTGTGCTAATAAAAGACACAGACTTTTGGACTCTCTCCCCCCCCCCCCCCACCCTTTCATTACGACATCATACGTTATTTTTTAAACCGTAAAACCATAACTTCCTTAATAATAAAGTTATCCATGTCTATTTTTTTTCAATTGTTTCTTTAGTTTGCAGTGATATACAGATATGGTTATACATTGATTATTTGCACGATTGTTTTATTCAAATGAAGAAGAGTGAATAAAATATTACTATTTTAAATGAAATAAGTATGTATTAAATAACGCTTACAAGAAATAACTCCTACATAAAAATAATTGATAATTAGCTTCTTGTTACATAATACATTCAATAGTAATGTATCATCGTGCACTTGCCGAGCCCGGCGGGGAGGGGGGAGGAGAAGAGAGAGCATTGGCAGAATTTCTTCTCAACAAAACAGGTGGACAACGTTATTTCACTTTTCTTTGATGGTAAACACAAATATCATTTCAAACATATTCCGGAAAAAGCTTTCGGAACAGCGGATAATGTATGGATATACATTACGACAAAATAGAAATGCCACAAATTGGAGTATTCCATATTTATGAATTAAATAATTTTATCATCATTTACAGTCATTTAATTTTATAATAAAAAAAGACAATTTTTAGTATAGCATCCTTTTGTAAGGTACCAAATTTATAACAATGTAGCGTTTTGAGATATTAAATTTACACATCTCAGTTTACGTTGGGACATTTATTCAGAATATGTAAATGAATAAAAGTACATTCAGAACTTTGTTTTATAAAATGATCGACTTTTGAAAAGAAAAATGAAATGCTTTTCTGAACAAAGAATGAACGCAAATTTGTTAACATTTGGAAAACTAACTAATTGAAAAATTTGAAAACATGTTTTCTCACTGTTTCGCTTTTTTTCGGTACACATGGACTATAAAAATGAATAGCATGTACTTTAATATCATTTTCGCGATTTTTACATTCAAAATTATAAATTCAGACAAAGCGGAGTTAAACATATAAAGTCATACAAGATTAAAGTTCATTTAAGGGTCACTCATCCCGGGCAAGGCCAGAGGGTACTCTAGTGTATGTCTCTACGTCTACATATATATACACTGGTGTCCAAAAGTTAAGCATAATTGGTAATTAAGTAAGTAATGAAAGAAATGTAAAACGAAATGTGGTGAAACTCCAGGTGTGTAAACAAAATAGTACACGTCATATATTTTCTCGAAGAATTTTCCCCGAAATCGAACAGGGGACCGTCAACAAATTGAAAAAGAACGAAGATCTTTTGGATAACCCTGTCAAAACTAATGTAGCAAAAGCGTCCAAACTGCACATTATGATTAAGTGGCTTATTGTAATGTACTGTGTTTATTTTTATAAGGATAGCATTTATACTCTTAGGGCACTTCCGGGTTTCATCAAATGCTAAAAATGGTTGATCAAATCTCTACAGATGATTTCACGTTTGCACCATTTTTGATGGCACCAGATGGCACCATTTTTGTCTCAAAATTCCGTCATGGGGAGCTAACTTTTAGGGGGTCTATAGTTAAAAATATCGATTTTGGGGGCATTTCCGGGTTTGATCAAACGCTAGAAATGGTTGATCAAATCTCTACAGATGATTTCACGTTAGATGGCACCATTTTTGTCTCTAAATTCCATCATGGAGGTGGGGGAAGCTAAACCACTTAGGGGCCTATTACTAAAAATATCGATTTTGGGGGCATTTCCGGGTTTGATCAAACGCTAAAAATGGTTAATCAAATCTCTAGAGGTAATTTTACGTTAGATGACACCATTTTTGTCTCGAAATTCCGTCATGGGGCGGCTAACTTTTAGGGGACTGGAGTTTAAAATATTGATTTTGGGGGCACTTCCGGGTTTGATCAAACGCTAAAAATGGTTGATTAAATCTCTAGAGGTAATAGTACGTTTGATGACACCATTTTTGTCTCGAAATTCCATCATGGAAGTGAGGGGGGAGTAAATTTTTGGGGTTTATTACTAAAAATTGCAAGAGCGTCCAAACTTTGTGGGTGACGCTTCCGGGTTTGATCAAACGCTAAAAATAGTTGACGATCGATTTCTGTCTACGATCGATTTCTGATAAGAATCGCTAATTTTTTCTTCATTTTGAAAATTCCTAAAAGTTACCCCCCTCCTAGGTTATTATTAATCATAACTCGTAAAATAATGTTGATCAAACGGTGAAAATTGTTGATCAAATCTGATCAAATGAAATGCATATGTCACTTTTTCATTTTCCGTCAAGAGGGGGGGGGGGTAACTTTTAGGCGGTAATTTTCTGATCGTGAATCGGAGTCTATAATCAACTCAAATAGATCCAACTGTTCTTTCTTTTATGTCAGAAATTACTTTATGCTGAAGCATAAGGGTCATTCCACACCAAATGAGCAAATCAGGTGTGGCTGACATGTCACAGATTTTATTGAAAATCATAATTAGATCACAATCATTTACGAGGAAACTCAAAGTAGTAGAGTTCAGACTAGTTTATTTCAGTATAAAAAATTACATTAAAGTTGAGCCGAAATCGAGGTCTTGTGTACATGTTTGAAATTTCAAGTTTGATTATTTGCCGTAGGAATGGAAAGATTGTAATAAAAATTATTTACACTTAAGAATGAAATATAAGTAACAGATTATAAAATAAAAATACAATTACTAAATTATGCTAATTTAAAAATAAATAAAAAAATTGTGGAAAAAATTAAGTATTTCAGTTATATGTTTTAAAATGAAGGACAATTATTCCAAATTCAATTTTTTTGCCATTATAGCTAATTGAATATATTTAATACATCTATAATTTAATTCATGCCTTTTTCATTCCTTTATGAGAAAAAAAATAAATAGTGAAAACTGCTGATTAAAAAGTCAAATTTTTTTCTTCATTTTTTTTGGAGACGAATAAAAGCTTTTAAAAGTTTTAAACTCTTTGATATTACAGATAAAAGTGTATATTTTAAGTATACGTAGTTTTATTCTTGCTTTCAGTTTATTTTTGCCTCAAGAATATTTTAAATTTGCGTAGAAGTATTTTTTTCTTAAAATAACTATTTTAATCTTAAAGTCAATTAACAAACATAGATGGCAGCACACGTCTATTTTTAGCCAGAAATTTCCAAAAAAGCGCGTGTTTTCAAAGAAAGATTGTCTTTAGAATTTCTCAAATATTAGTTTTTTTGAACCCATTTTTGTTATGTTAGAAATTAAAAAGGCAGTATTGAAACTTTTTTAGTGTGTCATGGACTTATTAATTCTTATGTATGTGTAATATTGTTCATGTAGAAGTTGTCCTTTAATTGTTTTTTGAGGTAACATAAGAGGAATAATTATGATTTTGTCATTTTTTAAAAGTTTCTAAGTTTTTTTGAAGATGAAGGAAATAAATAACAACTTTGAAACTTCGAGAATTCGATCTTCATACATAGTACTACATCTTTCATCAATTTCAGAGATGTTTTTTAAATCCTTTGATTTTTATAACATTTCAAATTCTTTTTTAAATTACAAAATTTCAATATTTACAACCAATTTTTGATTAATTATGATATTACCAAATTATTGTTACTCGATAAATATAAAGATTGATATCCAGAGATTTCAATATCATTAAAAAAAACTTCATTTTTGTTAAATAGTTTTCAAAATATAGAACTTGAAACTTGCAACTTTCGACGATTATCCGCAAGCCATTCTATATCACAAGTTTTTTAAATGTCCAAAATTGATAAAATAAATTATTTTTTTCTGAAAATATTGTGCACACATACATTTGAATATGAAATGAACACGTATCTCAAATTTTATTAAAATCGGATTCTCTGCAGCCACGGCTTTTTTTCCATTTTTGCTCATTTGACGTGGAATGACCCAAATGTAAAGTGCAAGTATACTCGCGCTCAGAGTATACTTATACAGGGTGTTTCGCTACCATATCGACAAACTTTGAGGGGTGATAGTAGACACGAAGACAAACATTATTAAATAGGAAACCATGGGGCGCAAACTAATTTTGTAGGAGCTAGGGGCCATTAAAATTTAAGGTCCACAAATTCAAACGATGATAAAAGACGGAAAAATGGTTAGATTCATTTGCGATTTTCACCAAAATCATTTTTTATAACACGATTTTAAAAAAACAAATTATAAAGGTTACATTCAAAAATTGTCGATAGAGGGCGCTTTAGACTTTAAAACCAACAAAAACAGGTAGTGAAACAGCAACACGTTAATGTGTCAGAAAACAATTTAAAGGCTTTACTACAAAAGGAATCTGAAATTACGACCAGAAGTAGTCGGGCATGCTTGACAACAGTGTCGCATGCAATTCCTCACGCTTTGAAAGATTTCCGGCATCTCGGATAGCTTTCTGGCAGGTCTTCTCCTGACGGTACAGGAGTCTCATACATTTCCATTTGATCCCAGCAGAAGAAGTTCATACCACAGAGTAGTAACAGAGAATCAACTTTCATACACTATAATGGCAACTTGTTTAACACGGGATTACGCATAGACAGTAGCGAGACGAGCGGATGACTGAAACTATGACCATAACATAAGAGAGGTTGCTAATTCGGCAAAACATCTCTTCCTTGGCGACAAATGATAAAAAGAAAAACAAATACAGCGACGGCTTGCTGCTTCTTGTTTTAAATTTATGAAAGAATTATTTTAATATGAAATAACTGACGTATTCGTCTTGCAAACAATACATGTGTCTCTTCGTAACATAACGACCTAATAATTTAAACTTGAAAATTCAAGAACAACAACAGTAATAATTACGAATCAATATAAGCGCGGAAATCTAAGATCAAATAGCATAAGCACGTGTGCAAAGATAATCCAACCAGCATTCAGCAAGAAGCGCCAAACCAGAATAGGGTTACAGTTAAACAGAAATCATGAGGATAAAAATCGCCAACGCGATGGTTTAGTTGTTAAGTCATTCACTGAGGGCGTTTTTTTCAAGTCGAGTTGAGGCTCTGTTACGTACTCTGTGGTCCATACAAATTCAATTTCAGATTGAGCCAGGTTGTGGTGTGAGGGGCGCTACTAATTGGTTTGAGCTCAACTAGCCCCACCCAGAAATGTTTATTTAAAAATACAAAACAATTATACAGTAATAAAATAAAGTAGGTCACAAAACGTAAATTGATATAATAAAGTAGGTGCGACGATCTTGCAGGCCAACGAACCGGGCCACCACTACCTATCCACCGCTGTCCACATGTTACGTTGAGGTGTCTGCGAACATCATTGGTAAAATGTTGAGGAGCCCCATTGTGCTACAGAGTGGCGCAACGAAAGAGGAACATGTGCTTTTACCAGAAGTTCCCACAGAACGTGTTGTAGAAATATCAAGTGGCTTTTTTCTCTGCTTCTTTTAATCCTAACTCGTAAAAAATATATTCTTGACATTACATTATATTATGCTTCCGAGTCGTCTTTGCATCCCTAACACTTCCTGGAAGTATGTTGCTCTGGTAGTGAAACATCCAGGAGTAATGCCATTGAAATTTCGGAGATGTGTCGGAAGCGCCCTCTAACAAAAAAATGGGGACACCAATGCTGTATATCATTTTGAATAAAATAATTACCATGGGAATGACCTACACGCAAACAGCGATAAAATCGATTAGTTTGTCAAATGTTTATCAGCTTTCAAAATCCCCTCTGTTCACAGTTCAATTTTCGCTAGTTACCCGATAACAATGTTTGATTTTGGGCTTAAAATTTAAGTTTAAATTTAATTTTAAAATAATTTCAACACCGTGTACAAAATAAGGGTAAAAAGAAGTTGTTTGCTACTCTAAAGTCTAAAGCGCCCTCTATCGACAATTTTTGAACGTAATCTTTTATTTTTTTCTTTTTAACAAACAAAACGGGATATAAAGGATTTTAGTTAAAACAGCAAACTAATTCACCCTTTTTTATAATCGTTTGAAGTTTTGGACCTTAAACTCCAAGGGCCCCTGGCTCCTACGGAAGACGTTTGCGCCCCATGGTTTCCTATTTAATAATGTTTGTCTACATGTCTACTATCACCCCTCAAAGTTTGTCGGTCTGGTAGCGAAACACCCTGTAGAATATTAACTTTATCATGTTTATAGAAATCTTTCCTAAAAATACTTTGTAGGAAAATATACAATGTAGGATTGGGCATAGCATAGATGCCAACATTTTATTATTTTTGGACTCTAGACAAGGCAAACAAGTTTAAAACTTTATCATGTTAAGAAAACTTTCAGAATGGTACTTTCTTTAATACATGTTAAAACCGTTCACTAAATTTTACAGTGTAAAAAAGTTTGTCTGATCAAACGCCAGAATAATTAAAAGATGTTTGCATCTATGGGTATAGTTGTATATGGTTATTTTAAAATAATGGGCCAAAATGGATACAGCTATTTTTAAAAAGTAAAATTTAACTTTGAGCGTACACAAGATTTTTAGTATCACCTATGATTACAAATTATGTTGTATGAATATTTTAGATTCATTTTCTAGCTAATTTTGTCTGTTTATAGTACTTTTAGAAAAAATTAGGGGGAGAATGTCAACTGGGTGACAATTTTAAAACAGTTGCTTACGAAAGTATTAAATTAAGAATATATATTTTTAAATACATAAAAGGGGCTGAATAGTTTAAGAAAAAAAAGTCTTGAACAACCTATATTAAATTTTTTTTAGAAGAAAGTTGACAAAAATAAATATTTTGCGATTCCACTTACAATAAAAGAGAAAGTTAAGTACATCCATGCCTTTAAACAGAACGAATTTATACGTTTTTAATGACGAATTTAAAAAAATAAACACCGTTAAATTTATAAATTACTGTGTCACCCCAATAACCAAATGTCATCCCATTTAATTTGCACTGAGGTGACACTATGTTCAGTCTATACTGAACACATAACTACATTTTAAATATACAGGGTTTATCTAAACTCGAGCAAAACTTTAAAGGGTCATAGTACACATCAAGACAAACAATATTAAATGGGAAACTAAAAAGGTCCCAAACGTCTTCCGAAGGAGATATGTGCCATTAAAATTTAGTGTCCAAAATTTTAGAAAAACAAATGGAAAAACTGGTCAATTCATTTGCAGTTTTTACTAAAACTATGTCGGTACTTTCATAATATTATAAAAATTTCAAAAAACTTCTAATGAGGGCGCTTTAGACCGAGTAACGAATAATTATTTTTTAAAGTTATTTTTTGCATCTCATTAAATTTTTTAGAAGCTTGGACAAGCTTTAGTGTTCAAAATCTGAATCGTTGGGAGTGGTTAAGTAGCACAAACTGAACTGTGTTCAAGAGGGGGGAGGGGTCAAATGATAAACTGAAATTAGTAGATTCGTTTGCCGTTTTTGCTGAAACTATGTCAGAATTTTCTTAAAAATAAATTTAAATTTCAAAAAATTTCTTTAGAGGGCGCTTTAAACTTAAGAGTAACCAATAACTATTTTTAACCGTTATTACTTTTATCAAATTAAATGCTTGCAAAAGCTTGGACTTCAATGCTGAGCTCAAATTCTGAATCGTTGGAAGGGGTTTAGAAACGCAAATTGAACTGTGTTCAGGAGTTAAAAGTTAACCCTCCCCCTACAGCTCAATTTTGTGCTACTTAATTACTCCCAACGATTCAGATTTTAAACTCAAAATTTAAGCTTTTGCAAGTATTTAACGAGATAAAATAACTTAAAAATAGTTGTTACTACAGTCTAAGGCGCCCTCTATCAGCATTTTTGAAACTTAAAATTTATTTTCAAGAAAATACAGATTTAAAGAATAGTTTTAGCGAAAACAGCAAATGAATAGACCAATTTCCCTTTTTTTTTTTTATTATAATCATTTGAAATTCTAACCTTTGAACACTTCAGTTTGCGCTACTTAACGACTCCCAACTATTCAGATTTTGAGCTCAAAATTTCAGTTTAAGCTTCCAAAAACTTAACGAGATAGAAAAAAAAAAAAAAAAAAAAAAAAAAAAAAAAAAAAAGTTGTACGTTACTCAAAAGACTAAAGCGCCCTCTATCGGCATTTGAAATTTATTTTCAACAAAATACTGACATAAGTTTTGGTTAAACCCGCAAATCAATCGACCAATTTTTCAGTTTGTTTAATTGCGCCTATCACCTTCGGAAAACATTTGGGACCCTTAGTTTCCCATTTAATGTGTCTTGATGTGTACTATCACCCCTTAAAGTTTTGCCCAAGCGTTTAGATACACCCTGTAGAGTCTTACGCGTATCGAAAGAAATAACAATGGAATAACAAATACATACTGCGCCAAATTTTTTATATTTAGAAGTGATCAAAAACAAAAATTTATACGAGAAAGAATTGCTTCTTTTATTAGAAATGGATTCGTCTATGGAAAGATTGCAAACAGAGTCAAGGCAGCAACCGAGATTTCGGAGAAAGATTGTTTCCCCCCCCCCCCTTTAAGTGCGTAATTTTATGAATTTGATATTTGGGATTTGATAATTTGCTTTTTAAAAAAAGATTACCTCACACCTTGAATTTATTCTTGAAGAACTTTTACTCCTGAAAAATTTTAACACAATCTTATGCTGATCATACCCTGCACAAAAGCATCTGCTTTCCCCCCCCCCCAAAAAAAAAAAACTTACCCCATCCGTACGTTCTTTACCATGTTCGCTTTCTGAATAGTTCTAGGGGAAAAATTGTGCGATCATTAAGATAAATGATCTATTTCGATTGTGATGTAGACCCATCGGAGAAAAAGGGAATGGTGTTGATATCGGGAATTTCATTTACAAGCTACTTTAACGAGTCCAAATGTGCCCAAACAGCATGAGCACCACGATCCAAGTTTAGATCATTTTGCGAATGGTAAGCATGAAATTCTCTAAATAGGCTACAGATATGAAATGGGCATTTGTCGCAATTGATGCACCAAAGTGCATGAAGATCTTCAAAGATTTAAGTTACATGTTTTAAAATAAGACTGAAGAACTCCAAGCTTTGCATTGCATTTTAAGCATTTTCGTTCACTTTGCAAAGTCTTTATTTGACGATATGCTGAAAAAGAATGTTTTGTAAATTAAATTCCTTTGTTAACATGCAATGATTTTTTTTAAATCAAGGGACACTTCTGCAACTTACTTTTCTTATAGAATTATGTCAACAGTCTGTCGCCCATTTAAAATAAGTAATGTCAAATAAGAGACAACCAAGCTTTCGCCTTGCTTTTAACACAAAATATTAACTTTAAAAATGGACAGGTTTGCTTAAAAGGCGATTAAAATAATCAAATATAGATGGTAATATTTAATTTTATTTAAAAAATAGTTCTTTCAAGCCTTTAATCGATAAGATTTAATTCGTACGAGAATCTTATTCCCAACATCCAATTATTTAGACATTATCGGAGAATCCATAGAAAAGCTATGCAAAGACAATCGAGTGTGCAACGATTTCCTATCGTATAATATACAGAGTTTATGGTTTAACATCCTGACAAATGAGAAGATGTCGTATTAAAATTTATGGTACGGTTAAATATCTATCGTTCACCTAAAATACTACCAATTCGATCTTCAAGCCACGAGTCTCGTTCAATTTCAAAACCTAATCGTGTATTTAAGTGTTCTCCGAAAAAGACTGATTAAAGGCTACAAAGTACCAACATGTTTTTAAACGAAATCTAGATTATATTCGATTATTTTTATAGTCTTAATTAAACCCGAACATTTTAAAAAGTTCATATATTTATGATTAATGTATTCATTGCATTTATCAGCTTCATAAGCTATACATTCTTGTCAAGCATGAAATCGCCATTTTCTTTATCTCGCTGCCCTCTACTGTTTCAGGATCAGCAAAAATCTATTCCTACACTGTTCAATTTTTGGGCGAGAAACCATATTTTCGTGCTTCAAGAGGCAGGTATTTCTATCCGAGAGCCTTGGAAGAAGTAGAACCCAGAATTATAATTTGTAAAATGTTCAGTATGAAATGTTTCCATTTTTCTTAATGGAACCTATATGCAACCGTTATGTCCCCCAAAAAATATCCTTTTGCTTCCCAATTTTTCCTTGCACAATGAAATCCTTACCAGGGATCCGACAAACAATCTTTCAAAAGGTGATCGAATGGCTTCTACATTAAAACTTACTTTGCTTTTTCATACTGCGCAAGATTGAGCATTTTTAAAATTTGGAGTCCGGATATCTTCTGCAAGGCTTTTTTAAAATTTACTTCCACTGATGCATTTATTAAAAATTTGCCTCTCAAGAACGTGCAGGTAGGGTTTCAGCATTGATTTAAATATAGACTGCAGACTTATTCCGTATAAAAGTTGCTTGTGAACTGTTCTGGGCAACAGCGTATCCCCGAGTCTAAATTTTCACTTTATTGAGGTGAAGCCGAATTTGCTAAGTTATCACTAGATTATCATTTTCACTGCAGAGATCTTTATAGTGTTGTATCGCACTTTGCGTTGATATACAGCAATTTATTTTTCCATTAGCATCCGAGCACGGTTTTGTGTTCAAAACTTTGTCCCCGCACCCTTTGAGAACTAAGAGGCGTTATGGAAATACAACTTTTGCTTCTGGCTTGGAATTTGACTTTCAACTACATTTCACAACTATTTCTTTTGACTTTATCCGATGCCAGTACCTCCAGTACTTTGTCTTATTTCTTTGCTCTCTGGGTGTTTGATCATTAATTTCTATAATTTAAATCTTTGGTAAGTTTTGTCTTTTCATTTAATTTTGCTAATAATAATATTTCCTATTTCTTGACTTCTCTACTTTAAACTGTTGACTTTATTTCAGAAACATCTTTTCTTCTATATTGTAGAATAGATTAACTAGGTTCACACTTTCGCAGATTTTGTATATGGGAATCTGAATATTTTCCTTCAAAATCTTGAATTTATATATTTTTTTACATCCAGAATTTTACGCAGCAACATACTAGTATACAAACACCGAGTAAAGGCAATAAAAGCGCCAATTTCTATTATAAAATACTACGATCTGTTTGGTTCGCATTTAGTACACAGACTATTGCAATATCCAGTAAAAACAGCGTTCTATAAGGAAAAAATGAACGGCGAACTACAATTTCTGTCAATCTAATGACAGTCATTCGGGCGACATTGCAATAACAGACAACACCCCTTTGACAAATTGTAAACCAAGATCCTTTACGCTTTGAGTAACGCATAAACGAAGATTAAATTGAATCCAAGAAATTGCCACAACATTTAAATTACTCACCAAAACTAACAGTAATTTTAAAACCTTCGTCCTACAGACGGCAGTAAGTTAAATACGTTATCATTTAACTTTGAAGTAAAATAAAACCTTGTCATTAATTTTGCATTTACCAGTAAAGAATAAAGATTGATGTAAGTTGAACGCGATATTACCACATTTTAAGAGTGGAATCCGAAACAAGTGTCACCCAATTGACAGAATTCGGCGACATGTTAAAATCGTGCATTTCAAGAATAGAAGGAATTTAACAATTGCAAAAAAGTGTTAAAAGTTAGAAATATTTTAGAATTTTGATATTTAAAAACTGTCACATCGGCGGCATGTCATCCGGTTGACGATTTATCACTTCGTTTAAGAATTTAAACCTAGTTTTCATATATTTTCATTAAAAAAAAAAAAAAAAAAAGAGAGATCTAAACTGCCAAATTTCAATTTTTGGAGGCATTGTTAAATCTTTAAACACTAAAAGTATATCGACGACGCTAAGTCGCCCATTATAAAAAATCGACCCCTAATGGGAAAGTATGAATGTCCATATTAAATTCCAAAAGATTTAAAATCTAAATATCACATACTCCAACTCTTAGTCTTCCGTTTTTTCAACAGGCCTGTCTTCAATAACATTAAGTGAGGCACTCTGGAATTTACAACTACAAAAAATAAGTTGCGACCAAAACGTTTAAAAAAAGCTATCTGTAGAAGGAAATTTATAGGATTCATATCTTTAAACGCATCATCTTTTGAGGTAAAGCAAGCCCAGTTTTACTCATTTTCGAGTAACATTCCCTTTCACCTAGCAGGTAGAAAGTTGACAAAATAATCAGCCTTTAAGGTACTTTCTGGGTATAATTTAATCAATAATTTAATCATCGCGTACCTCTAATATTTTTCGATGGTTAAATACCACAACAACTCTTAGTTCTCATAAGATAATCCAGCTATTTCAATTAAAAATTAAGGTATTTCAAAGTGCCAAGGATTTCCCTCAAACAAAATTTAGAAATTGAGTTGGCCAAGTTCCACGATTTATAAGACTGGTCCAATTTTATATTCTGACATTAGAAAATTAAGTTTTCCGAGTGCCTCAATTATCTACCGTAAAATGTCTAACAGCTCTCCTATGTTTAAACCAAGGTAATTTCCAAGTTAAATGTTTACGGACTGGGGGGGGGGGGGGGTAGCTCAATTGTTTATAGATCTATGAACATCGAGAAATAGATATTCCGTTGTGTACCTGCGATTTTAAGCAGATATTTGATATTTCATTTTGCATCAAAGACTAAATGGAAATTCATAAGCCTTCCCCCCCCCCCACCACCACACACACTATTTCAAAAGCCATTTAAAATAAACAAGCATCAAAGTAAAATAGCGATTTATTTTATGTATAGAAACTTACATTTTCATAAGTGACGTCATTTTAAAATATTTACAATGTGTGCACATAGTGGGCGCTTGCACCCGAATTTATATTACATTTGAGATTCAATCTCAAGAATAAACTACATGAGCTTCACGAACAATGATAATGACTATTTTATGATATCAAAACATAGATAGTGCGTGCAATCAACACACGCAGTATGCAGTATCAAACTGCTGAAGTTTAAGATAACTTAGAGGTAGGAGATACCTTGTCAAATCAACAATGTACTTTGGCTTTAATAAAATATTAAAATCATTCGAGAGTTTTACAACTTGAGCCGGCCCAAGTAGTCATTAATGAATGAACCAAGGTAAAGGTAACCTTCATGTTCAGTTACTTGAGATAAGTCGCTTATCTTCCCGTCAGGAGACTGCAAACTTCTCAAAATCTTTCCATCTTCGTCAAATTCTATTACAATGCCATGACGTCGAAGTAACGGGAGAACATAATCTCCTCTTCTAAACTGCAAGAGAGGAGTCATTTAGTACATATTACGAGTATCCATGTCCAAAATAAGCATTCAAAACTTAGCTGCCATTATACGATTACACTTTGCTATTTTTATATCATGTTTTTTCACTGTCAGTCACCGTCTCACTCTACATGTTAAAGAGACGCCTGAAGGATAACATCCAAAGGCTCCACGCCTACGATTGAAATGAGATTAAAATTCAGTTTCTTATAAAAATGAAAATTAAAGTCTATTTTTCCTATACGCCTATTACAAATTAGAGCTCATGAAAAATGTTAATTTAAACCGGAGTCTAAAACCAAATGCGTTTTCTGAAAAAGTTCATTCTCACCGGAAAAAGGCTATTAGTCTTACTCAAAATTTTATCCTATAACCATGAAATTGAGTAGCTTTTCGATAATGGAGGGAAATGATCTAAAGAATTACCTTCGACTTTAATATTTTTACGAAGAATCATGTAAAATTACTTTTTCGATGTATAAAATATAGCCGATTATACACAATTGCACTTCCGTACATCGACTAGTTTTAGTTCATTACAGTCCGTGTTTAACACAGCCATTTAAAGGACAAGCGAAAAGTAGTCTAATTTTACAAATATTTGCATATTTTTCGTAGCCAAGCGCCTTCCACATTAATCTTAAAAAGGTAAAATGCTTAAAATAGACTATTTTCAAAGAAAATTTGTTGAAAAATACTTATAGTTTAAAAGAGCATTACTATGAAAAAATTGTGAAGGACACTTTAATCTCAATTTTGTTCATTTTGAAATAAATTTACAGTAACCTAAAACTTAGGCAATAAGATTGACTTTTGGCATGGAGGGAAACTTGAACAATCTGAATTCGAAAAAAAAAAAAAAAAGGGGGTGGGGGGGGGAGTTTTTGCTTAAGGAAAAATGTGGAATGAATTTTGAAATTCTAAGGAATATAAGCGATCTAAAACCGTGAAATTTATTGAAATATCCAAAAGATGGCAAAAAAGACAGTGCAGGTAAGGCAGTTTGACTATTCGCCAGAAACATGGAAATGCATGCCGAGCTTTAAAATTTTTCCATTCGAATTAATACAGCAGACAGATTTAAGAAAATGCCGATTAGCAAGGTAATTTGCAGAAAAAAATTGTGCGAATAATCAAGGTTCATAGTATGCATCACATATCGTCTCTAAGAGGAGAAAGGAATTTTTAAACAAGGACCAACCTTTAATATTTTGGTTATTATAATTTGGTATAGGGCAGAGACCGAGGTTCAATGGATTTTATCGCTCTTTAGTTTAAGAAACTGGAAAGGGGGGGGGGTCTAACATGACAAAACCTCTGCTTAAATTGGAGTACGTTTACATACTTATTCAAATAGAATAGGAAAAGGTTGCAAGTGTTAAGCAAAATAAAAAGCAAAGTTTAAACAAAATAGTTCAGCGAATAAACATGTTTTTCAAAATCTTGAATATTCTTTTTGCGAATTAAAAATTATGCTAATTTAACAATGCTTATCACTTTAGAAACCGCATATCCCCATTGTTAAAGCAACAAGTGGTTTCTTTAACCAATTCACAATTTTTCAACGTCATTTCAACGATAAAGAATGTACGAAATAAAAAGTATTTTGGATTCATGTACTACGCTTTATAGAACTACTTAGTTACACATTCCTCTCTCCCCCCCCCCCCAAAAAAAAATAAATTTGCTAAAGTTTAAGTCATGTATCAATGCTAAGTATATGAAACAAAATGAAAACTAAATGTAGCACGTCCCGATATAGAACCTAGGTCAACGCTATATTTATTAAACTATGATCAAGCATACCCATTATTTAAGCATTTCGGTTGTGTCGTAATATTAGACCCACCGACCCTGTTCAAAACAACCTAGGAACGTTGTACGAAATTTAATCCGAGGAGAAAGTGGTCTTTGCCCTATATTAAAATCCAATTTTGCGATTATCAAAAGGTTACTTCTTGCAAGTATGGAGTTCTTACTTTATCTCCCGTCTCTAACGTTTTGTCGCCTTTCTACTCACAAGAAAGGAAACCTAATAACCAACTTTAACGTCCGAATACTTGTAAATCGTATTCGCCCTGCAAGCTCTTGCGGGCATGTTTCTAAATTTTTATTACACAAGAAAAAGGCAATTTTCAAATAAATCTGGTCGAATATTCTGGTGCCATTTGGAGACAAAATCCGCCCATCATAGCTCAAAAAGGTTAAGTAATTTTAGCATTATAAATACTAGACTATATGGACAAATTTTAACGTTCAGGATGAATGCCTTCCAAAAACCGCGCAATCCATATCTGAATTCATACCAGAAAGTCTTCCAATAGCGTAACTTCTAAAAAATCATGTTTTGTTGTGAATATGGAACATTAATAAAGGCAAATTAAGTCGGCAACAATGTATCAATACCATAGGCTTTTAAGGATTAAAAGCTTGTCCAGGCAAGTTTTAGTACTGCTGGCACAAAGCTTCTATGCATAAGAATTTATTAAGAGTTTTTACTTTTAAAATTGGACAAGACTGCTTTCAGTGAAAGTTTAAAGTAAACCTCCACTGCAAAAATTAAGAGTTCAGTTAACCGCAACTGAACTTTGTCCGTACGTCGTTCCATACTCCTGATTAAATACAAAATTTACAGTAAAATTTTACTGTGAGTAAATTTTAACATTGATTGAATTGGGCAAAAATTTGTTTGGAAAAACCGGGGATAAAAGATTAAAGATTCTGTAAAAAAGCACATTAAAATATAGACAAGTTTTTCCAGAAATATTGATCAGGAGAAATATTGAATATAGTTAAGTGGTTAAAGTTGTGTTACCCTATACGCAATTTCCTTCAGAGTAGCTGATGTGCTCAGTTCTGCAAGACCAACCAAGAGAGTACCAAGACCATGATGAAGACGTCCCCATATGTATTTTATTGTAGGATAAGAGTTTAGATCATCCATAAATACAGGGTTAGTGTAGTTTCTAGCTGAAGTGAAACCGACCCAATAACCTCTGGGGCTAGGCCTAATATTATCAGGTTCACCAGGAAGAACATCTGCGAACACTTCAAGCTGTCCCTTTTTTGCTCCTTTTATGTAATACCTAGAAGAAAAGATAAGAGTTTGAGAGCAATGCAAATTGGTAATCAACGTAAAATTAAATAGATTTTATTGTGGGATAGCTTATTTTTCAAATTAATTAGCACTGAATTTCTCAAACCCAAGTTAACAAGAAGCTACAAAAAGATGAATCCACTTGGAGTGGAATTTCAAAGTACATTTTGAAGATTGCTATCCAACAGCTACATTAGAATGAATAGCAATAATAAACTTGCCTCAAGATTCTTCTGTTAGAAATTTCAGCAATCAAGAGAGACTTCCCATCTTTAGATAGTTGAACACCATTCGGGAAATACAGGTTTCTTACCAGGACTTCCGTTTCTCCAGTAAACATGTTATACCTGATAATCCTAAAGAGACCAGATTAAGATATCTTAAAACAAAGGTTAGAGCATAAACTTAAAAAAAAAAAAAAAAAAAAAAAAAGGTACTATTTATGCATTAATAGGGACAAAAGAAAACCTACAGGTTCAATTTAACCAGACATTAGTCTGGCAACAATAGCAGTTTTAGTTTAATGACTTACTTCTAAATGCCTAAAATCTAAACAATACAAGTTCAATTTAGTGAATCTAATGTATAACCGTGAAATTTTGGCTAATAAAGAGATTGTGCTTTTAAATAAAAGTACAATTAAATTTACTAGACTTTTTCAAAGTATTGTTTAAAATAGTTCAAGCCGTCAATTATCGTGCGCATGGTATCTTTAAAATTCTCAAGTCTATTTGATAAATGCCTGATTTTTAAAAATTAAAATTTTGACACAAGTCAAAATTTGTTCCATTAACCATGCAAGTATTAAATATTTCGCTCAAATTAAGGTTTTCGTAGGATAGTTAATGAACTACAACCTGGCGGTTTACTTTTGATTTTAGTTTTAGATCTTTGAGCAATTTAATTTCGGAACCGGTTTAAACCGGTACCCCCCCCCCCCCCTCTGAAATTAAGATTTAATACAAATAACCAAAATCTAAAAAAGTGAAATTTAAACCGGTTGTAGGTCGTCCTCAGCTATACTTTAAAAGACTAACATTTGCCGAGATATTTGAAAATAACGCCCCATAGACTCATTATCGGGGTCTTTCAGCGACTTAAGAAGCATCCACACAATTCACTAGAAGAGCCGGATGATATCTATGGAGATATTTCCAAGTATCCCGCTCAGATTAATTTTTTTTGCATAGGATAGCTGAGGACGGCTAATTTTAAGGCCAGTTCAATTTGTTTTATATTAGGATAGTCTAACTTTCGGAATCTGTTCTAAAATTGAAAGTAACTTAAAATCAAACCAAATTTTTAAAGTAAAAACTAGCCGTCATCAGCTATCCTACGTAAAAACAATCATTCAAGATTTAAAATTTGAGCAAGATTTGAAAATGTCTCCCGCCCCCCCCATAGTCTCAACATTGTCATCCGGTTGAGAGTTGCTAGTGCGGATTCTTAACACATTCGTGAATCGTAGGTAGACTTCAATTCGCACCAAAAGTCGCTGGCAGTAATTTTGCATTTGTTACATTTTACAAAAAGTACAATATTTTCGTTTAAGATTTTTCCTACTACGCGTAAGTACACTATACTATTGTATACTTTCACTAGTCTTACCAGATGTCCCGCATAAATCTGAGCACCGTAAGCTCTCTAGATCAGCATTAATTTCGTTAAGTATACCAAATTAGTCCAGAAACCTTGGGCCTAGTTCAACGCGGGACACCTGGCAGCAATATTTAAGACTTACAAAATCTTACAGTTAAGCAAGATGGTATGCAGCAAAAAAAAAAAAAACAGACGTCTATATGCATAAGTCCGTGCCTTCCCATCGATGGTACAGATCGGCACAAACGTCTTTAGTATCTTTTTGGAAAGATTTAGTATTAAGTGTTGGCTTTTTTCCAATCCTGCTATCATTTTAGAGCAAGGATTGAGAATCGTAAAACATGTTTGGTTTAATCTTTAAGCTTTTACTAAATATCTTGACCCAAATATTTACATGCTTAGAACTTTCATTAGTTTTGAAGCAACTCATTTAAGAATGAAGGCGTACCTGTGGAATAGTTCGTATATTATCGCCATGTTACGCTTTAGATTTTCGTAATCTCATCGAATTTAAATTTTACGAGAAACCCAATCTTTAATATACGGGTGATTCTACGATAAGAGGCAATTTGTGCGGCAATCAGTTTAAAACTGATTTTTTTTATTCTATATGTTGCAATTTTTTGCAATGAATCGCATCATCTTAATATACTTTATTAAATAACATCACGATTGAATGCCTAATTAAAACAAGTTTTTCGGAAATTTCTTACAAAGTCTAAAAAAGTCTACACTGGCATGTCCCCTTGCCGGTTTAAATTTAACTTTCAAACAATATATATATATTTTGTATCAGATGTTTAACTAAAGTATGTTTAATCGGAATTTAAGTAGTTATACTAAAGTATTATTAAATAAAAAATGAAATAATTTTGTTAATTTCAAATAATTTTTAAAATTAACTTTTGTCCCGCTTTTTTTGTGTATCTACCCTGTCAAATTTCGTTCCGCTAATACAAACATAAATTCAAGGACGGCTGTATTCGAAGTAACGATTAAGGACATCTATAGCCGTGAAGTTAGCATGACTAAACGCGCCACCGTTTAAGTGCCGTTGATTTTTAGTTGTTCCCACGCGACTGTGCAGTATAGTGGTTTCGTAAGAAGATCGTGCATCTCCCCTGGTAAGTCATAAAACTTACAATATTCATTTAATTTATTTGTACTTACTGCCCTAATTAAACAATACAGTAATAATTAATGTGATATGCAATTATAATCAAAAAATTATTCAGTCAGTTAAAACAATTTAATTTGTCATGAAAACGTCTCTCCCCTGCCGTATTTCCCCTGTCAAGATAACTGCCAGGGGAGAGACGATCAGCTATTTGGTTAACTAAACCGTTTTCAGATAGGACGTTTCCTTTAAAATTGCAGATAAGATGTTAAGGGTACAGTGGACTCCAACTTGGATTTTCAGTTAATTTTTAAAACAATTCGGAAATTGTCATAGTATATATCGCATTTCACATTTAAAAATATTCAATAGTTGAGGTCTATTTTTAAATTTACTAAAATCTCAATATTTTAAATTTCTCCATGCGCAACTAATTTCACATACTTGTTAAGTTTTCCTATAATAACAACCTTTTTTAATACAAATACTAAGCATATTTGCTTTTAAAACATTAAATAACTATACAGCTGAAATTTTAAGAGAGTAAACAAGTTTTTTTTTTAAATATCTAGTTAAATATTGCTAAAAATAATCTGAAAAATTGGGCATAAAGTATTGCGCATGGAACATTGAAATCATGAAAACGAAAAAGGTAATTGAGGAAAACTGGTTTTAGTTGCTACAATGGTTATAATTACTTAATATTTTCCTACTGACAGAGTTTTATATAAGGGATATCATTTCTAGTTTATATTCAAGTGATATTTTTTTTAATGGTAAAACTTATAAAATGTGTGGCTTCGACAGATTCATGCAAAGAACGTGAAGTACCTGAATTTTAAAAATCAACTAATTTCAGATTTTAATTTTCCTGGAAATATTCATGGTATAATACCTCTTGTACAAATTTGTTCAATATTAATGGTTGCTGCGAAATAGCCTTTTTGGTTTTACGCTAAGAAGGACCGCCTAAAAGTTAGCCAGCCCCCCCCCCCCCCCCCGACGGAAAATGAAAAAGTGACATATGCATTTCTTTTGATCAGATATGATCAACAATTTTCATCGTTTGATCAACATTTTACGAGTTATGATTAAAAATAACCAGGGGGGGGGGGCTAACTTTTAGGATTTTTCAAAATGGAAAAATAGAGATTCTTATCAGAAATCGATCGCAGAGATTTGATCAACTATTTTTAGCGTTTGATCAAACCTGGAAGTGCCCCCAAAATCTATATTTTTAAATTCCAGACACCTAAAATTTAGCCCCCCCCCCACCTCCATGATGGAATTTCGAAACAAAAATGGTGTCATCTAACGTAAAATTAACTCTAGAGATTTGATCAACCATTTTTAGCGTTTGATCTAACCCGAAAATGCCCCCAATATCGATATCTTTAGCAATATACCCCTGAGGGTTTTAGCCCCCCCCCCCTACCTCCATGATGGAATTTAGAGACAAAAATGGTGCCATCCAACGTATAATCTGTAGAGATTTGATCAAACCCGGAAGTGCCCTCAGAATCAATATTTTTAGCACTAGACCTATAAATCATATTCTCCATGATATTCGAGACAAAAAATTAACATGAAACTAACGTGAAATTATCGATATATATATGTAGAGAAAGAGAGACACATACACTAGAGTACCCTCTGGCCTTGCCCGGGATGAGTGACCCTTAAATGAACTTTAATCTTGTATGACTTTATATGTTTAACTCCGCTTTGTCTGAATTTATAATTTTGAATGTAAAAATCGCGAAAATGATATTAAAGTACATGCTATTCATTTTTATAGTCCATGTGTACCGAAAAAAAGCGAAACAGTGAGAAAACATGTTTTCAAATTTTTCAATTAGTTAGTTTTCCAAATGTTAACAAATTTGCGTTCATTCTTTGTTCAGAAAAGCATTTCATTTTTCTTTTCAAAAGTCGATCATTTTATAAAACAAAGTTCTGAATGTACTTTTATTCATTTACATATTCTGAATAAATGTCCCAACGTAAACTGAGATGTGTAAATTTAATATCTCAAAACGCTACATTGTTATAAATTTGGTACCTTACAAAAGGATGCTATACTAAAAATTGTCTTTTTTTATTATAAAATTAAATGACTGTAAATGATGATAAAATTATTTAATTCATAAATATGGAATACTCCAATTTGTGGCATTTCTATTTTGTCGTAATGTATATCCATACATTATCCGCTGTTCCGAAAGCTTTTTTCCGAAGTACAGTCGACTCTCGTTAATTCGAACTCGTCGGGATCACAAGAAATGTTCGAATTATCCGAAGTTCGAATTATGGAAAACATTCTTAATATGGTACTATTACAAAGGAATTAATGGTGTTTTTTTAAACTTATTTCGTCTGTTATTAGAATATGACTTAATATTAAATTAGAACGTATAAATACATAAACTAATTAAAAGATTAGAAACAAGCACGAAGGAAGAAAAATTTATAGCGACACTGATAGACGGGGCTCCAAGTAAGTGGATATCAAAAGGCATTGTATTATATGTATACTCGTTCGGAACAATTTTCACAAAAATCAAAGAGTCATTCAAATGATCTGAAATTCGTGAAAAAAGAAAAATGAAATATCGAATTCTCGTTAGTTCGAATTAAACGAAGGCAAGAGAAAATGAAATCGAATTAATGATAATTTTTAACGTTATTCTGCCTTTGAAAATTTCGGGACTTCATGTTTAGTTCGACATAAGCGAAGATTCGAATTATCCGATTTCGAATTAACGAGAGTCCACAGCATGTTTGCGTTTACCGTCAAAGAAAAGTGAAATAACGTTGTCCACCTGTTTTGTTGAGAAGAAATTCTGCCAATGCTCTCTTCTCCTCCCCCTCCCTCACCGGGCTCGGCAAGTGCACGATGATACATTACTATTGAATGTATTATGTAACAAGAAGCTAATTATCAATTATTTTTATGTAGGAGTTATTTCTTGTAAGCGTTATTACTATTTTAAATGAAATAAGTTTGTATTAAATATTTTATTCACTCTTCATTTGAATAAAATAATTGTGCAAATAATGTATAACCATATCTGTATATCACTGCAAACTAAAGAAACAATTGAAAAAAAAAATAGACACTGATAACTGTATTAAGGAAGTTTTACGGTTTAAAAAATAACGTATGATAGCGTAATTAAAGGGGAGGGAGGCGTTTCCAAAATACATAGGCTTTTTAAACGCTGTATTCTGCCGGAACCCACACCTGCAATTTGTTTGCCCTAATTCATATATTATCTTTCGTCAGACAGTCGATTTTTCGATGTTTTGGTTTTCCAATGAAAAAACCATCTCTGCTATAACATACATTCAGGGAACTTCACGCTTCCGTCAAAATAAGCAGATGATCTATTGACACTAGCCATATTAGAAACCTTTCAATCTCATGTTTTTCCATTTAAACAAGATGAATCTTTTGCGGAAAAATAAGATATTCTGTAATTTTGTATCAGTTATTCAAGAAATTAGAAAAAATATGTACATACACAAGTGGTACTGGGCTCATCCTATGATAATTATTCGGTTATTTACCGAACATTTCTGTTCAAAACATCCACAACTGCATGCATCCGATGTTAATTGAAAAATCAACCACATTTAAAGAAATACAAATTACTGCACAAATTACCGTCTTGAAATATACTATGAAATATATCACAATTATTAAACTCAAGCTGCAATCTTATTTTTACATAGTAAAACACTGTGCTGAAAAATGAAAAAAATCTTCGCAAGAAGTTGACTATTCCATGATTAATTAATCAAACATAAGTGAAAACTGCATTCACCAAAATTTTATTGGCAGCACCAGTCGGGCCCAAGCATATTTTTCATTGGATTTCGATTTTCCAAAACAGTTTACTATAAAATAAACTTTGTGATTTATATTAAAACCTTTTAATGTAAATGTCACTATATTTGCCATTATTTACCCATAGTTCTAAGAATTAAATATGAATTGTCATTTCGAAAACTTGTAACATCCCTCCCTCACATGGGACTCATTAGGGGTGTGAGTTAGAGGGAGCTCCCTTCACGTTAGATGACACCATTTTTGTATCGAAATTCCATCATTGGGGGGGGGGCTAACATTTAGGAGTTGTGTTAAAAATATCGATTTTGTGGGCACTTCCGTGTTTGATCAAACGCTAAAAATGGTTGATCAAATCTCGAGAGGTAATACATTGGATGACAATATTTTTGTTTCGAAATTCCATCATGGAGGTGGGGGGCTAAATTTTAGGGGTTTATTACTAAAAATATCGATTTTGGAGGCACTTCAGGGTTTGATCAAGTGCTAAAAATAATTGATCATATCTCTACACATGATTTTACGTTAGATGGCACCATTTTTGTCTCTAACTTCCATCATGGAGGTGGTGGGGGAGCTAAGATCCTTAGGGGTCTATTACTAAAAATATCGATTTTGGGGGCATTTCCGGGTTTGATCAAATGCTAAAAATGGCAGATCAAATCTAGAGGTAATTTTACGTTAGATACCGTTTTTGTCTCTAAATTCCGTCATGGGGGGGGCTAACTTTTAGGGGTATGGAGTTAAAAATATCGATTTTGGGGGCACTTCCGGGTTTGATCAAACGCTAAAAATAGTTGATCAAATCTACGATCGATTTCTGATAAGAATCGCTAATAAATTTTGAGCATTTCGAAAAATCCTAAAAGTTAACCAGGGGGGGGGGGCTATTTTTAATCATAACTCATAAAATAATGTTGATCAAACTATGAAAATTGATTAAATCTGATCAAACGAAATGCATATGTGACTTTTTCATTTTCCGTCAAGGGGGGAGGGGCTAACTTTTAGGCGGTCTAAGAAGGTTGGGGACAAAAAGATCTCTAGATTGTAAACAAACGCTAGAAAATACTGTTAAAATATTGTTATGCGAAATCACAAAATAAGTATTCAGCGCAAAATAACATTAAAGTGAAACTAAAATCTAGGCTAAATTTTACCGCTGCGAATCTGAAGTAAAAGGGGCGTGGCAGAATCAACCGATTACAAAAGTGCTTACAACTCCAGTAAAAATAGTCTAAATTTAAAAATTCTTTGCGTTCATTAGCCGAGTTCATATGTTATGCTAAAATTAAATTCTCAAAATCATTGAATTTAAGTCCACTATACCCTTAAATTAAGTACAGATGCAAACTCACCTGCCAGCACCTTCATATTCAGTCATCAAGTAATAAATTGTAGCCAGGTCCCATTTTTCACTTGCATCTGAGAAATATATATTACCTTGGTTATCTATGTCCAAATCATCTGGAAATGCTAGTTTGCGTCCTTCCACCTGGAATGTACTTGGAAGTAAACGGGTTAAAGCTCCTGGAAGAAAGAAATTTCAGCTCGTAGCAAAAGATTGCATAGAATTACCATAAGTTCAATGATATGTTTATGAAAGTGGTAAAGAAACTTATGGAAAACTAAATATTGCATTGTATGGTAATGTTTTGTAATGGTATGGTAGATGTCCAAGGAGTTTTGGGAGGAAGATTTCGCCAACGCGCAACAGACTTTCCCAACTACCAACCAGCTCGATGCTGCTTGGGTTCCATGATCGGATGCTTATTGGCATCTTCAACGCAAGCCACGACTGTTCAGAGACAAAGTTAAGCGTTTTGTTTGAGATTTGCATTTCCATTTTTAAACATAGAAATGTTTTATTAACGGATTCTTTAACCTGAAATCATTTGAAACTCAAAGTCAAATTTACAGTTTAAAATGAGCTTCACAGATTAATTCTTGTTCAGATGTAGATTTCAAATTTTAAAAAAATTCATTATGAAGGCGTTCGGATGGAACTGTTTTAGTACAATTTAAAAATTAACTTTTTCAACTTTAAAAACGACTGTTTCATGTTTCTCTTCAGAATAAGAGTTTCATAAAAAAAAAAAAAAAATTAAGTTTAAATGATAAATTTGATTAAAAAATAAACCCTAGTTTAAAAAGTACTTTGATTGCTGTAATATTACATTAGCAATGAAATCCATGTATTCGAATTTAGATTAAATCTATGGAATACTAAAATATTTTTATTTTCATCCATAGATAAAATTTTAAAGACCAAAATCTTTAAAAAAGAAAAAAATTACAGCGTGATCATTTAATAAATTAGCACACTAAAGGCCTGAAGATTTAAAAAAGAAAAAAAAAAATTTTAGAATTTTCTTCTATTAAGCCATTTTTCCAAAGTAGTATAAAGAAATTCTATAGAACACTTTTTCTAAAGAATGTTTCTATAGAACTAAATCCGTAGAAACGGCACACAAGCTAAATTTCAAAGTTATTCTACAACATTAAATAACTTTAAAGAACTTTTGTCTTCTATCTTTAGAAGCATTGATGCGGGGAAAATCTAAGGATTTAGACGTTTTAGGAGTCGAACCTGTAAAACATGTTTACAAAATGTCTGCGAGTGACTAAACTTGTGAGCGCTCTATCAGAGAACTAATGAATGGAATTTTAAAAATTCCAAAATTTGGACTATAATACAAATAAGATTTGTTTTTGGTGTATATCGCTCAGTGACCGTTCAAGTATTACGCAAGCACTAAAGGGGGAGGAGGGGGTCCAGAGTCTGCTTATCTTTTCTGACAAGGGGGAGGGGGGGGGGTCACGACAATTCTTAAGTATTAAACAACGAAGCAACTGCAGTCAAATTCAACAAGCAAACAAAGTATGATGGGGAAAGGGCGTTCTACAATCCGTTCGAAATTTGCCGTTTTTGATTTTATCCTTTGCTTATCCATCAGCAGTCGCGTGACCCGTATCACCCACTCGCCCTTTGTCTTCATTGTTGTCGGTTAAGTTGTGTGTTAAATTTTTAGTGAAAGTATTGCTTTTAGTTGCATAATGAATTTAGTCCGATTTAATTATGGATACTAACATTGACAAATCCTTATTATATCAGATGCTTTATCAGAACTTTAAAAAATCTCGAAATGATACTCCTGCCCAAGTTGTGCAAAAAATGGCGAATGTTTGGCGGCGGTACAAAAATGAAGCAAAGGGCGACAAAGATCTTGAAAGGCTTGTTTAAAAAAAAAAAAATGAGGAAGAACTGCAGATTGCAACCAAAAAGACTAAGCCTCCACCTTGCACTAGATTTAGAAATTTCTTCAGCAGGGTTTATTCAATTACCTTACGATTATCTCAGTCCAACAGTGAAACCGAAGCTATCAAAACGTATGTCAGATTTGTGGACATTATGATGCGTCCAATAAAATAGCCGATCACCATAGGAAAATTCATGGGGATAAGCAAAATGTCCCTCAGACACGAGTACGTCCATTGTGTATAGCGGCTCGGTGAGCCAATGAACTGATGTGCATTCTTCAAGCCCACAATGGTGATGAAGACGTTGAGTGGCTGGAGAAAGAAGTGAAAGAACAAGGACCGGAAACCTGCAATACCCCAGGCCACTGTTCCAGTGAAAACTTTATAATAGACAATGTTGAAACATGGGTTCAAGGATCCTGGACATCAGATTAAAATATGGACACCAAATTGAACTCTAACATTTATATGATTCATGTCAAAAATTTTAGTTATAATGCCTAAGTTAGTTAAGACTTCTTGTATTATTGTCCAATGTGCTTTAAAAAAAAAAAAAAAAAAAAAAAAAAAAAAAAAAAAAAAACCCCAATATATTTAAACTATTTTGTATTCTGTGGTTTGTTTAATGCAATAAGCAACAATTGAAGCCATTTTATATATTTTGATATCACAATCCCTATATGCCTATATGAATTTGTAGGATTAATAATGTAACTGATTGGTAACTTCTTATAAGTCAAGCAGTATTGATGTATAAACTGTCAAAATCTTACGCAAGTAAAGGGGGGGGGGGTCTAGCATTTGCTTATATTTTCTTACAAAGGGGGGAGGGGGTACAAAATGACTTAAAATATGCTTACGTAATACTTGAACGGTCCCTCAACAGGTGGTGCTATGCTGCATTATTTACAACAGCCATCTTAAGAACTAGTGCATGGGTTTTCATAAAACTAGTACTTTATATACATTATGCTGATTGCGTTTTGGTGCAAATCGTTGAGCAGGTGGCGCTGCCATGATCATTTTTAGCAATATCGCAATAGCTCCCTCAACCAATGCACGAAGTTTTCTAAAACTTCATTTAGTCTTTGATACGATTAATGTTTAGTTTGATGCAAATCGCCGCTGCATTTCGCAATAAATTTTCAAACTTTACATTCAGGTAGTACCAGATTAAAAAAAAACTTTTTGGATGTACATCACCCAACCATATATTTCTCTTGTGTTCAATTTTTTAATCTTTTAAACACTATTTTAGTTTGCTACAAATGGTCTCATTTTGCTCTCAGCATTCGCTCACGATAAAGAGTTTAAGAGTTTTGGCAATATACTCAGTAAGGAGAAAATTAAAAATTTAACTTCTATTGCCGTAGAAACAAGACTAATATATCAAATTGTAGATTCAAAATATTAAAAAAAAAAAATCAAAATATCTATGCATTTTAAATTGACCTTCCAACTGCCCTTTATTTATAAATACAGCATAATTTTATTGCGGAAGCGGTTGTTTAAAAGAGTTTAATTTTAAAGTTTACAAAATTGAGTATAAACAATTAACAAAAGATTCATTTAATAGGATTTAATCTTGGTCTAATGCCAGTGAAAATTTGTTTAATCCATTCCAGGTCTAATCCATTTTTAAAATTTATAGATTCTATTTACTAAACACCTTACCAATTTTATAACTAGTTTTTCTAACGCGTTTTATATATTATATCCAAAACATTTTATATTCAATTACACAGAAGTTCCATGAAGGATGGGGCCATCTTAAAAATCGCAACTCATTCCAATTAACGCGAGCGTTCTCTTGTGTCGCGTTTTATGACTAATTTTAAGATGTACCAGCAGTGCTTCTTGGTGGCGTTTGGCAATGTTTGACAGAATGCAAAATAAATTACAAAATAAATACCAGCAGCCAATCAAGAGTTCCATTTTCCTCCTTTTAAAGAGTTAAGAAATTCCAAGTTAGAATTTACCATTAAAAAGCACAATCCGACATAAGTGATAACATTTACTACCAAGCAATATAAGATGAATTGAAAACCCGCGTGTTCAAGTAATACCACAAGTGTTTTCTGAGAAAGACAGCTAGTTTTGCTATAATCAATCCATACAGTTAAGTTTAACTCAATGGTGAACTTTGAACGATCAACTGCAGATAGACTTACCAGTGGTGAAGTTCATATTGAATATCCCATAATATGCGTCGATTATATACAGAAGGCCATCTCTTCCAACTCTCAATCCCAAAGGTCTGCCACACAGTCGCTCTTCATAAGGCATGTCTGCAACGAATAATTCTCATTTTTAAAGAGGATTACATGCGTGAACTAGCAAAATATTAAATGAAATCCTTGTGCATAGAATTATGGGCAAAAATTTAAAAGTGGTTCATAAAAAAAGGGGCCACTACAGGGGTGATTCTGGATGAAATTTTTTTTTCGGAAATTCGCATCGCATTTTCGGAAATCGGCGCGGGGGGGGGGGGGGTGAATCCCCCCCCCCGCCTCCAGCGATCTTCGGACAAAATTGGCGTTTTCCCGCTACCTTCAGATGAAATTAGCAATATTTTAGCAAAATCGGCGATTTATTGCGATCTTTTGCCAAAATCGGCGGTTTTTCCGCGATCTTTTGACGAAATCGGCGTTTTCCTATGTTTTTTTAAGTGAAATCGGAGTTTTTTCGACGACCTTTAGACAAAATTTGCTTTTTTACGCGCTTTTTTCTCGAAAATGGCGTTTTATTCCCGCGATCTTTTGACGAAATCGGCGTTTTTTCCGTGATCTTTTGATGAAATCGGCGTATTTTTTCAAATATTCTTTTGACAAAATATTTTTAAGCGATCTTTTATTGAAAACGGCATTTTTTCCCGCGATCTTTTAACGAAATCGGCGTTATTTCCGCAATCTTTAGACGAAATCGGCGTTTTCCGCCGTCTTCAGAAGAAATCAGCGTTTTATCTGCAATATTTGGTGAAATTGCCGTTTTTTCCGCGATCCGCACAGGAAATTCGCGTTTTTCATCGATCTTTTGACAAAGTTCGTTTTCAAAAACATTGACGAAATCGTCGTTTTTCCACGAAATATTGACGAAATGTATGCTATTTCGGCGATCCTATCCCGAAATTTGCATTTCTACGCAATTGTTTTTTTCCGCGCGCAAAATCATACAAGTTGGCAACTATTCGGAACCTATAACCCAATTTCAAATTTTCGGAAGAGGATGCCTTAAATTTTCGGAAATTTCGGAATTTTCGGACGAGAATCACCCCTGGGCCACTATGAAACAGACTTCCGCTAGCAAAACATTCGGATAGAAAGGCTGAAATGCGATATGTTGCTGTTACGTATTTGAAATCATGTACAGTTGGCAAAAAAGTATTTGTACACTTCATTTTTTAAATTATAATGAAATTAAACAAAAGATTTAAGCAAAAAATACTGTAATACATTAATTTAGTGCATTAATATTATAGAAGCAAAAACAAAATTAAACGAATCGATTTTTTACATTATAATAATAAACAAAAATATAATGCAAAAAAGTATTTGTACACTACAGGGTCATGCCACACCAAATGAGCAAATCAGGTGTGGCTGACATGTCACAGATTTTATTGAAAATCATAATTAGATCACAATCATTTACGAGGAAACTCAAAGTAGTAGAGTTCAGACTAGTTTATTTCAGTATAAAAAATTACATTAAAGTTGAGCCGAAATCGAGGTCTTGTGTACATGTTTGAAATTTCAAGTTTGATTATTTGCCGTAGGAATGGAAAGATTGTAATAAAAATTATTTACACTTAAGAATGAAATATAAGTAACAGATTATAAAATAAAAATACAATTACTAAATTATGCTAATTTAAAAATAAATAAAAAAATTGTGGAAAAAATTAAGTATTTCAGTTATATGTTTTAAAATGAAGGACAATTATTCCAAATTCAATTTTTTTGCCATTATAGCTAATTGAATATATTTAATACATCTATAATTTAATTCATGCCTTTTTCATTCCTTTATGAGAAAAAAAATAAATAGTGAAAACTGCTGATTAAAAAGTCAAATTTTTTTCTTCATTTTTTTTGGAGACGAATAAAAGCTTTTAAAAGTTTTAAACTCTTTGATATTACAGATAAAAGTGTATATTTTAAGTATACGTAGTTTTATTCTTGCTTTCAGTTTATTTTTGCCTCAAGAATATTTTAAATTTGCGTAGAAGTATTTTTTTCTTAAAATAACTATTTTAATCTTAAAGTCAATTAACAAACATAGATGGCAGCACACGTCTATTTTTAGCCAGAAATTTCCAAAAAAGCGCGTGTTTTCAAAGAAAGATTGTCTTTAGAATTTCTCAAATATTAGTTTTTTTGAACCCATTTTTGTTATGTTAGAAATTAAAAAGGCAGTATTGAAACTTTTTTAGTGTGTCATGGACTTATTAATTCTTATGTATGTGTAATATTGTTCATGTAGAAGTTGTCCTTTAATTGTTTTTTGAGGTAACATAAGAGGAATAATTATGATTTTGTCATTTTTTAAAAGTTTCTAAGTTTTTTTGAAGATGAAGGAAATAAATAACAACTTTGAAACTTCGAGAATTCGATCTTCATACATAGTACTACATCTTTCATCAATTTCAGAGATGTTTTTTAAATCCTTTGATTTTTATAACATTTCAAATTCTTTTTTAAATTACAAAATTTCAATATTTACAACCAATTTTTGATTAATTATGATATTACCAAATTATTGTTACTCGATAAATATAAAGATTGATATCCAGAGATTTCAATATCATTAAAAAAAACTTCATTTTTGTTAAATAGTTTTCAAAATATAGAACTTGAAACTTGCAACTTTCGACGATTATCCGCAAGCCATTCTATATCACAAGTTTTTTAAATGTCCAAAATTGATAAAATAAATTATTTTTTTCTGAAAATATTGAGCACACATACATTTGAATATGAAATGAACACGTATCTCAAATTTTATTAAAATCGGATTCTCTGCAGCCACGGCTTTTTTTCCATTTTTGCTCATTTGACGTGGAGTGACCCTATATTAATGTAATATAATTAATGAAAATTTAGTAAAATGATACAAATTAATATTTTGTGCGAATTCATTTAGCGTTTATGACTACTTCTAGATGGTGCGACATAGATTCCACCAACTTTTTTGTAGCGGTCTGGTTAATGTTATTCCATGACACAATAAGAGCATCTTAAACTTTTTTTTAGTAATACATTTTTTTTCGGATTTTTGCATCCAATAGCAACTGCAAATTTTCTATTGATTCAAGACTAGAGATTTTAGGAGTTACCAGTCGTCTTCGAGTATTGTAACCATGTGCTGGCGATCACAGCAGTATGCTTTGGTCGTTATCCTGCAGAAAGTGAAAAGCTTCCTCTATGCATTATTTCTTGGCACAGTTTAATAAATTATGGCGCGACACATCAATGTATGTTAAACCTGTCCTTCCATTGTTAATAAATTTTAAATGTCCTGCTCCATTAGAAGCTATGCACCCCAAAAGTATAATATTCCCCCCCCCCCCCAACATGCTTGATAGTTTGAAGTATACGTTTTGGATCTAGAACAGTTTTATTTTTATGCCAATTTTTTCGAATGCTTGATGGTAAGAAAATTCCGAATTTTCCCCCCATCAGAAAAGTTACCATTTTCCAAAAATCCAATGATTTACTTCTGTATGCGAAAGCGAATACTGTGCGTTTTCGCCTATTTGTTTCGCTGATGAATGGATTTTTCCTTGAGGTTCTTCCTTTTAAATCTGCATGGAGAAGAATATTGTTTGAGGTATTACTCGGATGTGAGAAGATGTTGCAAGGTCTCCAGCAAATTTTTGAACCGAACGCATAGGATTTTTTAAAGCTTTAACAACACTCCCTTTTTTCCCCTCATTAGTTTGCTAAGAAGTCCTGGTTTTCATTGAATTTCGATGCTTTTAATTTATTCATAGCTTCTCACTATACATCCAATAGTTGTAAAATGGTAATTTAATAGCTTTTACAAATTCTTGTTGCGAATTTCAATTTTTATTATGCTCAATCATAGGATTTCATATATTTAGAGGTGCCTCTGTAGTATTAGGTTCTATACTCAATTATTTCAAGAGCAAATTAGATTAAATGTCAGACAAATATAATAGGAAGTTAAAAATTACCAACAGCTTCTGTTAAAGTAGTCCTTTGAACGATAACCACTATAAAACAGTACATATCAGGATGGAGAAATGTACAAAAACTTTTTTTGCAAGAAATTTTTAAACTTTTCCTATTAGAAAATTATTTTACATCTTTATCGAAATTTTCTGCTGTGTAATTTAGAGCGCACGGTAAACAGACTGTATTACAATTATGACAAAATAGGTTTTTATTTAGTTAAAAATTAAAAATTTTAGAGTGTACAGATACTTTTTATGCCAACTGTATATGTGCGATTCTACGATAAGAGGTAATTTGCACGGCAATCCGTTTTAAACAGATTTTTTTTCTATATATTGCTATTTTTTGCAATGAATCGCGTCATCTTAATATACTTTATCAAGTAACATCACGATTGAATGCCTAATTAAAAGACATTTCTCTGAAATTTCTCACAAAGTCTAAAAAAGTCTCCCCCTGGCATGTCCCCTTTCCGGTTTCAATTTAACTTTCAATATTTTTTTCCGTCAGATGCTTAGCTAAGTATGTTTAATTGGAATTTAAGTAATTATGTTTACGCATTATAAAATAATTGTTAATTTCAAATAATTTTTAAAATTAACTTATCCCGCTTTTTTGTGTATCTACCCTGTCAAATTTCGTTCCGCTGAAACTAATATAAATTCAAGGATGGCTATATTGGAAGTAGCGCTTAAGAACATCTATTGGCTTGAAGTTAGCAATACCAAACGCGCAAGCCATTTAAGCGTCGCCGTTTTCAGTTGTTGCGACGCGACCGTGCGGTGTAGTGGTTTCGCACGGTAATCGTGTATCTCCCCTGGTAAGTCATAAAATTCATTTAATTCAATTAAACAATACGGTAACAATTAAAGTGAAATACATAATTAACCTAGAAACTAATTCAGTCAGTTAAAAAAATTTAATTTACATGAAAATGTCTCTCCCCTGCCGTATTTCCCCTGGCAAGATAACTGCAAGCGGAGCGAGTCACTGACCAGAAAAAGTTATAAAATATGTATAAAGCGGCTTGCCCTGAAATATTGTTCTAACCGTTCCAAAATTTTGTTTCTGCCACATAGTCAAACTTCACATGCTAATTGCGATAAGACTCTCAACTGTCCGTGACATTCCAGAATCTAAACGTCTCAAGCAACGAAAATAGGTCATTACTTCCCATTAGGTGCAACAAAAGCATTTTAAATCAACAGATTAAGGCACAGTATGATCCTCCGTAAGACGCAGGAATAACAAAGGAGAGTTCATGTTTTTGGAATAAAAACCATTTTAACATGGGCAGCATAATATTTAATACAGAATAAAATTTATGCATGTCTGCAGTTGTCCAAGGGCTATCGAGCCTTTTAAACGCAAAATGGCTTTCTTCGCATTTTTTAAATGTTAGAATAAAAAAAAAAAAATAAGATTAACCTTTCAACATTAAATTCAACAATGACTATGAATAACCTAAAATCGTTAAATATGTCCATAGAGTTTTATCTACTGCAGTGAAACCTGGAGCTTTGAGAGTTCATTAGCACAGGTTCGTCAGCGAGACGAAATATTTAGTTTTGGCTGAAAATGGTGTAGATTTCCAAAATAGTGCATTTTCGAAAATTTCAGCCATTGTTCCTTAGCTAAGCCTCCTTAGCTTACAAGAACAGGGATGCCCAAATCAGGAGCTCAGCTTTTGCTTGAAAGCTGAAGTGCAGTCTCGAGAGGAAGACCATTTCAAAAGGGGCCGGGGGATGTTTCCTACAGAAACTTAGGATGCTGTCTATCAAGCATAACTATTTTTGGTAGAGGTCAACGCGACTGAAGGTTCCCCTGATCAAATTAGGATTTTAAATACTTTAAGCATTAAATGCGTGGTATATATATTTTAATTTTATGTTTTAAAAAGGATTGCCGACAGTGCATGCAACTCTAATGCAATAAAGTTTGGCATCAAATAGGATATACTTACTGCACTGTCGTCCAGTCTGTGCAACAGTAATTACCTTGTCACCTTCGACTCTTACTATCTTGCCATTTTCCAATCCAGTGTACATGTCACCTTAAAGAACCGCAAAAGAGAAACAAAGTTTAGTAGAGAAACATTAGAATTTCAAATCTGGTAAATCGCGTTATTGGAGACATTTTCAATTCTGTATTTTGTAAATACTAGCAGTGAGCAAGATGCAAAAAAGGTCTAGGCTTCAAATATTAAGTTTAAAATTGCTAAATACCCTCCCTCATTTAGTATTTTGCAAATAAAGGGTAAACAAATTTATGGTTACTTCACTCCAAAACAACGCTGTATAAATATGGCAATTTAATCGTGAAATTACAGTAACGCAAGTGAGTATACACAGCAAAGCATTTCAGAAACGTTTCTGAATATATGGGGCAGCTACTGTGCATGCTATTTTCAAAAACATTCCCCCATTATTTCTGCAACATTCAGAAACGTTATTGCTTATTTTAGAAATTTTAGACAAAATTCTAAAATAGTCAATGTTTTTAAATATTGCAGAAAGGTTTCCCAAATACACAAACATTGAGAGTTACATGCATCGTAGTTGCCCCATGTATTCAGAAGTTTCCATTTTTAACAGATTTCAAAAAAGGAGGAGCTTATCAATTCAACGCGTAAGTATTTTATTAAATATGTTCACCGATTACTCCGAAACTATGCAACCGATTTCTGCCATTTGCTTTAAATTAAAAAGGATGCTCTCTAATTTGTACCATTTCAGTTTCATCGAAATTTACTCAGTACCGTTTTAGCAATTAGGCAAAAAATAATGAAATTAGCTATTTTTCGCCAATTAAAAGTAAGTTGGCAAACAGTGCAGACAGAATGGCCGAGCAGTCTAAGCGGCGGATTTAAGTTCTGGTTCTTAAAAAAGAACCCATGGGTTCGAACCCCACTCCTGCCATAATTTACATCATTGTATATTTTACAATAATTTTCCGTATTATAATTATTAACCGATTTCAGAGAAGGAATAGGAAGTTATGAATTCGAAGCGTATTTTTTTTCTATGTATGTTCACCTATTACTCCGAAACTACCCAACCAATTAATTTGGTTTGTGTTAAAAGTCTTCTCTCCGATTGGTACTACTTCGATTTCATTTAAATTGGTTCTGTACATTTAGCAATTAGGCCAAAAACTAATAAAATTTGCGATTTTTCGTAAATTAAAAGCAACATGGGCTTTGAATAAGCTCGCCGACTGGAGCGCAGTCAGGATCACCGAGCGGTCTAAGGAGCCAGATTTAAGCTCTGGTTTTTGGGAAGAAAGCGTGCCTTCGAACCCCACTCCTGACAATTTACAATTTTTTTTCCGTATTATTTTTATTAACCGACTTCAAAAAATCGTTAATTTTTAACTAAAGAGAAAAATAAGATTTTCTACCAAATATTTAAACTACTTCAAAAACTACTGCAAAGTGAAAAAAATTGTACATAAGTCATAAAATTCAAGACCGTAGTATTTACCATGCGTATTATATTTATGTACATTGATTTTTTGGAGTCTGTGCCAGCCAATCCGATTTCAAAATTGCAAATACAACGCAAATCTTAAGAATAAAGTCACATTTTTAACTAAATATTAAATCTTAAAAAACTCGTAAATACATAGATGTGTGCCCATTGGAAAGTTACGTGCAACTTGGCTTGGCTGGCATCAACTCTTAAAAACTATGTACATAAATATAATACGCATGGTAAATACTACAGTTTTAATTTCTTATTACTATTATGTACAAAAATTTCTTTGCAGTACTTTTTGAAGTGTGTTCAGTTTTATTTACAGCGTAGTAGGAGTAGAACGACAAAAAAATTAAGGTTACCATGACCATGGCTTACACTTAGTGCAAGTGTTACCCAGTTTCAAGATTGGGTACTTTGTTAAATCAGAGCAATTTATTCAGCCCACTTTTAACAATAAGCGCAGCCGAAAGCAAGGGCTTTTCAGAAATTTTTTAAAGGATTTTCCTTGAAACTAGCACTCATTTCGCCCTTTGTACCCGTAACGAGTTAGTTTTCCTTTATTCGTTCATCAGCATAGATAACCGAAAGCTGTCTGGGTTGGTCTCTGGTACAGGAACACCACACATGCTGCGGTTCTGGAAGGAAAAAGGTCAAAAGTTATTCAAGAAACCGGTACCAAGACTGTATGCTACAATTTCATGAGCTTTCCAATAGCTCAGTGTTTAGAACACATCTCAAATTCTACAGACTTCATATGCCCCAAAAACCCCACTTACGTTCACTTCTAGAAATAGATAGTTAAAAGGATCCGGTTAAATCTTTATTCGAAAACAAAATACAAGAATAAAATTTCTTCGAATTAAAAAATGGGTAGAATCAGTCTCATTTAAAAATATGCAAGCTTTAAATTTGATTCGGCATTTTAAAACATTAAAATAACTAAAAGCTTATAAAAATGACCAAGTTCCCCCCCCCCCAAATTTGGCTAAAACTGAAGTTAAATAGAAACATGTTTAAATTTCTTTTATGGGTCTAACCCTCTCAACATCTTGCAAATGGGTATAATTTTAATGTTTTCTCTGCATTTTAAATACTCCGATTTTTTCAACATAAAAAACTTACACGTATGAATGTAATCCTTTAGAGTTAATTTGAAAATGCATCGTTAATTCATTAAATCTATAGAATATTATTTAAATACTCCAGTGAAACCTGGAGCTTAGTGAACGGAATATTCCGTTCCAAACACTTAAAGAGTTAAATATATCCATTTAAAAAAAGAAATTAACCCATCAAGAAAACTAGGTTTACAAAAAGTCATTTTGTAACAACAACTACTTGAAAGCTGGACTTAGAAACATGGTTCAACCGTCATTTTACCTTAATTGGGACAGTTTCTCGTTTAGTTTCGAAGAGGACAAACTTAATGCAATAAAATTTAAAGATTTATCCCGGGCCCCTTAATTGAAAACTAACCTTTTTCGAAATGAAACAGACTAAAAATAATTCGTTGCGATGGCATCACGAATTTAACCGATGTTATCCTCAGAAAAAGGGGGAAAATCCTTAAAGGTAAACTGGGAAGCTTGGACAAACCAGTTATGTCATTGATCCTTAACCCTTCCCCGGCAAGGGCAAATTCTGTCAATAAAATGAGAAATTTTAGTCTGACGCTTAATTTACAAACGACTTTAGAAATTAAATCTTCAAGCTTCCATTGTAAAAGCAAAATCTCATTTAACTTCATTCCCGAGACAATCTTATTTAGCACTACAAAAATCTTTAAAATTATAATGAAACATCTCCAAAGATGCTTTAGTCTAAATAGATACTTCTAACATGCACACATCTTAAAGACTAGATGTAATTTTAACAATTACACAAGCATTTAAATTAGTTTAAAGGGCGTTTTTTAGTGTCGCCTCCAGGCGACATCAGGACTAAGGAAGTTAAAGTATTACTGGTGCCATTTGCAAGTTTGGAATTTAAATTAGGTATACCCTGATAGGGCACAATATGCCGGAAAGGTTCAAGAGCCCACTTCAATCCCCAGAAAGAAACTTAAGTTTCTCGCTTTGACGTTATTTTTTGCATAAGATAGCCGAGGACTACAATTGGGCTAGTTTTATTTTGGTTGCGGTTAATATCAAGATATTTTAAATCTAATCCGAAAGTTAAAACCTGAAACCCAATGCAAAAGCCAGTCCAGCTGTACGTAGCCAAGCTTAAGCTATCTTCGTAAAAAACAAATTAGATTAAAATCAAAGTGAAAATAATGCCCTTATAGACCCGAATTGTTTCCGCGACTAAGGGAAATGTTAAGCATTTTAAAGGTAGATATTAGAGGCACCGTGAAAGTAACATATCTGAATACAAAATCAAGTTTCCTAAATGCTGTGATCGCACAGCCAGACACTGAAGATTTTTAAAATTCCTTGAGGCATTTTAAAAATTAATACCTTCAATTTGGTATTTAATGAAGACCAGACACTAAACCCTTATATCCAAGATTAACACGATTATACAATTTGTAAATCATAATAATTTGAATCTTTTACTTCAGTCTGGCCCAAAAACCGAGCCAGACTTTAGGACATGTTTATAACCATCTATAAAAACAATATTTGAGGAAAGTCGAGATAAGACGTTTATGTTATAAAAGTTTTGGAACTTTCTACTTGCCAGACAATTGGGAATGTCCGGTCACACCAATGCCATTAAAACTGGACTTAATGTGCCTCACTGAAGATCCATTTACGAAACAAAGGGTAAACCATTGTCGTGCCTCGCGAAACCTAAATATGAATTTACTTAAATGAGTTAGTGCCAGGCAGCTTTAAATCCGACACCAAAAATGCTTGTTAGAGTTTTGCTAAACCTAACAAACAATTAACATTTTAGCAAGCTCGAAACTTAACTTTTTGGTTACAGATATGAAATTTGCCAATAAATTAGGTTCGTAAGTTTATGCCAGACAGCATTAAATCCGACAGTTCAAGTCCCTGTTAGAAAAGTTGTTTTAAACAATGCCATCGCCCATTTAAGCAAACATTAAGATTGTAGCCCATTACTCTAACAGTTTACCAGACAAATTCGATTAAGTTAATACCAGACAGCTTTAAATCGCTACCATATCACTTAAAGGCACTCTTTTCACATTCTCCATTGTCTGGTGAGTAGAGTTCCTCCAAAACTATCCGTCATTTTCCAATTTATTTTTTTCGAGCATAAGTATTCTACAGTGTCTCACAAAAGTGATGGAACACTTATTCTTTATAAAAAGAAACTGCAATAAAATAAACATGTGGAAAGTTTTTTTGGGTGTGTTTCATATTTAAAATTAGTAACAATTATTACATAACATACATTTTGTCAAAATATTAGTTTTAGTAAAATTAATATTAATTTTTAGTAAAAATACAATTGTTCAGAACGGAGCAAAAAATGGCTCACATAAGTGATGGGACACTTACTTTTCCATCAAATATTTATCCAAAAATTTTACTTTTTAAAAGGTTTTAATATTTTGTTGGATTTCCTTTTACTTTTAAAACATGATTTAATCTTTTTGGGATGGATTCGACTAATTTTTTTGTGATTTCTGGAGTGATTTTACCCCATTCTTCTTGAAGCACCGATTTTAGTTGTTTTGAAGAAATGGTGTGTTTGCGAATTCTTGCCAAATATTCTCCTCGATATATTTTGGAATGAGATTTTTTCCTTTTTAAATTCTAATGTCCGACTAAAGGATCACGGCACATAAATTTGATATTCAGGCATACGAAAGTTATTTTCACGGTGCCTCATATACTGTCCCTAAAAATGTTTAACGGCTCTCCTGCTAAGAGATCTTCACTACTGCAGGCAACATTATCACAATATTGAAGACTACGTTTCTATACATGACCAGAGTCCTACGCAAAAGTCAGTACTAGGAATCCAGACGGTACACTGGTATATGGGCGATTCTACGATAAGAGGTTTCAAATACAAGAAAATACGACCAAGAAAAGTTAGAGTTTTTTCATGAAACTTTATATTATGATTTTTGTCCCGTTTATATACCTTTTCATGCAAGGGCAAGTCACTTTACATTTTATTACTTTTTCGAAGACCAGGGTAAATACATTGGGCAGGGGAGAGACATCAGAACCAGGGTAGATACTTATTTTACCAGGGGAGAGAGTTTGACACAATAATATACTTAATAAAATCAATGAAATGTATAAAATCAACTTTTATTAAAAATTGTTCTTAACATCTAATCAGACTATCATATTAATCATTAATGAGACGATCATATTACAGCCTTTTTTTAACAAGAGCGTTTCACTTGCAAAAATACACATGTAAATTATCTCGTCATTGTACATTCAACAAATAAAATTTTTTATTAATACATATTAAGTAGACTAGCTCTTAAGTGTTAATCACACTTGGATAGTCAGGATAATTTTCATATTGCCTATACCTAACAAAAGCGCTTCGGTCATATTTTGTATGCAGTTGAATAAATGAACATGTGTAAATCATTAGAAAATGAAATGTAACAAATAATTAAAGGCACTCTCTTGCCTACATAAACAAAAATTAAAAATGAAAGGCATTTTCTTACCTACATGAACAAAAATTAAAATGCTTAAGCTTTCTCAAACACATTCACCGACTTTTTAAAGGAGTAAAAAATCCTCTGCTTTTTCAAAATAATATTTGGCATAGGGAGTGTCTGGACAACCTGATCTTAAATGAATGATATATATAGTTCATCAACTTTAAATAATTTTCCGGTTTCGTCCCCTATTTTACAGGGAACTACCTGTATCTTGCCATCCTCTTCCAAACCTGTATACATAGCCACGTAACGGTACTCTTGTTTTTGATGATAGTTTGACAAGAATAAATTCGTCGTTATTGAAAGTTTTTTTTTTCGATGACGACGGTTGTTCATCCTCTGTCTGGTGTGTGCCACCTTTTGGTATATTTTGTTCGTTATCGGATTAATTTTCGTTATCGGGCTCTGAATCCTGTCCGTACACATCCTCGACCCGAAGACGTGATTTTTTATTAGACGAATATGACATGACACCAATTTGGAAATTATCACAATTTATACTTTCATTGCAAAAGCAGCTTTAAACGCTTCATTTTCATTTGTTTTTTATCTTCAGTGTTCCATGACACCTGATGGACACGCAAAGTACCAGGAAAAGTCTATTCTTTAGCACTAGTAAGCAAAGAATCTTTTTCTATGATATTTTTGTTGTCAATAACGAAAACAATCCTGGGACAGTTTTTTCTGAATGGCGTCTGACAAATCGCTCAGATATACTATATCCTTGCCACTAGCCACCAATCGGTCAGCTGTTCTCTTCCAAACAGCACCGACACCATCAGGAGCCCCCTTACCGTGTCCTGCCTCATAGTAATTCCAAGTAAAGTGTTTAAGGTTTGGGTAGAATTCTGTTAAATGATTGACAAGAAAGTAAAACATGTATTTGTTGCGATATTGTGTTACAGGTCCATCGCTCCAAAAATGCAGAATGTCTACTTCGGTGGTAAGCGGTTTAAAATTGGCTGTAAGTGTGCCCGTATAGCTGGAGGCGAATGTGACAAATTTTCTGACAACGAACAATAGCATGTAGTCTTTACTTCGCCAGATGCTTCTTCTTTCGTGTAAGTTACAACTGTGTGCAGACTTATCTGTTGACGAGAACCTCCAAAATGAAATGCCCGAATCTCTCCTGCGTATTTAGTTAAGCAATTTTCACCGAAATCCATATGAATAACAGCTTCATAATCTGTTAAATTTGTCTTCTTAATTTTAAAAGCAGAATGCTGGTGGACTGTTCAGTTCATTGTGAAGAAAATTTTCTAAATTATAATCCAATTGCTTAATCAAATCACGAGGATACATTTGAAACTATTTTTTCAAATATTTAGTCACTTTTCTTCAGTTAAACGTTTTTGGATCAGTTATGTTGGTAGAGACTGATTCCCACTTTCTGTAGACAATTTGAATACTATTATCGAATTCCTTGTATTAGAGTCCTTTATTTTTAGAAGTTGCACATTCTCGGGAAAGGCACTGCTCGTATCTATTGCAACAAATTATATGAAGCAGATCTTGGTGCTTTGATATAGATATTTTTGCTTGGAATAGAGCCTTAAGAATCAGAACCATATTAGCATGTGTAACACACAAACAAGTGCCACGTTTCTCACAAAACGATTGTACTATCCAAAATGGCTTTAGGCGACAGAATACGATAATGTGATATTGTACTTCATGAGATTTATAGATTTCTTAGCGTATCCAAAATAATTCTTTTGTTTCCGTTCTTTCTTTGTCACATAATCTTTTTTGCCGGCACATAACCTCGTATCTTTGTCTTTCCTTTTATTTTCTGTTAATTGTGTTTTTCCTAATTTTCTTAAAGGTTTCATATTTTCTTTCTGTAGTATACCATATTTTTGCACTAGTTTCCCGCTTATCACTCTTTTGAAAATTCTTTTCTTTTTCGTTTGGGAGAGCAGAATAATTTTCTTTTAATTGTTCAGTGAATACTTCTGCAAAAACCAAGTTTTTCTTCACTGTCTCACTGGCACTTTGAGAATTCATTTGTTCTACTTTTCTATTAAGTGCAAGTTTCAGTTTTTCGTAGTCTTTGTAACCTTTTTTGTAACGTGCTAATTTAGTCTTGTTCGTTTAGTCTCATCTTTTATTTTATTAATTAAATATCTTTGTCTTCTTGCTCAGTCTGGCTTAACTTTAGCTGCAAGTCTTCTACGGAAATTACTTTGCGGCATCTGAAGATCATTATCTGAATTTGATGATGTTGCCGGAATATTGGTTATAGTTTGAGGAATGAGTCGTTGCTTTATTTTTCCGCCTTATGATACTCTCTAGGAGGCTTTTCGAAAAATTCGCAAATTCTAACAATAACAATGTTAATAGAAGTTGGCTAAATCTGCGTATAACCTCTTATGATGGATTTTATCTCCCCTGGTCAGCGAGTCTCTCCCCTGGCAGTTATCTTGACAGGGGAAATACGGCAGGGGAGAGACGTTTTCATGACAAATTCAATTGTTTTAACTGACTGAATAATTTTTTGATTATAATTGCATATCACATTAATTATTACTGTCACATTAATTATTACTGTATTGTTTAATTAGGGCAGTAAGTACAAATAAATTAAATGAATATTGTAAGTTTTATGACTTACCAGGGGAGATGCACGATCTTCTTACGAAACTGTCGCACAGTCGCGTGGGAACAACTAAAAATCAACGGCACTTAAACGGTTGCGCGTTTAGTCATGCTAACTTCACGGCTATAGATGTCCTTAATCGTTACTTCGAATACAGCCGTCCTTGAATTTATGTTTGTATTAGCGGAACGAAATTTGACAGGGTAGATACACAAAAAAAGCGGGACAAAAATTAATTTTAAAAATTATTTGAAATTAACAAAATTATTTCATTTTTTATTTAATAATACTTTAGTATAACTACTTAAATTCCGATTAAACATACTTTAGTTAAACATCTGATACAAAATATATATATTGTTTGAAAGTTAAATTTAAACCGGCAAGGGGACATGCCAGTGTAGACTTTTTTAGACTTTGTAAGAAATTTCCGAAAAACTTGTTTTAATTAGGCATTCAATCGTGATGTTATTTAATAAAAAAGTATATTAAGATGATGCGATTCATTGCAAAAAATTGCAACATAGAATAAAAAAATCTGTTTTAAACTGATTGCCGCACAAGTTGCCTCTTATCGTAGAATCGCCCATATATTGGTTTACAAGTTTAACTGGAAATAACTTGCGAAACTGACAGCAATTAAAAAAAAGTCTAGTAATCATTTATAGAGATTCATTTAAAATATACAATTTAACCGATGCCACGGACCGCCGCTTTTTCAAAGTTAACGTGCAACTATCAGATTTGCGATAGTTTTGAGTTTTGCTATTATCGGTAGATTCTGTATACATAATTGCAAAGGCTTTTGCAGATAAAATAGCACCGATACAGGATTAAGAGTTTTCTATCAAAAAGTGGTGTGGCCGCTGTGTCCGACAGCTTTTACTAAAAGTTCAATAGGTGCAGGTTCAAAAGCTTTTAAGCTTGTATACTTTAAAACTTACCATTGTGAAATACAATTGATTCCGGACCGTTTAAAACTCCTTTAAACAGATGTTCTGCTTCGCTCAATTTGTAATTCTCCTGTAAAGGTCCATCAAAAGCAGGGAAAGGGACGCTGGAATAAAAGTAGTATCGTCAGTTTTAAAAATGGCAGGAATATAAAAAATTAACTCATTTCTAGAGAATAGACTTATCAATATTCTGAACGAGCCTATGGTGTTTTCTTTTAACACATTAACCGTCTAAATTAACACAAGTGCCTTATTCTTTGCAGAAAACTCACTATCGCAAATTATCTTCGCTTTAATGATTTAAGAAGGTCATTAAATAAGATAATATAAAAATCGTGACAACTATAGTAGATTTAAGAATGTAGATTTAATTCTACTGTTGCGTCACAGCATCAGAGTAATATTTGTATGCTTTTAAGACTGATTCCAATCAGTTCTGAAAGTGAAATTAATCTGAAAACTAGTCTTATATCGGCCTCGGCTGTTAAATTATACAAAAATATTAAAATGACAAATTTGAAAACACCTCTACTCGTAACATTGTTTTTGTTTTCCGTGTACGAAATGGGCTTTAGCCAGCATCTTTTATCGATGTTCAAAGTCAAGAAACCGAAGTTTTTTTTTTTGGGGGGGGGGGGGGGCGTTACCGATCATGCAATAGGATTACTAAAAAACGAATTAAAAAACGAAAAAAAGAATTACTGAAATCTAGACAAAGCAAGCTAGAAAACCTCAAATTTTTAAAGAAAGGAGACATAAGGGCGATTCTACGATAAGAGGTAATTTGCACGGCAATCCGTTTAAAACAGATTTTTTATTCTATATGTTGCTATTTTTTGCAATGTATCTCATCTTAATACACTATTAAATAACATCACGACTGAATGCCTAATTAACCCATAACTGCTGTTAGCGGTCTCATAGACCGCTGAGTTTTTCAAGTTTCACAGTTTAACTTGCAATCTTTAGTTTAACTTTAGATAATGGTTAAATTTTATTTCGTTTGGAACTTTATGACTTCCTCTAGATACTTTTGAATAGTTAAATTCTATTTATGATAGTCTTGTGTATAAAGTTTAATACATAAATAGCATTCTGAGAGTTAATGTAACATTTTATTCATCTTTAGATTAAACGGTCTGACAGACCGCTCACAGTAGTTAAGTGACAATTTTTGTCACAGCAGTTAAGGGTTAAACACGTTTTTCTGAAATTTCTTACAGTCTTAAAAGTTTACCCTGGCATGTCCCCTTGCTGGTTTTAATTTAACCAGCAAACAATATTTTTCCTATCAGATGCTTAAATAAAAGTATGTTTAATTGGAATTTAAGTAATTATGTTTACGCATTATAAAATAATTGTTAATTTCAAATAATTTTTAAAATTAACTTATCCCGCTTTTTTGTGTATCTACCCTGTCAAATTTCGTTCCGCTGAAACTAATATAAATTCAAGGATGGCTATATTGGAAGTAGCGCTTAAGAACATCTATTGGCTTGAAGTTAGCAATACCAAACGCGCAAGCCATTTAAGCGTCGCCGTTTTCAGTTGTTGCGACGCGACCGTGCGGTGTAGTGGTTTCGCACGGTAATCGTGTATCTCCCCTGGTAAGTCATAAAATTCATTTAATTCAATTGCATTTACTGCCCTAATTAAACAATACGGTAACAATTAAAGTGAAATACATAATTAACCTAGAAACTAATTCAGTCAGTTAAAAAAATTTAATTTACATGAAAATGTCTCTCCCCTGCCGTATTTCCCCTGGCAAGATAACTGCAAGCGGAGCGAGTCACTGACCAGAAAGTTATAAAATATGTATAAAGTGACTTGCCCGTATATGAAAAGTATATACGGGACAAATAATTTAAAGGTTTTTGACCAAACTCAAAAACTTTTCTTTTTTGGCCGAATCCTCTGCTTTTGAAGCCTCTTATCGTAGAATCACTTGTAAACGATTCTTTATGCCAGGTAGTATTCACAGTCTAATAAAAGTTGTGCCGTGGATTAAGTGCAAAGCTATGGGATCAAACAATATTTTACTTTGCAACAAAAAGTTGTGTAGAACGTCATAGAGCGAGCCCAAGGCAAGGCAGCTGCTGACGAAAGAACAATGTTGCTAGTTCAATAAACAAGAACAAAATTCTCTAAAATCTATTGGCGGAACTACATACAAATGTAGCCAATAACATGGCGAGAATGAGAAAAGGCCAGAGTTATTTTTCCGTTAGTTAAAATGCGAGATTCCAAAAGGACAATGAATTCTTTAACGCCAATTTATCAATTGCAAGATACGAAGTGTAGAAATCTATAAGGCAAATTCTACAGAGAGTTGCCTAAATTCACGGGATTAAAAAGGACCGAAGATTAAGTTCATTACTGGTACCCTATATTAATTTTATATACGTTGCAGAAAACGTAATGTATAGTTCTAGGCTTTAACACCGACAAAAACTTTAGGTGCAAGATGTTTGGGAAAATTCTGCGTAACAACTTAAGTTAGGCATGTTAATGAAATACGTAAAAAGTTACTAGGACGGAAGGAATATTTTAGTGTATTGCGCTGCGGCTGGAGAATTACAGGGAGAGAAAAACCTACTTTGTTTTATAAAGAAAAAAAAGACTACCGTTACAAAATAAATTTAATTCGAATCGAAATTTAGAAAAAAAAAATTTAAGGAGCGAAGGGAAAACGTAAAAATTAATGTGAATGTCAACGCATAAGGGTTAATATTCCAAGAATAGTTCTGAATATTCTAAAAAAATTTAGAACAAAACCAATTTTATCCGTTTATAAAAATTAATCCGTAGAAGGTACTTCTCCGATGTCATTTAAAACATTCTCATTTAACTTAAGACAAATTGTTCAGGTAATCGTTAAAATCCGAAATCGGGCCAGTTAGTCATTCCAAGTCCAATTAGTTACGTCGTAACCGCTTTGACAAATAGTTACGTAACTGCGAAAAGGTACCGGACCATTTAATCCAAGAATAAAAAAAGGTATTTAACACTTTAAAACTCGCCATAAAATGAAAGTAAAGCAAGACGCGTTTTGAGCTACAACAGCTCGTCAACACGTGCCCGTAAGGGAACAACGAAACGCGTCCTTCTTTATTTTTTTATTTTATGTCTAACATTTTAATTAGTCTGTTTTCACTAGAATAGAGGTATTCTTTAACTCTGAAAGCCGAGACTGTACGTACAAGAGAATTGAATCCTCATTTAGAAGCTTAACTATAGTTTTACGGTTCCAAATTAAATTTAGCTATATTTTTAGTTTAGTTGAAACTTGCAAGGAAAACTGATATTGAGCAGTCCGAGAGATCGCCATCAGCAATTAGATTAACCAACTTAACGTGCATCAATTATTAGAATCTAGCAGAATTAGTCACGATGGAAATGGCCGCAGCATATTATAGTTACTATTTAGATATCCAAGCAGCATTGTCATGTTAACTACCAATATTAAATTGCAGGGAGAGCGGTTCAGAAAAATAACTTCAGTTCCAGCTATTCTGGAATCCGAGTTGCCAAGTAGTGTTCATATTGGCAATCTACGCGAAGTTATATGAACGATACGAGCCTTCAACCAGATTAGGCAGTTTAAGTCTTACTCCCTCCCCTTAAAACTGGCTGTTTCAGTTTAAATACCAGAATTTCATAAATATTCAGCTTTCCAGGCAAACTACGTAAGCTTTACGACTATAAATCTCATTTCAAAACTTTAAATCTTACCTGTAAGCCTTAGGTTGGAAGTCAAGTAGTGTCGGGGAGTAGAACAAAATCAAAAGAAATGCCAAGGTGTATAGAGCCAAACGAAGTAGAGTCGTCATGCTGAAAGAAAATATCGTACTTTAAGTTGGATACTAAAGTTAGATTTTTAAAGTTTGTTGAAATGTGTTGACACAATCACTCATTCCTGCAAGCTTCTAGAAAGGTAAAGATTTACTTTCGCACGTTTAAAATAAGGGTAAAGATTGCCCGTTTCAAAGCGGACTTAAGATTAAAGTAGGCTTTACAGCCATTTGTGTCCAATAGTACGAAACTAAACTGCCTCATGTTATTTATCATTAACAAGGGGACCAAACATTGTGCGCGCAAATTGATTATTTCCAAGTATGTTGTAGGGGGGGGGGTCACACCACTAATTCGGGTGAAGAGGTTTTCAAATGGGCCTTGGTTTGAGAAATTTGAGGGGGGGGGGATTAAAAGTTCAGCGTATATTTCAAATACATAGTACAAATTCCGCATGTGAATCCGTGGCAGCGCTCGTGCTTGCGAGTCGAAAGGTTGCTGGTTCAAATCCAGCCCTCGGCCTTTATTAATTATTTTTACACGTTACAAATTTTAAGCATTTTTACTACAAAATTTCTACAGCTTATCATATTTAATAAATCACATTAAAATTTTTTCATGAAAACTTTTCTGCAATTTTTAAACCAATATTTCTATTTACAAAACTGCAAAATTAATTTACGCATAGAACTTTGCGTTTATTTTAAGCACAATCTTGAAATAATGATTTTTCCCATCTTTTATTTTTATAGCATTTTAAATGAAAAAACTTTCCCTTTTTGTATAAATACAAATTAATTTACGGGTGCAATTTTTTTAAACGTCTTTAGGATTAGATGATTCAAGTAATTCGTATCTTCTAAACAATAAAATATTAATGCAGTAATGTTAAAATGCAAGTTGTTACCAGTTATCCAAATTTTCTGTAAATACATTTATCTCCAAAGTTCAACCTCAACATAAGTTATCGTTTGCAAAAATAAGAAATGACATTTTTATTACATATCTAAACTCTTTCCGCTATTCAACTGATGCGCAAAAATATAGTCTGTTAGAGATATTTACAATACATATAAAAACACTTAAAATCGTCCGTTTTATTCCATAATATCAGAATAAAGGAAGATTTTATTGATCTTATATTTGCACAAATGAAACTTCTTTTAATGTATTTTAAAACATTTATCACGAGTTAAGTATTTAAGTAACTTAAGTTATATTAAATGCAGTATTATCTAAAAATCTATGCACAATATTGTGCAATACACATTTGAAAAGAAAAAGTGACTTAAAAGTATTAACCCTCTCATGCATAAATTATTTTTCATTATTCACAAAAAACTATGTTAAATGAAAGACCCATTCTAAAATAATTTTATTGTGCTGCATGCTAGCTATTATCTTTCCACAAATCAGATCTCCATAAATGAATGTTCGAATTTTTTTTACTTAATGCAATAATTATATATCCTCATACGAGGCCCGTATGCATTAGAGGGTTAATATTTAAAGTAGATTTTAAAAAATATTGAAATTCTCTTTCAAAATTTTAAATTAAATACGAATTTCTATTTGTTGCAAAATGTACTTTTAGTTGAACCCTGAAGAGCAGCCAGTTCACCATATTAAAAAAAGTTGACAAAGTAAACTGTCCTCTTCAGAAAATATCAAAAGGTTCAAAAGCTGTAGAATTTTCAATCCTGCTTATAATTTGCGAAGTGTAAAAAATACAAATATAAGTAAAAAGCAGAGGACCGATTCAAACCCGCAACCTTTTGACTCAAGTTCGCGTGCTTCCACGGCGCCACGGATTCGCGTGCGGAACTTGTACCAATAAGTATTTGAAATATACGCTGATCTGCAAACCCCCCCCCCCCTGTTTCTCAAAAACCAAGGTCCATTTGAAGAAACCTTTTCACCAGAATAATTAGTGGTTTGACCCCTACAACATACTTTGAAATCATCAAAATCTGTGCGCACCATGTTTGGTGGTCCCCTTTGTAAGTGTTGCCGAGATGCGAGAGGCACTATTTTAAATGACATTCATTTTCCCACCAATAGAAAGTTTGGATCGCCAACTCTTATGAAATCTCAGAAATAAGGTTTCCCAAATTATAACAATTCCAACACCAAGTTCTTCGGATAAATGCAACACGCGCGGAAGGGTGGCGGTAAAGGTAAGCGCTTCCATAAACAACACTTTGGTTGAAACTTATGAGACTACTTAAAATTTACTAGAACTTTAACCAAGTCACCAGAAGAAGATTTTTAAAAATAAACCTTTCTCTGCGTATGTTTGCCTATTATTGCGGGGTTTCGTCCCATTTCCACTAAAATAAATGAGTTAAGTAAAAGCCGGTTTTTCCGAAACTTGTTACTATACTAAGCTTTATGTACAGAACTACTGCAATTAAATACCTCTAGCGTAGGTCGTAAACTTAACTAGGTTTTTTTTTTAGCTAACCTATAGTAAAAATAACCAATAGGTAGTTTAACGGAAAATTACGACGTTGAATTAAAAAACCGTAATCAGCAGTTAAGACTAACTTTGAAACCATCTCTTCAATCTTTAATACAGCTGTAATGAGGTGGTACAATACTTGGTACTGAAAATTAGAAATCTAGAACAGCTTTCTAAAGCCAATAAAAAACCCACCACTTTTACAAATAGGAATATTTTTGCTTCCATATTTTCTCCCTATTCATTAGAATATACTACATAAGACTATGGATTTTTAGATGCATGGGATTTTGCATTAAATTTTTCCTGTCGTGTCAAAAAAGGAAATTCAAACTCAACTTTAAACAGTGTTAAATCCATAGCAAAATATCGAATACACCATGGAAAACAAGTTAAAATTAAACCTTTATCTTGATTTACAAAAAGCTTTAGAAAACAAGCAAATTCTAAAAATAAACAGGGAGAAATCAGTTTAAGAGTTCATTTGTATGGGCGATTGCGTTGCATCTTAACTAAACTTGCAGTCTCGCGATAAAATTGTCATAAATGAGGTCAAAATAGTCAAAAGAAGCTCTGTTAACGTAAAAGAATAGATATTTACAGATTTCAAAAGTACCGTTTCCCCTCAACTGTTGACACTATTTTTCATATACAGTGAGCAAAAATGTATTTGCACACGAGGTAAATTTGTAGCATATGCATAAATAAAAAGCAACTAAAAAACGCTTTGCCAAGTAGTTAAGGGGGAAATTTAAAAGTAATAAAGTGACCAATATAGCTGCGGAATCAATCTTCAAATAGAGAGAAAGTGGTCGCCCAAATACAAGGAGATTTCAACGCACTCAAAAATTGCTTGTTAAATTACTTTAAAAACGCGATTCTTTAAACGTGTTTTGGGGTGCAAACTAGTTGAATGATGCTACATCACAAGTTCCGTCCACTACAAATATCAACTTTGAAAATTAATAGAACGGATTCTGCAGATTTCGACTATATCAATGACTTTCGGCTGGAATCTTCATTGTTTGGGGTTCACCCTAGAGGTCAACACGGGCCGAAATTTTCAGGCCCGAGCCCGGCCCGAAAGTTATTTCGGCCCGGCTCTAGTGAATTTCTACAGAACATTGATCTTTACTCTAACGGAAGAGTAGAGACCAAAAAACTTCTCGGTCTTTTTCTTTCATGTTAATAATAATCTATTTAGGAGCTGTGCAAATATAACATTATCGTTTTAGGGGGGAGGGGGGGGGGTCTGGCACATGATATCGCAAGATATCTTCAGAAGGAGGGGGGGGGGGATTTGTCTTTGATATCATTTGATACAACCAAAATTGTCTCGTAATTTGTAACATGATCTTTGCTTCAAAATAGTATGTTATCTTTTTTTTTTAGCCTCTTATCTATTTTTATGAAAATACAAAGTTATTAAAATCACCAATTATAAAATTATTCAATTTTGAAATATGGAATACCTCAAAATTTGACATCGCTACTCTTGTCATTTGTATGCATAGTTATTATTCGAGAAACTATATGCGAAGTATATTTGACTAATAAAACAGAATGAGTGTTTTCCCACTTATTTTGTTGATCAGAATAGCAACCCCCCCCCCCTCCACACACACACACACACACACACCTGTTTCTGTACAATAAGACACCATTACTGTTGAATGCATTATGTAACAATAAAAGGCTGTTATAAAATGTTTTAATATTAACCATTTCTTTAAAGTGTCTTTTAACAAAGTGATATTTTGTCGATTTCTCTTCATTTGAATGAATGGAGTATGCTAAATATAAATGTAAACAGTTTTATATAACTCCAAACAAAAGAAATAAGTTCTAAAATAAAATTGCTAACATTATCATTGTTGGGGGAGGGGGGGGGCAAAACTATTAGATAACGTTATATGCACAGCCCCTTATGCAGAAGTGCCATAGGCTGCGATTTTTACGCTTTTAATGAAACTTCTATGTAAATGTTTCAATTAGCATTAATACATTTAAAAAATCTAAAAAATGGTATATGGCAAAAGTAAAATCCAAGACATTGGAAAGAAAATAAGTTTCCTTCTTAGCAGATGTAAATGTTTTATATATTATATAATTTTTTTTCGCGTATTCATTTTGCATGAACAGTTTAAAAATTTGCAGTTGTAACAAAAATTCAGTCACAATCTTTTTTTTTTTAATGTGTTTAGTTCTATTTTAAGACTCCTAGTAATCTACGATTCTTTAAAAAGGATAAATTCTAATGTTTAGTTTTAGAATAATGAGGACTTTAAAGTACGTCTATTTTCCAAAAAATTTTGGACCAAGCCAAACGTTACCGATTTATGAACAGATTTTTCCACGTCGAGAAAAAGGTTTTCATACGGGAAGATTGAACAGGAACCGATTATTTTGGTCCGTGAAGACTAGAAAGAACGAAATTAGTCTCGGCTTCGTATGGAAAAAATAAGTTAGGCTCGGCCTGGCTTGATCCTCCAGGAAAAATAAAGGCCCGAGCCCGGCCCGGCTGCCTTTAATGAAAATCGGCCCGAACCCGGCCCGCGGCGACTTCTAGTTCACCCACCCCTTCAGTTTTGAGAGTGCACGGGAGGGGGGGGGGGAAGGAAAATAGCGATCGCAGCTGTTTCGGTAAGTAGTATCGATTAGAAATTATACTGGCGGCGATGCCCACCTGGCTCTCATCCAATGCTTTTAAGTATTAATATGCCCATAGTAAACTTTCGGCACTTACAAGGAGACCAGCTTTGATAACCAGAGACTAATTTTTATGCATGTTGTGGGGTAAAGATCTAGTCCTAGGTTCAGATTTCACAATGCTCTAGTTAGAGAAACAGTAAATGACCCTTTAGAATATCCCCTCGAATCCACATTCAATTCACATCGATTCCATCATTGTATTTCTGACCTGTTTAGAATGTGCAGATCCGGTTTCAACCTAGGGCATTTTTCACCCCTGCTATCTCCTAGGGTACTAATCCAGCATGTACCCATGATTCCTTTCGGGTGTACAAAGCAAGTGTCCGTTCAAATTTCTCCGCCCATTTCTCGCGCACTAATCTGTTTAGGAGAACTGGCAAATTTTTTCCAGTGGGCTTTGTTGAAAGATAAACTTTGTATAGTATGTTGGTTAAAACCAAAATTTTTTAATTGTTAGGTTTTAAATTGTGCATTTTTTTGCTATTTTTTCTCTTATGGAGTTTCTTAATGATCTTTTTTTAATTAGTTAATAAAGAACAGTTATAAACATGTAAAGATCAGTTGCTTTGTATTTTTATACAATTGATAATTAGACTAAATTATACTTACAATTAAATAAACAAAATTAAAATTAACATGAATAAAATGTAATAATTTTTATTGCATAAAATTTTATCTCTAATAAATTTTCAATAATTAAGATACTTTTAAAAGTTACTCAAGCTTTTAAAAAATAATTACATGAACATTTATTAAAATACAATGTATCCTAAACTTACACTAAATACAATTTTATATTACTATTGAAAAATATTAGTAAATTTTACTAATTTCATACTTAAATTATCATTTTTTAAAAATCTTATCTTCATATATAAAAATTGCAATTAATTTACTATTCTTTTTACTAATTACCCATTCATTTGTAATTATAAAGTAGTGGAAGGTTAGCATAATTATTTTTCCCTTTCCCTATATTATTATTAGTATTTAAATATATAATTGATAAGGATTTTAAATATACATAATTAATTAAGATTAATATTTAAATATACATAGATAATATTCATATTTAAATGTGAATGATCCATATTAAGTAATATTATTTAAATACCTATAATATTAATATTTTTTTTAAAGGTACACAATTTAAATTAATATATTAAATAAATATGTATAATTTATATTAAACTAATTTATATTGTACAGTACATCCATCATACTACAATCAAAATTTTTTGTCGCTCTGTAAATGAATGATAACCATTATGCATATCATTCTACAGTAAGCATCTTGTAATAAATCTCAATAATATATATCTATGTCATTATGTTAAAAATAGTGTAGCATTATAAAATATGCTTCAAATCATTTTTTTTTCACATAGCCATTAATTGAATTTTTATAGTAGTGATTGTGTAAATTAATGATACATGTTTTGACATCAATATTCAGCGCTTTTTTTTTTTTTTTTTTTTTTTTTTTTTTAAAATCGAAGTCTGATGATTTGAAAGACCAAAAAATTTTGTGTCATCAGAACCTGATGATAAAAGTACATTACATAAAAGTGTTAGTAACATTTAAAAAAGTTTTTCGTTAAAATATTTCTTTTAAATACAATAAAAATCATGTTTCTAACACTTTTTGAAACTTTCGGAATTTTAAAGTTTTTATTATATTTAACTGAATACTGGTGTTTTATGAATATATTATTGCTAAAATATTTCTTCTTACATAGAAATAAGTATTAATTCTAAATACTCTTTCAAGACAATGTTTCGCGATTTTCATGTCCATGAAAATTCCTTTAAAAAAATTTATAAATTTGTAATATTATACCTATTAGAGGACTTCAATAAAAACTGAGCTCAGACAGAGACCATCTCATTTTTATTATACACCGTACTATGCAGAAACCATGGTTAGTGCATTTTTTAAATGGATATAAATTTCATTTTTGAAATAGTGTAACATCATTTAAATTTACCACAAAAGGTTTTTCTCCCATTGTCGCAATAATTCTGCACACTTCATTTTCGCTAAGAAACATGCTTTAGTTAATTTCAATAACATAAATGGAAATTTGAGTTTACATTAATTGCAGCACAGACTGACAAATTGATTTTATAAACACTCTTTTCAAATGTATTAGAAAGTATTAAATTACTTTCATTTTTCAGTAGGGTCCTGTAGGTAGACTGGCTTTTGGTGTCAATAAAAATTGTTTACTTCGCTTCAATGTTACATTAAAAGTTTTGCAGTTGCTTTGAAAAGTTTTCAGCAGTATCGAAAGATTTTTAGTTATCTTATTAGAGTTTCATCTTTGTTTTAATCGAAAGGAGAATTGGTTTAGAGATGAATTTATAAATTCACGTCACCACAAACCCATTCATATAGAATAATAAGTCATACTCAAATTAACCTTGCTTGAAAATATATTTTGACCTTTTGTCCGTAAACAAAAAAAAAAAAAACAGCTGCAAGATAATGAGAGATAGATTAATAATTTAAAAAAAATATACCAGCAAAAAATCGCATCAATTTTGAATTAATATATTTTTTATCATTAATGAATGAACTGCAACAATATTTATGAAAGTCCAATCTTGAGGCTGCAACACAAATCATGAGATTCTATAAAAATATATTTATTTAAAAATATATCCTTCTCTTTATTATTTTAAGATGAATAACATAATAAATGTGTATATTATTCTCTCCTTATAAATTAGCAAAAAATCACATCTAATGTCAAAAAAAAAAAACATAACTATTAGCTATATAAAAGCTTGTAAAACTACTAATAAAAGATTACGATAATTTATGCTAATTTTATAAGAGAATGAAATAAAGCATAGTTCAATGAAAATAAAATACCACTATAATTTAAATAGAATAGCGATATGTTATTAGTAGTAAGCAAAGCTAAAAAAATACAAGTTTGTATTTTAATCAATGAAAAGAAAAAAAAAAAGTCTTCGGGGAGAAAAAAAAAAACTATTACACAAAACTAAGACAAATTAATTATTACAGAAAACTAATACAAAATTAAATATTGCAAATAAAGTACAAGTTAACATTTTCAGACATAAAGTGCGTATGGTTGTAATACAAGTTAAAAAAGTATACATATCCACTCTTAATTATTTTAGCTATCCTTATATTTTAAAGTCAATTGCAAAAAATTTTCGAAGGTAGCATAAAAATATATAAACCTCATAGCATCGATAATCAATTTAAATGGGTTACATTTTAAAAACAGTGTTATATTTTTCATGACATAATTATCATTGCAAAATTTATTTTAAAACTGAAGATTGTATAACTTTAAATTCGAAGAACTGTTTCATATATTCAGATATTAAAACAAATCGCCGCATGCCAAAACAGTTTCATAATAATGTATCGTACAGGTATTAAAACAAGTGGCCGCGTACCAATTCCTGCACATTATGTGTTGGTCATAGCGAAACTGCACCCTACGAGGCCAAAAGTAAACAAGCAGACGATATTCTTTAACAGATACATGCGCACGAAAACTTGCGCGAAAGAATTTTAATGCTGCTTTATGCTTGGTTTTGTAAATGGGTACAAAATCAAAGCAGGAATGATAGCGGACCAGCTCCACTTCGTGTGAATCCGGTTTCATCCCTCTCGACATTCTAAATGAGGCTTAAGGGGTCTACAACTTAAGTACTTATTTCGTAATAGTCCTTCCGTTGGCATAGCTCATTCGGGACAGCGTTAGATCATAGATCCGCAGATCTCCGGTTCGATCCCAGAACGCGCTACATTCTCTTGTTAATATACTTAAAATTTGCCAAGCTCAATTAAAAGTTAGATATCTGTTCTAATTTTACCGCATTTAATATTTTATTTGCAACTAAATCGTTGCATAAAGCTTTTTTTTGGACCCAATATATTTATCGATGCAATGATTTTTATTTTAAAATAGTATTATCGCATCTACTTCCCTTATTGAAGCAATGAATAAATGGAGTTTCTTTAAATTCACGAATTTAAAGAGTTGTTAGATATTTACATCGACCATAAAGCTTAAAGCAAGATAAATTAAAAAAGTTGTTTTATGCTAGAACTTGGTAACAAATACGTGAAAATCTTAATTCATACAAATTTTTAATTAACAATGCGTTTACTGAAAAGTTTTATTTATAAACTAAAAAAAGAACTTTACGTGTTCCGGGAATGAACCCGAAGTCCGTGGATAGATGAGAAAACTACGGAATGAGCTACGCCACCGAAAAAAATTGTTCCAAAGCAATTACTTATTTCTATTCTGTGTTAGACGAACTGCTTCGAGAACCAATGAGCGTTATATAAAATCCGATGAACCCGAGACCAAGGGGCCTCTACCCTACAACAAAAATAATCTAAATCTGCGATTAAAGTTAACCCTCTATTGGAGCACATTTTCAAAAACTGAAGATCTTCCTTTAAACGAGCACATCTGGCATTTAGTCTTGTGGATAGAAGGGGAAAGAAACTAAGCCAGATTACTATTGATATCTCTAAAATACGCAACCCTTCCAGACGAAGAGTAAATTTGAAATAAAAACTTTCATCAGAACTTTAAAAAATAAGAACTTTATTTTAAAAGCATGTTATAAAAATAAAATTTAGATATTCTGGGTGCCATTAAAAAAAGTATCTTAAGGACGCTGACCTTAGAGTTCAACGAGAAATTATAATAGCCTTTAAATTTCAGCGCAAACCAGTATCCTTCCATAAAGGGTGTCCGTCAAACCTTTTAGTCGCATAATTTTTGGTTGCAGCATTTAGGGGTTAACGACCGTTTACGATCATATGGACCGCAGATGTTTATTTTCGCGCTTTAACTTTAAATTTTCAGTTAGAGAAACTTACTATAGATTCTATACGGTAGGTGGGCTATAGATAGAGGATACTGGGACACATGGGAACGTTGCCATTTCACTAGTTAATTATCTTATTTCAAAATTACCAACGATGGTAGCACCTGTAAACATTTGAAGGTCTGATATTCTGTTTGTTCTCAAGAGCCAAAACGCGATTTATCAATTTCTATATTAAAATCTTAATTCCAACTTGCTAAGAATTTCTTCAATTTAGTGTTTTAACATACTGTGAATACCAATACATTTGATAAATTCTCTTAAAATAGAGATACGTTGTCATTTTAACTGTAGTGGGAATGTGGGGCACTTTTAACAGCCCAGTTGAGCCAGATATGAACAGTTCATAAGTTCCCTCCCTTAACCCAAATAAACATTCTGTTCTTTTCAGTTAGCTTCGTAAAATGTAGGATCCAATATCTATACTTTTCTTCATATAGAAGACATTTCTATCTAATTTGATTTTGTATTCAAGTTTCTACAAAACATGTCAGCAAATTCATTTAAACAAGCACGTTTAATGGTAACTTGAATGTTTTGTAAAGTTAAATAAGGGTTGGGTATTAAAGTTTTCAATACTATTTTTTATGCATCGTCAATAAAAAAAGTATTCGATTAAGCAACTTTGCTAATTTTTCCATTTGTTCCAAACTTCCAGTATTAGTTTACTTCCATTTCCAAAACAGTTAATTTGATGCTTTGAATAGATTAAAACTACCGCAAATACAAGCTCCCCTTCTTTCCAAAGAAGGAGTATGAAGGAAGTTTAAACCCTTATCCTTAATTTACAGGTAACAAAAAAAAGTTACTAGAAGTTTTCTAGGAAAAGGCGATCCCTAGAAATTTTTATGTAACGGCAACAACAAAAGTTGCTGCGTTAGATTTACACGGAAAATCTGAAGCATTAAGGTTTCTAAGAATTTAGGAAACTAGGATTCTAAAACGTTTATGTAACTGCAACCCAGGTTACAGATAAAACTTTAGTAGATTCGTTTGTAAAATTAGACTTCTTAAAGTTAGATTTCTGTAGCCTCACAAAAATTAGATTCATCTCTAGTACAAATAAAACGCAAGCATACAGATTTTAACCTTCCGACTGCCGCCATCTGATATCCGTTCACTATTCTGTAGGTTTCATTGCAATTGAAGCTTTAATATAATTTTACAAGTGTAAACCAGTCCTAAGGTATTAAGCTATGATTGATACTTTCAAGACTTATAGGGATATACGTAACAAAAAAAATTTAGAAAATCCCTGTTTAACATTTAAAATACAGCGAAAACATTACAATTTTGCTGGGCGATCGGGGGCATCATTTCAGCGGATTTTCAATATTATCCAAATGCTCACTTCCCGAGATCTCAAATAACCCCCTAAGCAAAATTTAAATGCTTTATTTTTAAGTTTAATTTTATTGCAACAATATTTTATCAATCATCTAAGTCCCCCTTCACCCTCCAATCTACTTATTTTCATTTAATCTTTTGCTTAAACATGTTCACGAAGAAACTTGAGAAAAACATTTTTCTTTATGGTCAATTTAACAATAACTAATTATGGCAACACACGATAAAGAGTATTAAAAAGGACATCTCTTGTGTTCGCATGTGCCCTACGTTTGGGGTGCATGGAAAAATTCAGTTTATAAAAAGCTATTAAGTTAAAACTACAAGTAAAATAATTACCATATTAAGAAAAAAGTTCCCTTGACCATGTTGAGTATTTTGCTTATAGAAATTAACCCAGCTATGAGAAAAAGCTATGTTTATGCGAACCATTTACATGTGCCCCAGTCTCCCCTACGCATTTTCGCAAGTTTAGATTTTTTGACTAAAAAGTCTTAACTTACAAGGAAGGTCTCCATACGGGCATACTCAGAAAAGTCAGAAAATTACAGAATGTTCTCATAGTTATATATGTTTATTAAAAAAATTCGGCGGAACCTCCTTATAACGTCCGTAAAAAAATAAAAATTTCGTTTATTTGGCGATTTATCTCCGGTAGGCGAAAAAACGAAATTTTGAAAAATACGCTTTTACGCTTCGAATACTTTTTAAAAGAAAAAACTTTCTATGTTCAATTTATTTAAATAAGTTTAGTTTAAGTATAATTTTATTTTTGTATTTTTACTTTAAGTGTAATTTTGTCATACGTTTATATGTATTTATAACAAAATGAAATTAATATATTTTATCATTTAAAAACACAATTTAAATTGATTAAAGTTGTTCCAAATTTAAAAATACACTTAAAAATCTGTTGCATTTTGTTGCAACGCACTCCCTTGCTTGTATAGAAAACGGTTACTTGGCCGTGAAATGGAGTTCTCATTGGTTGGAATAGAGATATTATATACAAGCGGTGGAGTGCGTTGCAACAAAATGCAGCAGATTTTTAACAGTGTATGACATGGTCAATTCATCGTGCTACACTGTTAAAAATTTCGTGCTACTTTGAACCAAGATTTGGTGCTTGCAGCTATTACCAGCTGCCACCATAGGATAGTTCAATCGAAGCTCCAAATCTTGGAACGAGTTTACACCATATTATTTGAAAAAAGGGTACTATGGTTCAACCGAAGTTCCAAATCTTGGAACAACATTTCACCATCTTATGGTGGCAGCTACTAATCACCAAGTTTCGGTTCAAAGTAGCACAAAATTTTTAACAGTGTATGGAGCATTCTCATTGGTCAGAAGAGAGATTCTATAAAAGTAGTGGAGTGACGTTGCAGTAAATGCTGCAGATTTTTAAGAGTGAAGTCAATGAAAATCAATTTTAAGATTCGTTAAAATCGTCTGCTTTTGGCGAGGAAATGCACTGCTCGCCAAATCCCGAGTCGCTTTCAGCTTTTCACGCCAATTATTCCAAACTATTCTATTTTTTTACGTATCTAATAATGTAATTCCGCCGCTAATTTTCACTGATCCTTTATTACCTACATGAGTAGTTTAATTCGTATTTTTTTTTCAAAAAATTCTGAGTATGCCCCCAATGGAGACCTTCCTTGTTAGTTGAACTATTAAAAAAGTTAAATCTTAGGTACCATCAGACACTGATAACCTAGATATTTAAAACATTGCGCATCTTTTTCATTAAGAGTTTTGCGCTCGCACACTAAAACGAACGGGTCAAGCCAAAACAGACTATAGATGCTAGGGAAATTCACCTAAATTTAAGTTACCAGTTAAACGGGGGGAAATGTATAAAGCGATCTGTATGACCGCAAATAGCAATCTCTTACGTGCTGTGAAAATGGAATATGCATGGTAAAGTTATCTACATAAAATGTAAATTTATTAGCCACGTAAAATAAAATGTTATTTATAAAAAAGTATTTACGTTATCACATTGTGGTAAGCAATTTGAAATATTAAAAAACTAGGTTTGCATTCAAATTGAAATAAATTACGCACTATAAACAATGCAATTAATAGCAATGTTTACATGCGGTGCCTATTACCGGACAATGATCAATTAAACATCCCAGCAATGGACACTCTTGGTCTCAAATATTGCAATTTTATCAATGCAAAGCTCTATCACAACCAAGACAAAAAAGCTGCAAATTTTGCAAGGACTCTAGCTTAATAGTCAAGATTTTCACCGAAACATGAAACTTCCAAAATTTTTCTGCTTCCTGGTTAAGTTAAGAATTTAACCATGCAAAATTATGAAATATGCAAGGGGCTTCTTTACAGTAAACCAAAATCGTTGCAGGATGACTATTGATAGCACATCTAGCCTATTTTAAGAGTAATGGATACAATATACAATAGGGAGTAAAATTACCCTTCCCTGCATACATCTTACGGAAAGCAAGATGCAACGTAAATTGAACAAATTTAAACTGAATTGTACGACAATTTTCAGACGGTCATTACATTTCGTAACAAGGGACTACCAATATAAGTTATTTTTAAATAGACCCTCACAAAAATTTGAGGACACTGTCTGCCACATGCAAAGCTAATCACTTCCCTTCTCACCACACTCTCACGAGCTTATATAACTAAATATCCCCCCCCCCTCCTCAAAACATTACCACTAAATGTTAAAAGGTGGGGAATTTAGTGTAAAGCCGATTTTTACCAACATATGCACGCAAAATCTAAGCCAAAAATTCACAAGAAATGGCAAATTTAATGTAATGAATGAATGTAGTAAATGGCAAATTTAGCAAGAAAAATCATGCATTAAGCATAGATTCTTAACCATTTTACAATACTTCCTGAAATCTCAGACATAACTTCGTTATTCAAGAAATATGCGCTACTGCCTATAGCCAAATATGTATTACAGTACTTTTGAAAAGCCCTGTATTTCATTTGCTGGTTGATTTACTATATAATGGGGAAATTTAGCAAGGAAACGCCTAACAAGTTGAAATCTCAATTTATAACAGATTGAAATACAGTTGGCAAAAAAGTATTTGTACACTTCATTTTTTAAATTATAATGAAATTAAAAGATTTAAGCAAAAAAATACTGTAATACATTAATTTAATGCATTATAATATTATAGAAGCAAAAACAAAATTAAACGAATCGATTTTTTACATTATAATAAACAAATACACAAAAATATAATGCAAAAAAAGTATTTGTACACTATATTAATGTAATATAATTAATGAAAATTTAGTAAAATTATACAAATTAATATTTTGTGCGAATTCATTTAGCGTTTATGACTACTTCTAGATGGTGTGACATAGATTCCACCAACTTTTTTGTAGCGGTCTGGTTAATGTTATTCCATGACACAATAAGAGCATCTTAAACTTTTTTTTAGTAATACATTTTTTTTCGGATTTTTGCATCCAATAGCAACTGCAAATTTTCTATTGATTCAAGACTAGAGATTTTAGGAGTTACCAGTCGTCTTCGAGTATTGTAACCATGTGCTGGCGATCACAGCAGTATGCTTTGGTCGTTATCCTGCAGAAAGTGAAAAGCTTCCTCTATGCATTATTTCTTGGCACAGTTTAATAAATTATGGCGCGACACATCAATGTATGTTAAACCTGTCCTTCCATTGTCAATAAATTTTAAATGTCCTGCTCCATTAGAAGCTATACACCCCAAAAGTATAATATTCCCCCCAACATGCTTGATAGTTTGGGATCTAGAACAGATTTATTTTTACGCCAATTTTTTCGAATGCTTGATGGTAAGAAAATTCCGAATTTTCCCTCAAAAAAAAAATTACTGTTTTCCAAGAATCCAATGATTTATTTCTGTATGCGAAAGCGAATACTATGAGTTTTCGCTTATTTGTTTCGCTGATGAATGGATTTTTCCTTGAGGTTCTTCCTTTTAAATCTGCATTGAGAAGAATATTTTTTATTGTTTGAGGTATTACTCTGATGCGAGAAGATGTCGCAAGGTCTCTAACAAATTTTTGAACCGAACGCATAGGATTTTTTAAAGCTTTTTTAACAACACTCCCTTTTTCTCTCATTGTTAGTTTGCTGAGAAGTCCTGGTTTTCATTGAATTTCGATGCTTTTAATTTATTCATAGTTTCTCACTATACATCCAATAGTTGTAAATGGTAATTTAATAGCTTTTACAAATTCTTGTTGCGAATTTCAATTTTTATTATGCTCAATCATAGGATTTCATATATCTAGAGGTGCCTCTCTAGTATTAGGTTCTATACTCAATTATTTCAAGAGCAAATTGGATTAAATGTCAGACAAATATAATATGAACTCAAAAATTATTAACAGCTTCTGTAAAAGTAGTCCTTTGAACTATAAACACTATAAAACACAGTACATATCAGGATGGAGAAATGTACAAATACTTTTTTTGCAAGAAATTTTTAAACTTTTCCTATTAGAAAATTATTTTCCATCTTTATCGAAATTTTCTGTTGTGTAATTTAAAACGCACGGTAAACAGGCTGTATTAAAACTGTTTGACAAAATCTGTTTTTATTTAGTTAAAAATTAAAAATTTTAGAGTGTACAAATACTTTTTTTGCCAACTGTATACTATTGCTTTTGTTCAACCCTACATTTTACTTAGTACCTTTTTACATTGCAATGTTTAGCTAAATTTAACGCAAACTTAAACATTCTTCAAAGTTACCGAAATCACATTTCCAGAAGTTATCCATAGACGACCCTTTATCCAGTTCTTTGCTTGGCCTGCATCTCATTTTTATTTGTATTCTACAAACATTAAGTAAACAATACAAGTTAAACATAAAAATGCGTAACTTATTTAAAAAAGGGCCTTTAATCTTTGTGACCCATTTTGTGTAGCCCTGTATATCTACTAAATTTATACACACCAAATATGAATAAATTTAAACTTAAAAGCGCATATAATTAGATGCATTTCATCCAACCGCCATAACGGATAACGTGCACTACTTCGGATAAAATATACTATTTGAAATCTTATGTCGCTGTAGATGCTATGCACTTCGTATTATGCCTAAAATAACTTCAATTAAACCTCGGCGACGTCTATCAGTCTTAATGAAATAGCTTAGTATTGAGTAAATTTTAAACAGATTTTCCCCTTTACCATTATGTATAAGCAATTCTTTTGCGTGGCCCTATAAACTAATAACTTTTCTAACGGATATTTTATCGAATGCATATTTTTGTGCACTTCATGCAAGTTTTAATGAGTTTTACAGGGTGCAACATTTTTAAAGTTCATATTAAACAATCACCCCCCCCCCCAATAACTTCACGGAAAATGAGTTTGTCCATATATATATATATCATGCTAGAAACTATTTGAAATATGGTTCGTGCTAAGGTAAGCGTCAATAGCCTTTAAAGATTTCAGATCAGAGTATATTTACCAGAGTTAAACGGACAGAAACCACAATCATAAATACCAAAATTTGTTGGGGGGGAGGGAAGAAAAAAGGCAGATACTTTAAAATTATTTAAATAAAGTCAAGATATTATAGGGGGGGGGGGGATTTTTAAAATTTATAAACAGGAATGAGGGGAAAGCAGCGCATCATTGAAACAAATATGCAGTCGCTTTTCTACTAATTAAGCTTTAAGTGTTTAAAATAGTCACCGAACACAGTTTGTAGAAAATGCTTATTGTTTTAAGAAACTGCTCTAGCATTTATTCAAATATCATTTCGATCCTCTTTTGAAAAAGGGAAGAAGAAAGATAAATGGGTACAGAACGTTCTGGTTATTATAAACCTTAGAAATTACGTATAAGTTTAAAATGGTCGGGAGGGGGGGGGGGGACTAAATTTATTCCCGTTTATGGGGGGTGAATTTAAGACTTCGGAAAATTAACACGAATTTTACTTTAGGGAGGTAAACTAAAAAATTAGCGAACACATTTATTTAGAAGTTAAATGAAAAATTTGTTTTCGTTCTATTGCTATTTACACAAAATAGATCACTTAAAACTTTACGTATTCGCGAGAAGCATTTTGTACTAGAGGGCTGTATTTTATTATAAATACTGAATTCTAAAATATTTAGAGTATACAGATACGGCAAATATAGACGAGGAAAGATTAAATGTTTCATTTAATTTATAAATCACGTATTCGCGACAGATATGTATAAAAAAAACAATATGCTTAACTTGCTTTACAAAAGAACACCTTTCCACTTAACATTTGAATAAAGCCGGACCACGTGCAAACTTACAGGGAAAACAACTTATGCTTCAACATAAAAAAACAGTTATTTACACATGTAGACATTAGGAACATCAAAAGTTATTAAAGATCAAAGGAAACATACTTTCGTAACAACTAATAATGTACAAATTAATGCAACGTAAAAAATCAATAAAATAAATTACTTACATAAAAGAAATACGAAATGCCAGCTTTCAAAGTCAAACAATAAAAAAAGAATACTCCCGAATCTAACATCTACTGCTCCCTGCAGCAGCTTTTTAAGTGCTATGAAGCAATTCGGTATCGTCATGGGAGGCTTCCTCCCTCATTTGCGCACTACCAGTGAGCATGACGTCAGGCGTATCAGCTGCCTTTTTGAATATCAGATAATTTCATTCATACAACTGTTTCCTGTGAAACACAAGATATTGATAGCTGCTATTAAATAATCGGTATTTTCTCTTAAATCTGTTCTGAAATCCAAGTGGCTATTTTCGAACACATTTTTAATTTATTTTTGCTTGCAAATGCATCAAATTGGCAGATGCTCTTATTGAGAAACTTTTAATTCGATTTTTTTCTCCGTTTTTCCGAAAAAGGTGATGATTTTTCATAAAATGCTGTTAAAGTTGCCGTTTTGAACCTAATATCTAGACGCGATGTTGCAGGAAAGGAAAAAAACTGTTGTTTAGAGACAACAATCCCTTATGAATCAATATGTAACTTATCTATCGTTAAATGAAAAAACTTTTCGATAACAAATCACTTCACTTATGCTGACAAATATAACGCTTTTGTGATTAAAAATGAGTCAGAAAGTTTCTCATTGTTGAATGGGGAAAAATATTTTTTTGAGAGTCTCTTTAAATTTGTTAAAAATATTCTCTTTGATATTTTGATATTATCATCAATTTATTATTCATTGGTTTTTAAATATTAAACGATTCATAAAAAAAGTTTAAATGTATGCATAATTTATTAACTTATTTATGAAAAAAATGATAAGTGCTGTATCAAAAGTAAGTTTATAAATTGTTATTATTATTTTTTTTTTTATTATATTGTGAAGATATGAAATAAAATGTAATTCAGATCCATATAGAATCCATTCATAAGTAAGAATTTTTCAAAATTGTAGGAAAAATACTTTGTAGAGTTAAGTATTGGGAACATTGGACTGAATGATATACAGGGTGTCCGAAAAGTCTGGAAACGGTCGAATAACTCAAGAAATACATAAGAGATTCAAAAACGAAAATATACGTGTTAAATATTTTTAAATAAGCTACTCAGTGATACCAAATTTGATCTTCGCAACCGAATCCCTGGGGGTCAGAGGGACTCCAACTTTGAAATCTTAAATTATAACCCCCATTTTTTATTGCAGATTCGGATTCCACGGACAAAAATACGTAACTTTTGTATTTGATGTTTATTTCGAATCCTCGTTTATCACAGTGTAATTGAGCATATTAAATCGATACATATTTCGTTTTTCCCAACCAGGTTTTGCCTGATTGGCCAGAATTTTGACGTCAAATTCCTCGTCTTTTGCAAGAATGGTGGTTTCTTGAAAATCACCCGCGGCGATTATTTCGATAATGCTACACTGTTAAAAATTTGACCCATTTGCTGTAGCGTCACTCCACAGCTTTTATAGAAAACGGTTACTTTCAGGGCTACACTAGATACCGGGCTTGCTCATTCCTTATCACGACGTCACAAAAGGTGGCTGGCCGCTATCTGCGATTGGTAAAGACAGGGCTCAAAGTGACGCACCCATCGTTTTGTACCAATCGCTCGATGTCATTCAGCCACCTTTTGTGACGTTCTGAAAGGAATGAGCAAGCCCGGTATCTAGTGTTGCCTTGTTACTTTACTATGTTATGGAGCATTCTCATTGGTCATAAAAGAGATATTCTATAAAAGCTGTGGAGTGACGCTACAGCAAATAGATCAAATTTTTAACAGCGTAGCATTATCGAAATAATCGCCACGGGTGATTTTCAAGAAACGCTATTCCTGCAAAAGACGAGGAATTTGAAGTCAAAAATTCTGGCCAATCAGGCAAAACCTGGTTGGGAAAACCGAAATATGTATCGATTTAATATGCTCAATTACACCGTGATAAACGAGGATTCGAAAAAACATCAAATACAAAAGTTACGTATTTTTACATTTAAGTATCAAGCATTCTCATGGGTCAAAATAGAGATATTCCATAAAAGCGGGGGAGTTACGACGCAGCAAAAGGGTAAAATTTTTTACTGTTTAATACAAATGAAAACGCTGTGAAGGGACCTACGTGGCCGAGTGGTCAAGACACCACGCCGCTAATCACTTGCGAGCGTAGGAGGCTGTGGGTTCGAATGCCGTTGGCTCCATTGCACGCACTCTTTTCGCGGGGCTCCTTGCTATATTATCTTCGTGTTGTAGTATTTCCTTATGCTATCTCGTCCCTGTACATTTACTATAACTTATAAGCAGGCTCTTATGTCGAGCATACAAGTCAGATTATTTATTAATTTATAGAACACATACATCTGACTTGTGTGCTCGACATGAAAGCCTGCTGATAAGTCATCGTCAATTTATAGGGACGAGATAGAACAAGGAAAGTTCATAACACGAAGAAAATACAGCCTGGAGCTCCACACAAAGAGTGCTTGCAATGGAGCCAGTGGGAATCGAACCCACAACCTCCTACACTCGCAAGCGATTAGCGGCGCATATTCACACTATCCGCAAAGAAACTCTTCGAGAGGGTTGAATTCTGATAGGGATTAGCCGACGCGTTTTCACGTAACATGGCGATAATTATACTTGGCGAGCGATAGATGCTTCCGTTGAGGAGTTTGATTTCCTTCCAAACCGAGTACAAAGTAACTTTTCTCTTGCAGCATTGCATTGGATGGGACGTGTCTTACTGAAAACTCTACTCTTTAAAAGTTTTTAAACACAAATTTTTACTTTGTACTCGGTTTACTTTGTACTCGGCTCCGAAGGAAATCAAACTCGACGGAAGCGTCTATCGCTACGCCAAGTATAATTATCGCCAAGTTATGTCAAAACGCGTCGGCCAATCCCTATCAGAATTCAACCCTCCCGAAGAGTTTCTTTGCGGATACTGTGAATATGCATTAGCGGCGTGGGGCCTTGACCACTCGGTCACGGAGACATATTTCAGATGTGTATATTGCTGGGACGATTACTGTTTCTAAACCAATAGGAGAGCGTCATTATCACGGTCAAGTACACGCCCACACAGTTTGATTGACAGGAACTCGTGGACAATTGACGGTGCTAATTATAACGATAATCTGTTGCGGATGAAAGTGAGCTGACTGGCTGAATGGTTAGAGCGTCGAGCTTGAAACCGGAGGATATGGGTTCGAGTCCATCTGCGGGCCGAGAGTCCGTTGGTGATTTTTTTTTTAAATTATTGGAGGCTGTCTTTTATTAATAAATAAGACATTTAAAAAATATATTTCAAACCCTTTTAATATTCTAAATATCGTTCCAAAATGATTTATATATATATTAAACAAATGGGAAAAAAAGTATTCTGCGAAAATATCCGTATAAGCAAAATTCTTACTTTAATTTTTATTTATTTATTTATTTATTTATTTATTTCAGGATCAGAGAAAGTATAATTTCTAATTGAAGTAAATAAAATTCAGCCATTTTGAAAAAAAAAATTCTTTCGTACCTTTAATTTTTAATTACCGAGTACAAATTCAAAAATCCGAGTACAAATAAATAATAAACACATACGATCAATTGTCCACGAGTTCCTGTCAATCAAACTGTGTGGGCGTGTACTTGACCGTGATAATGACGGTCTCCTATTGGTTTAGAAACAGTAATCGTCCCAGCAATATACACATCTGAAATATGCGTCACGGAAGCCCCAAGTCATCACTGTTAAAAATTTTAAACATTTGTTGCATTGTCACTCTACCGCTTTTATAGAATATCTCTTTTTTGCTCAATGAGGAAGCTCCATAATACAGTGGAGTAATCATTTTCTATAAAAACGGTGGAGTGATGATGCAGCAAATGTTTCAAATTTTTAACAGTGAGATGTATGTGTTCAATAAATAAATAAACGCCTGTGAAGCGTTCTCAATGATCAGAAAATAGATAGTCTTTAAAAACTGAGGTACTTTGTTCATGATATTTTTAACGGAGTGTAGTCCTTAAAAGATATTGTATGGCAACTGGATATTCCAGTAATGGTTTAAAAAATATTAAAATATTGAATCCATTAAATACCTAACAATGATGATCTGTGGTGCAATCAAAGGCGGGAGAGGTAAAAAACCCTCCTAGAGCTAAGAAAGATCATTATAAGGGCCTCCGTGGCTGAGTGGTTAAGACATCACGCCGCTAATCGCTTGCGAGCATAGGAGTTTGTGGATTCGAATCGCACTGGTTCCGTTGCACACACTCTTTGTGTGGAGCTCTTGGTTGTACATCGCGTTGTTGTACTATTTACTTGTGTGCTATCTCGTCCCTGCATATGGAGGATATTCTAAATCTGCGTTCGAGGCTATAAAAGTTCACATGGTACCGGTAATTTACCCAAAGAACTTCTAACTGATAAGCAGGGAGGCTGCTACTGCTTTCCCTATGAGCTGTTTCATTGGCTGGTGGGGATTTACATTACATCTAACGAAGCTTTTTCTTCTTTGCCCTAGAAGCTTTTGCCTTGACCACGTGATCAAAACGTAAATGGAATATCCTCCATCAACGATGACTGGGGCCTCCGTGGCCGAGTGGTTAAGACGCCGCTCTGCTACGCTGGAGGTTGTGGGTTCGATTCCCGCTGGCTCCATTGCACACACCCTTTGTGTGGAGCTCCTACTTATATTTCTCTTATAATGTAAATTTTCTTGTGCTACCTCGTCCTTGTATATTGACGATGATTTATAAACAGACTTTAATGTCGAGCACACAAATCAGATGTATGTTGTTCAAATAAATAAATAAAAAATAAATGCCATCGTCGTGAGGACATCTGGATTTCTCAGTGGCGTACCCGTACCTGGCCGACTAACTCCCGGCTCTTCAGTATGAATCTGGCGCCTTCCCCACTGTGTTCTATATGCTGTGTCCCTGAGACTTCTGACCACGTTCTTCTCCAGTGTGCAAAATATAACACGAACAGGATCACCTTACTTTCTACGCTTGGTTTACAGTCCCAACCTACGTATTCCGAGATTATTACAGCCGCTCTCAAGTCCCACTCCGGTCTCTCTTCTCCCGTCAAATTTTCTCTTGTGGTTGCTCGTGGGTGATCACACACTTTTCATAACACTCTGCTTTTGAGATTTCGGATTCTCTTCCTTTGTCGAGTAGTCGAGACAAAGCCGCCTATGGCGAAGCATAAGTCTCAAGCCGCCTGCCAACCAACCAACCAACTAAAAAATAAAAATAAATAAAAACGATGACTATAAGCAGGCTTCATGTCGAGCACACAAGTCGGATGTACGTTGTTCAATAAATAAATAGATCATTATAATTGCCGCTTTTATGAATCAAAACCAAATTTAATATTTAAAAATTTTAGCGTATTTCGAAATCTGCCGCTTTGTTAAATCACATTCTATTTAACAAAGCGATTAAATTAAATGGCGAAAATTCTACTTAAAACTGTCAAAGTAGGGGGAACTGGGGCACATTGATACAGCTTTTTTCTAAGAAGTTTTTTTATGTCCAGAAAACAGAAATTTCAGGTTATTTTTCCATGTGGTGCCAGCAAAACTTTTGTAGTGTGTTATAAAAATGTACAATCGTTGTTTTATATATTATTTTTGCATGTAATTTTAAAAATATATAAAAAAGTCATTTGTATCAATGTGCCTCATCCCCGGGGCAGTTTGATACACCTCATGGGACACACTGATACGTCTGGGAAAATAGAGACAAAATAACACCAATGCATATTTTTCATAGAAAAATAGTTAGCAAACCATTTTATATTTATTTATAGAAAGCCAAATAGCCCACAATTTATTTCTAAGCAATATTAAAGATATCAAAATGAAATGTATAATGACCTGATGTTCTGACTGTTACTTGTCTGATTGTTGGCTGTGGTAACTTTGTCATATCTGGCACTTCAACCCCAGCATTATCTTCTTTCTTAGGAAAGGTGGAAAAATTACTAGGTTTTCTGTTTATAAATCGGTTTATAAATAGAAAATAAAGGATAATTATATTTAAAATTCTGTTTATAATATAATTATCCTGTGCTGTTCTGCAGCTTGTGTCTATTACTTAACATTTCTCATGTCGAAAATACTTTTTTCTCTGGAGAATCGATATAAATTTGAGATTATCCAGGCTGTCGTCCTTTTCTTTTGTTAATTCTACTAGCACTAGATGTTGGGTAAGTTCGTACGTCTTCTGTTTACAAAAATGCTATAAAATATTCTAATATAAAGAAATTAGAGCTATTTCACTTCAATAAAAACTAATATTAGTAATTTCTGACGAAAAATGGTTGGATTAAGGAGTGTATGGTAAAAAAATATTAAACGGTAATGAAAAAATGAACTAGAAAAGTATTTAGGTTGTATCAATGTGCCCCGACACAGACTGTATCAATGTGCCCCATGAAGCCTTCAATAATAGGAAATTTTACTTTCGTCATTTTATAAAAGCTGAATTTTATATATGTTACTTGGGTGACTATCAGAAGATATTTCCTCAGTTGGCAGACAGTTTTGGTGGTTCCAACCCCGGCCGACAGACATATACAGCGGCTTCTCAATACACTAGAGTCTGTGCGAAACAGGCATTTTCCCCGTTTTCCCTTGGGTCGGAAATTGGCGACAATTATTTGAGGTTGTTGCATGTAATTCTACGGTTGTTAACATTTTGAAAAAAGACCACAATGAAAGAAAAAAAATGTAATTTAACAAATTAGAACGACTATTTGGAAAATAATATTTTCAAAGACTTAAAAAGAAATTCTATACTTAATAATAATAATAAACATCATTTTTAGGATGACCATGACGAGTCATATATTACGTACGCCATGCATTAAACATTAATATTCCTAGACCATAAATAAAAAAAACCCAGTAGTTTATTGTTATATAACTTTAACTGTTTAAAATGTGCATTTTTACTTGATGGAGTTAATCAGGCTGACTGCCTCCTATTACGTATGACATGGATTAAACATTAAACTCTAGTGTATAGAGAAGCCGCTGTATATGTCTGTTGGCCGGGGTTGGAACCACCAAAACTGTCGCCCAACTGAGGAAATATCTTCTGGTAGTCACCCAAGAAACATATATAAAATTCAGCTTTTATAAAATGACGAAAGTAGAATTTCTTATTATTGAAGTTTAGTGGTTGTCGGCCGGGGGTTGGAACCACAGGAAGTGTCTGCCAATGGAGGACGTGATTTCTAACATCATTCCAAAGGGAATATCAAAAAATTACGCTTTATAAAATGATGAAAGTAAGTTGGTATTTTTTATACCTTTGCTCCCTGGTCACTGCCAAAGCCACCATGATCCAAATTTCATAATTACCCATCGTTCCTATCTTTGTTGGAAGACTGCGCTGAGAAAGTTTCAGCTTTTATAAAACAACGAAGGTCTGCCAGTCACGGGCTCTTCCTCTATAACGTAGCAATAAGTAATTTGTGCTTGCTCTCGGGGATGCAATGCACACAGATGCAATCACAGTCGTACCTCGTAGGAAAGAAGCATTGATTGTAATTTCATTTTAGGTAGATTTCGTATGATATACTTTGGGACTCTGTAAGTAAAATTGCAGATAAAGAAACTTAAGCAGTGTTTATGTAAATTTTTAGCTTTTTATAAACTGTTACCAATTTGAGCTTGGATGAAATTGCTAAATTCGTTTAATAAACTGTAATTTTATTTCTGTATTTATTCTTCATTTTTTGAAACTCTCTTTTTCGAATACATAGCGTCAAATATTCTCCTGGTGGTGATTTATATGTATTTCAGCTTATAGAACTAAATGTGTAATTTGTTATCTCTTGAAAAATACAAAAAGGTGTGCTAATATAGAAAAATGCCTAAATCTACACGAATTGGTGACTAATTATATTTTGCATATAACTATGTAAACACAGATAAGTGTGAAAATGTCTAAAATCACACATACTTGCCATAAAACTTTAAACGAATTCGACACATGTATTACATAGATCTCATAGATAAAGTGTACATAGATTATGTACACTTTAAACAAAAAAATACCTATTTGTTGTGATACTTTATGACATTAATTCTGTAAGTTGTTATCAGTTGGTAAACTCAGACATGTGTATAAATGTAGAAAATACCTAGATTTACGTTAATAGTGTTACAAAAATTTTAAGTACATAAATCATAAAGTCTGTAGCCGTTAAAAAAGGGATGGGGGAGTTAAAAATAATTTCGGGCTGAATATTTTGTTTCAGTAACTCCATTGATAAATACAGTATATAATCCCTCTTTATGTTTATTTGAATATAAAAAATATGTTGAATTTATTTATTATGCAAGAAAAAATCCAACTTATATAATTTAAGAATTTTAAATTCGTTTCCCGAATTACTTTTTTAGAATATGTACATTAAATACAAGAAGGCTAGGTTTTTAGATTAACCACTAATTTCTTTCAGCCGTATCACAGTCCGCAATCTTTTACCCATTTTCACAGTTGTAATTTCAGTTCACAAATTCCAGTGGTACTTCGTTTTGTTTAAGCCCTAGTATTATCGTTACAGACTTTTGAGAAGGTCAAAATTAATTATATTGGTATTGTGTAAAAAGTTTAGAGCAAAAAAGAATCATTTGAATTAATCGAGTCTTTTATTCCTATTTCGATGAAGCTGTCTAACAGATAGCTCTCAGTAGTTATGCAAAAAATTCTGCCACAGCAATTAATGGTTAAACAAGTTAGAATTCCTTGGTTAGAGTACGATTCGCTTCAAATTTTGTATAACACCTTATTGCAGAAAAGCAATGTGTTAATCGTTTGGAATAGCTACATGAAATCAATGTAATGAATATCATCTCTTAAAATACTTCAAAGAAAAGGGAAAAAATAGGAAAGTATAAGTTAAAAATAAAATGTTTCTATTCAAGATTTGCTAATACAACTTTTTTAAAAGAAGTTCTTAGATATTATATAAATAGGATATTAAATTAAATGCAATGCTAATTTTTGAACTATCAATCTTTATTACTAATGCTTAATATTATTTTATGAATGATACATCTATCCCTCTCAAGTGGGATGCCTAACCTTGAGGTCAGGGTTAAACGGCCAAAAATCGTTTAGTGTTTTACTGAAAATCTCATTTTATCCCGCATTTATACTACAGTAATATTTTTTTATGAACTTCTGCATAAAATTTGGAATATATAAGATAAATATGCACTACAAAAATCATTACTATAAAAAAGAAAAAATAGCGGAATTATTGGGGGCAACTATTTGACTTAATCTAATTTCTTATTCTTTCTTAATAAAATTTCTTTTTCTATTTATTTTCTGATAATGAGAAGAAAGACTAAATATGAATTTCTTGGGGACTGTAATGAAATATAGCATTTTATAATCTTTGAACTAACATTACAATGTTGTTAACGCGGTGTTGTTATACACCACGTTGTTAAAAACAGTTTTGTGAACAAAAAGTTAAAAACAATTTGTCTGTATGTATAAAGTATTGTGTAAAATACCAAAAAACACACATAATATGTAAATTTCGAAATACACATTTTAATGTATAATTTAATGATAACAATGAGTGTATAAAAGTTACTTGATCACTCTTCACTCTCAAAAAAACTTCCGTCTTTTCACAGAAAAAGTACTGGCAGCACTGCTGCCAGAAATTGTCTGTATATTGACGACTATCTGTTTATTTTTTTTCTCCGTCAAAAGAGGAAAAATATCCGTCTTTTGAAAAAAGTCTGGAAAAGATAAATACTCACGACCCCATCATTACAAGGTCAACGCTCATCCTCGGCGCCACGATTGCTCAGGAGAAAAGTGCTTAGAAGTAAAAGCCTTTATTTCTTATGAGTGTGATTTGGTTTATTTCGTTAAAGAGCTTTTAATTTTGAAGTTAATATCGGGAAGATTTCATCTTTAATGAAACTGTGCTGGGGTTTTTATACGTTTATATTAATATAGTATAAAAATGTGAATTTTAATTATATTTGCGTAGATTGCTAGAAGAAAAATATGGATGTTCTATGACAAGATTTTTTTGAATAATATCAATTTTTTTTTCTTTTTGCATTTTATTTTTTAATTAAAATATCTTTTAAATGTGTTCACTTAAATTACATTTTAAATGGGAATATTTATTACATAAATAACTTAGTAAATTCAACTTTATTCAACTTATACAACTTTGAATATGAATAACAAATTGTGAGAATTTTTGAATGAATGAAGTAAGTAATTGTTATTTATTTTTAAATACGAAAACATTTGTGTCTTTTTAAACTAAATTAGACATTTTAATCTATAGAATATTTTGCTTTTCATTTTAAAAATAAATTCGAATTCATTACTAACAGACCCAATACGCATGCGTGCAAGAAATAAACAAAATCTCTTCCTCATTTTTCGACGTTCGGAATGAATTCACAGATCAAATACGTTTTCTGGGAATACGGTAATTATTTGTGAAAAAATAACGACAACTTAGTGTATATTGACGAATTTTTCTGACAGTGTTGAAGAGCACACATTAATGTGTAAATTGAGCAAGAATATATATACATCTGTGTAATAATCTTACACATTTATCTGCATAATCTTCTGTTATAGCACAGATAAATATGTATTATGCAAAAAACACATATTTTTGTGTTATATATTCAATTTACACAATTCTTTGTGTAATATGTAAAATTCGCATATATTTGTGTAATATTCAATTCTTATACATATTTCTTCATTCTATGTAAAACACAGATTTGTATAATACTCAAAATACATAGATTTTTAGGTAATATTCCAAATAGACATAATTTTATACGTTTATTTTTTTGTTCTTAACCTTTATACATTGGTATATTTAAATTGTGAATTAAACATTTTTCAATCGTATATGCTAGATAAAATTGTTTTTCTTTGTTTTACTACCTCTAAACAGAGAGCACACAATGTATTTTTTGTAATTTATTTTAAATATAAAAACAAATCATTCTTTATCATCGATACACACATTTTTTCATCAAACAAGATCAACTGAAATTATAGTTACTACTAACCATCTTTCTGTTAGAGTTAGTGTGGAATCCTAAAATCGTATAGTAACAATTTAAAGCGCAGAACCTGTGTAATCTGAATTTCATATACAGTATAAAAACAGTCTTATAAATAAAAAAAGAAAAAGAAAGAAAGAAAAATCCTTACAGCTATAGCAGTTCATTTTGATTTTAATGGTTTAAAGATTTTTTAGAAATGTTTATACATATCCCCCCCCCCCTCCTATACATTGAAAGATGAACATTTTTAACTATATTTATAAATGGCACAAAATACTATTTAAGCACTGAGTTTTTATCAGAAGGATTCTGAAAATTTGAGCATTTAATATAAATGCTTCGTGAGCACTGATAAAAGGAAATAGTCTAATTAATCTATGAAATATATAATTAATAATAATCATAGATGTAGTGGAAGATACACGGAGGTGCCTTCGCCCTATTTCATCTACATTTTTTTTTAAAGTATCGTATATACTATACTTCTCATATATTTCTACAGAACATAAACTTTATGAAATTTCATGTATAGATCGTTTTTTAATTTAATAAAGTTGGTAAGGTTAAATCTAAGTTTATAAAATTAAAAAATAAAATGCCAACACATATACACATAAAACAATTCTCATACAAACATACATTCATTCATATACATACATTCATTACATCTGCCAAAACTTTCATATTTAGTCCCTATTTTCCTCATCACAACATAAATAAATAGATAATTACATTTAAATTAAATCATAAATAGTTGCCCTCCTTCAGTCCGATTTTTTAGATGCGTTCGTAATTATGTAAAGACATAGCACCTACAGTTGTCGTTCAGTCCGTCCGTCTGTCTGTCTGCATGTAACAACGCAAAAACTATCCAACCGAATCGTTTGAAATTTAAAATATATAATTATGGCATAATTTTGTCGAGTTATTTCAAATTTTATGAAAATCGGATGCATAGACAGGGTCAATCAAAAGTATTCCGTTACATTACAGTCAATGGGGAAAAACTTTCAAATGCATTTTAAACGTTTGAAATTTAAAATATATAATTATTACATAATTTTGTCGAGTCATTTCAAATTTTATGAAAATCGGATGCACAGATCAATTACAGGGACAATCAAAAGTAATCCGTTACATTACGGTCAATAGGGAAAAATGTTTCAAATGCATTTTAATGGTGTTACAATCATTCGAATATAATAAAATTGATATGCATCTTTGAAGTACATATTATAATATACATTTTGCATAATCTGTGGTGCAAGGAACATTTATTATTGATTTACAAGGCCACACAAAAGTATCCCATTACATAATGATATAGGTAGAACATTGTTTGGTGCGCATTTTAATTGTAATTAACTATTTAAAATTTTATGAGATTGATATATGTTACTGAGGAATACTACAAGTTATTACCTGTATAAAAGAAAGCAGATCGTATTTACAAAGACACACAAAAGATTTTGACTACTATACTGTATCCGAAATACTGTGTACTATTACATCAAGATCTGAATAATTTTAGGTGCCTCCGTAATTATATAAATAGCTAGCCTCTATATTCGTCATTCAGTCCGTCTGTCCGTCCATCTGTCTTCCCACATATAACAAAGCAAAAACTGCCCAACTAAATCGCACGATATTTAAAATACATTATTTTAGCGTAATTTTGTTGAATCATTTTGAATTTTAAGAAAATCGGATGTATAGTTTAATTAGAGGGACAATCAAAAGTAGACAGTAATAGAATTGACATGAACCTATTAAGTATATAGATCTTAAAATATACATTCTGTACAATTTGGGATGCAAAGAATATTTATTATTAAATTACAGGGCCACACAAAAGTATTCCACTATATAATGATATGCAGGGAAACATTGTTTGGGGCGAGTGTTAATTATACTAAACTATTTCACATTTTTAAGACTATGATGTACGTTTCTGAGGTGTAATAAAAGTTTTTTTTTTTTTTTTTTTTTTTTTTTTTTTTTTTTTTTGTATATTTACAGGAACACAAAAAAGATTTCGACCATTATACTATATCCGAAGTACTCTCTACTATAACAGCAAGATCTGAATATTTTCAAAACTTCGTTATCGTACGAACGCACCTCATTTTCTACGCTTCACGTGCAATTTCCAACTTCTTTTTCTTATAGTTGTATTGTTGGTAGTGCAGATTTAATTATCTAATAAAATTTTTATGTAAAACTTGATAAAAAAAAATTTTTATCCTTATACAAATAACAGATAAAGTTTTATCAAAAAACTTATTGTTTTTGACCATTCAACCGTGACACAATTTTTTAGATAACACCAATTTAAATCTGGGAGTTTTTGTAAATTTTGAATATTTAACAGATTATAGCTGTTAACAACAACAATATTTCGATGCAGTATGGTATTATTTAGCTTGTCTTAGTAGTACACTTTCATATTCTATAAGAAAACGTTTGGAGTACTATTGCTTAAATAAGATATTAAATGTGGAAAATGGACAAAAACGTCATTTTGATTTATATTTTGTGGCAACATAACAATGTAAAATAACAATGCCCCATGGAAACAAATTTTAATAAGCAGGTAGAGTCATACTAACAGTTTATGCCAAAAGAATTTTGGGATGGTGTTGTTTGCGAGAGATATTGCACTCCAAACATACTAGCATTTCACTTTTCGTGAAAACTAGCATTCAGAGCCTTGAACTTTGACACTTTCTATAGGAAAGAGAAAAAAAATTTCAGTGCATCAAAATTGCACATTATTCTTTAAATAAGATCTACTTCAACATAAAAAAACAAGCAAATCAAAAAATACAGCTATCTCACTTTGTCTGATTTTCAAAATAATGGCTCTTAAATAGAATATATATTTACTTAATGGGGCTTCAGAAATAAATATGTATAAGTTTAGCAGACTATAAAAACTTTTTCAGGTTACAAATCGTCAAATAAAATCTCATTTCCTACACCAAAACAAAACAAAATTGATAAGTTAAAATAGATAAAAAAAATATGAAATTTTACTATTTAATAAAATTTCTACAGATTAATAAAATACCGACTTTAGAAGAACATTTAAAAATGCTTTCAAAATATTGATGCACATGTATTTAGGAAAGAACATACTTAAAAAACAAGGTAATTGTTTTTTGGATATTGAAAAAAGACATCATTGTGAATCACAAATAACCAAAAGAATTAAATTAGAGAAATATATTTATTACAATAAAAAAGAATTACATTATATTATCATGCATGGATATATTTATGCATACAAATATATTTTACAGAGGAATGCATTTTATTTTTCATATTTCAAAAAATTGAATTGGCTTGGCCATGTACAATAAATATCATTAATTATGCCGACTGATTTGCTGTACTTTGTTCCTCACGCTAGTTTAATCACCATTGAGTACCTTAAAGAAAAAGTTAAATGCATTAAACTTGGTCATAATATAATGATATTTTAATGTAATACATTCAAATAACTTTTCTAAGAAATACAAAAGTATTGTATAGAACAATTTTTATAAAATCATCTTAAGCTATTAGTTCAAAAAAAAGGGTGGGGGGGGGTAACTAACTGAAACGACAACATTCTTTCAACTCAGTGTATTCTTTTGGCAGTATATTCTAGCAAAAAAAGAAATGCATGGGATCAATTAGGGGTAAAATATGTAGGTTTTAAAATTATATTTATATTTATGAAAAATACAAGCTTTTTTTTGTAATTGTTTTATCTAATTAGTGTGTTACAAATATCGGAAAATTTACAATGAATAAAAAAAATATTTATTGTGATATTTTATGCTTTTAGTAATTTTAAAATTTTGGATGAGAAAATTTCGTTGCAATGATGAATCTCATCTTTTTGCTTCACTTTGGGAATAACGGATTTTGAGCTGATTCTATAGACGATCACTTTCAGAATTTTCAAGCTATGTTTTTGAAACTTTTGAAAAAGTTGCTCTATACATTTAGGTAACACAATGCGCAAATAAAATTTTGATATCGTTGACGCATGCGCGGTGGAAAAATTTAGTAAACCTGTTCATTTTTTATACAATTTTTATTATTTTTTTCATTTCAATGACAGGGTTTTCTGTACAATGTTATTTGTTATATTTTCAGAAAAGAACATTATTTTACATTAAGAACTCTGCAAATTATAATAAAAAAACCGGAAAAAATTCGGGACTGTTTTTATGAAAACCTTAATTTCTCTACGATTATACATGCTATCTACATAAAAATGAACACAGTTTATTACAATAATCCACTAAATCATAATAATCAATTTGAGCGCTTTTGCTACATTAGTTTGACAGGGTTATTCAAAAGATATTCGTTCTTTTTCAATTTTTTGACGGTCTCCTATGGAGTTTCAAAAAAAATCTTCACGGAAATGTATAAACTGTACTATTATGTTTACACGAATAGAGTTTCAGGCTAATTCCTATTGTATTGTTTTATATATTTAACAAAATGTCTAAAATCGCAAGTGGCCTGTCATCTTTCGCCATATAGTTTAAAACACTTAGAATTAACTTTCTGGATTTTTCAATACAAAATAACTTAATTTATATTTTAGAGAAAAAAAATAAATTAATTAATTAATAAGTAAAATTAATAACTAGGATGAAATAGGTAAAATGTTTGGCTTAAGAAACAAATAGCATTTTTTTAATATAATTTTATTTTATTTTCTTGTGTAAAATTTGATAATAAAACAATATTATGCTAAAAAACAATTAAACAATTACTTTAAAATCAATTTAATTCGATGAATTAATATATATTAAAAGAAAGAAATGCTACTTTTAGTTATAAGTTTACTTTTTACTAAATGTTTTACAAGAAACTTTGTACCGTGACATAAAAAAAAGTAATGGAAGCACAAAATCACGACTAAAAGCCTTACCAACGTAGTTACTGATGATTTATAAATTAAAAAAGGAAAAATTTTAGTTAAAGTTTAATAATACAATACAATAGTTAAAATATACTATTATATATATATATTAATTTATAAATAATTTATACAGTATTTATAATAATTTATACAGTTTTTTATTGTACATTTTGAGTAATACAACAAATAACTTTAACACAAATTCTAATTCACTTTTAATTTGACATACATTTTCTTCAAACTGCGTTTCACTAGTCATGTGCACTGTTTGAAAAATATTGTTTGCAAAGATATAGGGTAAGTGTACCAGTAGTGGGACATGTATGCCATGTCTATAAATTAAGCTTAAAATATATTGATTTAATGATTACTTATTAATATTTTCAGAGCATTATTATCACATGACATACTTTTCTCAAAATACTTTGACCTAATTTTATGTATATAAAAATATTTAAATCAATAATAATCTCTCTTAAAAATTCATTTATTATTATTATTATTATTATTATTATTATTATTATTATTATTATTATTATTATTATTATTCCGCGTTGATGAATCATCTGAAAACGTCCAACTACCTCAAAAAATATTCTGGCCCTGTTACTTCATTGCAAAAATACTCATAAATAACATTATAGCAACATCATCCATTATCCATCAGGGTAAGATTAACCTTTAAAAAAAGTCACTGAGAATACCAATATGCAATATATCTTTTGTATATATACAGGGTGTATCTAAACTCTTGGGAATACTTTAAGGGGTGATAGTGTACATCAAGACTAATAAAAATCAAGGTTGTGAATAGTCTTTGACCACTCCTCATTACATTAAAACTAAATAATAAATAATTCTCCTACCTTTACTGTCGATGAGCTCATTATATAGATGTAATCTAATCGGAATTTTATGCACCCAGGACCACGTCATGGAACTAAAAAAGCATATGGCTGAATATCACATAAATGTGCATTTTAGTGTTTCAGACCTTTATTATTGACTAGCTGTCCTGCTCGGTGTTACCCAGGCCCGTAATGTTATTCAGTTTTCAAATGTGTTATTTGCTTTCTAAATGACCCTTAAATCAAACTCAAATTTCTATGATTTTATATCTTTAAGTCCATTTTGTCAAAATTTATATTTTTAAACGGAAAAATCGAAATGAATTGAAAGCACATGCTGTTTGGTATTTTGTTTTCTATGTAATTTGATTTTTTGGAAACTATGCGAGCCGAAAGCGAACGAAACCGCGACGGAACACTTAGGTTTTTACTGAATTCGTAAAAATTTTCACACATTTTATTTTGTAAAAAAAGAATTCTATCCATACGAAAGTTCCAAAATTTTTTTAAGTAATGTAAATCTGGTTTATTGAAAGGCTCTAAAAAGATTGTGCTAAAATATAGGCATCTAGTTACTTTTAGCCGGAATGTAATTCGTGTTTGTCGGTGTATTTGAACAGGTTAAATCTCATATTTTTTAACAAATTTCAACATAAATTATGAGAATGTTTTAGCTTTAAGAAAATATTTTCGGTTTGTCAGGACATATACAGAATTGCGCCCTGCAAAGGCAAAACCGCAATGAAACGATCTAGTTTTTATTGATTTCCTCAAATTTTTCGCACTTTTTATTTTGTAAAAATTATTTCTACTCGTCCGAACGTTTTAAATTTTTTTAAGAAGGTGTAAATTTGATCTATTGAGATGCTTTTAAAAGTTTGGGCTGAAATATGTACGCTTAGATGCTTTTAGCGTAGAAAAAATATTCTACACTGTAAAAAAAATTCTGTAGAGGTACTAAACTTTTTCTAGGAAACTCAGATTCCTAGAACTTTTCCTGTAACGGTAACAGCAAAAATTCTAGTTTTAGAATCAGTTACATGGATTTTTCCTGTTATCGTAACATGAAAAGTTCTTGGAATCCCAGTTTCCTAGAAAATGTTTAGTACCTTTACAGAATTTTTTTTACAGTGTATACGTGAGTCGCAAAGTGCCTCCTTTTGCCAGTGTATTTAAAAGGGTTAAATCTTATATTTTAAAAACCGATTGCATCATAGATTATAAAAATGTTTTTAAGCTTAAAGAATATGTTTTTTTTTTACCGGTACCTATAGGATTGCGTTTTGCTAAGTCAAAACCACAATGAAAACGATCTGTCTTTTATTGATTTCATCAAATTTTTCGCACATTTTATTTTGTAAAAAATATTTCTATCCGTCCGAACGTGTCGAATTTTTTGTAGGGAGTATAAATTTGGTCTATTGAGAAGATTTTAAAAGATTGAGTTGAACTATGCACGTTAAGATAATTTTAGCATGGAAAAAATATCCTCTCTGCGAATCGCAAAATGACCTTCTTTTGCCAGTGTATTTGAAAGGGTTAAAATCCAAATATTTTAAAACCAATTATACCATCGGCTAGAAGAAAGTTTTAACTTTAAAATCGTATTTTTGGTTTGTTTATATCTTAAAAATTACGCCCTGGAGGTGCATTGACAAAAGGGAGAAAAATAGTTTTGGAAAAAACGACCATTTTTGAATATTTGTTTTCAAAGGGTTAACTGCAACATTTTTTCGAATTGATTATTGCATTTGAGACCTAAAAATATGTTCTTTCGAAATATGTCTCTTAAGTTTAACTACGTCGAGCAGTTTGGTTGATTTGGATTTAAACAAAATGATCCAAAAACAGAAATAAACGGGGGAAAAAGGTTCTTCCTACGTTTAGACGCGTAATCGAGTTTCTGCGCATGTGCAAACGTTTTCTTTCCCAGAACATTGAAAAAATGATTTTTTGAAGAGAGTGAGTTCCGTTTCATAATTAATATCTATGAAACTAATCAAAAAATTAAAGTTCTGAGCTTCAGGTTCATCAGGAGAGATATTGGGCTACTCTCAAAAAATTTTTGAGCTTCGTACGTGCCGTAGATTTTGCTAGCCATCGCAGACACACAGACACACACACAGACAGACAGAGCGTTTTGTTCTTTTATTAGTATAGATTTTAAGTAAATAAAATGTAAATTTTTATTATATTCTTTAGAACTATTGTTTTAAAAATCAATAAATAAAAAAATATTATTTTATTGCAATTTTATTATTTTTTAGAAAATTTTAAACCTTAAAAATGTCATTTTTGTGACAGTATCTACGACCAAATGTCTATATATAAAGCATGTTTTCTCCTAACAAAAATAAAATAATATTTATAAAAATTGCTAATTATTGTAAAAAAAAAAACATTTCGTTTTCAAAGGAAAATATTTTTAAAATTAATATTAAGTTATTTATCATGCATGAGTAATTAAATTGTATGTATGCAAGCCTATGCATCATTTTCGTGACTTATCTATACTAATAAAAGAACAAAACGCTCTGTCTGTGTGTCTGTGTGTGTGTCTGCGATGGCTAGCAAAATCTACAGCATGTACGAAGCTCAGAATTTTTTTGAGAATAGCCCTAAATCTATCCTGATGCACCTGAGCTTCAGAATTTCGAAATTCCAATTATTAACTGAGTAATTAATTAAAATCGAGAGGTCACTCTCATAAAAAATCATCTTTTTCCAATGTTTTTCTCTTTCGTTTGTTTACGGTTGGTTGGTTGTGTAAAAATTTTCGCAGAAGTAATAAGAAAGCTGAGACAGAATTAAAGAAACCCATTGAGGAATGAGATAAGTGGAGGTGAAGTAAGCCTCAAAAAAGTTTTGCAATATGAAACCATTTATCGCTCAAATTTTAATGTGCCAAACAAAAGGACGTGGAAGGGATTTTGTATTATAAGACGAATTGAAAGAAATGAATTACAACTGAAGTATATTTTAAGAGGAAATAGCAAATTTTTAAAATGGTCTTTGTTCTATTATTATTTATTAAAATAAATGTTCGCTTTTAAAATGAAGGAAATTGGAAAATTAGCAATATTTAAATATCAAATTAATTCTTTTAAAATCATGTATGAAAACTTAATAAATATTAATCTAAAATATAGATTTCTGACTGCAGACGATTTTAATGTATTAACAAAAGAATGTTATATTTTTAAGCAAAACGTTAAAATAATTTTCCATATTGATATTTAAAACATATATGATAAAATAATTAATAAATGTTTACCGGTGAAGCGATAGATTAGTTATTTTTAAGAAACAAGAGTAAAAAAATACGGGTTAAACCTGTTTCAATTGATAGGCGTGTCAAAGCACATACTTTTGTTGGTACTTAATTGGACTTTGTAGGGTTACATTTTTAGCATCACCTCCAGAGATAATACTTACATTCTATTAATTTCTTTTTACTCTATAAAAGAAACCAATTTGAGATTCTGACATTTCAAAAGTGACTGTTTTTTTCCCCCAAAGTCCTTTAAAATTTAAAGACTGGCAAAACGTCAGTTTAACTTAGGATTTTTGAACACAGCTATTACGTCAGATCGTTGGTACTTTGTACATTAGAATGTATGTGTGGTTAGCTATAATGCAGTAAATATATGTATATGTATATATGAGGCTTTTTTAGCAGTTTTTTTAAATCATTGATTAAATTTGAATGCATATTATTTAAGTTAGAATTTTATTAAGACTTTAATTTGTTTTTAAAACAAAAATTAAATGGCTGTTTGACGTACAATTGTTCGAATCAGCAGACGATTCATACACAGTAATAAATTATCAAATATCAAAATAAATTATATATCAAAAATAGTAACTAAAAGAATAGTAGAAAAACATAATGTTTAGGCGTATTAACACATAACCCGATCCCAACCAGAAAAAAACAGACTATACTCCGATCCAAGTAAGACAAAAATTCCATGAGCATAAATCCGACCCGAACCTAAAAATTCCATTTGAAAAAAAACTATGGATTTGATATTTGACCCGAATCAAATCTGAATCCCACAAAAATATTCAAATGAAGCATACCCCGATCCGATCAAGGAAAAATAATGTTCGTGTATATGCAACCCGACCCGAATCTAAAAATTTTCTTTGAAATAACCCGAAAAATGACCAAAACGAAACCTGAAATCGATAAAAATATTTCAAAGAACTATAACCCGATAAGAGTAAGACAAAGTAATTTCCGTGAACATAAACCTGATTCGAACCTAAAAAATTCCATTTGAAAAAAAACCCTGAAATTCTATGCAAACTACATCTGAATCCGGTAAAAATATTCGAAAGAACCATAACCGGATTCGAATAAGAGAAAATTATTTCGGTGGACATGAACCCGATCCGAACCTAAAATTCCATTTGAAAAAAAACCTGAAATTAGAATCGAACCAAATATGAACCTGACAAATATATTCCACAGAACCATACCCGGATCTGAACAAGACAAAAAATTTCCAAGAACATGAAGCCAATCCGAACCTAAAAAACTGAACTAAATCTGAATCTGACAAAAATATTCCAGAGAAGCATATCCTTATTCAAATAATGCAGAATAATTTCCCTTGATGCGCAACCCAACCTGAACCTAAAAATTCCATTAAAAAACCGAAATCTGAATTGAATGACATCTGAAAACGAAAAAATATTGCAAAGACCCAAAACCGGACCCGAGCAAGACAAAATAGTTTCTCTGGATATGAATCCGACCAGAACCTTAAAAATCAATTTGAAAAAATACCTGAAATCTGGATCGAACCATATCTGAAACCGACGAAAATATTTCAAATAACTATAACCAGATACGAACAAGACAATATAATTTCCATGGGCATAAACCCAATCCGAACCAGAAAATTTGTAAAAAAAAATTCCGAAATTTGAACCAAACCTAATCTGAACCTAACAAAAATATTTCAGTGAAGTATAACGTCATTGGAACTAGGTAAAATAATTTCCATGGAAGTACAACCCGAACCGAACTTAAAAATCTCATTTGAAGGGGGAAAAAAACCCACGAAATCTGAATTGAACCGAATGTAAATAGAACAAAAATATTCCAAACCACCATAACCGTATCCGAAGAAGAAAAAATATTTTCATTGAACATGAATCCAATCCGAACCTAAAATTCGGATGTTCTACAAAACATAATGCGCTCCGTAGCGGTGGAAAGTGAAACTAAGTACTTAGCGCGAGATAGTTAAGATATTTGGTTATAGTTAGTGTTAAATTAGAACTTGGTTACGGTTAGGTAACAGTTAGGTTGCAACTACGTTCCGGTGAGCCTTATGTTATATTTATTTTCCTGATAGGTTACAGTTAGGTCATGGTTAAGTTACAGTTAGGTTAAGGTTAAGTTGCGGTTAGGTTGTGGTTAGATTATGGGTAGGTTATGATAAGGTGACGGCCAGGTTACATTTATGGTATATTTAAGTTACAGTTAGGTTACTGTTATGATACAGCTAGGTTACAGACAAGTTATGATTACAATACAATTAGGTTACGGTTAGGATTTTGTTCACAGAATGAACATTACGCATGTTTGATAAAAAATATGCACCTATTTTTGTAAAATGGCTTTGAGATTATAATACTATATACTAACCTTTTAGCTAATCATCGAGAATCGATTTCATTCACGGTATAGTCGGATTTAAGAGTGATATAATTAGTTTGAAATTAAAAATATTTCACTTGGGATATATATGTGAAAAAAATATTTAGTTAAGTCACTTAACAGTAATTTTAAGGATAAATGTCAACAATTTAACACGAAAATCACGCAATCGTTGGACACATATTCCCTCCTGCGTTTCCCATTGCAATCATTTTGGGTACTTTTGCAGCTAAATATTACTTTTTTTAAACCAATTTTCGACCCATGAGAATGCTCCATTATAGACTGAAGTAATCATTTTCTATAAAAGCGGTGGAGTGACGATGCAGCAAAAAGGTCAAGTTTTTAATAGTGTATTTACACATATTTCGAGTTAAAGATAAAATCATAAAAATTTCAAGTTCGTTTAAGATTATTATTACGGACCCGGGCAATGCCGGGCGGGTCAGCTAGTAATAAATATAAAATAACTTTATAAACGGTCAAAGAATAGCGCTACTATTCATTTTATTAGTATTTTGTTGATTGGAAACCTACATTAAGCACTTGTGGCAGAAAAAGTTTGAAGAAAATAAAAAATAGGTAAGTGGTAACATTTTTATTGTTTATATACTATGCGTATGTTTATTGCTTGTCATTTTCGAGATGCTTAAAAAATAAAAAAATATTATTCTAAAATCAAAATAAAGGTTTATTTTAATATAGAATGTGAACCAGAAGAAGGAAATGTGCCGATGTAGGTTTAACGAAAGCATGCTTTTAATAATAGAACGAATTATTGGCGATCCGTTATTTTCGCGACGGTCATTTTCGTGACGTCGCGGCAATGACTGACGTCGCCTGGAATGACAACATTACCGCGAAAATGACATTTCTCCCAGTTTTACTATTATGAGGCCTGGAATTAATGGAGTTTTTATTTTTTGTTTAGAATTAAAAGATTTGTTGGGGTAGGATAAGCCTCATATAAGTTTTCTACACGATTTTTTTAAGCTTAGTTCTGTTATTTAAATATTTCCGTTATTTTTAATTATTTAAAGGAGAGGATGATAACAACTTGTAAAAAATAATTTTTTGTGGAAATAATTATATTTTTTACGGAAAATCAAAGTACCGTATTTTCGGCCGTAAATTACATTAATTCGGCATCAAATTAAATTAAAACACATGCGCTAACTATACTAAATTATTAATTTGTGTGGATCAAGGGAAGAATTAAAGATACTTTTGTTTAACATTAAAAATTCAGACAGATTGAAAAATATTACATAGCATGAATTTGAATTTGATTCTAAGATGATGATAAAAGAGCAGCTGTTTAAAAGAGAATTGTTCAGCTTGTATCTAATTAAATGCTTGCAAAAGCTTAGACTTAACTTTTGAGCTCAAATTCTGAAACGTTGGGAGGGGTTGAGAAGCACAAAATTGAACTGTGTTTGAGGGGGGGGGGGGTTAAATTTCACGTCCTGAAAACAGTTCAGGAGATGCAATGAATTTCTACTGATGAAGAGAATTGCGATACTGGTTTCTCGGACAAAAATTTTCTGTCTTGGTGTCTATTATCATCCTTGAAAGTTTTTTTAATATTTTAGTAGAAACACTCATTTAGCGAAAAAGCAAAAGTCAAATTACTTACAAGACATTGTTCAGTAACTTGCATTTTTACATCATTTATCTTTATGAAGATCATCGTTATTGGTTATTTTTCTTATGTGGCACTTACCAAATCGCAAAATAATTAATACAACAGCATTCTCTTTCATTTACATATGATTCTGTTTTTAATTATTCTGAATATCTTTATAATTCGACAGTTAAAAATAGAAGTTATATAAATATTTTTTAAAAGATATTTTTAAGTATTCAATTTGGTCAAATATTTCAATATTCGGCCAAACCGAATATTCAGCACACTGAATGTATTGATATTTAGCCAATCGAAATACTCGGTAGCATGACCTATGGACAAATAGGCTAAATACCGAATAGATATTTGGCGCATCCCTATTTACAAACTCAGAAAACAGTAGATATCTAGTTATTGCACTATATATGCAGAGTGTCTTAAAGTTGCTAAATCACATTAACGGTCATTGCTAAATCAAAAAATTGGGGGGTTGAGAATTATTCTTGCGGAGTTGTTACCATTTGAATTAGATTTCCCTGCCCCCCCCCCTTACCTTTAATTGCACTCCCTTTCAGATTTCAAACAAACAATTTATGAATGTAAAAAATGCCTTAAAAATTTTGCTTTGATTTAAAATAATTTGTTTTGAAATATGATTCTTTTTTATTTTTTTAATTTGCAGAAGAAGTTATTTAATGTTACTAATTACTACTAACTTCACGAAAGAATTTATAAGAGTTTTATTAATTTAAAATAAATGAAGATTTGTTGATTTCAGCTTTTTGATGATTTTAGTTTTAAATCCTTGAAAAGCAATCAATCCCTCTCTGATATGAGCTCAAATAATAAATCTATAAATGTATATCAAAATTAACGCATCCTCCCCTACCATCAAATATTAAAAGGATTAATTATGTTTAATTTCAAGCTCATCTTTTAGTGATTCCCTCATCCACTTTAAAATGAGCAGAAATAACAGTATTGACAAATATATTCAAAATGCTATCGAATAATCTTGACTTCCATGTTTGAATATCCAACACCTTAAAAATAGGTAGTACTATTTAGGGGGTTTAACGTTATATATCTACAACATACATATAATATTATCAATTTTTTGGTAATTTTGGACATCTTCCATCATTTAAGATATTATATGATATCGTCGCTCAAATTAATTTCCCCTCCCAATTCATAATGTTATCAATGTCTAAAAATTCTTTTGATTTTTATTTTATTTTATTTTTACAAGAAAAAAGTATTGGATCCTTAAGTTAGATCAAAATTGAAAATTCATTTCCTATCTCTTCAGAATTTTTACATTTTCTGTTTTTACAACAAGAAAATTTTAAAGTCCTGCGATTTTCGAATTCCGATTTCTGACGGATTTTGAACGTTTTAGAGATCATAGATTTCAAAAAACATGTTTTTATAAAATGTCTGTTTGTGAGTCTGGGACTAAAATTTTTGGACACTTTTTTTTCAAGAACTATTGCTCGAAGCTTAATAAAAATTGGTATTCAGGTAGTCCCTGATATAAATTGATGCTGTTTAGTTTTTGTGTAAATAGCTCAATAGGTAGCACTGCTATGCTGCCTTTTTAATGATTTCCGAAAAAATTCTATCTCAAGAACTAATACGCGGATTTTCATCAAACTTCAGATTCGGTTAGTTCTTGACATGAATGGATGCTGTTTGAATTTTGGTGAAAATGGCTCAACGGGTGGCGCTGCTATACTGTCTTTTTCAAAATTTCTGCAATAGCTCTATCTCAAGAACTAATGCACGAATTATGATCAAACTTGAAATTCGGGTTTTACCTAGATAAATATTATTGCTGATTATGTTTTGGTGTTCATCGCAACAGGTGGCACTTTTATTCTGTATTTTTACCAATATTCGCAACAGTCCTATTTTGAGTACTAATGTACGGAAATTCATATTATTAAAAATTATACAATGGGCATAGTTTAAAATTTAATTTTTATACAGCGATAGCAAATTTTGAGGTTATTAACATGTATGGGATATAAGAAAATTTTGGGATGGCCACGTCTGACTAGTTTTGCTTATAATGATATATATATATATATACAGTGCTCAGCAAAAGTTTAGACAATGACCGATTACGCTTCTATAAACAGAAGTATGCACCAAATTTTTGTAATTCATCTTACATTACACTACTTGTAACTTATCCTGTATTCAGAAAAAATAAATCTTAAATTTTACCTTTTACATAATATACAACGACAAAAAAAAGTATGGCTAAAGTATAAACAATTTTTATATTTAGAGGAAAATAACTACAAATTAAAATTGAGTTTCACCTACATTGTCTGCAATTAGTGCAAGAATGTGACTTTTCATCGAAGAAACTAAATGCTGCATCACTTGGGGGTCAATTTTGTACCAAACATGTTCAACTGCAGCTCGAAGCTCATTAACAGAAAAGTATAGCAGAAATTTGCACAAACCTTACGACATATGATGTTACAAATGTTTTCGATTGGGTCTGGATCAGGGCTACACGCCGGCCAGTTGAGATCAGTAGAATTTTCAGAATTAAACGAAGTTCTTGTTTTGTATGCAACATTAATATACGCATTCTCTTGTTAAAATCCATATTTTGGAGTAGCTAAAAGTTTTCCAAATTACTGAAAATTGATATTCAACCTATCTATGTAGTCCTGTGTTGCTGGTCAACCGTTGAATAATTCCAGAGATACTCGAGCAAAGTGAGGACTAAATCATTAAAAAGTTACTTCATTTTTTTCGACTTAAGAAAGTCCCAGGTTCTTTACGTAAGTCGTGCCAATAGTATGCCCACCCGTTTGGGCCATTAAAATTCTACTTTTTTTTCGTTACTGAATATCATAGCGTACCACATGGGCCCATATGACGTTTGTTTACAAGTTCATTGCATTCTCGCCAATTTGTAGCGAGATTTTAAAGCTGGTTGTTTTATCATTTCTTGTAAATTGATTTACTTCTTTCTTTAATTCATCTACGAATCATATCCGTCGACACAGAAAGTTCTAACTTATTTTTAATGTGACTAGCAATCATCAGTTGTGTAAATGCCAGTTTAAGGATCCTTTTTTCATTTCATTTTCTGGTCACACAAGGTCTTCCAGAATTATGTTTTGTTTTGAAAGAGTTACCCTTAGACTATACGTCGTAGACAGACAACTTTGGACGATTCAATGATGCAGAAATTTCTGCAACACTCTTCCCTTTCCGTTTCAGCTTTCCTACTTCACTTACCTCATCTAACTGAATATTTTTAGCTCGCGGCATTTTTCACTAACTGATGCTATATCGAGGTATACTTAAATACTTCAGAAATGTGACATTATAACTTGGAAATTCGCATATTTCCATGAACAGTTGGCAAAAAATCAAAAAAGTGTCTAAACTTTTGCAATATGTAAATTTTACTTTTTTCAGTTAAATTAAATATTATCGTATATAATAACCATTATTTTTATTCTAAAATGTTTAAAATATATTTAAAAATAAGTATAGCCATTTGTAACACTCAAGAGAGCGTATTTTTATTTAAAGGTTAAATAACATCAGGGTCTAAACTTTTGCTGATCACTATATAACTAAAAAGAAATCACCAAATGTATGAAAATATGTATATACATAATAACTTCCACAATTTTTCACAAACTGAAGCATAAAATCCAGGGACCAAAAATCTCAATGAAATTTGTTAATGGGCAGAATCAGATCATGGGGTTAAAACTGGAAAAGATTTGTAAAAATTGTAAAAATCTTAATTATAATACATAATACATTAGATTAAAGTTATTACTTGTAGGAAAAAGGTACAAAAGTTTATGTATCAGATTTTCCATTAAATTTAAAATGAGCTCAAGGGGGAAAAAAGGGTTTAAGGGAGAAAAAAATTCATAGCTTTGTCAATTCTCAAAATACCAAAATTAAGTTAATCTTATTATAAATTATCACTCTCAAAAATCTGCACATAACTTATGGATCTAAATAATGAAACATTCAGTTCAGATATATAGGGACTAAATTTGACTTTAATTCTACATCAATTCCATATACAATTTAATTTGTAATTTTTGTTAATGGCCGAATCCATGTCGATTCAGGCAGGGGGTTACCTTCATGGTCTCAGAAGTTCTTTGGTTGAACATATGTTAAAATTCAGGAATAAATAAAATTCCCGTAATTTTTGGTTTTCCCCAAAAAAATTTCTAGACCGAGATACAGGGTGCCAAAGATGGCATCCCGAGCACCTTTTCCCGTTTGCGATTTTCAAAAAAAAGTTTAAAGTGCTCTATCTCTGAAACGATGCAAGATATTTCGTTGCAGTTTATTTTATTTTAAAGATGATATTTTTCTGCTTAAAAAGATATACTCCATTTTGAAATATGTATTTAATTATTTTTACAGCAGCCTTCTAAAAAAAATTTTTTTTAAATCAAAAATAATTTTTATTTCAAAAATGCCAATCTTAAAAATTTTGATTTTTTTTACTGTTAGTCAATACCATAGAGTACTACCTTCACTGTAAAGGAGAACTTCCACTTTTGAGTTTAACAAATTTTAGAATCATTTCAAGAATTTAGAGAATTTTACAGGAACTGCATGTCAAAAGTTCCAGTAAAAGTCTCTCAATTTTTGTTTATTTGTATCGTATGTAGCCTATTACATATCCTAAACAATTTAGAAATCACATGTCAAACATGGTAAATGAGGTGCATTCATACTATGACTAATTTTATAGATATTTAGATCTTGGTGCAATAAGTATTACACTCTTGTGAAAACTGGCATGAATACAAAATTTATTATGTTTCTATATATTAAAATCAGTAATATGGAAGTAATATGAATCAATCTTAAAAAGAACACAATCACCAGGGCAACCTAGAATCATTACCTATCATGTGATATGTTTGAGTTAATTATGTGTGATAGGATTTAATAAGATGAATAAAATATTTATGATCTTTATTTCAAAGTTTTAATTTGACTTTCATAACATTTGACAACCTTTTTCACAACATTTATTGCCTTTTTTTTTTTTTTTTTTTTTGAAGGTAAATTTTTCTGTTCGAAATGATATATTCAATTTTGAAAAAATGTATTCAAATTTTCTGATGCAGCCTTTTGATTTTTTTTAATTAAAAGAAATCAAAAATGTTAATCCTAAATTTACTTATTTATTTTATTTATTTATTTATTTTATTTGACAAGTTATCAAAACATATGTAAAATTTTGCCATATATTTACCAGTTCCTGTATGACAATCACATACTGGTCTCAGGAAATCAATATCTTAGTTTTGTTTGGTATAGAATTTTATTTCTTAATAAGTATAAGAAACTGACAGCTTTAAAAATAGCTTACAAAAGAAAAAAAAAACATACACTAAAGTTTACAAAATATATGTATAAGTTTCACAACATATTACTTTCAGTGTACTCTGCTTAGAACTGAAATTAGAAATTCATACACTTTATAATTTGTTGAACAGTATCTGTATCTTCCTTTGATATTTAGTGATGCCTTCCTGTTTAACTAATAGGATATGGGGCTTCCATAATCCTTAAAACATTGTGAATAGGAAGTGAACACTGGTGGTGATGTTACTGTCTAACAGGTGGAAATCTATATCCAACAGCCGATCCATGTGGGAGCATAAAGTTAACGACAATTTCATAAACAACTGATTTCATTTACCTTTGCAATCCACCACTCACAGTAATATACACAGGCAACAAAAATTCCTTTTTATAAATTGTGAATCTGAATATTTTGCAATTGTTTCAGAGATCTTGGTTGGACAAATGAAATTTCTTCTTGCTTGCTGTTCAAAGTTTGTGCAATTTAGATACTATGATATTAATAGATAAATATACCCATCACTATGATATTAATAGATGATTGTTCATTCTATTAAATTCTATCATACATAATTAAATATCACATGATAGGTAATGATTCTAGGTTGCCCTGGTGATTACGTTCTTTTTAAGATGGATTCATATTACTTCCTTATTACTGAATTTAATATATAGAAACATAATAAATTTTGTATTCATGCCAATTTTCACAAGAGTGTAATACTTATTGCACCAAGATCTAAATATTTATAAAACTAGTCATAGTATAAATGCACCTCATTTACCATGTTCGACGTGTGATTTCTAATTTGTTTAAGATATGTAATAGGCTACACATGATACAAATAAACAAAAAATTGAGAGACTTTTATTGGAACTTTTGACGTGCAGTTCCTGTAAAATTCTCTAAATTCTTGAAATGATTCTAAAACTTGTTAAACTCAAAAGTGGAAGTTCTCCTTTACAGTGAAGGTAGTACTCAATGGTATTGACTAACAGTAAAAAAATCAAATTTTTTGAGATTGGCATTTTTGAGAAAAAAATTTTTTTTGATTAAAAAAAATTTTTTTTAGAAGGCTGCTGTAAAAATAATTATATACATATTTCAAAATAGAGTATATCTTTTTAAGCATAAAAATATTATCTTTAAAATAAAATAAACTGCAGCGAGATATCTTGCATCGTTTTAGAGATAGAGCACTTTAAACTTTTTTTCGAAAATCGCAAATGGGAAAAGGTGCTCGGGATGCCATCTTTGGCACCCTGTATCTCGGTCTAGAAATTTTTTTGGGGAAAACCAAAAATTACGGGAATTTTATTTTTTCCTGAATTTTAACATATGTTAAATCAAAGAACTTCTGAGACTATGAAGGTAAGATTTTTACTTTGGCTGCCTGAATTGACATGGACTATGCCTAATAGTATTGATTTTTCTATTTATTTTTTTTAAATAAATAAATTTGTTTCTGAAAAAAATCACGATATTGCTGATATTATTGGTAATCACAATCTTCTTATCAAATATATTTATATATTAATCAAGCTTTTTTGGTTATTGAATCTGAATAAACCTGAAATAAAACTTTCTTACTCTATGATTTTGTTGTGAATTAGTAATGTATCTTTATGAGGCAAACTAATTGAATAACTTAGGAAATATAAATTTCATGTTTATAATGAATATTTAATTGTACATTATTGATTAACTTGACCTTTGCTTTTGATATTTTAATCACTTTAAAAATTATCTAAATTTTTATTATTTTAATTTATTACCTATTTTAATATTTTTATATATTGTAAAGCATTCATTATAGTTTTGATTGCAGTATTAACTACATTCAAATTACTGTTAAATAAAAATATAAACAAAGTAATGACCAGAAATTGTCAAAATTCTAAAATTCGCATAAGCTCTGATCCCAAGCTGTGCGGATTTGAAGGAGTCTACTGTTATTTAATTTCAAAATTTACATCTGCCTGTAAGCTGAGCGGCAGATATTTAAAAAAAAAATTAATTATCTGTACCTTAAATTGTTATTGATGTAGATAGGTTTTTAATAGCATGTTTATTGTTCATGTTATATATTTTATTTTATATTCTTTTAAAGTATCGTAATTTTTATTTAACAGTTGCAATTTTATTGTATTTTGTATAAAAATAAAAATATGCTATAAAATGTGACTATTTGTAAAGATTTTCCCATCTTTTTTTTACTTATAATTTACTGAAACATTGCAAAAAATTTCAATTTGTCAGGAAAATACGACTTGCAAAAATTCATTATTGGCATTCTTACTTATTCCCCCCCCCCTTTTTTTTTTTTTTTTTTTTTTTTTATACATTAAATATATGTATTTATACAACATAAAAACTTATCAAAGTTTTAGATGTAAATATGTATGATATTTTCTGGTAATAAAAGAAATATCAACATTATCTTTTGTTTTCTGTTACTCGAGAAAGTCAGTAAAATTGAATTTATTTTTTTAAGTAAGAACCTGTGAACCACCCATTAATTTTTTTTATCAGTCATCAAAACACACTTTCAAGTGCATCTATACTATTAAATGAAAATTGAAGGGGGTTCATTGGGGAAAATTAGCCATTAAAGTTGCACCTTTTTTTAATTAAAAAAATGCAAAAAGTCCTTTTCTGACAGCATTTTTATGGAATTAGCGTCAGAAAAATTAGTTTAAATGAAAGTTTACTTTATTTTGAACGAAACAAAAAAAGTTTGAAAGCTTTAGCTTAAACCTGAAAGAAGTTATGGACTTTTATGTTGTCACATGTGCTATTCAAAATGGCGGCAAATCAGCCATCTTGGGAGCTATTTAAAAGCTCATAACTCGCAAACCATTTGATCAATTTCAATATAATTGATATTTTTGGAATCAGCATTAGAAATTCTACAAATTCACTCAATTTTATCAAAATTCGTGATGGTTGGTGTCATTTTTGAAAAAATCTGGGTGATTTGACATGGAATGACCCCAATGTAATAGTGGCAAGTATATGCTTTCATCAATGTTGATATTTTTTTTCACTGTCAAGTCTGTTACCGTAAATTTTAATATTAAAATAATGATTTTTCACTTTTTTAATTAAATATTGTTTACTAAATAGTTTCAGAAGGTATGGGTATTATTATCTAAGTTAGAAATTATGCAAGCTAGTTAATTTCTAATAGTTTTATTTGAAATGTCAAGTCCGTTACTTGTCAAGTCGATTATCATATTTGTAAGCGAAGAAATGTAAGCTGCTAAATAAGTTTACTAAATAGTTTTAGAAGGTATGTAAATTATTATCCAAGTTATAAAACATACAAGCTAGTTCATTTTAATAGTTTTATTCGAAATGTCAATTCCGTTACTTGTCAAGTCCGTTACCATGAAATGTAAGTGAATGGTGAAAATGGCCCATATAACTGAATATGCAAAATTTCTCAGATACTGTTAAAAAATACCAGCATGGTGTACACTTACAAATTAGTATACCAGTTCATTCTGAAGAGAAAAAGACAGTGAAAGGATTAATGGGAAGCATGCCAATTCACAAATAATTAATCATTCTTAAATGAATAAACAAAGTCCTATGAGCCCTATTAACTCTATGAATTAATTTAAAACATTATTTTAATTTTATTTGATAAACAGATGGCGTTACTAATCTACCAAAACTATCTACTCATTTCCTTTTTGTCAAATTTGCTTAAAATGAAAATGATTTCCTAACAGTAATCTACGTTACTTTAATGCGAAATTACATTGAAAATCTCTTGCTGTTACAGATCCTAAACGCTAGACAGATATTTAAATTTCTTTATGCTTCGAAACATTGTGTTTTTCTAGATAACACTATAGAAGCAGATGAAAGAAAAGGAATCTATCAAATCTCTTTGACGATACACCTTTGTAATACATATGGATTTCAGAGGTAATTACATAACATGTAAACTGAGTTGAATTAAAATAAATTTAATTAAGGTAAAAGACAATAAAAATAACTTACATTAAATAACAAAGGTACATCATATTTCGGTCTTGAAATCCGAAAAATACATATTAACGTTGATCATCCAGCACCGGCTTACAAGCTACCATGAACATTCACGCAAGCTACAAACACAAACAATTTTCTGATGTTGCCATTGCTGTATTACAGTATTTTAAAGAACATTTTCATTGGTCCATGGAGTCCAGGATAAATGTAAAATAACAATTATGATACCGTATTCAAGTATAATTGTTAAACTATCATTTTTTTTATCACTGGTCGAATGAAATATTTATAGATTAGCGTTGTTTTGACAATTTTCTAGAAAAATGATAAGGAAAGAGCAAAATATACAATAATTGCATCATTATTTTATGGAAAATTTTTACTGTGTAGTAACAACAACATAAAGTATAGCCTATATATTGTATCAAGTATTGTAAATGTCAATTTCTAACCATTACTTTTGAAATCAGCTTGATATTTCCTGAGATTGCAAAGAAATCGCAAATTAGTACGATTTTCACCCCTTTCAAATTTCGATTTTTTTTTTCAAAATTCTTCTTGGAGATTATTTGCATCGTATAACTAAATACAATGCCGAATTTTCTAGCCCCTGTAGTATCACAAAAATCACAAATTAGAACGTTTTATTCCTGCAACCCTAAAGTGGTAGCGATACCGACATGAAATTTAGCCTATGATGGAGCAAGTGCTGTCACCATCAATTTTCAATCATTAATTTTGAAATTGGCTTGATAGTTCATGAGAATGCATAAAAATCGTAATTTAAAACTTTTTTTTTCATTTTTATTCTTTTTAAATTTCGATTTTTCAAAGGAATGCTCGTAGAAATAATTTACATCTAATAAGTATCTAAAAGGACTAATTTCATAAACCTAGACCATCTAATAACACAAAATCGCATATTTAGCATAAACCAAATTCGCATATTTAGAATGACTTTTGCTCCTGCACCCCCTTCTGGTTGTGGCAAACGACAAAAAATACAATCTATCATAGGACAAGTGCTGCCACAATCATTCATACACTATTATTTTTGAAAATGGTTCGGTACTTACTGAGATTGGTTATAAATTGATATTCGGAACGTTTTTTAGAACGCTTATCGCTTTTCATTCTTTTAAATTTAGATTTTTTTTAAGAAACGTTCTTAGCGATAATTTCTGTGTTCTAAGTAACTACTGTGAGAATTTTCATATTTCTAGGCCCTTCCGTAACAAAGCAATCGTAATTTAGAAGGTTTTTTGCTTTTCCAACAAAAAGGTGATAGTAACACCGACATAAAATAGAGCCTATGGTAAAGCAAGGGTTGTCACCATCAATTTCCAACCATTATTTTTGAAATCGGTTTGATAATTCCTGAGACTGCGTAGAAATCGCCATTTAGAACGATTTTGCGCATTATCGCCACTTTTAAATTTCGAATTTAAAAAAAATGTTCTTACAGATCATTTATAGCTAAAACGTAACTACCATGCCAAATTTCATGTGTGTAGGCCCTTCAGTTTCAGAAAAATCGCGTTTTTAGAACGTTTTTTGCTGCTGCACTGCGTTAGTTAGGCACTAAATTATAATCAAGTTAATTTTTTCAAACACCATAGTAAAAAAGAAGTCAAATCTAGTTTCCGCTGCCCGTTTCATAAAAATAAGTTCTGTATATTCATGCATTTTTAATGCAAATTTAGAGCACATGAAGAGGCTGTTAAGTATTCTTTTACGGCATTAGTCATATAATTAAACATTTTTAAAAAACGATGCTATATGACATGGGAATAATTGACACCTAATTAATAACTTTGTCACAAAGCAAATTCTTGACAATATTAATTTTACAAGGTTTATGAAGAGTCTTTGAAATTATGATTTTCCCAAACTCAAGCTACTCGTTAACCCGTTCCGGACCAGCATCTTTTACATGAATATTTATTCGGTTGACACCACTTTTTGTCAAATAATTAAATTTAGTTATTAATCAAGAAATTGTCTTAATTAAATAAGGCAAATGTTACTTTTCTTTTTTAGTGGTATCAAAAGCAATTGCTTTAAGCTTCTTTTCATAAGCATACACAGGGTGAGTTATAAATATCGAAACAATAGGCTATCTCCTTAAATATGGCCCCTAGACCCATACTTCCAATTGCAAAGTTTCATAAAAAAGGGTGAATTTCTTAATTCCATTGGGGGGGGGGGGTGTCTATTTCAAAAAATACGAAAATTAAATTTTTATACGGCCCTTAGAGGATAAAACTTCCAATTGCAAAAATTTTCTTATCCATTCCTAAGTTGAATAAAAAAAAATTCATCTTGATATCATCAAAACTCAGAGAGTTATGACAATTACAATAAATCGTGAGGTTTCAAGGGATCAGACACAAATTGAAATGCGTGTAATTGAGGAAACGGTGTTGCTGTAATGGGTCAAGGAAACATTTATTTTATTTATTTATTTATAAAGTTAGAATTTTAAATGTTTTGTGATGGTTAACCATATACAGTCGAGTCTCTATATAACGAAACTCCATACATCGAATTTCTCTATATAACGAATTTTTAGCAGGAACGGTCCCCTTTTTTCATGATTACATTAAAAACAGTCTCTATATAGCGAAATATCTATCTCCATATAACGAATTTTTTCATAAAATGTTCTTCATTTATTCAGTTTTAAAAAAGCTTCAAAATCACATGGAATCAAATTTCCATCACTTATTTTTGATTTATCGTTTAAGGCTGGGTTTTTTATATTGCTTCTCTACCTTGAATCTCTTTGATCTTTAAGTCCAATGAATTCATTCCACCAGCCCCCTTTCCACACATCTTTTAACATCCTTCGAGAAACAGTGTCAATTTAATTGTTACACATATAAAACCTGGATTAATGTGGTAATTGAAGTTAGTGTTGATTTCAGAGGGTGGCTTGGGGGAACATTCATTCCCAGAGCAATGAGATTGTCCCCGAAAATTTAAGAAAATTGTGTTTTCAATGGCAAAAAGATTAACGTACCTTTTTCTTGTGTGATTTTTATTAGGCTTTTAAATAAATGTCAATTCTCTTTTTTGAAATTATTCAAATAATTAAGTAATAGGATATTACGTTAATATTTATAGTTAAACACTTCAAATTTTTAATTAAACGTATAAAAAATAATATTTGTTCAAAATTTGCTCATTAAACAGAACTTTTAACGGCTTTCTCTATTCAACGAATTTCTCTATATAACGAATTTTTTACTGGAACAATGGATTTCGTTATATAGAGGCTCGACTGTAATTTGTAAGCTTTAAGATTACATCAAAAGATTTCTTAATTTTTTTTTTCAAAAAAAAAAATAGAGTAAATTAAAGTTGTTATAACTCAAAATATTATTTGTCGCGTTGAATTTTTTTTCTTTTGATTAAATGAAAATGTCTAATTTTAAATTTTAATTCAGTTTTTTAAATAATATTTTTTTAAATAAAATTATTTAAAATAGCAATATAAAAAAAGATGCAATTTTTTGTAAGCAAATCATATTTTTAAAAGTATATTTTCTGAGCTGAAAACTTTTTTCGGCACGATGAGCATTTTTTTTTTTTTTTTTTTTTTTGAGATGTTAAAAAAACTATTGAACTCGCGGGACTGTTACCGTAACCGACGGTTATTTACTTATGTCAGTTTAAATACTGAAATAAAAACATTTGATGCAGAAAAGTGCATTTATATTTAAACAAAGATGGGCTGCTAAAGTTTAAATGATTTTTAAAAGTTTCTAGATGATTAACTCCGTCCTGTATAGTTTCGATTTCAGATTTTGTTGAAGTTTTGCCATTTTGACCTTCTTTAATTACTGTTTAAATGCGTCAGTTGATTTAAACCTTATTTTTGTATCATGTCGATTTCAAATTTTTTCATTGTGCAGTGACTCACATTTGGTTTGGTTTATTTTTGTTGGCCGATTATCTACTCAAGGGATATAGGCCCAGGGGAGGAGAGCCCTTCATTGGGGGGGGGGGTCTTTCTAAGGGAACCTAACCAATATTTATGCAAGGTTCGAAGAAAACCGCGAAAACTCCGAACGATTAGGCTGACAGCCGCGATTGGACCTGCCATCTATCAGTTGAGAGGTCAGAACCTCTCGGTCACTGGTGGGGCACAGTGACTTATAGACAGACATTTTATAAAAATATGTTTTTCGGTATTTCTGAGCCCTAAAACATGTTAAATCCATCGAAAACTGGAATTCCAAATTTTTTCATGAATCCAATACTTTCTTCTTGTAAAGATAGAAGAAATTAAAAATAGATTTAAAACCATCATAAATTTTGAAAGTGAATAGTAAAAAGTAGATTTATGAAAATTTTTTTATGTAATTTATTAAAATATATTTCCAATACACTCATGGTCCCGAAGGGGTTGCATTATCAGATAGTCCCTAGTGGATTACAGGCGCTGGTTTAACAAAGGCGACGTTGTCAAACCAGGCAAACGCCCATCCCTAATTTTAGAATATTATTTTTCCCTAATTAATCACAGTAGTAAACAGGACAAAAAAATATATATAGTGATAGAAGTACATATAATTTTGCCTACTTCTCACCCATGAAGTCTGCGTCTATGCCCGGGACATTTCATAGTGTCTTTAATAAACGTTGTAATAGTTTCTTTTGAAGCATGTATATATTACATTTCCCATCATGTTAAAAAACAAAACAAAAGAAACAACCGTTTTATCTTTCAAAGCAGAATAATTTCTTTTGCAAGAATGATGCAGTTGAGCATGAAATGTGGAGTTATTGGATGACAGTTCCCCTCAAGCCACACTGTGAGGAATTCAAATAACCTCTTTTTCCTTCAGAAGATAATTTTACGCTTTCTTGTAGTAAATCTACGTTTGTTTCTCCATTTATCACATTTTGTTTATTAGAAAACGTAAAAATAGTGTGCTAGTAAAAATTCATATCTGCATCGGGTATTTTTTAAAGAAAATAAAACTTTGTTTACAGAAAAGAGCTCAAATAGTTTAGGGTAATTATCAATGTATAAATATTTTTGTTACAAAATATGTATTCTCATTTTTTGGGGAAAAAAAGACTTGCTTTAAGTGGCGGTACATATATAACGTTATACCTGCAAGAGGCAGGGGATTTGGTATTTCATACCATGATATATCTCTAGAAGGAGAGAGGGTTTCTCTTTTCATATCGTTATCAGTTTTGTTATTATCGAATATAGTAACAACAAATTATGTTAACTTTTTTATATTATAACAATCGTTTTAGTTTCTTTAGCTGTGTATGTTTATAAAAATACAAAGTTATAAAATCTTTAAATACTCATAGAAACACTCTTTAAATACTCATAAAATTATGGAATATCCCAACGTCCGACATTCCTATTCTTCTATTATAAGCTCACATTGTTAGAGAATACGTTGTTAGAGAAAGTACATTGGAAAAAGGCATCTTATATTCCGTAAAAAATGGAAAGAACGTTATTCATATTTTCTGTTGAAAAAAAGTTCTGCTTATACCTTTTCATTACGGGGGGGGGGGGGGGGCAAGTGCGAGTGCGAGAAGACAGTATTATTAATAAATTCATTATGCAAAAAAAGTTATTATAATACTTTTAAATGTTAATTATTCCTTAAAAGTATTATTTTACGTAAAGTTAACTAATTATAATAGTGGTACTTACTGTCTACTAGAGATGGGAAATATAGTTATTTTTGGTTAACAGGTTACATCGTTCCACACATTCACAGGTAACAGGTTTCAACAACCTGTTATTTTTGTAACGTATAACTAATCGATGATACTATGCTGTCAACAGACATTTTAATTATAGGGCCGTTAATTAAGGTATCTTGAATAATTTTGATACATAAGTATAGACGCTGTTTTAGTTCAGATAAACCTGCGCCTTTAAAATCAACATAGAGTTAAAATTTTAATTTTTGCAAGACAAAAACTTATTTGTGATACTTTACATTTCACGTATTATTATCGTTTGATTGCACTAAAAATGCATTTTTCCTCGTTGAAAATTTATAAGTATCATAACTCAGTAAATTTTGCCGTAGAACTTTTTCTTTTCTGATTTACTTGCTAAAACACATAAAAACTTTTCTAAATAAAAGTTATAGGAAACTTACAGAACACTGTATAAAAAATGTAGTTTCTTAACAATTTAAAAAATAATTATTTTAATGTAAATTAATATCTATATGATGCGGAAGAAAGTTTAAAGCATTTTTGCAATTGTTAGAATGACTCCAAAACTGACGGTTTAGAGATTAATTTTTTCTAAACGATCAGAAATATCCTCCATAAAAACAACACCGTTTTAACAATGCGATTTGTTAAAAATAATAAAATTGATCTTCATTCGTTAGCACCTTGATTTGAAGTTCGAATTTTGACATCCCCGAATCAATATCTGTCAACGCATATTCAAAGCTTATCCCACAGGAGTACGAAACATTATTTGTATATTTTTAATCAAATGTCATTCATCCTACAAATTTCGTATGTGCAAGTACGTATTTAAAGTCCCCTCCCCAAAACTTGTGACAGGCCAAAAAATGACGTTGGTAGCATAAAATTGGCGCCCTATAAATTTCCGTGTCCGTCGGGATCTCCCCCCTTCGCCCCCCCCCCTCCCATCCCTTTTCGAATGGCTGTGTCCTCACGAGGCTATTTTTCTTCCTTTTTTTCAGTAAAATACAATTACAAAAGTAATTTTTTCCAGTTCGTATTTTCTAACGACGCAATATTGACAAAATAATAATGATAAAAAACAGCAATAAATATTTATTAAATAAAAATCATAGCGCCAGAATACCCCCCCCCCCTTCTCTAAATACCATGAGTTCATAGTAATATCCCTTTTAAATATTCAAACTCAAAGATTGTCACCGTTTTACCCATCTAACTACATCAATAAAAGATTATGTCCCGTGCCCGAGTGATAAAACAGCTTTCTATCAACAATTAAATCCGTAAATCTCTTTAATTCCATTTTCAAACAGAGATTCCTTCCCATTAAAAAATATGACCAAAGATGGCCGACATTATCTCCTTGCTTTTTAAAAATCTGCAAGCGTCATTTATTAACTTCGTTTTTAGAATAAAAACGCATTTTCCCCTCATTTCATTTTCAGTATTCTACCTATTTGTTTGATAAAAGCAATTTTCATTACTCCAGCTGTTTTTAGGTGCGTTCGTAATTTTCAATAAATGTTGTTTTCGTTATTCTAAAAACTGGTTCTATTGCTTTAATCTTTGTTACTGTGAGCGTTATAAAAAATTCAAACGATAAAATATATTCTGTGAAGAATCGAAGCCAGATGTTTTTTAAATATTCATAGAATAATCAACAACGAATAGCTTTTGAGATATTTTATCACGTGAACTTTTGAGATAGCAAAAGGACAAAGTTTCCTATGATTGGCTTCCTTGATTAGACCAAAAGGATTTTTAATCCCTTCAGACCTGAGGTACACAAATGTGTACCTCCATTCTTTTCCGCATAAAAACTAAACTGTTCGAATTTTTTGCATTTTTACTTTACTTCTCTACAGCTGAATGTTTTTTGCGCAAAAACAAGACCAATAAATGTCAGCACTGATGAATATTACCTCATAAAATAAATATTATTTTTGTCCGAGTTCCGAAAATACCTTCAAAGACACTGTGGCCAAGAAAGTAAGAAATATTCATGATTATTTAACTTAAAACTCACTAAAAATTTTTGAGGATTTGCGTATCATTTACTTGTTTAAAGACCTTAATTTTGTTATTGCGTAAATTTATATTACTGATAGTTTAACTAATGTTTTAAGGGGATTAGTATTTTTATATCCATACATGTAAATCTAAATTACCAGTCCCCTAATGTACAGATTTTATAAAAATTACTCTTTCTGTCATCTATAGTGTCATCTCGATTATGCAAAAGCAATAAATATATATTTGTACAGTTATTTTATGCTCAGGTCTGAAGAGGTTAATGTATTGGAAAATGCAAAAGGAAAATAGTTCCTATGATTGGCGTCCTTGATTAGACCAAGGGGATTTTAGTCCCGTCAAAATAGACATTTAACCTAGGAAAAATTAGAGAAGAGCTGAAAATTTGCGAAAACGTTTAGAATATCATTCTAAATGAAATCCCAAAAATCTTAATCAATCTGGCTGGAGCAAAAAATTTTATTCAAGATCAAAGGTCAAAGATACAAAAAATTCGTTTTTTTTTTTCAGATATCTGTTAAATAGTAAGTTTTATCGTAAACATAGTTATTATATAAATTTAAGGTTATTAAAAATGAAATTTTTCTACAAAAAAGCCTTTCCACTTTTAAGAGGCTACTTCATTCAAACGAAAAGACCCGTTCATTAATACTAATCCTATGAAAAAAGTATAAAGATGTCTTGGTTGCATTTTAATATTTTTTAAAAGATTTTTTTTTAACAATGGATAGCTGAAATCGATTTGTATGCAAGCCGTTTTATACTTTTTTTAATTTTGTTTACAGGTATTTTTTACGAATACACTTTCATTTTCGAACCGTTTTGGAAAGCGAAAGCACTCTCCTAAAAAATATCTGCAACCAAAATCGGAAAAATAAAAAACGGCCTGCATTCAGATCCATCTCAGGAATCCAATGACAAAAAATCATTTAAAAACACAGAAATGCAACCGAGATATCTTTATAAATTTCTTCCATAAAATTAGCATCAGCGAACAGATCTTTTAATTTGACTGCAGTAGCCTCTTAATAAATTTATCTTACTTGTTATTTATTCATCTGCGAATTATGTTTCTTGTTTTATTTCCATCTTCTTCTTCCTCTGGCTGCTAAGTTCCTGTCCATTGCTCTGAGAAATCCGATGGAACTGGTATTTCTTCATTGATGTCAGAAGCATCATCATTTGTTGTATTTGTGGCAACATTTAAAGAAAATTGGCCGTGACAATTGTTATACATTGGTAAACAAAACAAACCAAGTTTTTTTTTCACCCATAATTTAAATTGCAATCCTTTGTGTAGTAACAAAAAATTGTATGGAACGATATTTACGGTGCGAGCGAGAGTAGGGTTTTAATTGGCTCCAAATCGTTATTGTTCACCACCAATCCCCATTTTCCAGGGTCAAGTTTATTACCTAACCATATTTGGACTTGAAAATAAACTCGGTACAAATTTTGGAGAGCAGCACTAGATGTTAGTGGAAGAAATGATACCTGAACAACTTTATTGTGCAGTGTACTCTTCGCAAAACTTAGATATCTATTGCTATTTTTAGAATCAATGTTTTTAGGAGCTCTGTACATCGCAAGTAGTAAACAAATTCCATTAGCAATAATTATATCCGGAGAAGAGTAGATTTTCTTAAATGTTTCAGCATAGCAAATTAAGTCATTACTTTTTTCAAATAACTTGAATATTTGAATTTTACCTTTTCTGAAGAGAGCTGACGATGTGTCACAACCAGTTTGGCACCTAAAAATAATCTATGATTTTTACACTTTGGATATAATTCAAAACTTTGCGATGAATACATTTTCGTTTCTATCTAGCTTTTCCCGGTTTCAAAAAATAAATTGTTTTATCAGTAGGCGTCCGTGCAGTTTATAAGATTAACAAATAACATCATCCACAACAACAATAGTTGTACCCAGGGCCTGGTTAAGGCAGGGGCATACGGGGCCCCCGGCTTAAGCCCCCCCCCCCCAAGGACAGATACGTTTTTCGTTAAAAGAGTGTCAAATGATAAAAAATGGTCAAAAGTGACCAAAATTCTTTTTTTTTTTCAGCTTTAAGGGTCTTTCTTCTCCTATCCCCTCTGTTTCCGTATCCAATGCCTCCTTAAGGCCTCACATTTATTCTCATATTCCTGTATTCTATAATTTCTTAAAGTTGTCTTTCTTCTGCTTTTATGTATATAGATGTGAATAGTACTTGGTACGAAATTTATGTACACATACAATCGTTATGAATTTCAGTTTTAGTCACTTGAGTATAATTTACGAAAATTTTTAAGATAAAAGGGGGCCCCTAAAAGTTTTTGCCCCAGGGCCCCCCCACTGTCTAAGTTGGGCCCTGGTTGTACCTGTATTTAACTGTTCTATAGTTGTTTCAACTATAAGGAAGTGACCCTCGTTATCAGCCTGTTTAACAGAAATACCAACAGCATTTAATTTTTCGCATAACATTGAAATAAACCGAATCTTTTTAAAAGTATTAAAAAGGAATTGTTTTTGGTTTGTCGGAAAAGCCATAAATCGACCAAAAAGTACATCAATAGAAGAAGATATTTAGTAGCGATGTTGTTCTGCCGCTTTCATATTTTTTTATGATCATCATAACCAGCAATATTATAATAACGTTGTTACCATAATGATTATGTACATATCAAATGTACATAATATTTAATCAATCATTATTTTCTGAACCTGAGGAGATAGATTATTTAAGAAAACCGGACATGCACTTTTATCTCCAGTGCAGGCTAGTAGTAGGGAAACGACAGTACGGGGACAGTAAGGCGGCACCAGGCGGCACGGCGGCACCGTGCCGCCTGCTCCCACCGTCCCTGCCCCCATCCCTGCTCCGGTGCCACCACCGTCCCTCCTGCGCCCACCGTGCATCCCCCTCCACGAACGCCCCCTAGTGGAAAAAAGGAACATTCTATTATAACAGGAGAGGTGAACGACCTTCCCTATTCAAATATATTATCAATCACATCTCAACACAGAATTATACTATATGATGAAGATTAAATTTATATTTGAATTTTGAAGAACCGTAATTTTAGTGAGTATTATTAATTAAGCGAAACAATTAAAATTTCAGTTTTCAACCATTTTATTTAGATTTCTTCAACTACAAGATGAGATTATCAATTTAACACCAGAAAGTTAAACATATTTGAATTTTGCATGATAGACATCTTAATGAGTATCGCTAATTAAGTAAAAACAATAGAAAATATCCAGTTTCATAGAAAAATACTGATTTCTTACGATTTTTATCAACTACATGATTAATGTAACGACTTAAAAGTTGAAAGTTAAACGTACATCCTAGTTTTTCAACTGCTATAACCTTAAAGAGTATCGTTAATTAAGTAAAAATAATTGAAAATATCAAGTTTTATAGAAAAAGACTGATTTCTTACGATTTTTATCAACTGCAACATCAGTGTATCGACTTACAAGTTGAAAGTTAAACATGCATTCTAGTTTTTCAACAGCTATAATCTTATTGAGTATCGTTAATTAAGTAAAAAACAATGGAAAATATCAAGTTTTATAGAAAAAGACTGATTTCTTACGATTTTTTCAACTCAAACTTCAGACTATCAATTTGATAGAAAGAAATTTAAGCATGCATTCCAGTTTTGGACTACCATTTCCTTCATGAACATTATTAATTAAGCAAAACAACAGAAAATATTAAATTTTTAACTGATTTCTTCATATTTTTTTTATTTATTTATTTTTCTTTAAATATAAAATCAGAACACACAACTTAAAATAGAAATTTAAACATATTTCTTAGTTTTTGAACAGTCGTTACCTCAAAGAATTTCGATAATTGAACAATTAACAAAGGAAACTAATGATTTTTTAACGAAAAAAGACGAATTAAACGAATTTGGTTAACTTTTACTCTAATTGGAAATTTCATCGTACTTTATATATACCACCTAAGTAGAATTTTAATACATAAACGAATAATTTAAAGAAATCCTCAACACACAAATGTGAACCTGCAGAGCATTTCTTATTACGTCATATCTAAACTAAAACTTTTTTCTGCAACCCCTCCATGCATGCATTCCAGGTAGGGGAACATAACAAAGAATTTTGACGTCACAACTTACAAAGGTATACAACAAAATGTTTACGTTCAAGAGAAAATATCACATAGAGAGAAAAAAAGAAGAGATTTAAGCTATTTATCCATTCTAGTTTTATGACAGTTACCCCAACATCTCCAAATTAAAATTTGGAAGTCATAATGAGTGTAATTAATTAAGCAAAATAATAGAAATATTAGTTTTTCAGAGGGGAAATGACGAATTTAAACAAATTTTATTAGTTTTGCATTAGTTTAATAATAATATTAAGAGGAAAAAGACGAATTTGAACTTTTTTTTTTTTAGTTTTACACTATATTTTCTCATCTCCAACACGGATATATCAATTTTAACAGAAGAATTAAACGTTTCTGATTTTTTAATTAAACAAAAATAAGTATCAGTTTTAAAGAAAAGACGAATTTCAATAATTTTACACTAGTATTTTCAAAAGCAACATGGAAATATCAATACTTATTCACATATTTCACTTATTCACTGTATTCAATACTATATTTAATAAATTTGGATACACTTTAAGAATTTCCTAATCTATAATTATATATCAGCTGTATATTTAATGTTACCCATGTTTTGAACATTAGTTCATAATCGTGAATTTTGTATTTTAAATACCATGTATTCAGGTTCAGATTATTTTCACTTGAAATCAAACAGAATTTTTTAACAGAGTTTGTTTTTGAAATCATTGAAGCAACTGTATTTAATATTTTTAACACCAATTTTCTAAGATTTTCTAACATTTTCCGATTATACATTCCTCATAAGTACATTTCTAAATGCTACAATCACTTTACATATCGAAAAGATATCATTGAAGCAACTGTATTTAATATTTTTAACACCAATTTTCTAAAATTTTTTAACATTTTCCGGTTATACATTCCTCAAAATTATATATTCTAAACAATAGAAAATATTAATTTTAAGAATAAAAAGACGAATTTAAACAAATTTTATTAGTTTTACAATATTTTTTCTCACCTCCAACACGGATATATCAATTTTAACAGAATTAAACGCATATTTTAGTTTTTAAGAACAAAAATGTAATAAGTATCATTAATTAAACAAAAAATAAATATCAATTTTCAAGAAAAGACAATTTTTTACACAAATTTTCAACTTTGAAATACATTTGTTTACATATTTTGTTACAATATATTACTAAACTTAAACTTTTTAAAAAGTTTGAATGTCTTTACAAAGGGTTCATGTTTATATTTTTCACGTCTTGAGTGCATTCGAAATCTTACAACAAAAGTATACTTTTATTATTATTATTATTCTAGAAAACCTAAAAAGTCATTTCTTGCTGCTTTAAACACTTGACATATTAAAACTACTCTGAGATATTCTACCCATATAATTAATCAAATTAGGACATGATTCATCTTACACTTCAAAATTCCTGAATTTTTACAATACTTATTTTCATCAAACTTTATTCTTGATCCTATATATTTTAGGAGTACAGAATTTTAGCATCTGTTTTTATCTACTTATCAGAAAATTATTAAAACACCCAACAACATTTTCCAAATATGAATATTATGTTTACAGATTAATAATACAAAACATACACGAATACAAAGTTTAATTTTTACAAACATTTCATATTTCAAACCAAACTTTTCGAAATTTTCACATCATAAGAGCAAACATTAGACGAACTTTTTAACTTTTTAACTTTTTTTATTGCTTAGATCTTTTCATCATAACTTTTAATTATGATAATTATCCATTTTTAGGTTGAATGTCGAAAAACTGTAACTGAAATTACATAAACTTAATGTAAAAAACCATGTTCTCACACAATTTCTTGAAATTCAACAAAGAATTGACTATTACTTATCTATTATTATTATTAAATACTTATCTACATCAATATCGACTCTCGATAGTATATAGATATTTCATCATTACACACTTACAACTCTTTTCAAACGTTTATCAGAAAAATAAGTCAATCAAAGTCTAGTAGTTATCAAACCTGTTCCTCAGAAATATTACTATATGAAACAGTAAAGAAAATTAATAGATATTTAATATTTAATAACCTCATACGTGAAATTACTGTCGAATGAGAATATTAGTAATCTATAAAATCAACTGTTGATCAAAAAAATAGTACAGATTACAGAATATTCAAATGTTTTTTCTGGAAAAGTTACAAAAATTAACAAATGAATGACAAGTTAGAGAAATAACTAAAAAAGTTAATGAACATATTTACAAATTTATTAAAATCACACCTTTTTCTGGATTACAAACCGCAATTTCTTGAAAAATTTAACACCGAGTTTGTAAGATTTTAGTCCTAGTATTACATACACTCAATAAATATTCAAAATTAACAAAAATATAATTTTTTAGTCTCATCAATAAGCAGAAATTCTATATTAAAAGAATATTTTCATAGTAGTACTTATAAAAATGAGAGTTTACAAACTGATTTTCATAATTTTATCACATTTAAACTTAATATTTTACATAAAACATTATTTAATCAAATTTTATGCTTTCTAATTCAGTAAAATTCAATACTTTTTTAGTTTTTAAACCAATACCACAATATTTATTTACATCAAACTTGATTCTTCACCTTTTATATTTCCACATTACACACGTGAGATAAATACTAACTTGGATCAGGAGTTGAAGTCAATTGATTCCATTCGATTTTCATCATGTACGCATTGCTCCTACACGAAATTTCTTACTGCTATAATCATCTAATGTATTAAAACTAATCTACTCATATTTTTAATCAATTCATCAGATGTTTCATCTCGCACTTCTGAATTATCGTGCATCAAGTTGCTTAAAATATAAACACTATCTTTATAGTTTTAATGATATATAGTATACATGGTTTATCTTGAGTTAGCACTTCCATAGTATTAAACAAATTATATGTTTCATCTTGCACTTGATCTTAATGATTTCATCTTGCATCTGAATTATCGTCCATCGAGTTTTTTTTAAATAATAATATATTTATAGTTTTTGATTATACATAGCATGTACGAATACAATCTTTAATTTTAACATTTCATATTTCAAATAACCTATTTCCGAAACCAAGCTATGTGAATTTTACCACAATGCTTATTATCATAGAATAATTTGTGTTTCACACTTATGCACCCCTCAGAGAAATTACTATCATATGAATAAATGAAGAAAATTTAATTTATATTAAATGTACACGAAATTGATTGCAATATACATGTATTTAATAAAAATAAATAAATAGGTGATTATTTATACATTAAACCTTTACTAAATATATATTTCTTTCATTATACAGATGTTTCAACAAGATGAACCAAAACAGCAGCAAACTTCAGAAATTAATGATCCGAATGATTCATCCCTAGCACATGTAGCGTTAACGAATAACAAATATGTGAGTACTTATATGAGAAATACTAGAATTCGTATATGAAACGTAATTAGAGTAAATACAAAATGATTTGTCTTACTACCTACACTTTAACAAGTGCTTTTTACCTATATTATTGAAGAGAATCCTAACTGTGTCCATTTATTTCTATTACAGATGTGCTCTATTTGCTACAAACACTTCTTAAGTAAATGGAATTTAACAGAACATACAAAAATCTATACAGGTGAAAAACCTTACACTTGGAAAGATTACCATAAATGCTGTTTTCAAGGAGACGTGAATCAAAAATGCACACATCATCATATAAAGCATCGTCAGATATATGTAAACTTAGCGAAGATATTCAAAAATTAGTCAGACTTTTGAAGAATTTAGAAATAAAGGAAGATATTTAGGCTATTTATCCATCATATTTTCACAACACTTACCACAATATCTCAAACTTAAAATTTGGAAGACATACACACTGCTGAAAAGTAATTTTGTGATTCTTCTAACCAGTATGAATGTATAGATATTATTTTGTAGTGTATTCTTTAAATGCTCACATTAAATATTCTTTTATATGCATATATCGTTGTGTTTATTTTTCTAATACCTATTACATTAATGAAATGCATAACATTTTAAGTGAAATAACACTCTCACAACTTAAAAAATGCATAAGAACATACAAAAAATAAGCAGATGTATGAAAAAATATGCAAGTTTACAAAATAATTTCATTGTTTTCTAGAAATATTAACAAAAATATTTACAATATGAAAAAATTGCAAAAGTGAAAAGAAAAAACACAAATGTAAAAACAAAAACCACAAAGTGAAAAACTCATAACAAAGTTTTTGAAAAAAATATTTACAACAAATTTTTTTTTACAAAAACCAAAACTTCCAAAAATATTTTTTTCAAAAAAATTTTTTTTCAAAAACATTTTTTACAAAAAAATTTTTTTTTTCAAAATAAGTTTTTACAAAAGAAAAAAAAGAAAATCACAACGTTAAAAAAATGAAAAATTTTTGTTAAAAAAAGTGTAAAAAAATTGCAAAAAAATGTTGCAAAAATTTCAAAAAAAGTTATGAAAAAAGCTTCAAAAATTTCGCTGGTTTTAATGCAGTATGCAATGGCGCCCTTGCATTTGCTATTAAAAACAACAAAATTTTTGAGACTTTTTTCATAACTTTTTTTGAAATTTTTGCAACATTTTTTTGCAATTTTTTTACACTTTTTTTAACAAAAATTTTTCATTTTTTTTAACGTTGTGATTTTCTTTTTTTTACTTTTGTAAAAACTTATTTTGAAAAAAAAATTTTGTAAAAAATGTTTTTGAAAAAAAAAATTTTGAAAAATATATTTTTGGAAGTTTTGGTTTTTGTAAAAAAAAAAAAAAAAATTGTTGTAAATATTTTTTTCAAAAACTTTGTTATGAGTTTTTCACTTTGTGGTTTTTGTTTTTACATTTGTGTTTTTTCTTTTCACTTTTGCAATTTTTTCATATTGTAAATATTTTTGTTAATATTTCTAGAAAACAATGAAATTATTTTGTAAACTTGCATATTTTTTCATACATCTGCTTATTTTTTGTATGTTTTTATGCATTTTTTAAGCTGTGAGAGTGTTATTTCACTTAAAATGTTATGTATTTCATTAATGTAATAGGTATTAGAAAAATAAACACAACGATATATGCATATAAAAGAATATTTAATGTGAGCATTTAAAGAATACACTACAAAATAATATCTATACATTCATACTGGTTAGAAGAATCACAAAATTACTTTTCAGCAGTGTGTATGTCTTCCAAATTTTAAATTTGAGATATTGTGGTAAGTGTTGTGAAAATATGATGGATAAATAGCCTAAATATCTTCCTTTATTTCTAAATTCTTCAAAAGTCTGACTAATTTTTGAATATCTTCGCTAAGTTTATATATATCTGACGATGCTTTATATGATGATGTGTGCATTTTTGATTCACGTCTCCTTGAAAACAGCATTTATGGTAATCTTTCCAAGTGTAAGGTTTTTCACCTGTATAGATTTTTGTATGTTCTGTTAAATTCCATTTACTTAAGAAGTGTTTGTAGCAAATAGAGCACATCTGTAATAGAAATAAATGGACACAGTTAGGATTCTCTTCAATAATATAGGTAAAAAGCACTTGTTAAAGTGTAGGTAGTAAGACAAATCATTTTGTATTTACTCTAATTACGTTTCATATACGAATTCTAGTATTTCTCATATAAGTACTCACATATTTGTTATTCGTTAACGCTACATGTGCTAGGGATGAATCATTCGGATCATTAATTTCTGAAGTTTGCTGCTGTTTTGGTTCATCTTGTTGAAACATCTGTATAATGAAAGAAATATATATTTAGTAAAGGTTTAATGTATAAATAATCGCCTATTTATTTATTTTTATTAAATACATGTATATTGCAATCAATTTCGTGTACATTTAATATAAATTAAATTTTCTTCATTTATTCATATGATAGTAATTTCTCTGAGGGGTGCATAAGTGTGAAACACAAATTATTCTATGATAATAAGCATTGTGGTAAAATTCACATAGCTTGGTTTCGGAAATAGGTTATTTGAAATATGAAATGTTAAAATTAAAGATTGTATTCGTACATGCTATGTATAATCAAAAACTATAAATATATTATTATTTAAAAAAAAACTCGATGGACGATAATTCAGATGCAAGATGAAATCATTAAGATCAAGTGCAATATGAAACATATAATTTGATTAATACTATGGAAGTGCTAACTCAAGATAAACCATGTATACTATATATCATTAAAACTATAAAGATAGTATTTATATTTTAAGCAACTTGATGCACGATAATTCAGAAGTGCGAGATGAAACATCTGATGAATTGATTAAAAATATGAGTAGATTAGTTTTAATACATTAGATGATTATAGCAGTAAGAAATTTCGTGTAGGAGCAATGCGTACATGATGAAAATCGAATGGAATCAATTGACTTCAACTCCTGATCCAAGTTAGTATTTATCTCACGTGTGTAATGTGGAAATATAAAAGGTGAAGAATCAAGTTTGATGTAAATAAATATTGTGGTATTGGTTTAAAAACTAAAAAAGTATTGAATTTTACTGAATTAGAAAGCATAAAATTTGATTAAATAATGTTATGTGATAAAATTATGAAAATGAGTTTGTAAACTCTCATTTTTATAAGTACTACTATGAAAATATTCTTTTAATATAGAATTTCTGCTTATTGATGAGACTAAAAAAATATATTTTTGTTAATTTTGAATATTTATTGAGTGTATGTAATACTAGGACTAAAATCTTACAAATTCGGTGTTAATTTTTTCAAGAAATTGCGGTTTGTAATCCAGAAAAAGATGTGATTTTAATAAATTTGTAAATATGTTCATTAACTTTTTTAGTTATTTCTCTAACTTGTCATTTATTTGTTAATTTTTGTAACTTTTGCAGAAAAAACATTTGAATTTTCGGTAATCTGTACTATTTTTTTGATCAACAGTTGATTTTATAGATTATTAGTATTCTCATTCGACAGTAATTTCACGTATGAGGTTATTAAATATTAAATATCTTTTAATTTTCTTTACTGTTTCATATGATAGTAATATTTCTGAGGAACAGGTGTGATAACTACTAGACTTTGATTAACTTATTTTTCTGATAGACGTTTGAAAAGAGTTGTAAGTGTGTAATGATGAAATATCTATATACTATCGAGAGTCGATATTGATGTAGATAAGTATTTAATAAGAATAATAATAGATAAGTAATAGTCAATTCTTTGTTGAATTTCAAGAAATTGTGTGAGAACATGGTTTTTTACATTAAGTTTATGAAATTTCAGTTACAGTTTTTCGATATTCAACCTAAAAATGGATAATTATCATAATTAAAAGTTATGATGAAAAGATCTAAGCAATAAAAAAAGTTAAAAAGTTAAAAAGTTCGTCTAATGTTTGCTCTTATGATGTGAAAAGTTCGAAAAGTTTGATTTGAAATATGAAATGTTTGTAAAAATTAAACTTTGTATTCGTGTATGTTATGTATTATTAAACTGTAAAGATAATATTCATATTTGGAAAATGTTGTTGGGTGTTTTAATAATTTTCTGATAAGTAGATAAAAACAGATGTTAAAATTCTGTACTCCTAAAATATATAGGATCAAGAATAAAGTTTGATGAAAATAAGTATTGTAAAAATTCAGGAATTTTGAAGTGTAAGATGAATCATGTCCTAATTTGATTAATTATATGGGAAGAATATCTCAGAGTAGTTTTAATATGTCAAGTGTTTAAAGCAGCAAGAAATGACTTTTTAGGTTTTCTAGAATAATAATAATAATAAAAGTATACTTTTGTTGTAAGATTTCGAATGCACTCAAGACGTGAAAAATATAAACATGAACCCTTTGTAAAGACATTCAAACTTTTTAAAAAGTTTAAGTTTAGTAATATATTGTAACAAAATATGTAAACAAATGTATTTCAAAGTTGAAAATTTGTGTAAAAAATTGTCTTTTCTTGAAAATTGATATTTATTTTTTGTTTAATTAATGATACTTATTACATTTTTGTTCTTAAAAACTAAAATATGCGTTTAATTCTGTTAAAATTGATATATCCGTGTTGGAGGTGAGAAAAAATATTGTAAAACTAATAAAATTTGTTTAAATTCGTCTTTTTATTCTTAAAATTAATATTTTCTATTGTTTAGAATATATAATTTTGAGGAATGTATAACCGGAAAATGTTAAAAAATCTTAGAAAATTGGTGTTAAAAATATTAAATACAGTTGCTTCAATGATATCTTTTCGATATGTAAAGTGATTCTAGCATTTAGAAATGTACTTATGAGGAATGTATAATCGGAATATGTTAGAAAATCTTAGAAAATTGGTGTTAAAAATATTAAATACAGTTGCTTCAATGATTTCAAAAACAAACTCTGTTAAAAAATTCTGTATGATTTCAAGTGAAAATAATCTGAACCTGAATACATGGTATTTAAAATACAAAATTCACGATTATGAACTAATGTTGAAAACATGGGTAACATTAAATATACAGCTAATATATAATTATAGATTAGGAAATTCTTAAAGTGTATCCAAATTTATTAAATATAGTATTGAATACAGTGAATAAGTGAAATATGTGAATAAGTATTGATATTTCCATGTTGCTTTTGAAAATACGAGTGTAAAATTATTCAAATTCGTCTTTTCTTTAAAACTGATATTTATTTTTGTTTAATTAATGATGCTTGTTAAGATTTTGTTGTTAAAAACTAAATTATACGTTTAATTCTTCTTTTAAAATTGATATATCCGTGTTGGAGATGAGAAAAAATAGTGTAAAACTAAAAAAAAAAAAGTTCAAATTCGTCTTTTTCCTCTTAAAATTATTATTAAACTAGTGTAAAACTAATAAAATTTGTTTAAATTCGTCTTTTCCCCCTCTGAAAAATATTTCTATTATTTTGCTTAATTAATTACACTCAATATGACTTCCAAATTTTAATTTGGAGATGTTGTGGTAACTGTCATAAAACTAGAATGGATAAATAGCTTAAATCTCTTCTTTTTTTCTCTCTATGTGATACTTTTCTTGAACGTAAACATTTTGTTGTATACCTTTGTAAGTTGTGACGTCAAAATTCTTTGTTATGTTCCCCTACCTGGAATGCATGCATGGAGGGGTTGCAGAAAAAAGTTTTAGTTTAGATATGACGTAATAAGAAATGCTCTGCAGGTTCACATTTGTGTGTTGAGGATTTCTTTAAATTATTCGTTTATGTATTAAAATTCTACTTAGTTGATATATATAAAGTACGATGAAATTTCCAGTTAGAGTAAAAGTTAACCAAATTCGTTTAATTCGTCTTTTTTCGTTAAAAAATCATTAGTTTCCTTTGTTAATTGTTCAATTATCGAAATTCTTTGAGGTAACGACTGTTCAAAAACTAAAAAATATGTTTAAATTTCTATTTTAAGTTGTGTGTTCTGATTTTATATTTAAAGAAAAATAAATAAATAAAAAAAATATGGAGAAATCAGTTAAAAATTTAATATTTTCTGTTGTTTTGCTTAATTAATAATGTTCATGAAGGAAATGGTTGTCCAAAACTGGAATGCATGCTTAAATTTCTTTCTATCAAATTGATAGTCTGAAGTTTGAGTTGAAAAAATCGTAAGAAATCAGTCTTTTTCTATAAAACTTGATATTTTCCATTGTTTTTTACTTAATTTACGATACTCATTAAGATTATAGCTGTTGAAAAACTAGAATGCATGTTTAACTTTCAACTTGTAAGTCGATACACTGATGTTGCAGTTGATAAAAATCGTAAGAAATCAGTCTTTTTCTATAAAACTTGATATTTTCAATTATTTTTACTTAATTAACGATACTCTTTAAGGTTATTAGCAGTTGAAAAACTAGGATGTACGTTTAACTTTCAACTTTTAAGTCGTTACATTGATCATGTAGTTGATAAAAATCATAAGAAATCAGTATTTTTCTATAAAACTGGATATTTTCTATTGTTTTTACTTAATTAGCGATACTCATTAAGATGTCTATCATGCAAAATTCAAATATGTTTAACTTTCTTGTGTTAAATTGATAATCTCATCTTGTAGTTGAAGAAATCTAAATAAAATGGTTGAAAACTGAAATTTTAATTGTTTCGCTTAATTAATAATACTCATTAAAATTACGATTCTTCAAAATTCAAATATAAATTTAATCTTCATCATATAGTATAATTCTGTGTTGAGATGTGATTGATAATATATTTGAATAGGGAAGGTCGTTCACCTCTCCTGTTATAATAGAATGTTCCTTTTTTCCACTAGGGAGCGTTCGTGGAGGGGGATGCACGGTGGGCGCAGGAGGGACGGCGGTGGCACCGGAGCAGGGATGGGGGCAGGGACGGTGGGAGCAGGCGGCACGGTGCCGCCGTGCCGCCTGGTGCCGCCTTACTGTCCCCGTACTGTCGTTTCCCTACTACTCAGGCTTTAAGAAAGAACGAAAGCAATCAAGATTATACTTAGCTTCAACAGCAACTAAATCGTATTAACATCCTATATATACAAGAAAGTCTTTTCAAAATTATTCGAATGTTTTTTTGCTACCTCAACGATAGTATCTTTAAATGAAATTGTTACAACTCGATATATTACGTGCTGATGCTCCTTTGGTTTTTTTCTTTTCATTTTCTTCATTCGCTTTATTTCCACAAAATAAACAAAAATTTCTTAAAGCAAAAAAATGGCTCATCTAATCGCGCCCTAGTCCAAGGTGGGATGGACATAGAAATACATGCTTCTGCTACATCGCGTTCTCCTTCAGTTACTGCAATATTACTCTTTAGAGTGTACACTTTACGACAATGAACATGAACTGCAATAGATTGCTTATTTTCAAAATACTGAACATTCTCATCATTTCTCTCTATACTACTATCAATTAATGCCTTCATACCACACACTCTCAAAAAAACTTCCGTCTTTTCACAGAAAATGCACTGGCAGCACTGCTGCCAGAAATTGTCTGTATATTGACGATTTTCTGTTTATTTTTTTCTCTGTCAAAAGAGGAAAAATATCCGTCACTTGAAAAAAGTTTGGAAAAAATCAATGCGGAAGAGGCGGGGATCGAACCAATTCCCCAGGATTACCAGACCAACGCTAATCCACGGCGCTACGGCTGCTCATGATGATTGTGCGTTAAAATAGAACTCTTCATTTCATATGGTGTGGGTTGGTGTATTTCGTTAAAAAGCTTTTAATTATGCAGTTAATCTCGGAAAGATTTCATCTTTAATGAAACTGTGGCTGGGTTTTTTTTACGTTTAGTATTAATATAGTATATAATATAGTATAAAAATGTGAATTTTAAATATATTACGTAGAATGTTAGAGAAAAAACATGGATGTTCTATTTGTGAGAATTTTTGAACGAATAAAGAAAGTAATTGTTATTTATTTTTAAATTCGAAAACATTTTTGTCTTTTAAAACTAAATTAGACATTTTAATCAATAGAATATTTTTGTTTTTCATTTTAAAAATAAATTCGAACTTATTACTAACAGACCCAATGCGCATGCGTGCTGGATAGAAACGGAAACTTTTCCTCATTTTTCGACGCTCGGAATGAACTCACAGAACAAATACGTTTTCTGGGAGAACAGAAATTATTTGTGAAAAAATAACGATAACTTAGTGTATATTGACGAATTTTTCTGACAGTGCATTCAATGACAACAATTGGATCTTAAGCTAGTTGTTTATTACAAATGAAGCAAATTTTCGACATTTTAATGAGCGTATACAAACTAATGTTTCGATATTTTTATTTAAACAAAACAGAATAATCTCCGCACAAATGAACTGGAAGGTAAAAATATGCAATTAATCCCGGAAGAAAATTACATTTTCAAAAGGAATAATTTGACCACGGGACGGCGCGCGCTTCTATTGCTCAATGGGAGGTGAGGGGGGGAGGCTTACCTCGAGTCACAGCTTACCTCGAGTGTATTGGATAAAGTACGCCCGTACCTCCAGTGTTTGGCACGTTCACAAAATAAACGAACTAACTCAAACTCACGTTCAATTTCTGAAAAGTGATTTAAGTTCACGTTCAAACTCAAAAATTTTTAAACGAACGCGTTCAAATCACGTAAAAGTGAACGAAGTTCACTAAAAAGTTCACTTTTTTTTTTTTTTTAATGTTTGGATATTATTGTCCAAATTTACAAAATTTTGTGAACTAATCATTTGATTATTCGATATGTAAGATAGAGGTATGCACGGACGGAAATTTCCAGCCCCGATCCATAGAAAAAGAAATGTCCCGCCCGATATTAAAATAAAAATTTCAGCCCGAGCCCAGCCCGGCTCGTAGAGAAAATTTAGCGGCCCGATATAATAGCTAAAAACAAGGTCCGACCCCGCCCGACATAATAGCTAAAAACAAGGCCCGAGCTTGGCCCGGCCGGGAAAAAAAGTTGAAATTTCGCACCGAACCCGCCCATACATCTTACACAAGACTACATAAAAGAAATTCAGACATTTTTTTTCCAAGAGTTTTTTCCCAGTAATTACAAATTGTGTTGTATTCCCTTTTTTTTCCCATATGATATTGAAACTCAATATAATGTAAATCACTGCTTTAAAAAAAGAAAAGAAAAAATTCATAAAAAACAGAAAATGCATTGGCAGAGAATTTGCCGTCTATTCTCTGAAAATGCAAATTCGCCGCCATTCAAAAAGGAAATTTCTGTTTTTACAAATGTGAGCAATGGATGATGGAGCAACATTTGAAAGTATATATATAATAATTATACATACTGATGCAAATTCATACAGAATAAATATTTCCATTGCATATCATCGTTATCATTACATTGCTTTTTTTTTTTTTTTTTTTTTTTTTTTTTTTTTTTTTTTTTTTTACTACTTTACGTTTTTCGGAAGTCAAATCTCCGCATTCCAGATTAAATTAGGCAGGATAAATACTCTATTTCCTACAACACACTCGCCATATCCAAAGACATTGTTAGAGACTTAAATATCCATTACGAAATACTGGATATCTTCCCTTTCTTCTAAATTGAAATGGAGGATGGAGCATTTTCGTTAGTTTATCTTGGAAGAAAAGTTATTGTTTTTAACATTCTCTTGAATAAGCTTATAAGAAAAAAAAAATCCTTTAATTTAAAAAAAATGTAAGATCTCTACCCAAAACAAAAAGTCTGCATTTCAGAAATTTTACATAAAATCAGTAGTATATAAAGGACTTTTTTTTTTTGTGTGTGTGTGTGTGTGTGTTCATAAAATTATTATGCATATCTAATATTTTTCTTAATATCGTAAATAGGGTAAGTCGATTGAAAATTTCGTTAAATTGTCTAAATTACTGTCAAGTATTATAAATATCAGGGTTCGATTCAAGTAGGTACCTTAGATTTTTGTTTACTTGGATTGCGGTCGTGGTTTTGTATACCACATTTCTCTACTATTTCTTATAATTTGTTCCGACTTTTTTCAAACAACTTACATAAAAAAAATTTCCTCCGGGGGAAAAATGTGAATGCGCATTTCAGCATTTCATAGCATAACACTAGAGGTCTGCACGGGCCCGGCTCGGCCCGTGGCCCGTACCCGGCCCGCTGGCCGGGCCGGCAGATTTAGGATAGTTTTTTCAACGGGCCGGGCCGGCAAAATAATTGAACGGGCCAGACGGGCTGATTAAAAAAAATTTCGGGCCGGTAGGCCCGAAAATTTTTTTGATTCTGAAGAAATTCTTTTTTCTGAAGAAAATTTTTTTGTTCTCACGATTTGAGCTGGAACGATAAAATATGAGCTATTTTCAATGGTTTTAACGAGAATAAGTATAAATGTGCGTCACGAGCCATACTAGTTTGACAGCATCAATATAAAAATGTACAGTGTAGAGATCAGCATCGGAGAATAACATTGTGTGCAACTCGTTTTAATATTTTTTTAGCTGACTCATGCCGGTCCGAGATCAAGCTTGCATTATTTTTCTACATACAGACTGGCCGGACCGGAACTAGACTTAATTCTTCTCAAGATCTGTAGGGCAGAAAACATGATTTACATTTACAATTATATTGATTTACAATTGATTTACAATTATTAACAGCGATAAAGAACTTATGTTAGCTTTATCTTCGGATAAATACTTCTTGATGGTTTTTAAATTAATTTCTGATTAATTTTAAATTGTAAAAGTATAAAAGTGATATTGGAGGGATTTGGAATCGAATAGCGTTTTTTATTTTTGGTAAATAAAATACTTGTATGACCTTTTTGAGATGTAATAGTTTCTCAAATGATTGCAGGCTTTTCTCCCTTCCCATGCTCTCGCTTCCGGAAACTCTATTCAAATCGCTAATTATGACAGTATTTTATTTGCTTGTAGTATTCTTAAATTGCTTGTATCAAAAAATGGATAACGCCACTCGATTATATAGTTTTTGAATAAAGATACCTGCTAATCTTATGCATTTCTGAGAAAAAAGTGAATTTAGAAATGCATCAAAAAGGAGCTTCTTTGAATTTGAGAATGAATTTGGATTTAAAACCTTTAATAAAATGATATAGAAATATTTTTATAAATCTTCTTTTATCAAACATCTTCAAAAGTAACGATGTTTTTAGCTTTCTTTCTTCTTTCTTTTATTCTAAGCCATATTAAATTTTTAACGAATCTTTATTCGAATGTTGAAAGCCTAAGAGTCTAAGTAATCATTAATGTTGTTAATGTGTATTTCCTGTAAAATATACTGTAAAATCATTCCATAGATATGTATGCAGTATTCTTTAAAAAAATCTTAATTATATGATAAAAATCTGATTTTTTTTAGAAATCGTAGAAATTGTAACGGGCCAAAACGGGCCGGGCCTGTTTTCACTGATTTCTGTACGTGCCGGGCCGGGCCTAAAATATAAAAATTTAAACGGGCCGGACCGGGCCCGGGCCTGGAAATTCCGGCCCGTGCAGACCTCTAGCATACACATATTACCATTTTTTGGTGGTCTTTTCCCGCCGGAATTTTTTATCTTCCTGTAACTCGCTTCCCCTTAGTTACGATAACGAAATTCCACGTAACTGACCTTGAGTGTCCGCACTTTTGTATACTATAAAACTTCAAGTCATTCCTTCATTTTCTACGCATTTTACAGCATTTTGGAGTTTAAATTGGTCTAATGCATCGCGATGCGACCACTTGCGTTAGATTTTCCCCCCTCCTGGTTCTTCATACCATATCCCCGAATTCTGTGTGTGTGTGTGTGGGGGGGGGGGGGGGTAAGATTCCGGGAAGTGTGGGGTGGATTCGCCGTTTCACTATGTTTTTTTTTCTTCTTTGTTTTGTTTTTCTTTCTTTCTTTCTGCTGCTATACTCTTTCAAGTATTTTTTTATGTTTAGAAAACGTCGTAAGTTTTTTAGCTGTTCTGGAAGGTTTAATAATTTTGAAAACTTACAAAATTATTATATTAGCGATGGATTTCCACTAAAAACTCACAGTGGCCTCTTACATTTTTTTATGATAAACATTGTGGAAATAAATTATCAATTTATTAAAAAAAAATAGTGGAAAAAAAATGAAACTCTTCGTTATATTTTGAAAGAACATGCTTTAGATTTATGAATATGACACACATAAGTAAAATAAATGACAATAACACTGACAAACTCTTAATGAAGAAAAATAAGAGTAATTGTGGGGAACTAGAAACTAGTTGTTAGAAGTTCTTTAGTTTCCAAAATGTGAAAGCTATCGTTTTCTAGAACAATGAAAAACGTTTTTATTAAATGCTTTTTTTTTCTTTCTTCTTTACATATTTTTCTTTAACTTTGGGAGGCGGTTAGTGATATAACATGATCTAAAATAATTGTTACGGGTTTTTTTTTTCTACAAAATAAATTATCTATAACAAAACGTAAAATATGCTTGCGAGAAATTATTTTGTTAAGAGATTGATGAACGTTTATAATTTTAGAGAATCTTGCTATTTTCCCATATTCCTATTTTTATGATTTGTTTTTTCTATTTTTTTACGTAATTTTAGAAAAAAGTTTTAAAAGAATAATCGAAAAGAAAAAGTTAAGGAAAAAATCTTAAATTATCAAATCTCTAAAGTTGCACTTGCAAAAACAAATCAACGAAAAGAAAAGAAAAAAAAAAAAAAAAAAAAAAAAAAAAAAAAAAAGAAAGAAAGAAAGAATTGAAAAGTAGCTACTGCTTTTATGTTACTGATTTCGAAGAAAGGATTATTTTATCTCCTTTTTTATTACTATATAAATATGGTAATAAAAATTATTTAAGATTTATTTCTTTAACTTTAATTGCCTCCTAGTGCCGGACAACCATCATAACCTACTTAAGAGCGTTGCTGTCCTTTCAAAAGATATGTATTACGATTTCAAATTTATAACTGAAGGTATCTTTTAATTTGTTACGGAATGAATCTTTATAATTTCAGTCAAATTATATAATAATTTTTATCTTTTTTACGAACTTTGTAAAAAAAGAAGGAGATGAAAAGTTATTAAAAAATTTATTATGTTTTTTCATTTCAGAAAAAGTACTGAATTATCAAATCTCTAAAGCTGTACATGCAAAAATGAGTCAACGAAAAAGAAAAATATATGTATATATGAAAAGTAGCTACTGCTTTCATGTTAATAATTTCGAAAGAAAGGGTTATTTTATCTCCCTTTTTTTATCTATGTAGAGATAGTAAGAAAAAAAAATGAGATGCATTTTTCCAACTTCTATGTTTCCAAGTACCAGACCACCTCAAAACTAAACTAAGTTGCTGTCATTTTAAAAAATATGCATCACGATTTCAAATTTGTAACGGATAATATCTTTTAATTCATTATCAATTGTATCTCTACAAAGTCAATCAGAATTATATAGTAATTTTTATCATTTTTACAAATTTTCCTGGTTAGATATGGGGTTATTTTGCTAATTAAAAAGAAGGCGGTGATTATTACACCCCCCCCCCGAAAGACCCCCACGGAGGGCATTCCACCCCTTAGAGTCTATTCCCACAGTGTAGATAATTGGCCGACATACATACATACATAATTCCGACCCCCCCCCACTTAAATAGATAAATTTAATGGCTAAGTATAAAGGGAAGGAACGAGGGATAACCCCCTTAAATTAAATAAATGGCTTTTACTCAGAATTATCCGATTTGCTTAAAATTATGGACGTAGGTTCATTCTGACAAAGCGTATCTCTGATTAGTTATGGGATTATTTTGCTAATTAAAAAGGGGGCGATTATCCCCCCCCCCCTTAAATAAGATAAATTGTTTTTTATGCACACTTATCCGATGTATTTCAAATTTTGGCTGTATGTTCTTTCTAATAAAGAGAATCCCTGGATAGTTTAAACGGTTTAATGGGTAAGTATAGAAGGGGGAACAGAAGATAACCCCCCTAAAATAAATTAAATGGCTTTTTATGCAGAATTATCCGATTTGCTTCAAAATTTGGGTTTAGGTCCATTATGATAAGGCGAATCCCTGATTAATTGTGGGTTATCCCCCGTTCCCCCCTCTATACTTAGTCATTAAACCCTTAAAACTATTCATGGATTCACTTTATCAGAAAGAATCTACATCCAAAATTTGAAATACGTCGGACAGCTGCGAAAAAAAAAATATCTTATTTAAGGAGGAGGGATAATCGCCGCTCCCCCTTTTTAATTAGCAAAAGAACCCCATACTAATCAGGGATACACCTTACTATAATAAATCTACACCCAAAATTTGAAGCAAATTGGATGATTCTGCATAAAAAGGTCATTTATTTAATTTAAGGGAGTGGTTATCCCCCGTCCCCCCCTCTATACTTAACCATTAAACCCTTAAAACTATTCCGGGATGATATTATGAGAAAGAACTTATATACAAAATATGAAATACATCGGATAAGAGTGCATAAAAAAAATTATCTAATTTAAGGGGGGGGGGGTAATAATCACCACCTCCTTTTTAATTAGCAAAATAACCCCCATAACTAATCAGGGATACGCCTTATCATAATGAACCTATAATCCAAAATTTGAAGCAAATCTGATAATTCTGCGTAAAAAGCAATTTATTTAATTTAAGGGAGGTTATATTCTATTACCTTTCTATACTTAACCATTAAACCCTTAAAACTATTCAGGGATTCACCTTATCAGAAAGAACCTACATTTAAAATTTGACTTACATCAGATAATTCTGCATAACAAACAATTTATCTAATTTAGTGTGAGATTATTGCCCATCCCCCCTTTATTAATAAGCAAAAGAACCCATAATTAATCAGAGATACGTCTTATCATAATGAACTTATATCCAAAATTCCAAGCAAATCGGATAATTCTGCGTAAAAGCTATTAATTTAAGAGAGGTTATTGCCCCATTTCCCCTCTACGCTTAACCATTAAACTCCCAAATCTCTTCAGGCATTATATGTTATATATAAGCCTTATCAGAAAGAATCTCTATCCAAAATTTGGATAGAGATATACATATTGGATACACATTTGAATACATATTTCATAATTCTGCATAAAAACCCATTTATGTAATTTAGGGCGGAGGGGGGTAATCGTCCCTTCCCAAAACTAATCAGGCAAGCGTTTATTCAGTATGAACGTATATCCAAAAATTGAACCAAAACAGTTAATTCAACATGAAAAACTCATTTACCTAAATTATGAGCCTCCCCCCGATCCCCCTTTCATATTTAACCAAAATCTATAATAAATCCCTAAAATCAATTCCTCATCACCTCTTTTCCGATAACTTTTTTCCGCTTTTGTAGTTTATGTCACTTTTTTCCGATAACTTTTTTTCCGGTCACTTTTTTTCCGTTTTCCCAGATTTTTATAACCGGTTTTCAAGCACTGTATATTCCTCCTCCGAACGCACACACACACCATGGAAATATAACATGTATTATTCTTTAAAGAAAATGTTAACTGTAGAATAATGGTAATTTAAAAATATATGTATTTTCGTCAAAAATTGTAGACCCAAAGAGGTTGTTCCCTAAACAAATCTTTATACAAATCAGACAGGGACGGGTAAATGATTTTCATGCAAGCAAGGTAGTGAGACAATGTGAAAAAATTTCGATTTGTGCACACTTCGCTTAAGAATAAAGTACAGTTCCAGAAATAAGCCCGGTCCAGTCTGGACCGAGCTTTCAGATAAAGGAAGACCTGTGCACGACCCAAAAAACTAATGATCAGACTCGACCCGCCCCGAGTCCATGTAGACTTCTCAACGGCATTTGAATAGAAACTAGTTGGATGTGCCATTCCCAAAACTTTCTTCTATCTCATACATACATTTTAATATTTTTAAAAAATAGTTACTCATTTTAATGCTTTAATAATTTTACAATAACAATTCAATATCATACCAACTTTGATTTTTATCTTAAATTTCTACTTCAGTCAATTAATCGGAGTAAAAACGAATTTCCGTCTCTGCACGAGCCGATGGACAATAGAATGATAGCCAGATTTATTTATTTATTTATTTATTTTTTCAAATTATGGGAGGACCTACTTGCCTCACCAAAAAATAATCATATACAAAAACTTAGTTCATGTTCTAGAACTAACTACTAGAACATAACGTTCTAGAACGTAAACTTTTAGGTGGTGCAATATTGAAAATGGCATAAAATTCGCTATTGCAATGCCCCCTTCCGGCGGATTTTTTTAAAATTCAGGGAGGACCAATCAGTCATAGTCATACACTTACGCAAAAAATTTGGTTCAATTCGATGCATAACTTCATATACTTTTGGTCGGTACAATATTGAAAATGGCACAAACACACGATTGCACTCTCTGGATTTCTATGTGCATACTCTTCGAGACAATGCTGGTCTGAGTATTGTGCTTTAGTAATTGCTCCTTTTTGCTAGTTTGGAACTTAGTATTAATTTTACAGAAGAGGAGGGGCTAACTTACCTTATAGTAATTGCGATAGACAAAAACAGACACAAGAGGGAGATCTTATAATGTTCCGTTTAATTTTTTAAATACGGAACTCTAAAAAGTACTTATTACAGTTTCCCTTTCATGTTTATGTTTTTCATTTAAAAAAGGGGGTCATGGGCTGCGTAAATAGGCACATTTATTCCAAAGTATTGGTGTTTCCATATTTATTTCTGTATATTCCATTGTAAACTAAATTGATTTTAAAATGAGTCCTTAACTGTATCTAAATATCTGAAATATTAATAAGATTAACACATTTCCACGGATTGGAGGCTTAAAAATATAAAAATTTCTATACTAGTGAATCTTAAAAAAAAAAAAAAAAAAAAAAAAAAAAAAAAAAAAAACTTAGAAAAATTCATTGTAGACAGATTCTTTATTAAGAAATTCGCCGTCTTTTACAAATGTGTTATGACTTTTTTTACACGGATTATTCTATCCATTTTGCACCGATCTAGAAATTGTTTCGTTTAAGACAGGATTTCGTCATATACAGATTTTTGTAGCACCTTTTATAATACTGTTTCTCCCATCCCCTAGCATTGTATATGAACTATTCTTTAAAGAAAAGTTTAATTGTTGAATCATGGTAATTTAAAATTAGAATAAACTATGGCTATAGCGGAATCGATCGGTATCTTGAAAATTTTCCGTAGAAGACAATATTCCGTCTTAGACAAATTCTACTCTGTCTGCGGATTCGCAGGAACTTAGACTAGGATACTACCTAGAGGTCTGCACAGGCCCGGGCCGGGCCGGCAAAAAAATTGAACGGGCCAGACCGATAAAAAAAATTTTTCGGGCCTACCGGCCCGTTCTGGATTTAACCAGAAACGATAAAATATGAGCTATTTTCAACGAAAATTGTTTTAACGAGAATAAAGTATAAATGTGGTCATACTAGTTTGACAGCATCAATATAAAAATGCACAGTGTATCTATCGGCATCGGAGAATTACATTATGTGTAACCCGTTTTAATATTTTTTTAGCTGACTCATGCCGTTCCGAGATCAAGCTTGCATTATTTTTCTACATATAGACTGGCCGGACCGGTACTAGACTTAATTATTGGCAGAAAACATGATTTGTAAAATTATTAACAGCAATAAAGAACTTATGTTAGCTTAGTCTTCGGATATATACTTCTTGATGATTTTTAAATTAATTTCTCAATAATGCGAAAGTTTGACAGATTTTCTGATTAATTTTAAATTGTAAAAGTATAAAAGTTATCACTTTTATACTTTTACAAAATTAACGATAGCCTAACTATTGAAGGGATTTGGAATCGAATAGCGTTTTTCATTTTTGGTAAATAAAATACTTGTATAACCTTGTTGAGATATAATAGTTTCTGAAATGATTGTAGGTTTTTATCCCTTCCCTTGCTATTACTTCCGGAAATTCCATTCAAAACGCTAATTATGACAGTATTTTATTTGTTTGCAGTATTCTTAAATTGCTTGTATAAAAAAAGTGGATAACGCCATTCGATTATATAGTTTCTGAATAAAGATATCTGCTAATCTTATGCGTTTCTGAGAGGAAAAAAAAATTAGAAATGTATCAGAAAGGAGCTTCTTTGAATTTAAGAATGAATTTGGATTTGAAATCTATAATAAAATGATATAGAAATATATTTATAAATCTTCTTTTATTAAACAGCTTCAAAATTAACGATGTTTTTAGCTTTCTTTCTTTTTTCTTTTATTCTAAGCCATATTAATTTTTCAATGAATCTTTATTCGAATGTTGAAAGCCTAAGAATCTAAGTAATCATTAATGTTGTTAATGTGTATTTACTGTAAAATATACTCTAAAATCATTCCATAGATATGTATGCAGTATTTTTTAAAGGAATCTTAGTTATATGATAAAAATCTGAATTTTTTTGAAATCGCAGAAATTGTAACGGGGCAAAACGGGCCGGGCCTGTTTTCGATGATTTTTGTACGGGCCGGGCCGGGCCTAAAATAAAAAAATTTCAACGGGCCGAACTTTTGAGTTTTACAATGGGCCGGGCCGAAATAACTTTCCTACGGGCCTGGCCGGGCCCGGGCCTGGAAATTCCGGCCCGTGCAGATCTCTAATACTACCCAGGGAAGTGATATCCAGACTTAACCCGTCCTGAGGCTCGTGCAGGCCTCTAAATGGCATTTGAAAGAGGGAAAATGTGTACTAAGTTCTGGAAAAATTTTAAATAAATTATGAAAAAACTGAACGTTAATTTGAACGTAAATTTCGTTCAAACTCGTCGATTTTTTGAGTTTCCGTTCAGTTCAAACTCGTTTTTAAAATAGTGAGCGAAGTTCAGTTCAAAGTTCACAAATAGTGAGCGAAACTCGTGAGTTTTCGTTCAGTGAGCGCGTTCATACCCAACACTGCGTACCTCACATTATTCTATTTAATTTTAATATATCTACTTATATCAATCCCATTCAACAGTTAACAACATGAATTATTTTCAAGAAAATGTAGATATGAAAAATATGATAATTTTTGAAATTTTTAATTTTTACAATTTTTGAAATTGCAATATCTTACGAAGGAGGAGACGAAGGTGTGTGTAAAGACCATTTTTGTATAAAATCCTAAAATATTCAATTTTTATGACAATTATTTTTACGATAAAACTCACCATGTACCAGATAACAGAAAAAAGCTAATTATTTTATCTTTGACCTTTGACCTTGAATAAAATTTTTTGCTCCAGTCAGATTGACTAAGATTTTTGGCATTTCATTTGAAATGATGTTCTAAACATCTACACAAATTTCCAGCTCTTCGCTAATTTTTCCTAGGTTTCCATTATTTTTTGTCTATTTTAGCTGGACTATTTTTAATGTCTTGGAATCGTAGATCGACAGTGACGCGTCAAAAAGAAAGTTTCATAGGGTTTTATTTTTGTGCGTCGGAATTTTTTTTTTCTCTCTCTGTCTCAAAGCGTTTTAATGCAGTTACGGATATTTGTTTTCTGCAGTAATAGAAATTCTTTGCCTCAGAATTCAAATAGATTTATAAGTAATTATAATTTTTTTTATATGTAACTAAACTTTTATTAATTTATAAATATGTATTCCTAAAATGATTTTCAGCCTCACTATTTGTTTCTTCTTTATAAAATGCTTATCATACGAGGCGTTCCAAAATTAAAAGGGAGTTTTTGGCAATCTGTTATTGAATAATAAGTTTTTGGTTAATATTACGAATATTTACCCTGTTGTGTTAAATAATGCCTATCTCTACTGTCTGCTTCTCTTCATTTAAATCAGTAAAGTATGCAAGTAATATATGTATAACCATATCTGATTGCCATCGCAAACGTGTAAAAGAAAAGGCAAAAAAATTGAAAAGAAATAGAAATTTTAGTCACTGATATCATAAGGAGAAGATGCGTTCAAGGAGTGATAATGTATGATATCGTAAGGGGGAGAGAAAGCCCAAAATTGCCAAAAAGTTTATATATAATATGGGTGGGCCCTTAAATGGGTTGGCTTCATAAAATTTTTATTTTTATTTTTCTAAAGAGGGGCGGATCTCTCACAGTTTGAGAACCTCTGCTCTATACTTTACTAAATAAGCGTTAACGTAATTTTTTAGTGTTGAAATTTATAAAAATTTAATAATATACAGCTATTTCTTTAGAAAAAACAAGTTGGAAATTGCACGTGAATCGTAGCAAATGAGGTGCGTTCGTACAATATCGAAGTTTTAAAATATTCAGATCTTGCTGATATAGTAGAGCGTACTTTGGATACAGTATAGTGGTCGAAATCTTTGTGTTCCTGTAAATATGCAGGGAGTAAATTTTATTATACTTCATTAACGTATATCTTATTCATAAAATATGAAGTAGTTTAATATAATTAAAGCCCGCCCCAAACAATTTCCCCGTATAACATTATTTAGTAGAATACATTTGTGTGGCCCTGTAATTTAATAATAAATATTCTTTGCATCACAGATTGTACAGAATGTATATTTAAATACATACTTCATAAATTCATGTCAATTCTATTATGTTCAAATGAGTGTAACGCCATTAAAATGCATTTGAAACTTTTCCCATTGATCGTAATGTAACGGAATATTTTGATTGTCCCTGTAATTGATCTATGCATCCGATTTTCATAACATTTGAAATGACTCCACAAAATTATGTAATAATTATACGTTTTAAATTTCAAACGATTAAAATGCATTTGAAACTTTTCCCATTGATCGTAATGTAACGGAATACTTTTGATTGTCCCTGTAATTGATTTATGCATCCGATTTTCATAACATTTGAAATGACTCGACAAAATTATGTAATAAATATACGTTTTAAATTTCAAACGATTAAAATGCATTTGAAACTTTTTTCCCCATTGACCGTAATGTAACGGAATGCTTTTGATTGTCCCTGTAATTGGTATATCCATCCGATTTTCATAAAATTTAAAATGACTCGACAAAATTATGTAATAATTATGTATTTTACATTTCAAACGATTCGGTTGGGTAGTTTTTGCGTTGTTATATGTGGACAGACAGACGGACAGACGGACGGACTGAGCGACAACAATAGGTGCTACGTATTTACATAATTACGAACGCACCTAAAAAGCAGCATAATTACAAATATAGGTGTTTTCTTCTGATACATTTAGCAAGCATTTACAATCCATGCCAACTCTCACTGTAACATATAATATTTATCTCATAACTACGTATTGTCATATTTTATGCAAAAAAAATGTACGTGGGATATTTTAAAAATCTCTGTCGGCTGGGCCTATAGGCGGAGGTAGATTTCGAAGAGTGCTCATTTCAACAATATATATATATATATATATATATATATATATATATATATATATATATATATATGATTAGAGATAAACCCAGTTTAATAACTTCATTTGGCCGTTTATGAAAAATTTTTAATTTCATTTTTCTGCAAAAACTGGTTTTATCAGAATCATCTTAAGAGAAATTCAGCTCAAATGCCCATTTTGACAACATATTTTGAAATAGATTCTGAATTTATCAAAAAATCGATCAAAACAGTACATTATACAGTTCCTAAATAACAAACAACTGTCAGTTGAATGCATTTGAGAAAAAAATTGAATTTAAAAATGAGTCATAAAATAACCGGTTTGTTGTTTGAATACATCCTTAATTTTTTAATCATAATTGCTTCGGAAATTTTTGTGCGAAATACTCGCTTTGACAGCATTTTAAAAAATAAATTCTATCTTTATCAAAAAACTGGCCAATGCGTCACAGTATAGAGTTCCTAAATAAGAGGATCTGTAAATTGGATGCGTTTGAGAGCGAAAATGGATTTAAAAACGAGTCATAAAAAACGCAATTTGCTATGTGAAAACTTGCTTAAATTTTCAAATCACGAAGACTTCGGGAAATTCTGTTCAAAATACCCTTTTTGGTAGCCTTTTTCAAAATATATTCTGTCTTTATCAAAAAACCGATCAATGCATCACATTATATAGTTCCTAAATAAGAGGATCTGTAAATTGGATGCGTTTGAGAGCAAAAATGGAGTCAGAAAAAAACGCAATTTCTTATTTTTAATACTTCTTTCAATTTTCAGTCCCGATGACTTTCGGAAATTCTGTTCAAAATACCCTTTTTGGTAGCCTTTTTTGAAATATATTTTGTCTTTATCAGAAAATTGACCAATGCGTCACTTTATACAGTTTCTAAATAAGAGGATCTACCATTTGGATGCGTTTAAAATCAAAAATGAATTTAAAAATGAGTCAGAATATAAGCAGTTTGGATTTGAGGTTTTTTCTCCAACTCCTATTTTTGTTTAATTTCTTTTTGCTATACGAATTGGTCCTATGAAAAACTTGTCAATATAAAAGTTGTAGATATTTTTGAGAAGATGTAAAATAAATTTAATCAGATTTGATATCTTAAAAATTGACGGAGTTATGGATATTTCTCTTTTTTCAGCGCCCTTTTTCTTTTCGTTTTTCATTTTTTTCGTCGGTAAAAGTTGGTCCTATCAAAAACTTGTAAATACAAAAGTTTTAGATAATTTTAAGAACATTTACAAAAAATTTAGATGGACTTGATATCGGTAAAATTGACGAAGTTATGAATTTTTTTCTCTCAAAATCCCTGTTTTTTTCGCCCCTTGAGCCCACTTCTAAATTTATCAGAAATCTGTCATGCATATACTTTTGGCCCATTTTCAAGAAGTAATATAAACTTTAAACCGATTCGATATCTACTTTAATTAAAAAGTTATGACGTTTTTTCGTTTTTCACCAAAACGCCCCCTATTCCGACCCCCTTGGTCCGATTTCGCCCATTAACGAACTTAGCCAAGATTTTATCCCCTTTGATTTTATGTACCAGTTTGGTGGAGATTGGTGAAGAATTATAGAAGTTATCGTGTCCATAAAAAAGTGAGATATATAGATAGGTAGATAGATAGATAAACTGGTGCGATTGCAATAGGTAGTATTTCTTACGAAATCTACCTAAAATATCACAATTATCCGTTTTAAGAATTTAAATATTGAATAATTTTAAAACTTTGTATTATTTTAGCATCAAATTTTGAATACAGCTCTTTGAGTGTACCCTTAATAAGTTTTCCCATTTTCTTTCGAGTTGAAGGATATGATTTTTGATGTCCACTGTCCTCTTAATCAAGGATGTGCTTCTAGAAGGCTAAATAATGGGTGTTTTTTATCATTATTTTCTGGAACAGGTATAAATATTTTAGCTACGGGCTTTTTGCATATTATTTATTATTATTTGAAAAACATTAAACAAATTAATAAAAAATTGATGCGGATCGATATGCATGGATGGATAACTTACAGTGAATGCACTTTCAAACAGATAGGATCCATTACATAGCGTAAATTGTTTGCAATTTTTTTTTTTTTAAGATCTGAAGCTTTAAGAATTCTGAGGTCAAAAAAGTTTAAAATCAATAACGTGGATGTTACATGAAGAAAAGAGTATATTTCTGTCACTTTTTTCTCACTGCGGCTGGCTTCTAAAATATATACAGGATGTTTCTCTACCAGACCGACAAACTTTGAGGGGTGATAGTAGACATGAAGACAAACATTATTAAATGGGAAACCACGGGGCGCAAACGTCTTCCGTAGGAGCCAGGGGCCATTAAAATTTACGGTCCAAAATTTCAAACGATGATAAAAAACGGAAAAAAGGGTCGATTCAGTTGCGATTTTCACTAAAATCATTCTTTATAACACGGTTTGAAAAAAACAAATTATACAGGTTACATTCAAAAATTGTCGATAGAGGGCGCTTTAGACTTTAGAGTAACGAACAACTAATTTTTACCGTTATTTCGTGCATGGGATTGAACTTATTTTAAAGTTTAGACTTTAACTTAAATTTTAATCCCAAAATCGGAAACATTGGGATTGGGTAACTGGCGAAAATTTAACTGTGAACAGAGGGGCAGATTTTAAACATTCATAAACATTATACAAACTGATCGATTTTGTTGCGGTTTGCGTGTAGTTCATCCCCTTGGTAATTATTTTATTCCAAATGACTTACAGCTCTTGTGTATCCATTTTTTGATAGAGGGCGCTTCCGACACATCTCCGACATTTCAATGGCATTACTCCTGTGTGTTTTACTACCTGACCAACATACTTCCAGGAAGTGTTAGGGATGCAAAGCAACTCGGAATCACATAGGAATGTAACATTGAAAATGCCTCTTTAGCGAGCTGTGGTTAAAAGAAGCAGAGAAAAAAGCAACAGAAACAGCTAGTGAAATAGCAACACGTTAATGTGGCAAAAAGCAATTTAGTTAAAGGTTTTACTACAAAAGGTATCCGAAATTACGACCAGAAGTAGTCGGGCATGCTTGACAGCAGCGTCGCATGCAATTCCTTACGCTTTGAAAGATTCCTGGCATCTCGGATAGCTTTCTGGCAGCTACAGAAATTCGAGTGACAGTTCTTCCACTGAGGGTACAGGAGTCTCATACATTCAACTTTTCATTTGATCCCAGCAGAAGAAGTCCATACAGATTCAGATTCAGATTGAGCCAGGTGGTTGTGGGAAGGGGGTCTACTAATTGGTTTGAGCTCAACTAGCCCCACCCAGCAATGTTTATTAAAAAAAATACAGAACATTTATATAGTAATAAAATAAAGGTAGGTAACAAAAAGTAATTGATATAATGAATTAGGTGCGACGATCTGGCAGGCCAACGAACCGGGCCACCACTGCCTATTCATCGCTGTCCACGTGTTACGTTTAGGTGCCTTCGAACATCATTGATAAAATGGGGAGGAGCCCCATCGTGCTACAAAGTGGCGCAACAAAAGAGGAACACGTGCTTTTACCAGAAGTTCCCACAGAACGTGTTGTAGAAATATCAAGTGGCTTTTTTCTCTGCTTCTTTTAATCCTAACTCTTAAAAAAGATATTTTTGACATTACATTGTATTATATTATGATTCCGAGTCGTCTTTGCATCCCTAACACTTCCTGGAAGTATGTTGGTCTGGTAGTAAAACATCCAGGAGCAATGCCATTGAAATTTCGGAGATGTGTCGGAAGCGCCCTCTAACAAAAAATTGGGACACCAATGCTGTATGTCATTTTGAATAAAATAATTACCATGGGAATGACCTACACGCAAACCGCAATAATATCGATTTGTTTGTCAAATGTTTATGAGCGTTCAAAATCCCCTCTTCTGTTCACAGCTCAATTTTCGCTAGCTACCCGATAACAATGTTTCCGATTTTGTGCTTAAAATTTAAGTTAAATCTAAACTTTAGAATAATTTCAACCTCGTGCATAAAATAAAGGTAAAAAGTATTTGTTTGTTACTCTAAAGTCTAAAGCGCCCTCTATCGAGAATTTTTTAACGTAACCTTTATTTATTTTATTTTTTTTACAAACAAAACGTGATATAAAGAATGATTTTAGCGAAAACCGCAAACGAATCCATCCTTTTTTCCTTTTTTTATAATCGTTTGAAGTTTTGGACCTTAAACTCTAAGGAAGACGTTTGCGCCCCATGGTTTCCTATTTAATAATGTTTGTCTTCATGTCTACTATCACCCCTCAAAGTTTATCGGTCTGATAGCGAAATACCCTGTGTGTATATATATATATATATATATATATATATATATATATAGAGAGAGAGAGAGAGAGAGAGAGAGAGAGAGAGAGAGAGAGAGAGAGAGAGATAAATAGATAGATATAGATATAGATATAGATATAGATATAGATATAGATATATAATGGCGGAAAGTTGTCTAAGCTCAAATGAATTATGTAGCTGCCTTTAATTTAAAAAAATAGCAAAATTGCATCAATAGATTTTGGATATTGTGTTCTGATCCTGCACAATTAGAAAAAAGTCGTTTTGCGTAAAATGGTTTTATAGTGCTCCAAAATGTACTACATGGCCAAAGATGACCGTCCACTTGCGATTTTAGTTATTTTGTTAAATATCTAGAAAAATACACAAGGAAGTATCCTGAAACTCTTAGTATATAAATATAACAGTACAAGTCATACATTTCCGTGAAGATTTTTTTCCCCAAAACTCCATAGAGGAGCGTTAACAAATTAAAAAAGAATGAATATCTTTTGGACAACCTTGTCAAAACTAATGTAGCAAAAGCGATTAAACTGTAGATTATGATTAAGTGGCTAATTGTAATATACTGTGTTTATTTTTATGTAGATAGCATGTATGCTCGTAGAAAAATTAAGGTTTTTATAAAAACAGTCCCAAATTCTTCCATGATTTTTGCTTATAATTTGCAGAGTTCTTAATATAAAATAATATTCTTTTCTTAAAATATGGCAAACAACATTGCGCACAATACTCTGTAATCAGATTTAAAAAATAATAAAAATGATAGGAAAAATGAGTAGGTTTACTAAATAATTTTTCACTGCGCATGCGTCAAAGTTATCAGAATGTCATTTGTATATTATGTTAGCCAAATGTGTAGAGCAACTTTTGTGAAAGTCTCAAAATCATAGCTTGAAAATTCTGAAAATAATCGTCTCTAGAATAAGTTGAAAATCCGTTATTCCCAAAATGAAGCAAAAACAAGAGGGGTTGTATCCATATATTAATTGATTAGTGTCAATATAGAATACACAATATGGGACGTACTACTACATTTGGATAAAACCCCTCTTTTTTTTGGGGGGGGGGGGAACAACGGATTTTATGCTTATTCTATAGACGATCACTTTCAGAATTTTTCAAGCCATGATTTTGAGACTTTTACAAAAGTTGCTCTTCACATTTAGCTAACATAATATGCAAATGAAAATTTGATTTCGTTGACGCATACGCAGTGAAAAATTATTTAGTTAACATACTCATTTTTCCTATAATTTTTATTATTTTTTAAATCTTATTACAGTATATTGTGTGCAATGTTGTTTGTCATATTTTCAGAAAAAAATATTTTTTTATATTAAGAGCTCTCCAAATTAGAAGCAAAAATCTTGGGAAAATTTGGGATTGTTTTTATAAAAACCTTAATTTTTCTACGAGTATACATGCTATCGATGTATACTAAAATGAACACAGTTTATTACGATACGCCACCTAATCATAATCTACAGTTTGAGAGCTTTTGCTACATTAGTTTTAACAGGGTTATCCAAAAGATATTCACTCTTTTTTAATTTGTTGACGGTCCCCTGTGGAGTTTCGGGAAAAAATCTTCACGGAAATGTATGACTTGTTCTATTATATTTATACACTAAGATTTTCACGATACTTCCTCGTGTATTTTTCTAGATATTTAACAAAATGTCTAAAATCGCAAATGGACGGTTATCGTGTAATTCTAGCCTATGGACGCGTTGTGCCAAAGTACTAAATTAATATGAAAGAACCACGAATTCAGCCAAATCGCTTTACAGGGGTAATCTACAAATTTAATAGTAAACATAATTGAATAATAAACAAATTTCAACCTAGAAAAGCACAATAAATATTAATTATGAAGAAATCAAGTACAAATGTCTGAGTCTCTCTACCTTATGCTAAAAAAACAAAAAACAAAAAAACACAACCTTAATACAGAAAAATATGTTTGAATCTTATTCCTGTAAGAAAAATCATTAATATCGATTAATGCAAAATATATATATAATACAGTAAATAATTTTTTTCTCGATACTGCTTTTAGAGAAAAGATTGTCAAACCGCCAAAAAATATTTCCTGTCGCATCGTAAGTTCAATAACCTTTTTTATGGATTCTGACGTTTACAGATACGCAATTACACCTGCAGTGTGTTCATTTTCTCACTCTCACATAACGTGCATAATTACAGCGTATTTATTATAAGGGAACTGTTATAATTCTTTTAAATAAGCTACGAAATTCATACCTGTATCATCATATTATTTTATTCAATCTTATTAACATCAAGGTTATTACGAGTAATGAAAATTCTCTCCTGCCGCTCCTAATATAGTAATTTTATTTTTTATTTTTTCCATTATTTAATGCTTCAAGAAGGTAATTTCTAATGAAGAATTTTAGTTATATTAAATCAGAATTTCTGTTATTCATATTTTATAACTTATATGAAAATTCGAAAAAAAATTGCATGCACTCGGAAAAGTTACAATACTCACAAATTCAAATAAGTTTCTTTAATATTCAACAGAGAGAGTCACTGGAACAATAACTAGTAGCAGGCAAAGTTGATAGTTTTTACATCAAAATCGACAATGATTGTTTTGAATAGATATCTAAAACTTTAGCTCTTTATAACTTATGCTTATACCTCGATTAATATATTTTTAAGCATCATTAAACGTTAATTGTTTAAACTGTTATCAGTACACTGTTAAAAATAAAGGTGACAAACCGGTGCCATTTGGGACCCGGAGGTGAAAAGGCGGTGCCATTTGGAACCATAGGGTGTCATAGAAGCTTGAATATGCGGTTGGGGTGACGACAGATCTGTTACTGGATGATGGGAGCTAAATAAGGTGCCATGCACTTCGTAACCACCTCATCGGGTGACTGGCAACTTGCGCATGCGCTATGACGCGTGTCTTTCTGCTCTCGGTGTCGGCAAGTAAAGTTTACGGCTGTGAGCAAATCAAAACATGGCAGTGTGTAAATTGGCGATATTAATTGAGGACTAACCACTGAGCTACAATGAAACAACAATGAGCACTTAATGATCCGATTTGTGCGACCAGTGAACCGGGCAAAGTCTGATTAAAGGTAAGATTTAACTTTATTTTATTTTATTTTATTGTTACGTTAATTTATTGTACATCCCTATAAGTAATGTCATAAAAAAACAGTAAATTAGATTTTCTTGTTAGTATGATTGATTGTTAAGTTTATTATGTGAAGCTACAAGCTACACTCTCATCAAAATACCCGCTTGCTAATGTTAAACCTATGAGGTAGTTATTTTACAATTTCTCGCTTACATGTCTATATTTTTAAATGATTTATTGAGGCCTTAGCTACCGAGGAGCAATTGGAGCAAACTGCTCTAAAAACGGGAATCCTAAAGGCGCACAATTAGAAAGAGCGAAATGAAAGATTGTAAAAATATTTACACATTTTTTCATTACAAATCAGTTATTATAGAAGAATCTTGTTGCAATCGGAATATTCTATGACCATGTTACCTTGTGTTTAAACTCAACTGTTTAGATTTAACCCTTAACTGCTGTTAGTGGTCTCAGACACCGTGAGTTTTTCAAGTTTCACAGTTTAACTTGTAATTTTTAGTTTAACTATGGATACTGGTCAAATTTTTTTAGTTTGGAGTCTTATTACTACCTCTAAATACTTTTGAATAGCTGAATTTGATTTATAATATTCTTGTACATAAAATTTAATACATAAATAGTATTCTGAGAGTTAATGTAACATTTTATTCATCTTCAGATTAAACGGTCTGACAGACAGCTCACAGTAGTTATGTGACAATTTTTTTCACAGCAATTAAGGTTAAAATATGTGTTTGCGTCTATATACAGTTAAAAGCAATTAATTTTATTCGCGAAGTTTTAATTTTAACCTTTACACGGGATCTCGGACAGCATCTGGCTGGCTTTGCATATATTGTCAGATAAGATGCTATCCGAACCCCTCCTGTAAAGGATAATTCACACCATATTGCAGCCTCGCGTAACTTCTCTAATATTGTTTCAGTATACCTGATTCGTCTTTATTTGAGAGGGGGGATAACTTTTTTATTTAAGACAATTGAATACTTGCAAATCTTAAAGTAATCAAAACATTTACAGGGTTTTCATTATTAATATTTCCCTTATTAACCACCATTATTTCCAAAATAATCTTCATAATAAGATTAGATCGGGAGGCGGTAGCACGGACAATCATTTAGTCTCATTTAAGGATAAAAATCACGGATAAAACCTCGATTTGCATATTAAAACGTTATTAGTCAGCCAAGTCATACCTTGGTGGGAAATGCCTAAAAACCCGAATTTAGCGGTATCTTGGGTTTACCATTATGTTTTCTTACTCCCAATTCTTCACATTTTCATACTTTTGGTTTCATTTTCTTTCAAAAAGGTGAGAAAATGTTAGGGTATTGAATTGAATAAACCTTATGATCTGATTATCGGCTATGCAGATTTACACTCATTTTTTTTTCGAAAGTATTCTTTCGCATTAAACCTTATTTAGTAGCAGAATTTTATGGTTAAATAAAATAAAATATATTTTTTTCAATAATAGTAATTTAAGTTTGATTAGACCGTAATCAGTCCCCCCCCTTTCTCAATCATCAACATCATCCGATATGACAAATTTGTAGTCATGAACATTCAAATTAAAGGGAAATTCAAAGGGAATCAAAAGGAAAACAATCTGTATTTACTCCACTGAACTTTCAGAATAGTTTACAGAAATAGTGTGTGTTCAAAAAATATAACAATGAATAAAATCTTATATCGTAATTTTACACAAATGTGAAAATTTTCCGCAGGTGATGAAAATCTCGTGTTTTTTGCACTGTCATTTATAAATCTTAAACATTTTTCTTATGACATAATTTTTAACAATCTTTCATTCCACCCGTTCTGAAACAAGACCAATAAACAGGGTTGGCTTTTTATCGGTAAAAACCTGGGGAGAATGTGGTAAAAACCTAAGGATATACAATAAACTGTTAGCCCTTAAACTGTATTTTAATATTATTGATAAAAATTCTATTTTCATGTAATTGGTGTATTAATATATAATATCTATATAGGGGAGAGTGGGGTGGTGTGGGACTTTTTTTACAAACGAATTTATATATATATATATACTAGCGCACCCGACAGACGTTGTCCTGTCACCGACAGACGTTGTCCTTCTTGGCACCGACTCCAGAAAATCAAATAAATGTACGTAAATCTGGTAATACGCAGAATAAACACTACGCTCTTAGTTTAATTTCTTATTACAATTATGTAAGGAAATTATTTTTTACTCTTCATTAGTTTTTGAAGTCGGTTCAATTTTTTATAGAAAAGTTTATTTTTCTCTTTTTAGTTAAAAGTTAACGATTGTCTGAAGTCGGTTAATCAAAATTATAATACAGGAAATATTATTGTAAAGCATACACGTTTGTCAGCAGTGGGGTTCGAACACGCGATCTCTATCTTCAAGAAGCTGAGCTTAAATCTGGCGCCTTAGACCGCTCCGACATTCCGTCCGCACTCCATTCATCGAACTTATTCAACACTTTTAATTAGCGAAAAATCACTAACTATTAGTTTTTGCCTAATTACTAAAAAAGTACTGAATCAATTTCGACGAAATGTGAATCTAAACCATTCTCGAATCAACTGGAACGCACACACAAAATTTCATCAAAATCGGTCCAGTCGTTTAGGAGGAGTTCAATTACATACACACGCACAGAAGATTTTTATATATAAAGATATATATATATATATATATATATATATATATATATATATATATATATATATATATATATATATATAAAGAAAGAAAAAATTCAATTTATAGCATGCAAGGTTAAACTCTTTTTAATCCCCCTGAACAATATAGAAACATAACGTGCAAATACTATTTTATTTTAAAGAGAACGTAAGTTTCAAAATGTGTCTCATACCTCCTCATTAAGAGTTATGGGACAGCAGTAATAAAAAAAGCTCTAAGGCACAAAATAACCTATAGTGTCGGTAAGATAAACAATCAAACAAAGGTTGCAAGTTGATAATGTATATGCCACAATATAAAATTCCAGTATCTTCATGACTGGAATGGAAATTCAGGATTCTCTGTCATAGGTGTCATTAAGGCCCCACACTAGACTCAGAATGTAAAGATGTTAATGTAAAAGTCTATAGGAGCGTTCTTTTGAAATACCTAACTCAAATTTTAATATTTTTACATGATTCTTTTGAACAAGACAGCTGAGGATGATCCATAACCGTCCTAGTTTTTATTTTTTCGATTTTGCTTTTATATTTTTTGTATAACGATAGTTTCAATTTCAGAACCGGTTTAAACCAATTTCGTAAGTTAAAGTAATTTTAAAAAAGAAAATCTGAAACCAAAACTGAAAAAGTAAAAACTACACCGGTTGCGAATCGCCCTCAGCAATATTGTGCAAAACAATCACGTAAAAATATTAAAATTTCGGCGAGCTATTTGAAAAGAACGCCCCCATAGACTTTGCATTATCATCCGGGTCTTTTTCTGTGCCTAGCGTTGCGCCTTAAATAATCATCAATTTATTTACATTTTGAAGGATGAATGCATATATTATCAATGTTATAATTAATATATTATCCTCTAAAAAATTTGCATGTTAGCAATTCGCATTATTATTAATTAAAAAAAGGAACTGGGCGCGTCCCATTCATCCCTTTTCTGGCATGTCCCATTCCTCGCCACTTCCTTGTTTGTGTTAAACTTCTTGTTCAAACAAAAATGCTGCTTTAGACTTAGTTTAAATTATGGATAATATACAGTATAATGTTCCATAAATAGGGAAACTATTACATTTATACATAAACAAGCCTTTAATATATTGAGAGCAAATAAATCAAATTTAAATTGGATTTTTGAAATAATTTTTTCTTTTATACATTTGCAAGCCTATGCATATAAATATTATTTGTAAACTGAAGGATGGATTACCATTGCTTCATCTTGTCTGCGATCGATGAAATGTTTAGAATAATGCACAAAGAGAAAAACCTAAAGTCCCATTCCACCCAACTTTCCCCCATATAGCAAAAAGGGAAATAAAGAATTAGCCAGTTTCCTAAAGCTCCTGATATACACTATATAGCCAGAGATGACCGTCCACTTGCGATTTTAGACATTTTGTTAAATATCTAGAAAAATGTATGAGGAATTATCCTGAAAATCTTAGTGTATAAATATAATACACTACCTGGCCATTGATTATCGTCCACTTGCGATTTTAGACATTTTGCAAAATAGCTAGAAAAATACATAAGGAATTATCCTGAAACTCTCAGTGTATAAACAATATAGTACAGGTCATCTATTTACGTGAAGATTTTTTCCAGAAACTTTATAGGGGACCGCCAAGAAACTAAAAAATGTATGAATATCTTTTGGATAACCCTGTCAAAACTAATGCATCAAAAGCGCTCAAACTGTAGATTGTGATTAAGTGGCTTATTGTTATAAACTGTGTTTATTTTTATGTCGATGGCATGTATACTTGTAGAGAAATGAAGGTTTTTATAAAAATACTCCCAAATTTTTCCAAGATTTTTGCTTATAATTTGCAGAGTTCTTAATATAAAATAATAATATTTTCTGAAAATGTGACAAACAACATTGCACATAATACCCTGTATTCAGAATTAAAAAATAAGAAAAATTGTATGAAAAATGAGTAGGTTTACTAAATAATTTTTTACTGCGCATGCGTGAACGATATCAAAATTTCATTTGCATATTATGTTAGCTAAATGTATAGAACAACTTTTGTGAAAGTTGCAAAATCATAGCTTGAAAATTCTGAAAATAATCGTCAATTGAATCACTTAAAAATCCGTTATTTTCAAAATGAAGCAAAAACAAGAAGGGTTGTATCCATATATTCATTGATTAGTGTCAATATAGAATACACAATACGCAACTTACATTTACACTATTATTTACATTATTAGTACATTTGGATACAATCCCTCATTTTTTTTGCTTCATTTTGGGAACAATGGATTTTCGACTTATTATATTGGCGATTATTTTTTAGAATTTTCAAGCTATGATTTTGCGACTTTCACAAAAGTTGCTCTATACATTTAACTAACGTAATATGCAAATGAAATTTTGATATTGTTGACGCATGCGCAGTGAAAAATTATTTAGTAAACCTACTCATCTTTCATACAATTTTTATTATTTTTTAATTTTGATTACAGGGTATTATGTGCAATGTTGTTTGTCAGATTTTCAGAAAATATTATTTTTTTATATTAAGAACTCTGCAAATTATAAGCAAACATCTTGGAAAAATTTGGGAGTATTTTTATAAAAACCTTAATTTCTCTACGAGTATACATGCTATCGACATAAAAATGAACACAGTTTATAACAATAAGCCACTTAATCACAATCTACAGTTTGAGCGCTTCTGCTGCATTAGTTTTGACAGGGTTATCCAAACGATATTCATCATTTTTTAATTTGTTGACGGTCTCCTATAAGGTTTCTGGAAAAAATCTTCACTGAAATATATGATCTGTACTATTATGTGTATACACTGAGAGTTTCAGGATAATTCCTCATGTATTTTTCTAGATATTTAACAAAATGTCTAAAATCGCAAGTGGACGATAATCAATGGCCAGGTAGTGTAGCACAAGTCATATATTTCCCTGAAGGTTTTATTCCGAAACTCCAATAGGGGACCGTCAACAAATTAAAAAAGAATGAATACCTTTTGGATAACCCTGTCAAAACTAATGTAGCAAAAGTGCTCAAACTGTAGATTATGATTAAGTGGCTTATTGTAATAAACTGTGTTCATTTTTATGTCGATAGCATGTATACTCGTAGAAAAATTAAGGTTTTCTACGAATCCGAAAAACAGTCTCAAGTTTACCCAAGATTTTTGCTTATAATTTGAAGGAGTTCTTAATGTAAAGTAACATTCTTTTCAGAAAATGTGACAAACAACATTGCACACAATACCCTGTAATCAGAATTAAAAAATAGTAAAAATTGTATGAAAAATGAGTATGTTTAGTAAATAATTTTTCACTGCGCATGCGTCAAAGATATCAAAATTTCATTTGCATATTATGTTAGCCAAATGTATAGAGCAACTTTTGTGAAAGTCGCAAAATCACATCTTGAAAATTTTGAAAATAATCGTCAATAGAATACGTTGAAAATTCGTTATTCCCAAAATTAAGGAAAAACACGAGGGGTTGTATCCATATATTCATTGATTAGTGTCAATATAGGATACATAATAGGGGCATACTAATAAATTTGAATAAAATTCCTCATTTTTTTTATTATTATTACTGGTATGGAATACCTGTACATGATAGGGAAATTCGTTGCTAATCTGGAATAGACACTTTGTTGCAAGATATGTTTTGTAAATATGGTTAATAATGTTACATTATTATACTAATATAATAATGTTACTATTGTTACTATATAATAATGTTACTATGTGTATATAATAATGTTACATTACTATAGTTTGTAATTCTTAATGATAATACAGGAAAAGAATATCTGAATGACAAGTATGAGTTGGTCATGTAATTTTCTCATGCTGTCCGAAAATAGGCAATAAAGAGAAAAGTGCCCAGTTAAACTGATGGCATTGAGCTCGCAGGCTATACATACAACTGTATATTATACTCTTATTTCAAAGAATAATGCCCTTCCAAAAATAAAAGAAATCAACTGTAAGTTATTCGACAGTGGATTAACTGCCATCCCTCTTTATACTTAACCAATGAGCCCCTAAAACTAATCAAGGAAGTGCCTTATTAGAGTGAACCTATTAACAAAATTTGAAGAAAGTGTGATAATTCTGCATGATTTCTGCATATTTATATAAATTAAGGAGGGTAGCACTCTCTTCTCCCCCCCTTCATATTTAACAAATGAACCTCCAATGCTAATCAGTGAAGAACCTTATCAGAATGAACCTACATATAAAATTTGAAGCAAATCTGATATTTATATAAAGAGTTATCACGTTACATACAGAACCTGCGGGCACATTAGCTGTCAGGCTTTGATAGCCTTGTGAGCTATAATTTAAATTTTATTTAAATTTTATTCTTTCTTTTTTTTGTTCATCTACCATTTTTGCTGTACTTTGATGATACATTTTAATTGGACTGTCTTGTTGTGTGCTTTCCTTAATGTGTTATTATTATTATTTCAGATAGTGAACTTACATTTATAGTACTTACATTACCATGCTTGATACAAGAAAAGTTTCCGATTCTTTATCATGAAGAAGGTGCAGAAATTTCTGTGTATCAACCTGTTACTGTGCTCCGCAACTCAAGCAACTTGCTAAATTACTCATGCTATGTATTAATTTTATATAAACAGTTAATTACAAAACTAATTTTATAAGCCTAGTTACTTTGTGGTATGCATTATTTTGGTTGTTTAACGTAACTATAGCAAAAGCCAATTTAAATTTTTATCATTTTTATTAGATACTTATGTCTTCAAAATTTTCTCAGTGGCATCAGTTCCACACAGTGTTACGTCTTTGTTTAATAATATTTATTACATACTTGGTGTTTACAATAAAAAGATTATTTGAACTAAAAGGTTGTTTTTTTAATTCAGTGTTTTATTCCTTTCATTATAATTACTCTTTGGATTAAAATTTCAGATGCAATAAGTCAAAACACAAAAACAATTTGGCAGAAAGTGTTTTGATGTAAATACAGGACTAGAAATCAGCAGTCGTTAGTCGTCAAATGAAACTAAATTATAGAAAAATTATTCCTAGTCGTCAAATCTTGATAGCTAGCTTTCTTTAACTTTAATTTTTGTTTAGCAAATGCTTTCATTTTTATTTAAGCATACATCCCCCCCCCCTTCTGCACCATGACATCAGCACGTGTCTTAAGAATTTTGAACCTTTCAATAACCTCTAAGTTAACTTCACTTTCACCAATGACTGATAAAACTGGTCCTTGGATATTACACCCCTGTAAACAAGATTTTTTTTATTATGAGATATTTCTGCATCCTTATATGTTCCTAAAATAAGAAACTGTATTAAAATTGTTTTAAAATTTTTGTATTCCCTTCCTCAAACAAACAAAAAAAATATGTGTGATTTGGAAATGTTTTAAATGCCACACCATAATTGGCAACCAAAGATTCATTTATTTGCTAACTTTTTATTTTCTGATGTACTGTTAGTCTCAGATTTTTTAAAAATTAGCTTATCCCTAGTTATATCTAAAGCTCATATTTTCTCTCTGTGGACATATTTGCTTGATTATCTGTTTTGTATGCATATTAGCTTTATAAAAAGAATAAGTTTTACCAGAATCCAAATATTGTAGTTTAATAAGATTCCATACTTATGGAGAGTCAGTTTTTATTTTGTTTAGTAAGAAAAAGTGTTTAATATATAAAGTTTCCTCCCCACTTCCCTTCAATACATTAAAATTAAATATGCAATGCAATAATATTACTATTAACATGGTTGTGAAAAGAAATAAGAAAATATGAAATGCAGTTGGCACATCGAAAAAAAATTGTAGGCATTATATTGACACCTTACATACAGTTCTTAATTTCTAATCCTGTGTGAATATATGCTATAAAATATGGATTTGCATAAGTTCACTATAAAGGTAAGTACTACATATATTGTAAAAATGATTTTTTTTACTCAAATTCATCTGTGATTTTACCACAACTATAAAATGAACTTATTTTCTATAATTCATTTCATAGCTTGATGGCTAGCTTTCTGGAAGAATTTTAAAGAATATGAAGTATTCTTACTAATTTAAAAGTTACACAGCATTTATTACATATTCTTTTCTAATTTGTGTTTTACATTTTTTTAATTAGATACAGCAGGGTAGCTAAAAAAATATTGGTGTGTTGTTTGACATTGATATTTCACAACTAAAATCTGAGAAATGCTTATTTTAAAATTTTGTAGCATTTCTTCTATTATATGAAAATCTTAATCCTCCGAAAAGTTCACAACCGTCAAAATGATCAGTAACTAATATGTTCAACGAAGTGTTCGCCTCATGGAAGCACAATAATTTTAATGGAACTTCCAGCAGTATTGGGGCCTTCACATGGAGCAAAAACAACATTGACCTCCAACACCCATCTGCGTGGATATTTAATAACAGGTGTATTGCCTTCGAACAATCAGATCTTAACTCACTTGACTTCTGTAGAAAAGCTAGAAATAGAAAATCCCCAGTTTGCATTGTATGTGATGCGAAATTATCAAGGCATAGAATGATTTAAAGCAGAATTATCTGCAGCGGACTGTCAATTCTGTGATCTTTCGTTTTAAAACTTTTATAAAAAATAAATATCATGCCAGTGAAAAATTTGTTAAAATATTGTTATTTCTTTTATTTTTTTTATTATTAAATTATGGCATATATTTTACAGGATATAGCATTTTTCTTTGTCCCCATACTTTTGAGTTGCCCTGTATATAAAATAATGAAAATACATGTCAAGCAATATACTATGTGTCAAAAAAGATGGTTACGGATTACTTCTGAAATTATAAGAAAATTATAAAAATATTCATATGAAGATAGATAATTCTATTTGTACTTTCTCTTATTTTGGAGTCAAAAAACATCAAATTTTTATAATGTTCCTGCATCTGAAAATGCCCAATCACAAAAATAGTTACTGGCCCTTTCTTAAACATACCCAAAAAGTTTGATCCAAACATATGAGTTAGAGACAGCCAAAAATCATGATTTTACAAGAACTTCAAAACATAAAATTTAAAATCAGGCTTCAAATTGCATGACAAAGTCACAATATTTGACTCTAACTCAGTGATTTTCAGAGGCAGAAAATAGGTGTAGATGTTGTGTAAATTTTGCGATTTATTCTAACAAAACCTTTTGGGTATGACTAACAATGCAATAGTGATGACTTATGATTGGTGATTTTGAAATGCAAAGGCTGTATAAAAGTTAAAATTTTGAATTTTTCTTAAAATACTCTCCATGTAAATGAAAGTACAATTTGAATTCTCTGCCTTTCTATGATTATTTTTGTAGTTCATATTATCCCTCTCTGAGTTACAAAAATATGCTACAATATTTCTTTGGACACCTGATAGAGTTTAAAAATATAATATTCCATCAATCTAAAAGAAAAAGAAAAGACTCAAAATATTGACTGATCATGATAATTTTCTCTGCAGAATTCAATTTAAAAATGGGTAAACACTTTGTATTTCATGATTCAAACCAATACAATTTCTTGACAAGCAGGATGGGGGGGAGGGGGGTTGCAACTGTGGGCCATAGATTGTGAGTGCTATTTCTTGTAGGATGCCACAGGGCACACTGGATTAGTGTTTCATCCGTTCACCCTCTGAGGCACCCTGGATAAGTGATATCATTATTCTCCCCTGAGATGCCATTCTTTCACCCCTTAAGGTACCCTGGATGAGGGGTGCCATTACTCTCCCCTCAGATGCGATCCTTTCACCCTCTGGGGCACCCTGGATAAGGGGTGCCATAACTCTCCCCTGAGGCGCCATCTTTTCACCCCCTGGGGCACCCTGGTTAAGGGGTGCTATTATTCTCCCTTGAGATGCCATCCTTTCACCTCCTGGGACACCCTGGATAAGGAGTCAGATTATTCTCCCCTGTGGTGCCATCGTTTCACCCTATTGAACACTGTGGATAAGGGGTGCCATTATTCTTCCCTGAGGTGCCGTCCTTTCACCCCTTGAAACACCCTGGATTAGGGGTACCATCTTTTCACCCCAGCTAAAGGTGCCATTTTAGCTCCTCTAGGGGTGTCACCAGCGAGACAAGCCTTTCACCCCTAAAAGGTGCAATGTGTCACCATTAGTTTTAACAGTGTATTGAATTAATATTCCTGGGAGTAAACCGTGATTAAAGCATTAAAACAATATTTTTCATGAATTTGACTTAGTTTATATAGACCTTATAATATAGGTTTTAATAAAACTTATGTCTGTGGAAATTTTTGTTTTTGGCTTTATATATAAACTTTTTGAATAAATAAAACCGTTTAAGCACGTGATATTGACCAAATAAAGTGAAATAACTACATTTTTTAAAAATAAATTGTCAAAAAAAATCCGATGCAAAAACAATATTTATGTTATCTGCCACCGACCTATAATTTCTCAACCGTTCTTCGCAAACATATAGTTCCAATCACAAAAACATTTTAACTAAGATAAATATTAATGTTCTGGGATTGTTTAAATAGTGTTCTTATACTTTCAGGTGATATACCGCAATTTTTATGCAGAAAAACTAGATTTATGTTAGCGTGATATAATCGCATGATTGCAAAAGGCGAGTATTTCTCTACAAAAATATTGGTATTCAGTCAGGGGAAAGTCATGTAAATTGTAGGAACCCTGTTAAAGTAAAAAATCAATTTTATAAAAAAAAACAAAATCTCACTTTTTTGACGGTCCTCCAAAATCCATATAATTACATTTTGTAAAAGTTAATGCATATCATAACAGATATAATACAAAAAATTTGACCTCTGTACCACAAAATTCACGCAGTTATTAAATTTCATAGTTTGAGATGTTTGCACATAATTTTGTCTTTCTGTGAGGGATCAGCTAAAAAAGAATTAAAATAATTTCAAGATCGAAATCAGGATGCAATATGTTTTTTACGGCGAAACCACCTTTCACCAGTATCACAAATCCGGATATCACCAAACAGGGTTATTTCATCTAAAAGTTTGAGCTAACTTTTAGAGGTCCAAAAACATTCAAAAGTCTAATTAGGTAGAAATGCCACCCGAGAAATAAAACATACTCGCAAAAATTGCACAAATGGTATCGAAATACGAACAACCAGCCGGGCTATAATGAGCATGAAACGGGGAATGTTGCCCCCGTCTCCCTTTTTTTATGTTTTCACACACAAAATAATAATAATAATAATAATAATAATAATAATAATAATAATAATAATAATAATAATTTAAAAAAACGAACATTTTCTACCGCTTAGAATACATATGTGGAAACATAAATACTGATTTAGACCAAAACATTTTTCTTTTTTTTATCTCATTCTAATCTAAAAGTAGAAAATGTTCATTTTAAGGAATAAAAGGTGGAAGAAGATTTAAAATATCAGATTTAAGAAAAGTACAAACAAAAATTGTAGACCTCACATGCATCATACAATAATTGGATTCGGCGTTTAAGCTACCGAATGTTATAATATTTGTGAAATGAACTTAATTTATTACACTAAAATAAACATAGCTTAAGCGATTTCAATCTACAGGGTGGTCATAAAAAACTTTGCCGATATATGGAGCTCTAGCGGCCAGTCCGTTTAACCAATCGAGGTGAAATTTCAGATGTAGATATTCAGAGGTATGAGCTCGAGATTCTGTGAGCGGCAACAAAATGGCGCTCACGGTTACGGTTACAGTTACAGAAACTCAAAATTTTCCAATGGCAACACTCATTTTTTTTCATCGCAAAATGCTCAACACATGTGAAAACCCTAAAAAGCGTTGGAAAGGTATGGTTATTGCAATAAACGGACGCGTTATGCTCGCACAAAATCAGCTCTACGAACGGCCCCAAAAAACACGGCCAAGGCGCACGAAGAAAATTGGAATATGACAGAGACAAAATACCAATCACGGAACGTCGTTTGACAGATAGTCAGCGTAGAAAACGGATAAAAAGTAGGTTGGGAATGTTAATTATTCAGTCGGAGCTCGCAGACGCCAACAAAATGACTTCGTTCGTGGTGAGTTGGTAAAACTATTATCAAAATGAGATGAATGCTTCGAAAACCTGGCGCGTTTTCCCTCGAAACCACCGCAAAATATGTGGCCTATGCATTTCACAAGCTCTTCGTGGTTTAGTAATGAAATTCAAAGAAATTGACTGCGCCTGTTATAGTCTGCGATCCGGACGGCCAACTGTTCCTGAGGATACTGTTATGGAAATGCATCACATAGTGACCAGAGGACGCATGCAAACTACAAAAGGTGCAATTCGTGTATTTGATGTACCAAAATCAATGCTCTTAAAGTTACTGCGCTCCGTAATCCGCATGTTTCTTTACCGGTACCAGCGCGCCCAAATGTTGGAAATGAGAGACCATCAACAACATATGGACTTTGTTAATGAATTTCTTATCCAATATGATGGAGATAACGATCGACCTCTTTGCATATTATGAACGAACGAGGCACATTTCACCTGAACCGGTAACTTCAATGGCCTCCACGATCCCCCGACCTCACTCCTATGAATTTTAGGTTCTGGGGATATCTAAAATGTAGAGTGTACATGTGCAATCCGCAAACTTTGCCGGATTTGAAAGATTCTATCATATTTGAAAGATTGCAAACATCCCTCATGCAATGTAACGTTCGGCCGTATTGACCATAGTCGCCACCATGCAATGTGTAATTGTCAGCGATGGCACCTATGTGGAAAAGGTGTAATCAATATAAAAGTTTTCTCGATATGTGTTGTAATCAGAGATTAGTGTACTGACTCTGTGTCATATGCAAATTTACTCCTTGCGCCCCAATCCTGTTTTTTTATGGGGGGGGGATTCGCAGAACAGTTTTTTGTGCGTGCATAACGTGTCCGTTTCTTGCTATACACGTACAGTTCCAACGCTCTTTAGGGTTTTCGCATGCGCTGATTTTGTGATGAAAAAAAATGGGTGTTGCTATTGGAAAATTTCGAGTTTCTGTAACTATAACCGTAACCGTAGGCGCAATTTTGTTGCCGTTCAGAGAATCTCGAGCTCATACCTCTGAATAGCTATAGCTGAAATTTCACCTCGATCGGTTGAACGGACTGGCCGCTAGAGCTCCATATACCGGCAAAGTTTTTTTATAACCACCCTGTATATAAAGTTTTTCAGAATTTTCACTACATGAAAGTATTGTTAATCCGATCTCATAAGCATGTGCTTGTATTCACTTTTCCGAAATACACAGCTTTTCTTAGGCCATCTTTTTTTAATTAAAAATTTTAAAGGAACGTATTTTTCTATTTTGATGTTTTTAAACACATATTTATATAATCAGTTTTTTTTTAAAGTATTATTTGACGATTATGACGGAATTCATAATTTATTAACTCAACACAGCTTAATTTAACACGTTATCTGCTCTAAACATAATTTTAATGCAAGATATAAAAAATACCACGTAACCGTATTTCATAAATCTCCTAGAAGTCTCTACGCATTTAGAGCAATCGCTGCGTCGCACAGCGGGGCAAAATCCCGAAAAGCTGGCCAAAATATGAAAATGTTATTCAAATTGTACGAAAATTTGTATACAGGTGTTTTTGAGGATGCTAAGTAAAAATACAAAATTAAAATTAAAAAAAATTGGAGGATACAATATGGCGGAATAAAAATTTAAATGTCTCGAAAGATGTTCAATTTATATTCTATTTCGTAAACTTTTCAGGATGCTAATTAGGCTTCAAAAGTTAAATTTTAAAAATAAATAAATAAATAAAATTACAGATTAAGAGTAAAAACAATAAGATTTAAATAAAATTTAAAATCTCGAGGTAAACTTAAAAGGGAATTTTCAAAAAACCAAGACATGTTTAAACGAAATTTAAGTACGTTAATGGAAAGTAAAACATTAGACTATTTAATTTTTATATTATTAAAATAAAAACTAAAATATATTCAGAAATTAACCTTTAGAATCAACTGTAGTATAATAAAAAGATTCTTCAGAGATCAAGGTTTCAAAATAGTTAGCGGAACTTGTTGGCAGTATTGGAAGATCCTATTACTCTTAGGATCATTTATTTTAATTTCTTCTACTATAATTTACCTAAACTGGAAAGGAAAGAATCTGATGACATTAAAAGACGTAAAAATATCTTTTTTCCTCGCTACTGCATCTTTGCGACAAATCTTCTCGATGCCTTTTGATCAGTTTGTTGCATGATTCTTGAATATCTTATGGCATTTGACAAATTGGCAATAATGAAGATAATGTTATTTCTTTGTCATTAATAAGTAGTTTATGTACTGAAGTAAGCATATAGAACCAGGAGTGCTGCTCAAATCTACGAGCTATTTGTAAGGGAAAATTTTCGAAGTTTATCAAATAAATAACATGGCTACAAGAAATTACTTATGGCATCATAGAAACGTTTAATCAAATCTTCGTATATGCTCGTTTAGAAACACAAATAGTTGCGTTTTCAAAGAATCGTTGAATTGTATTTCCATCATTTGTGCTTTCAAATCTGGGATTTAGTTTCTCGACGAGAAGTCTTGATTGTAAACGAAATATTTTTTGCATAATTTATTTTGCAATTTCAGTGTTCTTCTTTTAATGCAAAGTACGAGCTTTTCATTTTTTCTATCCAGTTGTCTGCCAGGTGTAAGGCCTCTCTAAACATCTTTGCATGTAACTTAGATATTCTAAATTCTAAATTATCTCAATCCACTTTTAATAAAAAATGTCAGATCGGTAAGATGCCGTTTTGATGCTGTGTAACATAAGTAGAAACGTTGAGTATTACACTAATTCGTTTTTAACGACTTTTTCTTCTGTATCAATGATTGTATTAAACGAAATAAGTTGATTCTACTATTTAATGCAATCCCATTCATTGACAGTTGTTTCCGTATTTCTTGAAAAAGAAAAATGGATCTTAATTATCCCGATAAAATCAGTGAAATGAAGATCTCGATATTTTCAAATTGACGGTTCATGAATTATTCGCAATATTTATGTATTTTAGTAGCACGGAAGAAAAGAAAAATATATTAGACATAATGCCATCTTCATAGCTAAATATTTGTTTAAATGTACTCAGAATAGATGTGCCATCGCAGCCTCACTTTCAAATCAAATCCAAATTACTAATATAAGGAAAGTGATATTCATAATGATTTTTACTCGCGTTAATGAAATACGTTCGGTAGTTTGATCTAGCAAATATAGGCATTGACAAAATAATTCTTCTAATTATAATAGAACAAACAAAATTCCTACCTATAAAGATAAGAAAATGTTATTCGACCGGATCAGTAATAGAGAATTATTTTCATTTTTTCATTACTAAGCTTACTTATCAAATTAATGTAATCTTATGATTATAGTACTTATTTACAATATAACAAGAAATAAACTATTATAAAATTGAATAATTCAAACATTAGAAAAATATTTATCAGCTTAATTATGTGAAAAGTAGTCAATTTCAAAATTTTTGAGGCGGCCGAAAAAGTGGCATTTTTACTTGCGGTTATTAAAATATGCGTGAAATGCAGAAAGGCAGTTTTAGGCAGCAGGTTTTTTATGAATCTCTAGACAATAGCCCAAGTTATTATTTCCATTAAATTTCGTTGCGGAGCACTGTGGAACATTTAAACTTTTTGATGTTTAAAAGCAAAAAAATAAAAAAAATTCTAAAAATTCTTATCAAAAATGGCAATGAATTTATTAATTTTTACGTGCTTAATATAAATTTTGTAATACATGCAAATAAAGTACATAATATCATAGTGTGAATCCATTTTAAATCATTAAAATCGGATAATATTTTAAAAAATAGCACGCGTTTAAAGGAACCGTTGTTTTGCTGTTTTTGTTCGCTCTAGATGATACTCCTTCAAGCATCATTTTTGAAATGATGCTGCTTGTAAGGGAAAAGCAAAAAATTTATTTTAAATACAGATTCCGACTCTCCAAACATTATTCTAGCCAACTGTACAATCGAAATTCCCTAAATCGTAACTTCATTTTTCGACTTTTGGCCAGCTTTTTGGGTTTTTGCCCCACTGTACGTCGCAAAGAAATATCTGAAATCACTAAACCACCTAAATGTCTAGTATATTTCGTAGCTAATTTGAAAATTGGTGGTCTATTCTTAAGTTTATACAGGGCTCGCACCGTTCCTAAAATTTCCGCACTTTGTTACCAGTATTTTAAATCAAAAATCATTGTAAAATGTTCCTTTTACATCTACCATAGAATTATACAATAAATATTACCGTTTTAAAATTGTGGTAGGAAAGTATGAAAATTTTAGGAACAGTTCGAGCCCTGGCTTATGCTTTAGATAAATGAAACAGACGTTGTAATCCTTGGCGTCCATAAAGTTATTTAACCATTTTAATTAAAATAGGAAAACAGTGAGCCATTTACGGGATTTTTTGTAGCATTTACTAAAGAGCTCTGACATCAGAGTATCAGAGTTCTGTAACATGAAGGATGTGTATTTAAATAGGAAATTTTGTTTAAGAAAGCGTTTTAAAATTTAGAAAAACATTTCTAGTTTTGTTTCTTAAGACTGGATTCATCATTATATAGCATTTATTTAAGATTCTTGAGTTAAGATTTTAAGTAAAAGAAAATTGTAGCATTTAGGGGTCATCACAAGGAGGCAAAATGACATTATATTTCTACGGTTAGCAACAAAGTTAATTATTTTATAAAAACCCAATTTCAGAGGTTTTCTCCAAACGAAAAATTGGCATTCATAATAATAAAAAATGATAAAATTTCTAGTTTTATGATAAATTTATTTTCTGCTAGTGCATCGGAATTTTTATTTAGTTTTCTGAACGTAGAAAAAGGAAAAATACCGGATATTCTTTAAAATATATTAAATTATGATTAAATCAAATTTGTAATTTTTTTTCACCAGTTACATTATCCGCTAAGTCTGCATTGCGATTTTTAAAATGTGTAAGTACAAAGATCACTCTGTTAACAGTGCTAAAGTTTTGTACACTATACGGCCAATGATGACCGGTCACTTGAGATTTTAGACGTTTTATTAAATATCTAAACAAATAAATAAGGAATTATCCTGAAACGCAAAGTGTGTAAACAGAAGAGTATAGGTCATACATTTCCGTGTAAACTTTTTCCCAAAAACCCTATAGGGGACCGTGAGCAAATTAAAAAAGAACGAATATATGTTATACAACCCTGCAAAAACTAATGTATCAAAAGAGTTCAAACTGTAGAACTTAATTAAGAGGCTTATTATAATAAACTGCGTTCATTTTTATGAGGATAACATGTATACTCGTAGAGAAATTAAGGTTTTTATAAAAACAGTCCAAGTTTCGCCAAGTTTTTTGCATATAATTTGCAGGATTTTTAAGTATAAAAAATTTTCTTTTCAAAAACTATACAACATTGTGCACAACCCGCTGCAATCAGAATTAAAAAATAATAAATTGAATGAAAAATGAGTAGGTTTACTGAAAAAAGCTTCACGGCGTATGCGAGAATGAAATCAAAATATAATGTAGGGGGAACTGGGGTACATTGATACATGGGGCACATTGATACACCCCCTCTACCGCTCACAGGGTCATTACAGGAAGTTTCACAACAGTTCCAAAAGGTGATGCTAGTGTATTCAACTACATACAGAAAATCTTGGAATGATTCAGCAGTTTGATGAAATGGGACGGGTGATTTATTGTTTTTGTTGTTCAAAAGTAAATTTGAGTTGTACAATTGAAATTCTATTATACAACTGTTCCAGTATTTTCAACCAAAATGAATACTCTCCCTGGTAAGTACTGCTACTCTTTATCAGTTCCTCATTATTTATTGTTAGATATATTGTGAAGTGTTGGACTTGAGACTCATTTTATTCAAAATCGCTGTATGGGGCGCATTGATACAGTTTATGACGGGGCACATTGATACAGCCTAAATCCTTTAATAGTTCATATTTTCATTATCTTTTATTATTTTTTTACCATACACTCCTTAATCCAACCTTTTTTTCACGAAAAATTTCTAATATTAGTTTTTATTGAAGTGAAATAGCTCTAATTTCTTTATATTAGAGCATTTTATAGTATTTTTGAAAACAGAAGACGTAGGAACTTACCCAGCATCTAGTGCTAGTAGAACTAATAAAAGAAAAGGACGGCATTCTGGCAAATCTCGAATTTATATCGATTCTCCAGAGAAAAAAGTATTTTCGACATAAGAAATGTTAAGTAAGAGAAACAAACTGCAGAACAGAAAATGATACTTATATTATAAACAGAATTTTTAATATAATTATCCTTCATTTTCTGTTTATGAACCTATTTATAAACAGAAAAAATGGTAATTTTTTCATCTTTCATAAGAAAGAAGATAATGCTGGGGTTGAAGTGCTAGATATGACAAAGTTACCACAGCCAACAATCAGACAAGAAACAGACAGAACATCAAGTCATAATATATTTAATTTTGATTGCTTTAATATTGCTTAAAAATAAATTGTGGGTGATTTGAATTTTTATAAATAAATATAAAATGGTTTTCTAACTCATTTTTTATGAAAAATATGCATTGGTATTATTTTGTCGTCATTTTTCTTAAACGTATCAATCTGCCCCGGGGATGGAGCACATTGATACAAATGACTTTTTTTGATTTTTTTAAAATTACATGCAAAAATACTACATAAAACAATGATTGTACATTTTTATAACATACTACACAAGTTTTGCTGTCACCTCATGGAAAAAAAACTTGAATTTTCTACTTTCTTGACACCAAAAAAAATCTTAGAAAAAAACTGTATCAATGTACCCCAGTTCCCCCTACATATTGTATTAACAAAATGTTTAAAGCAACTTTTGTGAAAATCTCAACAATATGGCTGTAAAATTCTGAAAAATTATCATCGATAGAATGAGTTCGAAAACCATTGTTTCCAAAAGGAAGCAAAAAGATGAGGGGTTGTATTCAAATATAAGTAGACGTGCAATATTGTAATTAGAAATAGTGTGTACTTATACTTTATTTAGTTACAGCCCCTGATCTTTTTGCTTATTTTTGGGAACAAAAGATTTTAAGTTTATTCTATCGCCTACCATTTTCAGAATTTTCAAGGTACATTTTTGAGATTTTCACAAAAGTTGCTCTATACATTTAGCTAACACATTATGCAAATTTTAACCGCTATACTAAATAGGAAACAACTGCACCATCTAGCTGCTTGAGAGAGATAGCGGAGAATTCTAACTGAATCTCGGCGTGTGGTTGTCAAGTGAAGAGGACAGCGTGTGTGTACAGTGATGAAAGAAACTTGTTATCTGCGACTCCAGTAAACCGTGGCTACTTTGACACGTCGGGGTCACTTTGTCACCTTGAGGAAGGACGGATTTATTGCTGTTTTATACATTATTTATTCATGTGATTAATCCTTTGTTTTCTTATAGGTTCCAGGCAATAAATGAAAAATGAGGATCAGCGAAAAAATACCAAGTGTCCGACATTATCTCAATTACTTTGCAGAGAATGTGGCAAATGCAGTGGCAGCTATCAATAACGGCATGAGTAAACTAGCTGGCCCAACCTTTCAAATACCACGTAATATTCATCTCATTCAGTGCCTTGAATGGGTAGTCCAATAATCCTTACTCGTGAGGCAGTGCAGTTAATTTCCAAGAACTTGGGAGTCGTGGCCAATTCACGTGTTTACTTAACTAAGCACAATATAATGATTGTAAAAAAAACCTGAATCTGAAGAGCGTCAGTATTCTTATATTCACCAACAACGCTCCATGTGATGATATAATTAACGATTTCATCCCAGATAATAAAACTATCAAATCATACTTTTCGAAATAAACTTTAATCGTGTTTCGTAAACTTTAATCGTTAAAATACCTCTAAATGATCTAAAGTGTGCACTTTTCAATTTTAGCTCACAGGCTATCAAAGCCTGTGAGCTTATGCGCCCACCCGTTCTGTACGTATGTATGTATGTACGTGCGTACGTAACGCAATAACTCATGATAAAAATATCCGATTTACTTGAGATTTCGGATATAGGTATATTCTGATAAGGCGCTCCCCTGATTAGTTTTTTGAGTTCATTCGGTATGTATTACAGGGGGAATGGGGGCTAATGCCCCTCCCCTTGTTTTATATAAATGGGTTTTTCATGCAGAATTATCAATTTTCGTTCAAAATTTGGATATTGGATCATTCTGATGAGGCGCCTCCGTGATTAATATTAGGTGTTCAATGGATACGATAAAGAGAGGGAACGGGGGGCTAATGTATTCCCCTTGATTTTTATAAATTGGTTTTTTGTGTAGAATTTATGAGATTTCATTCAAATTTTAGACAATAAATTTTTTATTGCTCTATAAATTTTCAGTTGTGTTAAGTTTATGTCTTTGTTTTCTGCTATAAGTGACAAAAGTGTGAAAATATTTCTTGCAGTTTCACACCAAGTTTTGATTATCATGGTGAAAAATTGCATATAAAAAATAAAATGTAACATTGTATGAAAAATATATATAACTAGATGGAACCCGTCAAAACTTGACGGCAACAATATAGAAGCAACGAAGCGAAAAAAATATTTTTTTCAGCTATAATTTTTTTTAAGATTAATTTTTATTAAAAATTTCAATAAATGAAAAAACCCTGCATTTTATATCCAGGCAAATTACATTCACAAATGCACTCATAGAATTTCTCTCATCTGACGCTTTTCCATATACCGTCAAAACACCAATATCACATGATACCGGGCGCAGAATCGGTGCACTGGTGCGAAGCCACTATTACCATGTTCCACTATGAGTTTATTCCATGTTCTATTACCATGTTCCACTTTATCCAGATAACATACGATTGACGAAACTCCTATTCACATTAAATTATAAATCAACACGATTCTGTTTTGAATTTTCCGAAAAATTTAGGCAATTATATCTAAATTTAGAAAAAACCGTCATAAATCTGAAAATTCCGAAATAGTAAATTTTGACAAATATCAAAAAGAAAAAAAAATTGTCAATTGTGCGAAGAAAAAGCACCAATTTTGCACATATATCTCGGGAAAAACATGATAAAAACTATAAATCAAGGACAATTCGGTTTTGAATTTTCCAAAAAATTTAGGCAATCATTTCTAAACTAAGTAACCTAACTAAAGTAATCCTAAATTTTGCCAAATAGTCTCAAAAAAAGAAAATCACATTTCTTAAATGTACGAAGAAAAATCACCAGTTTCGCCATATATCTCAGAAAACATGATATAAACTGTAAATTGATGTAAACATGACAATATGATCATGATCATTAAATATGATATAAACATGAAAAAAACTATAAATCAAGGGGATGATTCTGTTTTGAAAAATTTATGCAATCATTTCTAAAATTTAAAAAAAAAGAAAAGAAAGAAAAGAAATCCGTCATAGATCTGAAAATTCATAAATTTTGACAAATGGTCTCAAAAAAAAAAATAATAAATAAATAAATAAATAAATAAATAAATAAATTTTGTTAATTGTGCGAAGAAAAATCACCAATTTCGCTATGTATCTCTGAAAAAACATGATATAAACATGATAAAAACTATAAATCAAGGACAATTCTGTTTTGAATTTTCCGAAAAATTTAGGCAATCATTTCTAACTAAAGTAATCATAAAATTTGACAAATGGTCTATAAAAAAAGAATAAAAACAATTTTGTCAATTGTACAAAGAAAAATCACCAATTTCGCCATATATCTTTGGAAAAACATGATATAAGCTATAAATTGATATAAACATGATAATATGATCATGAAATATGATATAAACATGATAAAAACTATAAATCAAGGACGATTCTGTTTTGAATTTTCCGAAAAATTCAGGCTATCATTTTTAAACATAAAAAAAATCCATCATAAATCTGAAAATTCGTAAAATTTGGCAAATGGTCCTGGGGGAAAAAATCAATTTTGTCAATTGTGTGAAGAAAAATCACCAATTTCGCTATATATCTCGGGAAAAACATAATATAAACTATAAATTGACGTAAACATGATCATGATAAAAACTATAAATCAAGGACGATTCTGTTTTGAATTTTCAGAAAGATTTAGGCAATCATTTCTAAACTAAGTAATCTAACTAAAGTAATTGTAAATTTTGACAAATAGTCAAAAAAACACATTTTTTAATTGTTCGAAGAAAAATTACCAGTTTCGCCATATATCTCAGAAAACATGATATAAACTGTAAATTGATATAAACATGACAATATGATCATGATCATTAAATATGATATAAACACGATAAAAACTATAAATCAAGGATGATTCTGTTTTGAAAAATTCAGGCAATCATTTCTAAAATTAATAAAATAAAGTAAATCCGTCATAGATCTGAAAATTCATAAATTTTGACAAATAGTCTAAAAAAAAAAAAAAAAAAAAAAAAAAAAAAAAAAAAAAAAAGTCAATTTTGTTAATTGTGCGAAGAAAAATCACCAATTTCGCTATATATCTCTGAAAAAACATGATATAAACATGATAAAAACTATAAATCAAGAACGATTGTGTTTTGAATTTTCCGAAAAATTTAGGCAATCATTTCTAACTAAAGTAATCATAAAATTTGACAAATGGTCTATAAAAAATGAAAAAAAAAAAAACAATTTTGTCAATTGTACGAAGAAAAATCACCAATTTCGCCACATATCTTTGGAATAACATTATATAAAGTATAAATTGATATAAACATGATAATATGATCATGATCATGAAAATCACAAAAACAACAATGAATTTCATTAAAAGTTAAAAACGCAGATTTCGTCAAAAGTTTGCCAAAAAATGGAAAATTTCGTTGAAAGATTTTGATAAAATGGCAAATTACATCTAACGATCGCGAGAAAACGACAAATTTTGCCCAGGTATCACAAAAATTGTAAATTCATCAAAAGATCGCAAAAAAACACAAAAATTTTCTAGGCACCATAAAAATCAAAACTTTTGGCAAAAAAACACAAAAAAAAACAAATTTTGTCAAAAAATTGTAAAAATAAATAGCAAATTTCATCAAAATACCCCCCCCCCCTCAAAAAAACAAAAATTTTGTAAATAGATGACAAAAAACAGCAAATTTCATCAAAAGATCACAAAAAATAACAAATATCTTCAAAAGATTGCTAAAAAAATTGTAAAATTTGTTGAAAGACCGCAAAAAAACGTCGATTTTGTCCAGCTATCCCTAATAAAACACAAATTTTGTCAAAGTATTGCAAAAAATTAAAATTTTGTCAGAACGTCTCAAAAAACGGCAAATTTCATGAAATTTTTTTTTTGAAAAAACAGCAAATTTCGACAAAAAGTTGTCTAAAGAAATAGCAAAATTTGTAAACAGATCGTGAAAAAAACTGCAAAAGATTGTGAGAAAACAAAAAATTTTCTCAAGCGCAATTTTTAACAAACGATTGTGGGGAAAAAAAGTGCTGGAATGGATTTTCTCCCTGTTTCAGCAATAAAGGATGATGTTAAAAATTCTGAGGTTAAAAAAAAAAAGTAGTTCAATTTTAAAAGTACACTATGATGACAAAATCACCATCGTAATTCATTCTTTACTATTGATATTTGTGCATATATTTAAATGGCAACATTATGACGAATGTTGTTATTACCGCCTTCGTTATTACCGCTTTGTACTTTGTTATTAACGGTAATATTAACTCAATTCAAAGGTTTAAATAGATCGAAGCGTTTTAAAAGATTCAATGTTGTCTACAAAAAGGTAATAAAAATATGTTGTGTTGTGTTAACTTAAAAGTACCAAATTTAAAAGGTTTTGTCAAACATTTCCAACGCTGCTTTTTATTTTCTAAAATATAAGATTTTATAATAATAATAATTAAAAAAAAACACTAATATTCAAACATGCCTACTGAAAAAAAAAAAAGTTAAAATGCTGAAAAAATCGGTCTCCCCCATCAGATGCCAAGAAATCCAAAATTTGAATACCATTATATTTCAAGAAAATTAATATTTGCCTTAATTTTACATTTAAATGTTTAACTGTATAAAGAAAATGTAATTGAACTGAAATAGTGGTATTCAAAACACATAAATCCTTGGAATCTATAAACCATGAGGCATATATCCTAAATCAGCAAAAAAATTGAAAAAAAACTGTACTAAATGGAAAAAAAATAAATAATAATAAAAAAAACGTACACAATACATATGTATTCAGATACTCTGTATACATTTCCATGTTATGAAAAAGCATTGGGATTTTTTGCAGTACATCAGCAACAATCCCTACTGTATGAGATTTGTTGGAAAGTTTAAAATTTTTGTCAAACATATTTACTAACAGACCATGCAAAAGAGCAAGACGTGCATGAATAAAAAGGGATAACTAAAATTACCTTATTGTAGACAACATTGAATCTCTTAAAATCCTGCGATCTATTTAAACCTTTGAATTGAGTAGGGGAAGATGGGGATACTTGAGCCATTTTTTGAATTTTAATTTTTTTTAATTTTTTATATTTTTTTAGAATAAAATAAAATATTGAAAATGAAAATTTGATATTTTTCCTTCAACTAAAAACCACTTTCAATAAATTTTGAACTATTTTTCTATGTATAATAAATGTTTATTTTTTGTTTTACATCATGGCTCAAGTATCCCCATGGCGGGGATACTTGAGCCATAGTGAAGGGATACTTGAGCCACTACGGAAAAATACCTAAAAAAGTAATTTTTTTCGCTTTATTTTTGCACAAACATTTTACAGAATGATAAATTATGAAACGTAAAGTCTTTCAAAACCAATTGAGAAAACAAAGCTAGTAATATAATCATTTTTTGTCGTTAAAACTGGTTGTCGAAGGATAATTTGAACTTGAGTTATAACGACGGTAGAAACATCCTCAGTTCAGAGCCATTTAAATTTGGAATCTGCAATTCTTCGAGCAAATTTCATTTTCAAAATATTAAGCACTTATCCAACAAATATTTTTACAGTTTTCTTTCTGGCATATTTTATTAGTAACCAACCATCAATAGAAGGTTTTCTTTCACATCATCACCATCATTGACAGAATTTTCCTCTAATGATATTGTCGAACTCATGCTTTTAGTTTAGTAGCTGTCGGAATTTAAGCCAGATGTATCATTCTACTATTCAAAACACTTTTTTGATTTCACAGGAAAAGATTTTGTCTTCCTCTTTGGCTCCATGTAGGTAAGTTTGAACTGGGATTTTTGTTGCTTTTCTTGTTTTTGTGCGCCCTTTTTACCAATTTTTCTTCAATTTTCTTAGTTAAAAAAAAAGTTACAGCAACAGAGGTTACGATTTCAATATAAAATACTAATCTTAATATGTTATATTAAAAAATAAATATTTTAATATGTTGGACCTAACTAATTAAAGTATTAGAGATTATAGCCTGTAAAACCGTTTTAAAAAGTTATTTTCATTTAATGGAAGTTAAATTGAAAACTATGTTTACATTTATCTAGACAGGTTATTTTGTTAGTCAAATCGAAAAATAAAATAGACATTTTCATTTAAAAAATATACATTTTTAAACATTTTTAGGTCGTTATTTTTTTAAGAAAAAAAAATAATAAAATGAAAAATTATTCTCCCTTTTCTCCAGAAAAATACCTATTAGTGAATATAAGGATGGAATTTTATTTTTTGTTTGTTTCACCCATGTTTAATTTCTAGTGGGGATGGTTAAGACATGGCTCAAGTATCCCCACTCTCATTGGCTCAAGTATCCCCACTATCACTATTTTTGTTTCCCAGAGTTTTACTAAATAAAGCATGCAGCAATTAGAACTATTTTAGACTCAAAATACAATTGAAATTATGCTTATTGAATGTATGTATATAGTTGCAACTTTAAACAAAACTTTGATTGTAAAAAAACAAAAAAACCATGCACCCAAATATTTACTTCAGATAGGGAAAAGACAACTATTGATCACTATACTTTCAAAATGGTACCAAGATGTGTGATTTCTTTTTTACATGTTCAGAACTATAAATATGTTATCATATTGGCAGTTTTAGAAAGAAAAATTAACTAACTGTAGAGATAATAGGGGTGGCTCAAGTATCCCCTATGCTCAAGTATCCCCACTCTCCCCTATACACAAACATGCTTAGGCCAAATGCATCACACACATGCACTACTGCATCACACAATTTTTTAACCTTTTTTAAATGAAAGTAGAGTGAAATAGATCAGGTAAACTGCAATACATGCATAGAACAAACATGTATTATTGCACAACATAAGCCCCAAATTTGTAACACATCTCTATATTTGAAGCATAGGGAGACACACGTGAGCTTAAAGCACTGGACTGGTTATTCCCTTATAAATATACCCCCTTATATGTCAATAAAATATATTTAGAGCATTTTTCCATTTTATTGGCATAAACTGATAAATTATATAAGTTTTTCGCTAAGTCGATTATACGAAGTTCATATAGTCGGTTCGGTCATTATTAGCGCTATTTATTTCTTATACGTATACAGACTAGAGGTCTGCACGGGCCGGGCCGCAGCCCGAAGCCCGAGCCCGGCCCGGCCCGCGGGCCGGGTTCGGGCCGATTTCCAATAATGGCATTCGGGCCGGGCCGGGCCGGGCTCGGGCCTTACTTCTGAAGACTCGGGCCGGGCCGGGCCTAGTCACTAATCTTTCGGGCCGGGCCGGGCCGGGCCGGGCTCGGGCCTTAATTTTTTTTCTGGACGGGCCGGGCCTAACTTTTTTTTTCCGTACGAAGCCGAGACTGATTCCATTCTTCCTAGTTTTCATGGACCAAAATAATCAGTTCCTATTGAATCTTCCTATATGAAAATCCTTTTCTCGACTTTTTATAAATCAGTAATATTTGGCTTTGTCCAAAAATGTTTGCAAAAAAGGCATATACTTTTAAGCCGTCATTATTCTACAATTAAACATTAGAATTTATTCCTTTTAAAGAATCGTAGATTACCAGGCGTTTTAAAATAGAATTAAACACACACACACAAAAAAAAACATGATTATGACGGAATTTTTTTTAAAACTGAAAACTGAAAGTTTCTTTTAAAGTGTTCATCCATGCAAAATGAATACAACAATACAGGAGAAAAAATATATTAAACATTTACATCTGTTAAGAAGGGAATGTTTTTTTTTTTTTTTTTTTTTTTTTTTTTTTCGTTCCAAAGCGATTTCGTCTTTGGAAATTTTACCATATACCGCTTTTTCGACTTTTTGTCTCCATTACAGGGAATATGGATTAATAATACTAGTGATAACTGAAACATTTACATACAACAAACAAAGATTCATTTAAAAGCGTAAATATCGCAGCCTACGGCACTTCTGCATAAATGGAGATTATAAACATGAAAAAAAAAAGATTAATATAATTTTTTTTGGTCAGAACTCTTCCATAAGATTAAAGATTAATGTTCTGTAGAAATTCACTTGAGCCGGGCCGGGTTCGGGCCGAATTTTAAACTTTTTTCCGAACCGGGCCGAAATTTTAACTTTCGGGCCGGGCCGGGTCGGGCCAATATTTTTTTCGTTCGGGCCGGGTCGGGCCAATATTTCTTTCGTTCGGGCCGGGCCGAGCCCGGGCCGAAATTTTAACGTTCGGGCCGGGCTCGGGCCTGGAAATTTCGGCCCGTGCAGACCTCTAATACAGACTGCAGACAGTAAGTACAATATTCTCCCATTGGTTCTTGGTTTCTGCGCATGCGCTGTTTGCCGTGAAGGCAGAAAAAGCGAAGATATTGCGTTTTGCGAAATAAGTGAAAGCTGAATGGCCTAAAATGATGAGTAAACCCGGATGACTTGCTCGCGCATGCGTAGGGACGTATTTAAACCGTGCTTACTTTTTTGGGCTTTTCTTTTAATATATAAGGGTTTTTTTTTTTTTTTTGTAAGTTTCAAAATACGTAAATTGCAAAACTTGTCTTATGCAGAAAATCAAATTTTGGAAAATCTCAAAAAACTTGTCAATATATTGTCGTCATTGAATTTCAGTGTAAAACAACATTTTACAATGCCAAAAATATAGGATAAAACTACTTTTTTGCATATTGTAGTATTTTTTGCGCAGGTTCACCTACAGAATTGGTAAGGAATAAAATTGATAAAGGAAACACTATTTTTTAATTTTTTGATAAGGGGAGTTTTGAAATTCGCGTCCTCATATATTTTTTAATTTAAATTGCAGTTTTCATGAAAGTATACATAGTATTATAAAGTATTGTGCAAAATTAATTATTTAATAATATTAAATTATGGCATTTTTTAGAATAGTTTTTGTCAGTTTCATTAAAAATCCTCTAGTTAAAAATGAGTTTAAATAAGAAACGGTATGATAAAATTTCCATTCCGTACTATGCAACTCAGAACGATCCTGATAAGAGTGACCTTCGGTAAAATATCGACGTAAAAACCTTCCATGTTTATTTATTGGCCGGCTGGCAACTGTTAAAGAAGTCTCATGTTTAAAACCTGGCTCATACTAAAATATTCATAGAGGATCGGATTATACTTTCCTTAAAAGTGCTAATCTGTTTGTTCCTCGTGTCTAAAAGATACTTTTATCGAACCAAACCAAAGTATGCTTAACTTCTAAAAATATTTTAGTTCCATATGTAAATACTGTAAAAAACAAAGTCAAAATCAAGAAGAATCTAGATAACATTAAGTATGAATGGGTGTCTCGAAGAACAGCCTAAGTACCAAATATAATTCTTTTACAGAAATGAGCAAAACAGCTAATGTCATTGAGTACCCAGCAAGCAAATAACTTTCGACATACGATCGGACCGGAGCCGTCAATTTCGTTTAAGTGTCGGTAGCAGGTTGGCAACTGAAACTTAAGAATCTGCTATTTGACAGCCGGTTACGGTAATCGATCCACATTTGGTTATATATCGGCAAGTGACTTATACCGACAAGTGACGCAGGACCGATATCTGAGTTCTGATAGTGGACCGATCAGATTTGCCAACATCCGTCCGAATTCAGAATATTTAGTCTTAGCAGATTTTTTTTTCATTTTCTCAATTTTATTCGAGTTTGAGTTTTGATAAGAAATGTATATTTCATATATTTCATTGAAAATTCTGACAGTGATAAACAGAAAATATGTCAAAAATAACCTACATTTATTTATTAAAAAATATTTTTTTTTGAATTAATTTTTAAAATGACTTACAATTATTTTTAAAAATTATTTCAAAAGAATATTTAAATCCTCTCCTTTAAATTGTTATTCACTATTAGGAACTTAATCATAGAAAAACAGAAAAATACTTTGTAAGGTAATTGAATTTATTTTTATTAACCGACTTCAAAGAGGAGGTTATGATTTCGACCTGTATGTATTTGTTGTTCACGCATAACTTTTGCAAATATGAACCGATTTTGATAATTCTTTTTTCGTTTGAAAGCGTATGAGGCCCATGTGGTCCCATTCGAATTTCATAAAAATCTGATAATTAGAACTTTTTTAAAAATGAAAACTTTAAATTTCAAATTCATTTTGAAGCAATCGACCAATTAGAAGTGCTCTTTTTTGCATGCTTTCATGTTACACTTATATAGACATATGATCTTTTCACTGTTAAAAGTTTGAAGTTTTTGCTGCATCGTCACTCCTCCGTTTTTATGGAATATCTCTATTTTGACCAATGAGAATTCACCATAATACAATGAAGTAATCATTTTCTATAAAAGCGATGGATAGACGATAAAGTGAAAGTTTCAAAATTTTAACAGTGTTCAAAGTGCAAAATCCTAACTGGACGAGGGCCAGGATTCACATAAATTTTGCGCTGTTTGCGAAACGAGATTTATTAACAAGAAAACTTATTTAAAACATTGAAAAATTTACTTAAATTCAGGCTTCTGATTTGTTAATCTGGTTTCGCTAACAGCGCAAATTCTACCTGGATTCCGGAGAAGTTCTCTTATGCAAGAAACTGGAAATATAGCATTTAGGGGATATAGTGTGGAAATCGGCTATCTCAGGGCGTGTTCAGAGCAACTTACAAAAGTAACCAATTTTACCGACCGATTGTAGAGCAGTACGAAAGCAAATTGTGGCATCAATGAAAACTATTCTGTTGAATTGTAGCTGACGTCACACTTCGCTTTGATTTTCATTTCGTACTTGTCCACAATCGGTAAGTGGTCGGTAAGTAACCGGTAAGTTGTGCTGAACACGCCCTCTGTAACACTTAAAAAAAGCGCTATAATGTTCTATTCTTTAAATGTGCAACAATGTTAATGAAATTTAAAGATAGAAGCGGCATCTGCAAGACATTTTCTAAAAATGCAATAATTATTGCTAGTCTAGATAATGTATCACGAAAATGCCGCAGATGTCGCTGTGATCGACACTTTGGAATTCAGTAGCATCGTTGCAGATTTAAAGGATACAAATTTTTAGCACTGCTTGCATTGTAAAAAATTGAACCCTTTTGCTGCATCGTCACTCCATCGCTTTTAGAGGAAACGATTACTTTGCTGTATTATGGAGCATTCTCACTGGTCAAAACAAAGAAATTCTATAAAAGCGATGGAGTAACGATGCAGCAAAAGGGTCAAACTTTTTACAGTGTCGATAGCAGATTTTCACTCCACGTATTCCAGACTCTCTCCTTCGAAAAATGAAATGTTCTCAAAAATGAAGGCTTATGATTGGTCAATCTTGTTTTGCTTAGCAGCGAATAATCCTTCTGGATCGTAACCACTGTTGCAGAGATGCTAGTTTTTTTTCAAAGTGCGAAATCTTAGCTGCAGGTATTCTCATATCCTCCAAACTGAAAGATCCACATCGATCCAGACATGAGAATTGATATCGAAAAGCTGAAAATTCATCTGTAAAGAGCCTTACACGTTAAAGCAAGAGTGTCTGGGTATCAGGGTGCTTGTTATGTCGGATTCACAAAGTGATTAAAGTACATTGCTATGTGCTAGATTTACATTTGATTTGGACAAATATAAATGTCGAAAAATTTTGATAAGCTTACCATTAAAGTTAAGCTAGTTAACTTCTTTCACCTATAAAACAAACTCGTTCAGGCGACTACCGCCAAGTTCAGGAATAAAAATTCTTAAATTTTCTGTACTTTGGGAAACCGCATTTATCAAAGAACATTAACTTCAAATATTGCTACTTTCATATAGACGCATGTTGAATCATGGTGTGATTTTGATAATATCTTCCTTTTTAGTTTTTATGACTGGAAGGGGTATTTTAATACATACGAACATTTAGAATTACTTTGCTATGCATTGAATCATAGAAGCAACTTGACGCGCTCTGATTGTGTACTCGTACTTTAAACTGTAAAAAATTTTACCCTTTTGCTGCATCGTCACTACCCCGCTTTTATAGAATATCTCACTTTTGATCCATGAGAATGCTCCATAATAGGCTGAAGTAATCGTTTTGTATATTAGCGGTGGAATACATATTTATATATTAGCTGTTTAAAATATCTTGAAAAATTACCTCTGTTTTTAAAGACTATCTATTTTTTGACCAATGAAAACGCTCCATAGACGTTTTTAGATCGCTCTCATTAGTCAGAAAATAGATAGTCTTTAAAAACAAAGGTAATTTTTCAGAATAATTTTAACGTGTACTGATGGATTGTCAGCTTTTCAATGCCCATTTACAAAGTCTGTAGATTTCAATGTGGACCTTAAGGCACTACACTAGTCTCAGAAAAAGACCTTGATGTTAGTGTAAAGACTATGGGTGTGTTCTTTTCAAATATCTCGCTCAAATTTTAATATATTTACATGATTTTTTTGCATAGGATAGTCGAGGATGATCTACAACGGCCTAGTTTTTACTTCTTCGATTTTGCTTATGTATGTTTTATATAATGATAATTTCAATTTCAGAGCCGTTTAAACCGGTTTTGAAATTTAAAATAGTTTTTTTTTTTTTTTTTTAATCTGTAACCAAAATTGAAAAAGTAAAACCTAGGTCGGTTGCGGAATATCCTCAGCTATCCTATGCAAAAAAACACGTAAAAATTTTAAAATTTGAGCGAGATATTTGAAAAGAACGCCCCCATAGACTTCACATTATCATCCGGGTCTTTTTCTGTGCTTAGTGTGCGGCCTTAAAGTTTGCTGGATGCGATAAATTTCCGAAATGTTAAAGCTTAAATGGACAAATTCTCGCATCCACTAAAGCGGAAATAGACATCGATACCAATCGACATCCTAAAGTTGTTGAAAAGATGAAAATCCTTTAGTATATATTTTGCTCCGGAGGAAAAAATTATCTCTACATATCAATGCAAAATAAAGTGCATAGATATGTGTAGCAAAATTATCTTTAGATTCAGATTTGGTTACCGGATTAGACACCAGAATGATTTCAGATTTTGTTCATGTAGAATTCCGCTACGTGAATATGACGACACATGGAGCACAGTATACGAATGATTGAAAAGATTCTGGACAAAAATGAGTCATCAAGGTCGTCCTTGTGGCCGAGTGGTTAAGACACCACGCTGCTAATCTCTTGAGAGCGTAGGAGATTGTGGGTTCGAATCCCACTGGCTCCGTTCCACACACTCTTTATGTGTAGCTCCCAGTTGTATTTTTCTTTATCGTAATATTTCCTTGTGTTATCTTGTCCTTGTATGTCCACGAATTTGTAAAATAATATGGATTATGTATTTATGTCTGTGTAGAAATAAAGGATCATTCGGCGTACAATCGAATTCTACCAGGAAATCATCATCAAATTTTATAATAAAAAATGCCTAGCATTGCGATACATTGTTAAAAATTTAACTTTTGCTGCATCGTCACTCCATCCCTTTAATGGAATATCTCATACATACACTGTAAAAAATTTTGCCCCTTTGCTGCATCGTCACTCCCCCGCTTTTATGAAATATTTGTCTTTTGACCCATGAGAATGCTCCATGATAGGCTGAAATAATCGTTTTTTATAAAAGCGGTGGATTTAGTTTCAAATTTTTAGTTGGTCCAAAAGTGAAAAAAGTATTTGGGCATCGAATGCTGTCACTCTCTTATAGATGAAGCCAAGTACAGGTTATGATTTTCGGATTCCTCGTCGAATCATTTCCGATGCCTTTACTGCATTTATAGGAATTAGATTGTTGTTGTTTATCTATTGAATCATAGAGCGATTTTTTTAAATCTTTCTTTTTGCTTTTTTTGACTGAAGGGGGAGTACTTTTGACTACACTAGAAAAGCATTTTACTATTCATTGATACATGGAGTCATTTTGCTCTTTACTCATATATGGAAGCGCTTTGCCGCGCGCTTATGTGTAAGGACACTTTACTTAAGGCATTGTCACCTTTTGATAACCACTTCCGATGTCCGTACGATTAGATGTTGACTTTAAGATTTCATGAATGCGGTAGCTTTTCGTCGTGCCAGATCTGAAGAAGTTACCACATCTAGAAAACCCAAGGATTCACAACGATACTAACCGATATTGTAAGTGTCTTTTGAAAAGTTGACAATCAAACAGCTACAAGTAAAGCGAATACATCAGAACTCAGCAAAGTGCGTTCATTAGTAATGCGTTGCAAAGAGCCATCATATGTAAGTACACATAATTATGCATTACGGTATAAATAACTAAAAAGTAGGAAATAAATTTAACTTTTTCAAAAAAATGTATAACCGACTCCAAAAGAAAAGCGCTAAAAAGAATTAAATAATTCTATAAAAGTCTCTAATGACAAATTGTTATCCAATAACCACACATTGACTATCATGTACCGGTATAAAACGGTTAAATTTAATATATAGAATTTAATATCCACCAAACATAGGTTTTCCAGAGAATATTTTTTACAAGAGATTAATTTACATATTTTTGATTTAATTTTTGAATATATATATATAAAAAGTAAGGAATTACTTTTTGAAGTTGGTGCCAAACTATCTTAAGTATAGTAAGAATTGTGGATATATTATGTCTAGTACCATAAAGAAAATGGGGAAATCATTATCAATTATGATTGTTTGGCACCAACTTCAAAAAGTAATTCCTTACTTTTTATATGTATATATTCAAAAATTAAATCAAAAATATGTAAATTAATCTCTTGTAAAAAATATTCTCTGGAAAACCTATGTTTGGTGGATATTAAATTCTATATATTAAATTTAACCGTTTTATACCGGTACATGATAGTCAATGTGTGGTTATTGGATAACAATTTGTCATTAGAGACTTTTATAGAATTATTTAATTCTTTTTAGCGCTTTTCTTTTGGAGTCGGTTATACATTTTTTTGAAAAAGTTAAATTTATCTATTTATCTGTTCATTTTAAAAGCAATAACTCAGTTTCTTATTTTATTTTAATATTAATTACTAAAAAGGGCTTGAAATTATTGTACAAGGTAAAACATATAAAAAAATCTACCCATTTTTTAACATAAAAAATTTAGATTTTTTTCTAAAACATTGTCTCACGAACGAAAAATAAATTAATATTACTATTCTATTTTAAGATTTAAAAATTATTATTGCAGCAATTATTCGGAATTAATATTGCTACTTAATAAAAAAAATATTCTGCATTAAATTATGAAATGACTTAAAGTGAATCTCATTCTAATTAAAAGTGATTAATTACCAACTTATTTTTTTATTAAAGTAGTTATTTTATGTTACAAATATATATTTCTTTTTTTTTTTTTTTTTTTACTTTATTATTACATTCAATTGCTTTAAAATTCTCAAAAGAAAATTGCATTAACAGGAAAACCTCTAAAATTCATTTATTATATCCAACACTTAAGCATTATTAAATTTATAAAAAGAAATATAAAATATCTCCTATTTTAAAAAATTGTATATAAAAAGATAATATATATTATATATAGATAATATACATGTTACTTTTATTTTATTTTTCACTAAATAAATATTCATAATCAACAAAATAACATCGCAACATAGTCGTAAAACATACATACTACTTTACATCATCAAATGGCGTAACATAATTTTTTATTCTATTTAAAAGTTAATTATTACCAATTTATTATTATTTAAAATAAGTTTTCCTGCGTTAAAAATATACACTTTAGAAATTAGCGCAAAGCATGTAATTATGTTATAGTTTCTAATAAAAAAAATTTATTTATTAAACAATACTTCTGAAAAAGAAAATTATTTTTAATTTTTTAAATATACTACTTAATAATTTTTAAATATATAAGAAAAACAATTCATTTGCTTTAATTAATTTGTTAATTCATTAATTTAAATATTAAATTAATTTTTAAAATCAAGCGCATAAGACAATTACAAGTAAATGAATACATAAATAAAAAAAAACACTTTAATATTACAATTTTCCAATCTGTCATTTACGTCAACGGTACTTGCCATTCACGTACCTCTTACTGAAAAGCCTCACCCTTATTACCACACATAATCCTCACATAACCAGGTCTGACTTGTCCAGTGGTTAAGGCGTTCACCTTCAGAGCTAGGTGTTGCGCGATCTGATCCCGCTTGCACAGAGTACGGAACAGAGAATCAACTTTCATACACTGTAATGGCAACTTGTTTAACATGGGATTACGCATAGACAGTAGCGACACGAGCGGACCACTCTGAAAGTACGATCATAACATAAGAGAGGTTGCTAATTCGGCGGAACATCGCTTCCTTAGTGACAAATGATAAGGGAAAAAATAAAAAAATAAAATACAGCGACGGCTTGCTGCCTCTTGTTTTGAAATTTATGAAAGAATTATTTTAAACTTGTTCTGAAACAGTCGAAATTCAATTTTATTTTAAAATTAATCTTGTAGTAAAATAATAAGAATAATAACAGTAATAATTACGAATCAATATAAGCGCGGAAATCTAAGATCAAATAGCATAAGCACGTGTTCAAAGATAATTAATCAGCATACAGCGAGAAGCGCCAAGCAGAATAAGGTTACAGTTAAACAGAAATCACGAGGATAAAAATCGCCAACGTGATGGTTTAGTTTTTAAGTGATCCACTGAGGGCGCTCTTTTCAAGCCGAGTTGAGGCTCTGTTGTACTCTGTGCCCGCCTGTTCCCGCACTGAAGTATGTTTATTGGCTTTCAAAATGCTTGCTAGAGTGTTTAACAGATGGCGCAACCAGAGATTTTTTTTTGCTTGTGCCGGGCTTCCGCCGGTGTTCGTGTGGTTAGCTATCGACATAGTTTTTTGCCGATACCGAACCGGCTGCGTGCCACATGAATCGGGCGGCATTCGTGCGGCGTATCAAAAAAAGATACGGAACCGGTACAGGCAACTGGCATCGGTCCAATTCCGCAGGCAGTGGCAAGCGGCTATCGTCTGATTGCTTACCGATAGCTCTGTGTTTGCTGGGTACCTAGTATAACATAGAACCCTCTTCTGATCCTAATTATCTTCCACTTTTATTACACTCGCGGAAAAAGTAAGCACCTCTACAAACTCTGCAACAAATTATCATAGAATAAAGATAGTGAAACCAAACAATAAGCAGTAAGTCTACTTTTAAATTATGTATAGGGGGAACTGGGGCACATTGATACACCCCCTCTACTGCTCATAGGGTCATTACAGGAAGTTTCACAACAGCTCCAACAGGTGATGTACAAAACTACATACAGAATGTCTTGCCATGATTCAGTAATTTGATGAAATGGAATGGGTGATTTATTGTTTTTGTAGGTCAAAAGTAAATTTGAGTTGTACAACTGCAATAATAGTATACAACTGTTTTAGTACTTTCAACCGAAAATAATACTCTCCCTGGCAAATAAAGCTACTCTTTATGATTTCCTCATTCCTTATTATTAGGTAAATTATGAAGTGTTGGAATTGAGATTCATTTTATTCAAAATGTCTATATGGGGCACTTTGATACGGTCCATGTCGAGGCACATTGATACGTATCAATGTGTCCCAAGATAGCTACAGACAATCTTAATCATTTTCAAGTTCCTTTTTTCATTACCTTTTATTATTTTTTTTACCATACACTCTTTAATTCAATCATTTCCAACCAAAAATTTCTAATATTAGTTTTTATTGAAGTCAAATAGCTCCAATTTTTTTACATTAGAACATTTTATAATATTTTTGCAAACAGAAAACTTACAAACTTACCCAAAATCCAGTGCTAGTAGAACTAACAAAAGAAAAAGACGGTGGCCTGGCAAATCACGAATTTCTATCGATTCTCCAGAGAAAAAGGTATTTTCGACATGAGAAATGTTAAATAAGAGAAACAAGCTGCAGAACAGCAAAGGAAAATTATATTATAAACAGAATTTCTAATATAATTATTCTTTATTTTCTATTTATAAATAGAAAACCTGGTATATTTTCATCTTTCCTAAGAAATAAGATAATGCTGGGGTTGAAGTACCAGATATGACAAAGTAACCACAGCCAACAATCAGACAAGGAACAGCCAGAACATCAGGTCATTACACATTTAATTTTCATTGATTTAATATTGCTTACAAATAAATTGTGCGTGATTTTAATTTCTATAAATAAATATAAAATGGTTTGCTAACTCATTTTCTATGAAAATGTGCTTTGATGTTATTTTGTCTCCATTTTTTCCAAATGTATCAAAGTCCCCATGAGGTGTATCAATCTGCCCCGGGGATGAGGCACATTGATACAAATGACTTTTTTTTTAATTACATGCAAAAATATTATGTAAAACAACTATTGTACATTTTTATAACACACTACACATGTTTTGCTGACACCACATGGAAAAGTAACTTGAAATTTCTACTTTCTGGATACCAAAAAATTTCTTAGAATAAAATAAGCTTTTTTAAAAAATATATCAACCGACTTCAAAAAAAGCGCTTAAAAGAATGAAATAATTCTTTAAAATTCTCTAATGACAAAACGTTATCCAAAAATCAAACATTGGATATCAGGTACCGGAATAAAAACAGTTAAATTTAATATATGTAATTTAATATCCACCAAACATGGATTTTAGAGAAAATATTTTTTAGAAGAGATGAATTTGCATATTTATGATTTAATTTATGAATATATACACATAAAGGTAATGAATTACTTTTTGAAGTCGGTGCCAAACAATCACAATCGATAATGATCATCGCCATTTTAATTTTGGTACTAGGCACAATATACTCTCAATTCTTATTATATTGAAGATAGTTTGGCACCAACTTCAAAAAGTAATTCATTACATTTATGTGTATGTATTCATAAATTAAATCATAAATATGCAAATTCATCTCTTCTAAAAAATATTCTCTAAAATCCATGTCTGGTGGATATTAAATTACATATATTAAGTTTAACTGTTTTTATGCCGGTACCTGATATCCAATGTTTGATTTTCGGATAACGTTTTGTCATTAGAGAATTTTAAAGAATTATTTCATTCTTTTAAGCGCTTTTTTTGAAGTCGGTTGATATATTTTTTTTAAAAGCTTATTTTATTTCCTACTTTTTAGTTATTCATACTGTAATATTCAATTATGTGCACTGAAATATGATGTCTCTTTGCAATGCATTGACTGACTCACTGACTTTGCTGGGTTTTGAAGTACTCAATTTGCTGGTCAATTTCCCATTTCTTTTTCAGCTATTTGCAAGCAACTTACAATGTCGGTTAGTATCATTGTGGATCTTTAGATTTTTCGGATGTGGTAACTTGTTTGGATAAAATCTCGCTCTTTGAAAAATTACCGCATTCATCAAACTTTAAGGTTCACATCGATATTTACGCAACTCAATAAAAAGAATGATGCCCAGTTAAACTGATGACATAGAGCTCACAAGCTATGCAGACTAATTATATATTACAGCCTTATATAATAATGCCTTCGAAAAAAAAATAAGGAAGGAAGTACCCCCACCCCCAATTTTCTTTTTTTAGACTTATCATTGAAGCTCCTAAACTAATCAGGGATACGCCTTATCATATAGTTAACCTGTATCCAAAATTCGAAGTAAGTCTAATAATTCTGCATAAAAACCCATTTATGTAATTTAAGAAATGTTTTCCCCCATTCCCTCCTTTATCATTAATCATTAAACCTCCAAAACTGTTCAGAAATGCAACTTATCAAAAAGAGCCTACATCCAAAATTTAAAGCAAATCGGATAAACTCTGCATAAAACTCTATTATCTAACTTAAGAAGGAGGTAATCGCCCGTACCCTCTTTTATAATTAACAAAAGAAATACCACAACAAATGAGCGAAGTTTCTTACTACTATGAACCTGCATACAAAAATTGAAACAAATCGATTAATTCTGTATGAAAAACCATTTACATAAATTATGAGGGGTAGTTTCCCCTATCCTCCCTTTATACTTATCCAGTGAATTCCAAAAACAAATCAGGGAAGCGCCATTTCAGAATAAACCTTTATGCGAAATTTAAAGCAAATAAATAAATTTTGTGTGAAAAACCTAAATTAAGATGGGGGGATTACCCCCCCCCCCATTCCTCCTCTTTAAACTTATCCAATGAACACCTAATACTAATCATGAAGGCACCTCATTAGAATGATCCTACACCTAAGATTTGAAGAAATCTACTAATTCTGCAGGAAAAACCCATTTATATAAATTAAGGAGAGGGGCAATAGCCCCCGTTCCCCTTCTTATACTTATCGAATGAACTCTCAAAACTAATCAGGGAAGCGTCTTATCATAATAAACCTAAATCCAAAATTTCATGCAAATCGGATATTTTTATCATGACTTATCGCGTTACGTACGCGCATACATACATACAGAACGGGCGGGCACATAAGCTCTCAGGCTTTGATACAGTGCTCAGCAGAAGTTTAGACAATGATCGATTACGCTTCTATTTTCAGAAGTATGTACCGAATGTTTATAATTTTTCTGTCATATAATACTTGTGACTTATCCTTTATTCACACATAATAAATTTTGAATTTTACCGTTTACATAAAATATAATGAAAAAAAATAAAATTAACATTGTGGCAAAAGTATAGACAATTTGTGTATTTACAGAAAAATAACTACAAATTAAAATCGAGTTGCACCCGCATTGTTTGCAGTTAGTGCAAGAATGTGACTTTTTATCGAAAAAAACTAAATGCTGCGTCACTTGGGGGTCTATTTCGTACCAAACATGTTCAACAGCAGCTCGAACCTCATTAAAAGAAAATTATAGCAAAAATTTTCATAAACATTACTACATATGATATTACAAAAGTTTTCGATTGGGTCCGGATCAGAACTACACGCTGGCCTGTTGAGATCAATAGTATTTTCAGAGTTAACGAAGTTCTTCTTTTGTATGCAACATGAATAGATGCTAAAATCCATACTTTAGATCAGAAAAAGTTCCCCAATTGACTAAAAATTAATCTCCAACCTATATACATAGTCTTGTGTTGCTTGGCAACCAATGAATAACTCCACAGATACACGAGCATTAATTCTAAGTGAGGAACAAACTATTTAAAAGTCACCTTCTTTTTTTCGACTTAATAAAGTCCCAAGATCTTTACTTAAGTCATTCCAATAGTATGCCCACTTGTTTGGGCCATTCAAATTCCACTTTTTTTTCGTTACTGAATATCATAGCGTACCATTTGGGTACATATGACGTATGTTTGCAAGTTAATTGAATTATCGCCAATTTATAGCGATATTTTAAAGCTGGTTGCTTCATCATTTTTATGTAAATTGATTTACCTGTTTCTTTAATTCATCTACGAATCATTTCCGTCGACACAGAAAGTTCTGACTTACTTTTAATGTGATTGGCAATCATTACTTTTGTAAATGTCAGTTTCTGGATCCTTTTGTCATCTCATTTTCTCGTCACACAAGATCTTCAGATTATGTTTTGTTTTGAAGGAGTCATCCTTAGACTATACTTCATAGACAGACCACTTTGGACGATTCAATGCTGCTGAAATTTCTGCAACAGTCTTCCTTTTCCATTTCAGCTTTCCTACTTCAATTACCTCATCTAATTGAATATTTTTAGCTCGCAGCATCTTCACTAACTGATGCTATATCGAGGTATAATTAAATACTTCAGACAGGTGACATCATAACTTGGAAATTTACATTTTTCCATGACCAGATGGCTAAAAATAAAAAAAGTGTCTATACTTTTACAATATGCAAATTTCACTTTTTTCAGTTAAATTAAATATTGTCTTATAACCATTACTTTTATTCTACATTACATAAAATATATTTGAAAGTAAATATAGCCATTTGTAAAACCCATGTGTTCGCATTTTTTATTTAAGGTTAAAAAACACCACCAGTGTCTAAACTTTTGCTGAGCACTGTAGCCTGTGAGCTAAAAACGGATATCGACAGATACGGCTTCCCAAACTACATAAAATGTCCGAATCTAATGTGAACCTGAATCTACATACATCTGACAAGGAAGGTCTCCATTGGGGGCATACTCAGAATTTTTTGAAAAAAATACGAATTAAACTACTCATGTAGGTAATAAAGGATCAGTGAAAATTAGCGGCGGAATTACATTATTAGATGTGTAAAAAAATAAAATAGTTTGGAATAATTGGCGTGAAAAGCTGAAAGCGACGCGGGATTTGGCGAGCAGTGCATTTCCTCGCCAAAAGCAGACGATTTTAACGAATCTGAAAATTGATTTTCATTGACTTCACTGTTAAATATCTGCAGCATTTAGTGCAACGTCACTCCACTACTTTTATAGAATATCTCTCTTCTGACCAATGAGAATGCTCCATAGCACGGTGAATTGACCGTTTTCTATAAAAGTGGTGGAGTGACGCTGCAGAAAATGGTACAGATTTTTAGCGGTGTTGTAGCTTGTGCATCAATGTTAAAAATCTGCTGCATTTTGCTGCAACGTACTTCACCGCTTATATATAATGTCTCTATTCCAACCAATGAGAAAGCTCCATTTCACGGCCAAGAAACCGTTTTCTATACAAGCAAGGGAGTGCGTTGCAACAAAATGCAGCAGATTTTTAACAGTGTATTTTTCAATTTGGAACAATTTTAATCAATTTAAATAGTGTTTTAAATGATAAAATATATTAATTTCATTTTGTTATAAGTACATATAACCGTATATGACAAAATTACATTTAAAGTAAAGTAAAAATGCAAAACTAAAATTACTTAAACTAAACTTATTTAAATAAATTGAACATAGAAAGTTTTTTTCTTTAAAAAAGTATTCGAAGCGTAAAAGCGTATTTTTCAAAATTTCGTTTTTTCGCCAACCGGAGATAAATCGCCAAATAAACGAAATTTTTATTATTTTTTTACGGACGTTATAAGGAGGTTCCGCCGAAATGTTTTTTATAAACATATATAACTATATGAGAAGAACATTCTGTAATTTTTTCAGATTTTTCTGAGTATGCCCGTATGGAGACCTTCCTTGTAAGTTGTATGCTCGATATGAAGTCTGCTTATAAGCAGGGCTACACTAAATACCGGGCTTGCTCATTCCTTATCACGACGTCACAAAAGGTGGCTGGCCGCTATATGCGATTGGTACAAACAAGGCTCAAAGTGACGCACCCATCGTTTTGTACCAATCGCTGGATGTCATTCAGCCACCTTTTGTAACGTCATGAAAGGAATGAGCAAGCCCGGTATCTACACTGTTAAAAATCTGCTGCATTTTGCTGCAACGCCCTCCACCACTTGTATATAATATCTCTATTCCAACCAATGAGAAAGCGCCATTTCACGGCCAAGTAACCGTTTTCTATACAAGCAGGGGAGTGCGTTGCAGCAAAATGCAGCAGATTTTTAACAGTGTAGTGTTGCCTTGTTATAAGTCATTGACAATATACAGGGACGAGATAGTACAAGGAAATTTTACAAGACAAGAAATTATACGGCCTGGAGGTCCACGCAAAGAGTGAGTGTAATGGAGCAAGTGGGATTCGAACCCCCAACCTCCTACGCTCGAAGGTCTCGACCATGAAGGCCGTACCTAAAATGTAGGAAATTTCTATTCCAAAACTTGGCGGTAGTCGCCTGAACAAGTACGAATATATGCACTGTAAAAAATATGACTATTTTGCTGCAGCGTCACTACCCCGCTTTTATAAAATATCACTCTTTTGGCCAATGAGAATGCTCCATAATAACCTGAAGTAGTCGTTTTCTATAAAACCGGTGCAGTGACGATGCAGCAAAATAGTCATATTTTTTACAGTGTGAGTGCAAGAACAATACACAGTGTGCTCGACATGAAAGCCTGCTTATATGTAATTGTTAATATACAGTGACGAAATAGCGCAAGGAAATGTTTATAACACGAAGGAAATACAGCCGGGTGCTCAACGCAAAGAGTGTGTGCAATGGAACCAGGGAATTCGAATCCACAACCTCCTACGCTTGCAAGCGATTAGCGGCGTGGCGTCTTGACCACTTGGCAATGGAGGCCCGAGTGAAGAAGTTAACTAGCTTCACTTTAATGGCAGACTCATCAAAATGTTTCCCCATTTTCTTTTGTCTATATTCGTCTCAACTTTTCAAATATCCCTGTATATTACCACTTTGATATCGAGGAATTCTGTGAGAAGAAAATCTGAAAACATTCCGGTATTTAACTCGATAACTGAATTTGAATCTCAAGACAATATCGATACACACTGTAAAAAATCTGACAATTTTGCTGCATCGTCACTCCACCGCTTTTATAGAAAACGACTACTTCAGGCTATCATGGAGCATTCTCATTGGCCAAAAGAGTGATATTCTATAAAAGCGGGGGAATGACGATGCAGCAAAATAGTCATTTTTTACAGTGCACATAGCAATATATTTTAATTTATTTGTGCATCCAGCATAAAAAGCACCCTGATACACAGGCATTTGTGCTCTGACATATAAAGGTACTTTAAAGGTGGATTTTCAACTTTTTGACACCTATTTTTCATGTCAGTAAGCATCGATGCAGATCTTTCATTTCGGTGCATACGAAAATTGATCCAGTTAAGATTTCTCACTTTGGAAAGAACTCTCATCTCTGCAACAGTGCACTGTTAAAATTTTGGCCCATTTGCTGCAGCGTCTCTCCACCGCTTTTATAGAAAACGATTACTTCACTGTGTTATTGAGCATTCTCATTGGTCATAAAATAGATATTCTATAAAAGCTGTGGAGTGACTCTTTAGCATATGGATAAAATTTTTAACAGCGTATATATAATTTTTTCGACCATTTAGTGTAACGAGATTGACCAATCAGAAGCCTGCGTTTTTGCAAACTTTTCACTGAAGTAAACAGTGAAGTACACCGTAAAAAATATGACTATTTTGCTGCATCGTCACTCCCCGCTTTTATAGAATATCGCTCTTTTGGCCAATGAGAATGCTCCATGATAGCCTGAAGTAGTAGTTTTCTATAAAAGCGGTGAAGTGATGATGCAGCAAAATAGTCATATTTTTTACAGTGCAAATAGGAATTACTTGAAGTAAACAGTGAAAAGTTCGCAAAAATGCAGGCTTCTAATTGGCCAATCTGATTTTGTTAACCCCGAAAGAGATCTTAGCAGCATTCCGGTAGATTTAGATCTACACTGTAAAAAATATGACTATTTTGCTGAATCGTCATTCCCCCGCTTTTATAGACTAACACTCTTTTGGCCAATGAGAATGCTCCATGATAGCCTGAAGTAGTAGTTTTCTATAAAAGCGGTGGAGTGACGATGCAGCAAAATAGTCAGATTTTTCACAGTGCATCAATGAAACTAGGTTGACAAATTAGAAGCCTGCAATTTTTGCGAAATTGTCGCTGCTACGCGGTTAAAAATTTGACGCATTTGCTGCAGCGTCACTCCACCGCTGTTTTTTAGAAAACGGGTACTTTACATTGTTATGGAGCATTCTCATTGGTCATAAAAGAGATGGTCTATGAAAGCTGTGGAGTGACGCTGCAGCAAATGGGTCAAATTTTTAACAGTGCAAGTAAGTAAATTTCCTTATTGGTCAATCTAAATTCTCACAAAATCTACCTGAATACGGTTCATTCAAAATTTCGCAAGATCATGTAGCTGCGTAAGAGTAACAGCATGAAAAATGGACGCTTCTAATTGGACGACAGCTTTAAAAAGGATTTGAATTTTTAATGTTTCTATTTTTAAAAAAGTTCCAATCATCAGAATTTAATGAAATTGAAATGGAACCACATGGGCACCTTACACTTTCAAACAAAAAAAGAATTATCAAAATCGGTTCATATTTGCGGAAGTTATGGGTGAACAACAAATACATACAGGTTGAAATCATAACCCCCTCCTTGAAGTCGGTTAAAAAAACTTTATCAATGTGCCCCAGTTCCCCCTATAAAGTTGTCTTTTGGGATCATCTAAATAACAAAACAAACAAAGCATTGTTGTTGTTTTAATGAAAATACCAATTTTGATACCATAAATAAATTCAAAACTCTTCAATTAGTCTAAATGAAAATGTGTCGGAAATGAGTACGATAGTTTTCGAGGAATTAATTATTTTAAAATGAACATATATCTGACTGATGGACTGTATCCAAATTGAAGTTCTTTACTAGAAGATTGTTGATAAGCTACGGATTGACTGTATCACTTCTTTTAATGTATTTTTTCTTGTCAATAATACCATTTCATTCATGCTTTGACTATTATTATATGGCTATGACTGTTATTATTATTATTGTTTTTGTTATAATCCTCTTCAATATTCATTCTATAATGCTTACAAGTACTGAATTACTCGATTTTAAAAATATATGTAAGATATCTGTATTTATAAGTGTTCTCAAATGTGTGAATGGGATTGGAATTATTAATGTTTTTAAAATGCTTTTCTCGGATTTTGAATTAAATCACATTTTTTTCGAATAACTGGCAGAAATTTAATTATTTAATTTTTTTATTGAAGAATACCTGCAAATGCAAAATTTAGAACAAAAAATAGTATAGGGAAGACTAGGATTGGTTGACCCACATTTACTAAATGATTTTTAACTATTAAAATATTGAACCGAGAACAAAGTTTTATGTATCATTTTATTCGTTATACAATCGCCTATTAGAATAAAATTATGATATAAATGTAATGTATAAGAAATTTGAAAAAATATCGATTTTAATTATGAGAAAATAATAGGTAAGGCTCCCCACATATGGGAGGCTTGACCGACGATATGGGAGACTTGACCCACTGTATTTTATATTGAAATACCGGCAATAATAAACAAATATACACATAACATAAGTTTAAAAAATGCAAAATACCTTTATTCTATAATATTTAAACAAATAAAATAAGTTTTAGAAACGCAGAATATATTTATGCTACAAGGTTTAACACTTAAAAAAAAAAAAACAGAATACCTTTATCCTTTAACTGATGTTACCGTCCTCACGAACCACTGCTTTTTTCAATTTTTATAGTTTGACTTGTAGTTTTGAATTTAAATACAAATACTACCGAAATTTTATTTCATTTGGAACTTTAGTATTATCACCAAGAGACATGTGAATAGGTGCATTTCAATTCAGCCCTGTACAAAATGTTAAGTACAAAAACAATATTCTACAATTTAATATCGCCTTAAATTCATTTTTGATGGAGCTATTCGACAGACCGCTTCACAGCAGTTATGTGATAATTTCTGTCTCATCAATTAAAGGTTAATTTTAATAACTTTCTTTTGCATCACTCTCTTTTGCTTTATAGAATAAATTAACATTTTTTCACAAATTTAAACATTAACACTTTATATACCGAGATTAATAATGAAAAGATTTCCAGAAATACTTAATTAAGGATGATTTTACCATGGTCAATCCTCACTCACATTGTCTAGATCAAACTTCCCCGCATAGCCATTTTGTAATCAATAACACATAGTTATAATTTAAGCCTTATTTACTTCATAGCTAGAATGAAATCTCTATATTTGTGCATTAATTTAAACCTACTTTCTTTAATTTCTATGACATATTTTATCTGAAAAATTCTTACTAAGCATTTCTAAAAATCTCACCTTTTGTGCTGAAAACTCTTTACAATGGATTCTGTCTACACCTGTATGATTTATCTGCATGAAACGAAGGTTATTGTTTGATCATTTCATTAGCTTTGATTTCCATCTGGAAATAAAAGTCTGATACACGTTTAAATATGAAAATGGAGGGGTCGATCAAGCCTCCCGTATGGTCAACCATCCCTAGTCTCTCCTAACGAATCAATGGGCGAAAAAGTAAGACAAATTGCGTTTTTGTCTAAAAATAAATTCCAAGTCGTTTGATAATGGCATATTTTGAAAAGAAAAAATCGACATCGTTGTCTTTAAAGGGTGGTCGGAGGGATTGATTCTAATTAAATATTTTCGGGTACGTTTGCATAGTTTATATGCAGATTTATTTGAAAAAGTAAAGTTTTTGAAAAGATCTCAAAATAACTTTACATTCGTTATTCTCATCGAAATACATTTAATAATTCTATAATTAAAATTATTCTTATATTTCATTTGAAGTTTTGCAATTAACTCATTAATGCTGGTTGGCAAAAAAGTCATTTGAAGTTTTCATTTTCTTCATAGATTAGATTTTTTACACACTACTTCCGATTGCCAAGGAAACGTGTCTATCTAAAAGTCATAAAAGTGACTTGTAAAAAGCTTTTAAATTATCCTATTTGTTCGAATAGATCTAAATAATCGCGCTTTAAAAGAAAAGGTTTAACCTTTTAAAGCCTTTTATTAACGGGTTAGACAATTTACATCGGCACTTATTTGAAAAAATTACAATTTTTGATTGATATACAAAAGTTAGTAAAAGAGTAAATCAGCGTTTTTAAATAATAATCAAATAATCTCATGGGAATAATTTATCTAAAAAACATTCAGTGCAATATTGGGAACAATCTAATAAGATTTTATTAAATCGATTTAAAAAGTATAATTATCTCAATGACTACATTGTAGATAAAATTATTAGACCAAGGTTTTGTTGATAACAAATGCGAGAATTACATTAATCATTTGCCGTAAATACATCATGAGCATGCATTAAAACTAGTCGATGTGGCAATGCCAAAACTTCATTCTTTCCCATATATTTTAGCACTTTAAAATTCGCTATCACAAAGCCAAAATTAAATGACAATCTATGCCTGTCGTGAGGATTCTAACGGTATGAAATCCCGTGCATTATTTCTTGAAATAGGACTGTTGCAAATACCGGGGAAAATGTAGCATAAAAGTGTCACTTCTTGGGCGATTTACACGAAAAGTTAATCAGCAATAATATTTATCAATGTATACCAGAATCTGGAGTTTAATGAAAATTCTATCATTAGTTTTTGAGACAGAGCTATAGCGAGAATCGGAAAATATTCAGCATAGCAGTGCTACCGATCGGGTAATTGACACCAAAATGTTAAGATAAAACAATTCATATAAAAAAATAACTGAATATAAAAGCTGATGAAAATCCGTGTACTATTTATGAGTTAAGCTATTGCATGAATCGGGAAAATGCAGCATAGCACTGCCGCCTCTTGAGCAATTTACACCAAAATTTAGACAGCATCAATTTATGTCAAACACTAACTGAATTTGAAATTTGATGAAATCCATTCATTAGTTCTTGAGATAGATCTGTTGCGGAAATCGTAGAAAATGCAGCATAGAAGCGCCACTTGTTGAGTGATTTGCATCAAAAACTAATCAGCATCAATTTATTATCAGGGACTTCCCGATTATATTTTTTTATTAAATTCCGTGTGTTGGTTCTTGAAATAGAATGCCCATAAAAGTCATGTGACATACAGTGAGACAGAGTCGCGGACTCACAGTGTACAGACATTTCTAAATCTTGTAAATGAATCAATAACCGGAATTCGAAAATTTGCGCGTATCTAATACTTTCTTCTTGTAAAGGTATAAGAAAGTAAAAATATTCAAATGTTATTTCATTTTGTGGTAAGCATTGAAACGAATAATTTTGCGTTTACAACACCTATTAAGCTTTCCTCTCTGAAATTTCATGTTAATGTGATTATCACAGTTTTTTTCATCAAAATTAACACCAACCAAACGCAAACATGTGTATAAAGACAAACTGGTTCGCATAATGAAAAAAAAGCAATAGTTGCAGAAACTTTCTATCAATATTTTAAAATCTATACTAATAAAGAACTAATAAGAAGACATACATACTAATAAGAAGATGTGTATGTGTGTCTGTGTGTCTATGTATATGCGGTAGCTAGCAAAATCTGCGGCATGCACAAGGATCAAAATTTTTTTGAAAGCAGCCCAAAATCTGTCCTGATATACCTGCTATTCAGAATTTCAAAATTCTAATTATTAACTGAGTAATTAATTAAAATCCAGAACTCGCTCTCATCAAAAAATAATTTTTTCTCCTTTTTTCCCTTCGCTTGCTTATGGTTGGTTGTTTGTATAAAACTTTCGACGTAATAATTTAAAAATCTGGGACAAAACTAAAGAAACCAATTTAAAAGTGACTGGTTTTTTTTTTTTTTTTCAAAAACCTTTAAAATTCATAGACTGGCAAACATCCAGTTTAACTGAGGATTTTGATCACAGCTGTTGTATGTCAGAATGTTGGCACTTCGTACATTAGAACGTATGTGTAGTTAGCTGTATTGCAGTAAAAAATATATATACGAGGCTTTTCTAGGAGTTTTTTTTTAAATCATTGACTAAATTTAAATGTATTCTATTTAATTTAAAATTTTATTATGGCTTTTACTTGTTTTTAAAACGAAAATAAAATAGTTGTTATGCGTATAATTGTTCGAATTGGCAGACGATTAATATACCGTAATATATTATAAAATATCAAAGTAAATTATACATCAGAAATAGTCACTAAAAGAATAGTAGCAAAATTGGTTACAACCATAATATTTAGGCTTATTAACACATAACCCGAACCCAACCCGAAAAAAAGACAAACCATACTCCGATCCGAATAACACAAAAAGTCCATGAGTATAAACCCGACCCGAACCTAAAATTTTTAATTGAAAAAACTATGGATTTGATATCTAACTTGAACCAAATCTGTATTCCACAAAAATGTTCAAATGACGCATAACCCGATCCGAACAAGGAAAAATAATTTTCGTGGACATGTAAGCTGATCCGAACCTAAATATTTTCTTAAAAAATAAACAAAACAGAATATGACCCGAACGAAATCTGAAACCGTTAAAAATATTCCAAAGAACTATAACCCGATCGAGAAAGACAAATTAATTTCCGTGGACATAAACCCGACTCGAACTTAAAAAATTCCATTTGAAAAAATCTAAAATTTGATCCAAACCTCATCTGAATCCGACCAAAATATTCGAAAGAACCATAACCGGATTCGAGTAAAATAAAATAATTTCCGTAAACATGAACCCAATGGGAAACTAAAAATTAAATTTCAAAAAATACCTGAAATTTGAATCTAACCAAACCTGACAAAAATATTCCAATAATCCGACAAAAATATTTCAATAAACCATACCCGGGTCCGAATAAGACAAAAAATATCCATGGACATGAACCAAATCTGAACCTAAAACATTTCCTTGAAAAAATCTCGAAATCTCAACTGAACCAAATCTGAGCCTGGCAAAAATATTTCAGTTAAGCATAAACTTGTTTGAACAAAACAGATCAATTTCCGTAGGCACGCAAGCCGTCCCGAACCTAAAAATTTCATTTGAAGAAAAACCCGAAATCTGAACTGAGACAGATCTGAACCCGACAAAAATATTCCAAAGAACCATAACCGGATCCGAGCAAGGCAAAATAATTTCCGTGTAAGCACAACTTGACCCGAACCTAAGAATTTCATTTGAAAAAAGTACCCGAAATCTGAATTGAACCAAATCTGAACCCGACGAAAATCACGCAATCGCTGCATACATTTCCCATTGCAGTCATTTTGAGCATTTTTACAGCTAAATATAAGTTTTTTTTTGTTTTTTTAAGCAAATTTCTTACACAGTCAGTGGACAGGTATTTCAGACAATATATTTACACATATTTCGAGTTAAAGATAAAATCATAGAAATTTCAAGTTCGTTTAATATCATTATTACGCATCCGGACTAGTTAAATTTGGCAATCTCAAAACTTTCTTCTATGCATGTTAATAGTTCAAAATTTGCCACCACAGTTTCAAAATTAAATGGTAATCGCTTACTATCACTAAAATCACGTAAATTATGCAAAATGAAGCATAGCAATACCATTTGTTGGGAGATTTACACCGCAACCTAATATGCAACAACTTATGTCAACTTCTAAATCAATCTGAAGTTTTATGAAAATCTGTGCATTAGCTCTTGAGATAGAGCTACTGTAGAAATCGTAGAAAAATGTTGCATATCAGCGCCATCTGTTGAGCGATTTACATCAAAAATTAATCAGCATCAAATTATTTCAGGGGCTAATTGAATATAAATTTTTATTAAATTCTTGCGATACAGTGCCCACAAAATTTATTTCATATACAGACAGACATTTTGTAAAAACATGTTCTTTGGTACGTCTGATCCCTAAAACTGGAAGTCGGAAATTTTCACGAGTCCAATATTTTCTTCTTGTAAAGATAGAAGAAAAAATATGATTACGCAAGAAAATTATTTCATATGATAGAAAATGTAGTTGAAAATTATGGACAGATTAGTACACAAAAAGTGAGAGGGCATAAGTTCCCAGCCTTATTAATAAGACACATGATTTGTTTAAATTTGAAAGAGGTCATCTATGAGTATGATGTATTGAAACTATTTTTATCAAGAATTTCTTCTAATCCTCATGTCACTGATTTAATAAGGTTGTTAGCAAATATTTGGATCTCTTTTGATAATCTTCCTAGCACATGAAAAGCAGAAAAGTAGAACACATTAAGGTTAACGCAAGATCGCCAGGCACTGAAATACATTTTCTGCTTTGTTTACTTTGTAAGACAGACTTACGCTTTAAGTTGATCTTATGCGAGGTACCATAATCTCATCCCAAAAGTTTCAATAAAATAAGTAAAATATATGTTGTATTTTTTTCAAATTATATTTTTCTGCATATGATAGACGGCCCCTTAAACCAGCATTTTGACGTTTCTCAAGCATAATTTGAAAACTATTCGGAAGAAAAATTATAAATTTTGGATTTGAAGAAAACAGGACATAATAAATATATATAAATTGTAAGTTGCAAATAATATTTTTTTCGAATATTAATTACATAAATCGTAATTCGTACTATAAAATTTCTTTTAAAAAATTCTATATATTTATGTTTGGGTGTTATAGTACTATAACCAAATGAACAAAAAGAAATTATGATTACAATTTCTGGAGATATTAATAAAAATATGAAAATATAAATTAACATTAGAGGCTCTCTGAATTTTAAATGTTCATAATTCAAAATCTTGTAATCCAAATGATATGAAATTTTGTTTTTAGGCATAGTTTGAACCGCGAAAATTTAAAATAAATATTTTGTCGAGATTGGATCTTGCCATCGAAAAGGCAAAGTTTTGTCTGGCTTTAATTTGAAAAATGGTGTCTAAACAAATTTTATATACATCATTTAAAAGCAGATGTAATTTCCGGTCGTATGGTACTATTATCTTTCTTCTACGATTTTTAGGGTTCCGTACTTAAAAAGTGAAAACGAACCATTATAAGATCACTCCTGTGTCTGACTGTCTGTCACAGCCATTTTACTCGTAAACTATGGAAGGTGGAAAATCCAAAATGAGGGAAGTAATAACGACTACTAACCCATACAGTTACAGATTATTAAACATTCGATAGTATATTTAGGGAAAATGTAGAGCATTAATTATGTTACAAGAAAAGAGTATTTTATTTGTATATTGTGTGGGGGTAACGTATAAATGCTTTCATAACGCTGAACTCAAAAATGTATTTCTTTTAATTTTAGGTATAATTTCAGAGATATAGTCGAAAATGTAGAGCAAAAATATGTCGCCCCACCCTCATCTATTGCTGAATATACAAAAACTAAAATTATGAAAAAAAAATAGAGGCGGTAGACATTAATTTAAACCTTGTAGAAAAACTATAGTGATTACTCTAGATCTCAAAGTGTTTGAAAAAAGTGCATTTTTCCATTACCTGCAAAATTCTATTCCCGGGCATTCAGCAAAAGTGTGGAAGAGCGCTGAAAGTACCTGTTGTAGCAAAAGTATAAAAGCGTTGTGATAAGGTTTTTCGCAAAAAATCGTCGTCAATTAGCTGAGATATTAACACTTAAAGACAAGGGCAGTTTGGACATATATACACTCTTAATTCAAAAGAACGAATTATTAACTCATAAAGGAAAGGAGGTTTTGTATGCCCATTTTCATTATATCTGAGTGAATCAAAAAGAGACGTTTTCCACAAAAAACTGGTTTGCCAAATTACTCTTTTCGGAGCGGTATCAAAAGCATTCTTTCAGATCAGAATTTTAAGAACCTTCCCATTGGTTGCAATCCTGTCAGGAGATAGGGTGGGAATTAGTCATGGGCGATTTTCGAAAATTTCCTATTCGATAAAAATCGTAATCGTAAAAAAGCACATTCGAAAGAGTCATCGATTAATTTCGAGAATCTACAATCGAGATGTTTTTACAATCGATTATTAAAATCTTTGTTATTACATGTTTAAAAAGCATAATTTAATAAATGCATGGTAACTGAAAACAAATTAATTTAAAAAACAATAACAAACCAAAAGGATGTTATAATGGAACCGCAATAGTAGAAAAGTCATGTAACGGCGTTCGTTGGTTGCAAAGAGTTGTAAAGTCGCGAGTAGAGTCGCGAGTAGCAAAATAACCAAAGAAAAAATAATCAAAAGCACTCCTTATGAAAGAACATGAACTAAAAGGATATTAAAAGTGATCAAAATCTTTTATTGATTTTTGTACATCAATTGAGATACGATCTACAATTCCCCCATTATTAGAAGACCCTCTATTGAAATACATCAAACGGACAACCCGGGGGGCAAAGTAGTGCAGGAGCAATGAAAATGCATAATATGAGTAAATAGTTATTAGGCTTTCCAACAATACATCGCATGATGGGTGTCGGTTAAATTTATTAAAGAGCTTCCCGCTGGGGAAAAGTGAGGGGGGATGAGCGCAGGAGGTATATAAAATAAAATGGTAATTACAGAGCTTTCTAATGATATATCACGAAAGAGGAGTCAACAAAAGATATAAAAACACTCTCCTTAGAATTCCAACTATTGCAACACCCGGAATACAGCCTGTCCTCACTGTTTGTGAATTTTTCATACATTATAAATTATATATTGGAAGTCTCCATAAATGAAAATCAGATCTGAATTCACAAAAACGAAATGATTTCAAAAAAGTTTGAAAAGAGCTTCTGTAAGGAGGCCAAATTGAGAAAAAGAGAAGAAACATTCATAATATGAAAGAGTGGTTTGAAAACTTTCCATTGATATACCATATGACGGGTTCATAAAAAGCTTGAAATTTACTCCTCACTACTCCATTTTTTTTTCTTCCCTGAATACATTCGGAAATCACGCAGCCTCGCTTTAAAATGTTTATATTTAATAAAATATTTTTACCAAAGGGGTCCATCAAAAAATCACATTTAAAATGAAATTTATTCTCAAAATAGCTACGATTTAAAAAATTCACCCCTCATCGCTCCCCTCCCCCCTTCGGAAATTCACCCCCAGGAGGAGAAACGTTCATAATGTGAAAGAGTGGTTCGAAAAACATTCCAATAATCAATCACATGAAGGGTCCAAAAAAGTTTGGAATTTACTCCTCACCCGCAGGTTTACTTTTTCTTAACAGAATACACCCGCAAATCACGCATCCCCTACTTTAAAATGTTTATAATTAGCAATTTTTATTAGAAGGTTCCATCAAGAAACCACTTCTAAAATGATAATTATTCTCGAAATAGCTACGATTAAAAAAATTCACTCCCCGTCGCTCCCCCGTCCTGAAATTAAACTGCAGGAAGAGAAGAGTATTCTGAAACCTTTCCTATGACATATCACATGACGGGTCCAAAAAAAGTTTGAAATTTACTCCTCACCCGTGGCTGTAATGTTACTTTTTCTTCCCAGAATGCACCCGGAAATCATGCAGTCCCCATTTTAAACTTTTGTACATATGAAATAATATTTACCGGAGCGCTCCTCTGAAAACCACATCTAAAATGATATTCATTGTCAAAATAGCTAAGATTTAAAAAAAAAAAAAAATCACCCTTTTATCGTTTCTCCTCTCCCACCTGAAATTCAACTCCAGGAGAAGAAATATTCCTAAAATGAAAGAGAGGTGCGAAAAAATTCCGGTGATATATATATAACATGACGGGTTCCAAAAAGAGGTTGAAATTTACATGCCACCTGTGGGTGGCACACATTTTTCCCAGAATACACATAAAAATGACGCACCCCCCACTTTAAAATCTTTATATTTAATAAGTTATATTTACCGAAGAGTTCCATAAAAAAAACTCCACATCTAAAAACATATTGTCGAAATAGCTACGATTTAAAAGATTCACCCTCTTATCGCTTTCTCTCCCCCCACCTCCTAAAATTCAACTCCAGGAGGAGAAAGATTCGCAAAATGAAAGGAAGGTGTCAAAACATTCCGATTATGTATATATAACATGACGGGTAAAAAAAAAGGTTTGAAATTTACATGTCATCCGTGGGTTCACTTCCCCCCCCCCCAGAATATACCTAAAAACGATACAACCCCCACTTTAAAATCTTTATATTTAATAAATAATATTTACCGAAGAGTCCCATAAAAAAATCCACACCAAAAATAACATTTATTGTCGAAATAGCTACGATTTAAAAAATCCACCCCCTCATCGCTCCCCCCTCCCCTCCTCCCGCCCCTTAAAATTCAACTCCAAAAGTAGAAAGAATCATAATATGAAAGAATGATTAAAAGAGTTTTCGTATATGCCTCTCATTTCAGCAAGTCTCATCCTGATAAAGTCAGGCATTTCGATAAAATCATTTTTCGCGATGAAAATTTACCTTGATGAAATGGTTTATCGAAGGACTTGTAACTTCGAGATGAAATTTTACCTTGATAAAAGCGGCATTTCGAGAAGCATGTGGTTTCCTGATAAATGCCTTTTTCGATAAGGATGCTTTTCGTTCTCGCTGAGAATAGAGATGGAGAGCTATATCGAGGAACGTTTTGTCGATGAAGCTTTGTGAAATGAAAGTTTTATCGTGAAACGAGGTACAGAAAGAAGCATGAGAATATGACAATAACTTGTGAAATGAAGACCTAATTTTCAAAGTTTCTCATATTTTAGTCTTACCATGCTGTCACGTACCTGGTACCACCCAATAAATATTATTTATTTTTAAAAAAATTTCAAAGAGGGAGCTGGAGAGAGGACGAACATATGTTTAAAACTTTAGCGATTTCTACAATACCTATCAATTTAAGTGTGTTTTTTTTCATCGAATCATTCCGTAAATATTATTTAACAAATGTAAAAAAATTAAAATGTCTGCTGCAGGAAATTGGGAGCGAAAGGGTAGACTGACGGGGGGGGGGGGGCAGGGGAGGGGGAGAATTTTCACTTTTTAAAACCCGTCATATTGTATATCATCTTGAAGACCTCGGATTACTCTTTCATATTACGATGCTTTCTTACCCCCCCCTTCCAAATTTGGTTCCCACGGCGGGGGGGAGGGCAGTTTTTGAAGCTTTATGCGTTTTTATCACTTTAGATCGAATTTTTTAATTGACAACGTCCTTAGGCGTATTGGAAATTTTTTTGAGATAGAAAAAAGCCATTGAACTAGTCACATTGTTACCTTAACCTAGGCACATTGTTTTAAAATTCCCTCTTTGAGGGCCTCTTCCAAAGGTGAGGAGCTTGACCCCCCCCCCCAAACATACACTTTAAAATATTGCTCATTTTTTCTCTGTGAATTTTAGCTTAAAAGTTAAAGCTATATGGCACAAGCGGGGCTATTGACCCCCCCCCCCCTGTTGGTTATTCACCAACATAATTTTGCTCATTTCTTCACTTCATTTCAATTTTCAAAAGGCTATAACTTTGCTTCTATGATAGCTACAGCGGGGAGAAAAATTATAGCATAGCTAACTTTTCTTCGCCGCTCTTTTTGCAGTTTTACGGTTTTCCTCAGAGCACCGGTTTTTTTTTTTTGGTGGGAGGGAGGTGGGGAAGGGGCATTTTTCATTTTTTGATGTAATATGTTTGTTGAAAGCTTATGCTTCATACATTACCAATTTAGCATAAAAAAGTTTCTCCCGTCATTCTGGGTCACGTTACGGACCCATAATGGGTTGAAATTTAAATTTCTCAAACTTCTTCGAAGTTTTCGCTAAATCGGCTTCTGAAAAACATCGTGCCAATGTGGTGCGTGTATGACATCTATATCATATAAATATTGTTCACCACTGCTGGAACACTGGCCTCCTCTCGCGTGTAGGCGTTAATTTAACGCGGTTACTTGGTCCTTGTATTTCCTGCACAGTAAAATATTTCCTGACGATTTAAAAAAATACACGCGTAATTGTTCAAGTTTTCACTTCTGTCAAAAATAACAATTTTTTTTTTTTTTTTTTTTTTTTTTTTTTACGGAGTTTGCAATAAATAATATTTATAATATATATGGAATTTAGAAAAGCAGGAAGTTGTTGTTTGGCATGTGACCACTTATTTATCTTATGCACCTCGATTTTATATATTTTCTCCCCACTTCGTTACCTTGGGGGGGGAAGAAAAATTTTCAAAATTTAACGTTCAATTCGAGATTACGTTCGGTTGTTCGTTCAATTCGAGATTTTTTTTTTTTTTGTTTACAAGATTTTGCTGTGCATGCATACCACGTTTGGTATATGATGCCGTATACAACGAGGACCCAATTCGAGATTTCATATTACAAGATTGCTTTTAAATAAGAGACATCAATGAAAGGAGGGGCTCACTAGCGAGTGAATCCGTCTTGTCTTTATTAACGCCGACTCATTCACCTGTAGTAGACTCTTGATAAAATTGAATTCTGTATGGTATAAAAGCAATTGCAATCTAGAGTCATCGAGAAAAATTTTACACAATCGAAATTTATCGAGATGTTCATACAATCGAGAAAATCGAGAAAAACTTCTCATTATCGCCCATCACTAGTGGGAATTAGTATCATATCAGTATCAGTTTGAAAAAGCAGTAACGTCACTTGATTTGTTTCAGTCGTAAAAGCAAGCGTATTACAGAATTAAAACACCATTGTATTAAAATTTGTTGGATTTAAAAATAAAATAGAATAAGATTGATGGATTATGTCATTTCTTCGTCATTCCTTGCTATTTTACATTATATATATAAATCTTTGCGTTATTTAGCGTTATTACTTTTAAACCGGAAACATGACTTTCTTAAATTATCTTTCTTTGTTTTTTTTTCTTTTAATGCATCTGTTTCTTAAGTTTTAGAAGCAATAAAATGCGCTTTGATAAAAAGTTTATTAAATCCGATTGATTTTTTAAATCACCAGATTTTAAAACATTCACCTTTTATATAAACATTTTAATACAAATTTTTAATTTTACTTAAGAAAGGTGTTACAATAAAAATAAATGACATTGACATGTTTCGGAACCGTCAAATAAGTTCCATAATCATAATATAAATAAAAATAAAATTTCAAAATATTTCAAGGTCAATACAAATGACACGCGACAATGAGATATAAATAACAAAAAACACAAAACACGCACTCTATTGTAAAAAATTAAATTAAAATATAGACCATGATCTAAAATATAAGTAAAAATAAAATTTGAAAATATTTCACTGTCAATACAACTGACACGTGACAATGAGATATAAATAACAAAAAACACAAAAAACACGCGCTCTATTGTAAAAAATTAAATTAAAATATAGACCATGATCTAAAAGAATATCCAACATGGTTCATCCCATTCAAGCTCTCACGAGGAATTTATTCATTATTTCTAACCATAACTTAGGAATAATAAAAGAAACGGTATCATTGCAAACCAGATTTTTACGCATATAAATTTCAATGGACTCTCCTATAACAGATTTACGACAACAATTTGATATGAAACATAATTTACTTTCACTAAGCAATACTTTTATCTCCTCATTTAAATATGTTCTTGATATTATTATGTTCTTGAAGTTTATGAAATACCTTATATTACTGAAAATGGTGACTTAAATTATTACATAGGCATGACTGGGAGAAAGTTTGGAATTAGAAAAGGGGAGCATGGATCTGATATTAAATTTGGACGTACTAACACTGCCTTATCAAGAACATATTTAAATGAGGAGATAAAATTATTGTTTAGTGAAAGTAAATTATGTTTCATATCAAATTTTTGTCGTAAATCTGTTATAGGAGAGTCCATTGAAATTTATATGAGTAAAAATCTGGTTTGCAATGATACCGTTTCTTTTATTATTCCTAAGTTATGGTTAGAATTAATGAATAAATTCCTCGTGAGAGCTTGAATGTGATGAACCATGTTGGATATTCTTTTAGATCATGGTCTATATTTTAATTTAAATTTTTACAATAGAGCGCGTGTTTTTTGTGTTTTTTGTTATTTATATCTCATTGTCGCGTGTCAGTTGTATTGACCGTGAAATATTTTGAAATTTTATTTTTATTTATATTTTAGATCATGGTCTATATTTTAATTTAATTTTTTACAATAGAGCGCGTGTTTTTTTTTTTTTTTTTTTTTTATTTATTTATTTATTTATTTCATTGTCACGTGTCATTTGTATTGACCGTGAAATATTTTGAAATTTTATTTTTATTTATATTATGATTATGGAACTTATTTGACGGTTCCGAAACATGTCAATGTCATTTATTTTTATTATAACACCTTTCTTAAGTAAAATTAAAAAAATTTATTAAAAATGCGCTTTGACGTGTAACTTTCCTATATTCAAACTATGTAGAATTAAGCCAATTGATATTATTTACACTATTAAGCAAATATTATTTTGTTCTTATGTTATTGATTATTATATATTTTGCTTATGACACTTAGAAATGTTTTCGGAAGACAACCCATGATAAAAAAATTATTAAAATATTTTTTAAATATGATGCATGTTCTATTTTTATGCATATACGTATTTGATAAATTGTGTTCGCTTAAATAATTGTATACATCTACAATGTATTTACAATTATTATTATTATTATTATTATTGACACAATATTATTTAAATTGTACAAATATAAATGTTAATTTAATAAGTATCAGAAAATAATAGATTTGTGAAAAGTACTGTTAATTTATTTTATGACACAACTAGCTTGACCTTAAAAATTCCCATTAAATAAATAATCTAAAATAATTTAAATGACTCAAAAATTCACGGATTAAATTTCAGTTTTACTATTTCTCTGATGTAATTCAGCGTTTAAAAAATGTAATATAGCTTGACCCCTTTGAAATATATATATATAATATGATTTTGAGAATTCTTATTTTTGTGTATAATTTTCTGCTCATATTCATAAAGTTTAACTAAAAAAATATGCGGTTATTTAATATATGAATTCTATGTTCTATAATTATTTATGTGTGTCGCAAGCAAAATATATTAAGAAGATATAGTAATATCAGAAATAATTAAAGAAATCCTCATTCCTGGATTAAAACTAATAACGTTAAAATTATATATACAATGTAAAAATTCTTTAAAAAAATCGTCTTAAGAAAGGTAAAGTAAATCAATGCATTTCAGGGTATTAACAAGGGGAAATTTTTGTCTTGTTATATCGCTAACCCTCATTGATATTAAATTTATCTTTCGGAATTTATCTTGCTTATTAAATTTATCTTTCGGAAATGAAAAACAAATTTCCTTTGCATCTGGATTCAATTACAGCAAAATGGAGTTTTAAAATATTACATTTTTTAAACTGAGGAGTTGTGTTCATTAATAATAATAATAATATTTTCTGAAAATAAACGTGAAAGATCTTTTTTTATTTACTAAATCCGACAAGAACAGGATATAACAAGTTGGAAATTGCACGTGAAGCGTAGCAAATGAGGTGCGTTCGTACGATAACATAGTTTTAAAAATATCACTCTCATATAGCAATCTCCTAAAATTACAAATAATTAATTACAATTAAAATGCGCAACAAACAATGTTCTCTCTATTCTCATTATGTAATGGAATACTTTTGTGTGGCCTTGTAAATCAATAACAAATATTCTTTGCAAAACAGATTATATAAAATGTATATCATAATATGTATTTTATAGTTGCATGTCAATTTATTTCGTTCGAATGAGTGTAACACCATTAAAATGCATTTGAAACATTTTTCCCCATTAACCGTAATGTAACTAAATACTTTTGATTGTCCCTGTAACTGAACTATTCATCCGAGTTTGATAAAATTTGAAATAACTCGACAAAATTATGTAATAATTATGTATTTTAAATTTCAAACAATTAAAATGCATTTGAAACTTTTTCCCTATTGACCGTAATGTAATGGAATACTTTTGATTGCCCCTGTAATTGATCTATCCATCCGATTTTCATAAAATTTGAAATGACTCGACAAAATTATGTAATAATTATGTATTTTAAATTTCAAACGATTCGGTTGGATATTTTTTGCGTTGTTATATGCGGACAGACAGACGGACGGACTGAACGACCACTATAGGTGCTGCGTATTTACATAATTACGAACGCACCTAAAAAGGAATTGTCAATGAGGAGTGCAGTCGCTCGGATCGCCTATTGATTTAGTCAAAAAAGAAGTGAAAATATCTCATCAAAAAGGAATGAAAATAAACGATCGATGAAATCCACTCCTATAGGATAAGTGCATTTTAAATACTGGAAAGCAGTGAAAATGTTTTCTTTCAAAATTAAAATAGCCTATTTTTTTTAAAGATAGTACTGACAGGAGATGCATACTCTAAAAACAATCGGCTTTTAAAGACTAGATAACAATTTTTAATACTACATTTATGTAATGCAATGCCCAATAGCAGTATAAAAGCAATAAACGTCAATTTGTTAAAAAGATTAATTTAATTAGAGTTAATCATATATAAATACTACGGGATTCGTGACTAGTTTTCACTGAGAGGACTTCTCAACGCATGCCGTGTCCATAAATAGTAATTAAAAATTCATCTGGAAAAATGCGCACGGATCAAATTGCAACTTTGTGACCTACTTTCAAAGCGTGCTTAGTACAATGCCAAGTTTAAACTTTGAACAAGGGTTTTTTTAGCTCAAAATATAAAAAGATATTACTACGCTGAATTTAATTTTATGAAGTGCCAAATCTTATACTATAATACGAGCAAAAATTGTGTGTGTGTGTGTAAATTTTATCTTAAAAACGGCTCTAATGATTTTGAAGAAATTTTGTATTTTACCATTTTTGAGCACGAGAAGACCATTGGACTTGGTCACATATTCGAGAAAATTCGATTAGTGGGTCATTTTGGATCATAATGGGTCAGGGTCAAGCTGTTTATACCTAAAGAATGGCAGAATCGATTTTAGTGGAATTTTGTATACAACCATGTTTGGCACAAGAAAACTAATGGGCTAGGTCACATGTTCGAGAAATTGCGATAATAAGGGTAATTTGTGGGTCATGGTGGGTCAAACCAATTTCATCTAAAAAATGGCTCTAACGATTTTGACTAAATTTTCCATTCCATCGTTTTAGATTATGATAAGACCATTGGGCTGAGTCGCATTTTAGAGAAAATTCGATTAGTTGGTCATTTTGGGGACACTGTGGGTTATGCTAATTTTATATAGACTATGGCTCTAACAATTTTGACTTAATTTTGTATTTTATCGTTTCCAAACACAAGAAAATCATTGGGCTAGTTCACATATTCCATAAAATTCGATTAGTGGGTCATTTTGGAATAATTGCGGGTCGAACAAATTTTATCTAAAAAGCGGATCGAATGGTTTTGACTAACCTTTGTATTTTTTCATTTTTGGTTTAAAAAATCATAGCTGATCTAAAAATATAATTTTGATTTATGTCTCTTTTACCGACTTCTAAAAAGGACGAGGTTATCAATTCGACGCATAAGTATTTTTCACCGATTACTCCGAAACTATCCAGTTGATTCATGTGGTTTTTGTGTTGAATAAAAGAGGTTCTCTCGAATTGGTACCGCTTCCGTTTCATCAAAATTGGTTGGGTACTTTTTTAGTAATTTGGCAAAAACTAATAAAATTAGTGATTTCTCGCAAATTAACTTTTATTGCTATAACCGTTTTCCCAATCACAAGCATAAAACTATATATTTCTATGTGTCAACGCCAGGTTGTCACCAAGCTTGGCGCCATTTGGTAAAATATCGCCAAACTTGGCGACCAAAATGAGTTGTTATAAATGAAGCCAACTTGGTTGTGGCTGATTAATTTGGTGAAATTCTCATTCAAATTTAATAGCGGATCTTTCTTATTCGGTTTCTTCGTATTTGTTAATCGCGAAACATATTTACAATTGTCAAAGGTCAATCGCATTAAGAAAATAGTAATTTAATGTACATTTATTAAATATGAAGCATTATTTAAAATATTAAGTAATACAGAAGCAAACTAACTTAATACAAAATAATAATTTAGCATACGTTTAATTAAGCACATAACATCAGACTGGTGGCACATATTATTTATACATATATATATAAATTATATGCATATCTATACCTATATTATGTTATATTAAACAGTTATATTTATGAGAGCTTCGAGATTTATTCCACGAGATAACGATAACAGTGATTTTCCAGTATAGGGGTCTTGGCGAGAGAGTGTATAGAATTTTACACATATTTTATGACAATATATCTAGTGTCTCATATTTACAACCAAGAAAAGATAAAATGTTACTGAAATTAGTATTACAGACATTGTTGGTACGATGTATTTACATAGCAAGGATCTTAAACAAACAACAACATTAAGCATTATTGCCAATCACAGTGAATTTGCAATCTGAATTGTATCCAGAAATGTAAGAATAATCAGTACTTAGAAGAAAATCTTGAATTGAATTTTAATCACCTCCCGATAAAAAAGGGAAAATGAGCGATACTAACAGCTAATATGGTTTAAAGGAAATGAAAATATCTTAAGTTGCTTTCAAAAATTCAATGCTTTGGTGTACTGTGCTTACTAAATTACGTCAATTAGTGAAACGTAGACCGATTATGAAATATTAACCAAGTGTATTATATATGAATGAAGATGGATTTTCTAATCTTCTGTAATTGAATCCACAGAAAAGTCTTGTATGAAACAAAAATACAGGGTGTCCCCTCTCAACGGTGGCCAATGGCTAATTTCTAAACCGTTGGTCATAGACATATAGTTCCAATTGCAAAAATGCTTTAAAAAAGGTAAAGAATTATTTTTTAAGTGATTTAGGTCAAAAAAATTTTTTACTAAAAAATTACGAAAATTAAATTTTTATACGGTCCCCCGGTCCTACAAGTGATATTTAAAAAAATTTTACCACTACTCTAACAAGTAAGACAAAAAAAGTCCCATTCCTCTGCGATCAAAATTGACCGAGTTATAGCTGTTCAAAGTTGAAGCATATTTTTTGCTGCAAAATAGGGGTCAGTCACAAATTTACTGGAAATAAAAATAAACATCAGATAGAAAATTTAACTTTAAACATTGAGAGTAAAAAAAAAAATTACAATGTTGTTTCTGAATTTATGTTGGCATTTACATGTTAAAGTAAAATATGCAATTTGTGCTAAAAATATAAGTAAAAAAATAACAGGAATTTTGTTAAATTAAACTATGAAAAGCAACAGTCACAAATCGTTACGAAATGATACATATTTAAAGCTCTATTAGATTACTCAACCTAATAAAATTTGATGTAGTCTTATAAAATAAATAAATGGAACGCACCTAAAATCGTATTAATATTATATTGTCATCGGGTTTAAATAAGTATGGGAATTGAACCTCAATCAGATATTTGGAAGTGAGTTAAAATTTGAATATAAGTTTTGAACTAGGAAAATTTACATACGAAAACTATGAATAAAATAAAAGTTTATCAAAATAACATACCTTTTTAAAATAAAATCACGAAAAGAATCAGCTGCATTTGCTTACAAAATAAAACATACGTAAAAGTACGATTGAGGATATGAATTTCAAAACTCGACTTATCGCTTTCTGATTTCTCTATCAGTCTATACAAACCTCCACTATTGTAACAATGCAATCTCTAAATTTATAATGAAAACCAATAGATGCATTTAAAGTTTTTTCGTTATTTCCCAAAATTTGATTTTTTCGATAAAAAGAATTTTGAAATTCATGTCTTCAGTTATTTTAATAACCAATCTAGAAGTTAATTAATTATAATTAACACTACCGTAAAACTTATACGGTGACAGCGCCTTCAGTTAAATCGCTCATTTAAAACATTTTGTAATTGGAACTATATGTCTGTGAGAAATAGTTTAGGAAGTAGCCTTTGAACAGCGTTGTAAATCGACTCCCTTTATAATACTTTATGCACTTAGTGTACGTTCCCTTAAAGCTGCGTCGAACTCATCCTTTTTCAGCTATAGAAAAATGGTTTAAGTCATGAAATTTAAAGTTTCATAACTCGGTCAATTTTAATGTTACATGAATGGGACCTTTTCTGTATTACTTGCTAGAGTGTTGAAAATTTTTTACTAAATATCACTTATAGGACCGGGGGACCGTATAAAAATTTAATTTTTGTAATTTTTTAGTAAAACATTTTTTTGACGAAAATAGCTTAAAAAACAATTCTTTGCCTTTTTTAAAGCATTTTTGCAATTGGAACTATATGTCTATGACCAACGGTTTAGAAATTAGCCATTGGCCACCGTTGAGAGGGGACACCCTGTATATTGTAGCTTAAATGTAGTTATCATTAAAGGTTTTTTCACAAAAACACTTCTATGCACAAAATCGCATTAGCTTAGATATGCCTATTGGCAATGGTGCCAAAAACGGGAGAAGACTTATTAATTTTCAAATCTCTCTCTCTCTCTCTCTCTCTCTCTCTCTCTCTCTCTCTCTCTCATCTCATGTCTTCTCATGAGATAGTATTGTGGTGTGTATGGCGCGTAGCGCCTTTCAAATCTCCACATTACCTAACATGTTACAAATGATAACATACTAAGAAGCACATGAGAAGAATCATAAATGCGTTAAGGCTGTTTTTGTGTTAGGCGAAATACATAACAAACAAAAGTAACAAAAATGCAGCCATGATTACAATAAATTCCCGATTTCTGTATCAGAACTTTACGATTTGGCGAAAGATTAAGCAAATAAATTAAAAGTAACATGCTGCAATGGTTAGCAAACATTTAAACATATTTGTCATTAGATATACATTATACTTTATATATTGGCATTTACATAATATTTCTGAATAAGAGTATATTATTGCCACCATAAAATAAATTGTTGTTTCTAAATTCTTAAAGCCTCAAATAAAAATATACGTAAACTTATCTTTTGGCACTATAGAAATTTCATTAATGACAAGACATTTGATGAAAAACTTTTTGCGTCTTTTACACTCAAATCTGATTTCTGTCATCTTTTGTTAAGTTATTTGGCCACCCTTCACTATTTCGCTGAACCATTTTCGTAGAACGAAGCTCTTTTTATAATTAGTTTCCAAAGACTAATACTTTTTCATGAATACAAGTTAGTAACTTCCATCAAAAAATAATGCAAAAACCGTTAACTTTTAAATAAAAAGAGAAAAATAATCTTTTCTACCAAAAATAAAACCGACTTCAAAAACTACTGCAAAATAAAAAATAATTTTTTTACATAACAGTGATAAGAAATCAAATTAAGAGCATTGTATTTACCATGCGTATTATTATATTTATGTACATTAATTTGCTTTTTTGGAGTCGGTGCCAGCCAGTAAATTTTAACTCGAATTTTCTCTAAAGCGATATCGTAGCTATTGTAGCCCAGGCCAGGACCCAGACGTTAATTTTTTGTCTGAAGACTCGTCAGGCCGGCTTCTAACTTTTTTTTCATATCGTAGCATTCCTAGGTATGCTTCCTTCATCCTTTCCTTCTTTCT